>BSAI01000106.1:4125869-4164330 GCA_036245035.1 Adrianichthys oophorus
GAGAAGCACAAACAAAAGGGAATTTTGCCGAGCAGTCTATGTCATTCCATCTCCTGAAGAACCCCCAGTTGGTCACTGCGCAGTTTTCCGGGCCGTTGAAGTTGTTTGGCTCTCCTCTGTTCCAGTTCTGGAAATTGTCTATAGTTCCATCAGACCACAGCCAAAGTCCTTCCTGCTGAGCGTCAGTGTAACCGATCCATGTGGCTCTCTCGTTGCTATCAAAGTTTGATATGAGAAACTTGACATATTTCTGCTCTTCTGGACTGTGGATGGACACCAGGTTCAGTCCTTCTGTCCCACAGTCGCGTTCTGCTTCAGCCCAGGTCCTTTGCGTTGCGAAGTATCTGTAGCAGCGATTGTCAAAGAAGAATGAGAACTCTGAACAGGATCCACGCTTCAGTTCCTGTCCATCTGAAGGAAACACAGCGATCAGTGCAAGACCAACCAAGAAAAAGAGAAACATGTCAGAAGCTTCAGACGTAGATCTACAGATGGAAGCTTTAGCGTCTCTTGTTGGAGTTGCACAGATTGAGGTTCCAGAGAGTGCTGGATGTGAAGAGAACAAGCTGCTTCCTTATATTCTTCTGGGAGTGTCTCCACCCATCATTCACAAACTCCAAAATGTTTCGAACACACAAAAACACTTTATCTGAATATGAGTTTAGCAAAGATTGTGGAAGTGGCCTATTTTTTGATGATGCAAAGTCTGTTATCTATTTCTTAAAAACAACCAGGACATGAACTTTTGATATATGGAACAAGATAAACCAGAACATGTGGCTCATCCTGTCCTGCACACGGAGTCCATGTTTAATATTTCAGTTGCACTCCAATGGTTTCACTAAGTTTCTAAGATTTCTGTTCAGTAACAGATGAGGGTCACATGCTCCAACTAAGGCCTGGGTTTCAGAATCTCTAGTGCCATCTCTTTGGTCTTCATCAATTAAGGAAGGCATGTCCAAAGTCCGGCCACTACACCTAATGCAGCCCCAGTTCAAATTCCCACCTGCAGGCCCCTGTCATAAAATCAATAATATGCGGATCCCAGAATTTTATAAAAAAACTGCGTGTATCATTTCTGGATTGTGTCTGGCTAAATGAGGTTTCAAGTCGTGGGAACACTGTGACACTTCTTAGCTAATTCCAAAATGCAAAAACTTTGGACGCCCCTTAAAGGGCCTTTATCATGTTAAATCGACTTTTATGAGCTTTTAAGTGTATTAGAATGTTATTTCGGTATTTTGATCCATTCATGCATTTCTGAACATTTCTCTAAAACCATGCTCTCTGAGCACCAGCCCCTCCCAACCCACGACAACAAGCGGATCCTCACAAAGTGACATAGACAAGTGGAGAACAGCCCCTTCCAGGATGAGTCTGTGCTGCCAGCACCAACCCCAGACTAACACACACTTTCTCTGTGGAGCTAGCGGTGATCAGCTAAACGATTTCAGTTTATATGCACATCCATCTTTGCAAAAGTTCGGTTGTTGGTTTTTTCGGGGGGGTGGGGGGATGCAGACACGCTGCCGAGGCCGGCTCTAGGCTGACGTCACAAAATGGATGGAACCCACGAGGATCGAAAGGCGGAGCCTCACATTTTGAGGCATCTTTCTTCTGCGTAGGAAAAGGAGTTCGCAAAAATAATTCATATTTTGTTAAAAAAATTTGTTCTTCAGTGTGCCAACGGTAATATATTATCATATATATATATATATGGATATAGTTTACTCTGAAAGGCTGAAGAATAACATGATATAATTTTGATTATTAACATTCATCTGGACCTTTTGACACACGGCAGGACTCTGACTGATGTGTACAGAGTGAACATGACCACAGAGAACACAGCCCTTTGGCTTACAGCGAATCTTTATTGGTTACTTTGCTTCTGCGTGGTTGGTATTAGAAGGGTTGAAAAACATGATCTGAAACCAATAATTTTCCATTAGTTCAAAAAATATATAACTGCTATTTCTGATAAATGTATTTTTATGGTTAGGATCTTATGAGTTGCACATTGGTGTAGTGGTTAGCGCTCTTACTTCTCAGTGAGAAGGCCCTGGTTCAGATCCTAGTTGGGTCTAGTCTGTGTGGAGTTTGCATGTTCTCCCCATGCATGTGTCTACCACTATTTTGTCAGAGTTGGTCCAGTCTTTTTCTGTTCATGTGGGTAAGAGTGGATCCGAAAATGTATGCTTTTATTTGAATTCTTTCACTGCACCTACAGTATATTCTAAAGTTTAAACTTCTGATGTGACATAAGGTTCTTCAAGTAATCAAATCATTTTCAAAATTTACCTTTTTTTAAATCATTTTCAAAAGAGTTTTTGGGAGACATTCTTTTTTACATTGAGTGTTTGGGAGTGCGTTTGAATAAAATAACGTGACACAAAATTCATTAATCGTCAAAGACTATCACAGTTTTACAATGAATCACCAACAAAGAAGCAGTCTGTCCTTTAAAACTGACATCCTGACCTCATGTACACACATCCAGTACAGCCTAAAGGTGTGAATGACGGGAAAGAGATTAGAGTTATCAGCTCCACACTGAAACAATCACTAGTTAAGCACACAGTGTGATGTAAACAGTGGAACACCAGTTAATATAAAGGAGAATTACTTTAAAAATAACATTGTTATAGAAAAGTCAATGGCCTAGAGGTAGAGTGTCTACCCTGAGATTGGAAGAGTTGAAATCAATTGCAGAGTCACACCCAAGACTCTAAAACTGGGGCCCTATGCTTCTCTGTTCAACCTTCACTGTTAAGGTGTTGTATTGGGGGGTAAACTACCGAATGGTTCCCGAGGGCGGCTGTGTCTGCACTCTGCAGCACACCACTCCCCCACTCTTTTCTAAATCAAACACAGAAGGAAGGACAAAAAACGGAAATGTCGCAACTTTTCTTCAGGAATAGCACCACGGATTACTTATAAATTGATTGAATTCAAGACTTTCTTTTCATGAAATAGAGTAGGCGTTACAGATGTGGACAAATGTTTAGAAAATATGGCAATAATGATCTCTCTTCCAAGTAAAAAAATATGTTTTACGGAGGAAATGAATAAAACAGGACCAAACTAACAACAGCATTAAATAATTGGAGTGAAACTGGTTTATAAACAAGGAACTGTCTCATAATTGGAGCCAACTATTGTTCTGCCACAACAATGAAAATTAAAATCACTGGTAAAGAGGACAACTTTCCATAAAAGTTGTTTGTACATTAAAAACTATGCAGAAAATCAAAATATCAAGATTTGTCTCAAAAGTAGATTCTAATTTTTGAGAGGTTTAAACTTTCAATACGTCTTAGAGACATCAAATAAAGGCATATTTTAATTTGAAGACTGCTCTGCTTCGTTTATTTTTTATTGATAATTTTACAGTTGTGGTATCAATAAAGTTTTATTCTTTTCTAGTCATTTGGATGTGCAGCTATTTGTTTTATTCCCATTGAAGTAAAATTGAGAAGCTAACAAAGTTTCCCAATTTTTTAACTATTTTGTTTGTTTTGTGTATTTCTAATTGGATGTGCACTAATTTGTTTTATTCCAATTGAAGTGAATTTACTCACAAAACTTTCCCAGTTCAACACATTTTTTAAATAAACTTTAGAAACTTTAAACAAACTTTGTGTTCACTGTCAGAGCATAAACTTCTTGATGCAAATGAGAATCAAACCACTTCAGATCCAAACTTACCTTAATTTAGCGTGTACTCAAAAGCAAAAAATGTTTTTTTCTTAGCAGGAAACAAATTCAGGCATCAAGGGGTTAACACGTTTACAGATATAAGAAAAAACAATTAAAAAGTACAGGCCGCTCAATTATAAGTGTCACATAAAACCTATAATTTATTCATTTTCAGTAACATTTGAACATAGTAAACCACTGCTTTAGAAAAGACGAGGGGCTTCAGCTGACTGAAGGTTGGGTGAGGGGAGACATATTGCTTTGTGGTTGACCGCATTGTCATTAACAGATGAATTACAACATACTAAACATGAGCATATATTTACACAACAATATTACAAAGCTTTCAACGCGTGTCCTTTTCCTATTGTGACCTTTTTGTTTTGTCATGCAAACACATTTTACGCAAAATGTTTAGAAAAATAAAAAGAAACAAAGTGCAGTTCTCCTCTGACTTCCAGGTCATTCAGAATTAAAGACAAAACTCTGAGTGTGGTCACACTCAGTCGCTCTTCTGCTGCCCTCAAGTGGCCATGAAACACACACACACACACAAAAAAAAAAAAATAACCTCCACATCTGCTGAATCTTCAAACATGGCACTAAACAAGACATTTGTCACCAAAAAAATTAACTAATTTCTATATTTAACTAACATAACACCTATTTCATTCTTTAAAAATGATGTAATTTGTGTTTGCACATCATGTATAGTCATATGATAGCTCTAAATATCACTGATGTGGTTTTACAACAACGTATGAGGAGAAAAAAAACACGATTTCCCAAAAAAACAGAAAGATAACTTTACATTTATTTTCAATACAATCGGCTTCAATGCTTAAGTAGAAAAAAATCTCACAGAATACTTGAGTATTATCCCACAAAAACCTCGTCATTTTTACTATTATTAAATATTAAATAGACATTATAAAGGTCAAATAATGCCTTGGAGTGTGACTGAAAATTTAACTTGGGTGTTTTATTTTTGTTGACACTTCCTTGAAGCAGCTTTTTTGTTTAAAACATTGTACTTTATCCCCAAATCTGCCCTATATAAGCATCTAAATAAAGTAGCGAGCAATATTTAGGAGAAGCACATTGGTGATGAGAGTAGTGAGCCACAAACACAACATATTAACCAAAATGATAAAAAACTTGACAAAACTTACCTGAAAATGTTTGTAACAGCATTCTCTGACTTCCGGAATGATCCCCAACTTTGCCAAAACGCTTACATGAATAATTTCAGATAGAAATTGGACTTGACATTTAGTTAGGTGTTTATGGTTGAAGGTTTTAGAAGGAATGTGGCAACGAATATTTTTTTTAAAATTTGATTTTGACATACAGATGAGGAGTGGTTAACAAATAATGGCTCATACAAAAAGCAGGTTGTGCGTCTTCCTTTTTCCAGTCCCATTCTAAATTGGGTCTCACAGTTTCTAAAAATCTATTTCTGAAATGATTTTTTTTTTTCTTTCGGTGAACATTTATATCTTAAATCTACTCACAAACTTAGTGGAACAAAGCTGCTCTTAATGTGCGACATGTCAAATGTTACACCAACAAAACATTTCAAGAATATACAGACAAAAACAAAACAAAAAACAAGCTGCTTTTTACAGAGGTTGTGTTTCCATAGCAACCTGACATGGCATACAGTCGAGCGAAGAATCGGATGGAGGAGCAGACGTCATCGCAGGGCTTATTCAAGGAAGTTGAAACGCGGCGATTCCAAGAAAAAGAAAAAAAAGGAGCTGTAGAAAACAGCTGTGCTGCAGAACTCAACGTGACACTTGGCACTGAAAACCATTAGGTCCACATTATGTACAATCCACGTCTCTCAGCATCTATTCACATTAAGACATTGTAGAGAATTGTGGATGGAGAGCATTTGGCCAAAAGTCAAGCTGGACAGGAGAGTTTTAAAATGGTTCACTCTGCAAACGTGTGTTCCTTAAACAAACGTTGATCGTGGGGCTGCAGAGATTTTTTCTGCAAGGCTCTAAAACAAAAAGAAACGTTTTCACTGAAATGATGTAGAAATGATCAAGTTTTCATTGGCAAAAAAACATACTGATCAACAAGTCAATAAATAACAAATCAATTATTACAATAATAACAACAACAACAAAAAAAGTCTCCACTGGGTTTGACAGGTACTGGACCAAAAAAAAGCCTCCTCCGGCGTCCGTCTCGGTTTGGCAAATCTTCATCTTCCTGTGTAGAAAGCTCACCGGCTTCATACCAGCAATCCTTTACAAGCACACTTTCATCGTGAGAGTCCTCATGGGTTTGGTGAGAGCGCCCTCTACTGTCACTGCAGGCTTGATCTTGCCAGTGTTTTGATTGTGTGGCAATTTTGCTGACGCAAATGCCGGCGCATCCAATGCACCTGTGCATGAGCGCGGTTAGGCGCGCGGCTCCAGCTTGTGCGACAGTTTGAAGAGCGTCTGCTGATTGTCGATGATGTGCAGACAGTGCACGCTCGCTCTCACTTCTGCACTGTCCACCCCGATCACCTCGTTACCTAGGAGACGGAAAAGAATATAAAAAAAGTTAAAGTGAACTTTCTTTCTGGAAGACTCAAGAATGCATACATGCAATGCAAACAGCAGGAAACTGCAACGCGATTCTGAAGAAAGACTTTCTAACATGGTTACAATATACTGGTATGAATGCAGAATACTCAGATTAGAGTAGTGCAAACATTGAAATCCAATATTTTTCCTCTTTTTTGAGGCCCTTGAGGCTCATAAAGCGACCTTAAGTGTCGTTATGAACGTGGAACGTGAGTGTGTGTTAAGTGTATTGTGAAGTATTCTTAAGGATAATGTAAGTTACTTGTACTTAAGATGTACAGGTGATGCTGTTTTACAGTATCTTTATGACATGCTCTAGTCATCAGTGAGGTGTGCAAACTGGCTCCTTAGTTCTTACTGACCGAATGTGCAGGTATGCAAGTACTCGTAGGATGTCCATACAAACTACACTTTGAATGTCTAATTCGCCCATTTTTGAACAGTGACACAAGGAGCACATACTTCTCACTTCAACAGCTGCAACAGGCTCTTTGTGAAGTGCTCACGATTTAGGGGGTTAAAAAAAAATAGAAGAAAAACCCGTACGACACGCTTGCATCTTACCTACTTCACCCTTACTGTCAGGTAAATTCTCCTAAACACTAAAGAAAAACTCAGTAAAGGACCACACATTGGAAATTCACGTTGGAAGTTACAACATTCAAACTAAGAAACAGAGTTGAAAAGTTCTTTAAGAGTGTCGTATTTTGGGGAATGTTTTCAGTTCCAACAGCACCCTTCCTTATCTGCTAGGGACAGTGTCGTAAAACCCCCTCATTCTGGTTTGGGGAAGGAAGCAGGCAATAAAACACAGAACAACTGTTGCAGAGAGGTAAAAAAGGTCATCTATAAACTAGAGTTTGAGTTAACATTTAAAAACACATTTAAATAGTGATAAAAACAAAGAATTTCTTCCCTATCACTTACTTACCCAAACGTTTTGTTCTACAGGGTCACCGAATGGTCTACAATCTTAAAATTTTGTGCCTGTGTGGCCCCCAGGTACAGATTTACCGCATCATTTTTGCCCACATCCCCTCGTAAGGGCAGTTGTGACTAAGGCTTAAAATAAATCCGATTTGCTGGGGTAAAACAGGACTCACCTGGTTGATCACTTTGGCAGTGGCGAATCATTCTCACCGTATCTGCAATCATGTGCTGTCAGTTTGAAAAAGAAAAACAAAACACTGCATCAGTACAAACAATTTCGAAACCCTTTAACAGCGGGGCATTAGCTCCAGTGGTGACGTTCTTTTGCCCACCGAAACTCATCGTTTACACAATTAACATTGTAGCAGTGGACTTTGAAGTGGAGAGAAGCAGCTTTGCACTGAAATGCAACACTTTACGTTAGTGATGTGATGCACACTGGTGCAAAGTGTTCCACATTGGTACAAAGTGTTGCATGTTGGTGCTAAGCCGGCACGAAAAGCCGCTTTTCCCTGTGTCAGAATCAGCCGATTCATGTTAATCGCATCAACGGTTGAAGATTTATGGTACGTGTTCTTTAGATGTTGCTGGTGACATCATTTTAAAAAGAAAATTGAATTTTCTTACCAGTTTTTCAAAGTTGACCAGGTTGTCGTGGAAGGTCTTGTTTCCCTCATGGATAAAAGTGATATCTAAAGACAAAAAAGATGCTCAAAATGAGCAACTTCCACACCGAGATGTTTAACAGAAGACGCGTGTAAGTTATGGGTTTTAGGAAACCTTTCAGAAGAAGAGGCATAAAGGGGATCTTCGGAGGTTTCATCCTTTTGAAGGCCTCTCTGTAAGCTTTGTGGTTCAGAGACGGATCCTAAAGGAGATTAGAAATCAGCTTCAAAACATTGTGATGCTGAAATAATATGGTTTATTTTAACAAGCATCGCCCTGTTCTTACCGTGATGAGCTCCAACTCAGAAAAAAGCTTCTTGAATTTGCCGGGACATTTCTGAAAGAGCAGATTTCACACCGTTGGAGTAAAAATCCAAACTTTGATTCCAAAGAAACGCGTAAAAAGACGTCCTCACCTCCCATGTTTGGTTAAGTCGACTGACAGCAGCTGTGTTAAGACCCATAATGATGGCAAATGCAGAATTCAGATTTCTTTGGGCTTTACAGCTACATAAAAAACACACTCATGAACACATTGGATGAAACCAAAATTCTATTCAATTCACATGTGGGTTTTTCTTACTGAGCGGCGATTTTGATGAACTTCTTGAGAAGCTGCACTCTCTTGTTGAGGGACACGCACATGAGAACCTCAGACATGACCCACTGCTGGACCTCGTTGCAGCGCTGCAGCAGGAAAGAGAGCGCCGCCGTGTGGCCGCTGCCAGGAGGGCAGCTGAGAGTGAAGTACACCAGCTCCTGCTGCAAGTCCACAGACAGATACAAAGCTTGTTTAAGACACTGTAGTCATAAATCAACAACATCTCTTAACTAATAGAGCTAAACCAACAATATATTTATATGCTCAATAAATGAAGACATATTGAACAATTTCTGATCCTTTTTAAGGATTAAAAATGTAAGAACAGACAGCATCTAGTTTTGCATGAATGTGCAGATACCTCATGGATTGATTTGAAGAGCGTCCAGTCCAGATGTGTGAGAGCCGTTGCCACATCCCAGGTGTTGATGCCCAAGAGTCGAACCGGCCTCTTGCTTAACTCAGCACTGTCAGCTAAAGGAGGCTGTACACGCACACGGAAATTATATTTATACCCACAAAATGATTGTTATGCCTTTAGGACACTCCTTTAACATGATGGTATGGCTGTTCCCTCATTTGAGATTCATTTCAATGAGTCGATGTGATTTGAAACAGAAACTTGGATGACACTTTCAGTTAATTAAAAGGGTGTGTAGTTATACTAAAGATGAAACTATGACATTAAAAAAGGAGGACATTTTATTATACTAAACTATGACTTTTTTTTAACATGATGGTAGGTGCATTTCTCATAAGAATATAGACATATTTTGATAAGATTTATACATACCAAAATCTCATTGAGATCCCTGCGACAGGCCACAAGCTTTCCATTTGGGGTCAGTGACTCTGAATACACACAGTCACTCGGCTGCAGCACTCTTCGCTCTGCAAGAAAGATTGAAGCGAGTAAAAAAAGATGACTTGAAAGATAGGTTTTTAGCTTTGAAGTTCCACGAGGATTTGTAGCAGCTTAAAACGATTTCACCCTTTGTTTTCTTGTTTGTGTTTACCTCCAGTTTGGGACACAACAGCAAGCACCAAGTCTTCCTCTGCTCTGTCCATCTTCATCCCCACAATCCGTAACAACTCGTGCGCCTCCAGTGAGGGGTGTGTGTGGACACTTAGGTAAGAATCGGCACTCACGTACACGCAACACATCACTGAACGACAAACACAGCATTTTCACAATAAATAAAAAGTAATAGTAGATCATTGTTGATAAAAAAAACAGAAAAAAATAATTTCTATTAACACAAAAACACAATGCTAGAAAATTTGACAAATGGACTGTTTTAACATGAGTTTGCAGTCTTTACTCACCCTCCTTATTCTCCGTCTGGGGAGTGCGAAGGTGCAAACAGTTTTCTTTCAAACTCAACTGCTGATGCATTGGTTTGCTCTGGAAGAAAGGAAGCAAAGATCAGGAAAGATCGGGAAAAAGAGCTTCCTTTGAATGGATCTTCTGTGGCAATAATTCTAAATTTCTTTCTTGTGAAAGCAAAACATCAAAAATGTATTAAACTCCAATCATTTTTTGATCTATTGTAAAAGTGTTCCCAGTATTTAGTTTTAATTATGATTTTGTTGTTTTTTGCTTAAAAAAAGGGCCGTTTCTGCAGAGTGGCAGTAGATTATTAGAGATGTGCCTCTAAATTGTGGGCGGGACTGGAATGGAGTAACCAAGATCTCCCTTGTTGCTGAGAGCTCTCTGTTTACAAGTGTTATTTTCTTTAGATTTGCCCTCCACATCCAGCAAAATTCCACAAGAACATGTTAAAAACAGCAAAAACACTTTTTAATCAGAGTGGGTCTTTCTGTCTGCGATAAGGAAAAAAGTTCCACTTAATGATGTGGGTCTCCTAAGACTTACCCTTTTAAGATAAATTATGAAATGCAAAGCTCCTTACCTTTTGGTTTGAAGGGCAGTCATCAACAGTGCTGCAGGAAAAATGCACAGTGGTAAGAAGAGATGGATCACTTAAAAAACACCATGCATGTACAACGTCAACAAAACAAGTCTCCATCAACAGATGACGACACTTACTGTCTGCGGCGTAAAAGTTTCTGAAACTCCTTCAGATCTTTCTCCAACGAGGGAAACTCGTAAAGATCCTCCAAAACACACCTGTACAGAGTCTGCCAGACACAGGTTGGGAAGAGTTGGTCAGATGATACATTTAGCACTCATGGTTCTACTTTGAGGAAGGCATGTCTGGTTCAGACCAGAACCACGTGGATGTGGTGTAAAGCTTTTACTCTGTGAATTACAAATCCTAACAGTTTAACCCTTTTATTGCGTTCGGGTTAAAGTTGACCCGTTTTCAAGAGTGAAAGCGGGTCCACTTTTGACCTGAACACAATATAAGGGTTAAAGGGGGCTCAGCCTATAGATGCTAAGTCTAGAACTTGAAGCTACTGAGGTGCTAAACACTTTTTGCCCTTCTGGCAGAAACACACCTGTCTGAGGTCAGGTTTTATAGGTATTTATAATTAACATCAAGAGATGATATAAACACACCCACCAGATAAAATGATTCTATTTGCCTCTTTCACAGCCTTTCTGTCAACATCTGTGATGCAGACAAAAATAGAAATCCAACAAAAAAGTTGCTCCACCCATGAACTCCTGCCACTCACTTGATTATCTTGCAAGAAAATCAAGGAATCTGAAAAACGTCACCAGTGCTGTTCAGTACCAGATAGTTCAGTAACAGACATTTACTAATTTACTGGGTCCTTAAAGTGTTTTTCAAAGCCAGTTGCTATGGTTTTTAGAAAGCTAAACTAAATGATAACAATAAAGATAACCAACAAAATTGGAGGTTTGTGTGTTCATAGCAGGCACATCTCCCAAAAAACACCTCTTTTTTGTTGTCCATGACCCTCTGTACCTTCCGTTTCCAATTCCCTCCTCATGCCTCTGTTACTAAGCAACAGTCACCTGGGTTACGCACCCCATACAACATTATGCCCTTGGCAACCCTACCACTGTGGGTTTCCATGGCAATCCACCACCAAGAAACTGAGCCATTAACTCACACTGCAAGGAGTGATTGGCGACTGTGTACGCCTCTGAGTGAGGGAATGTGCTCATGAGCAACACAGTGATTCAGCCTGGGGTTTGAAATGAGGAATGATGGATACAACAAAATGTGGGATGAGATAGTGACTCCATTTCGGAGGATGTGAAAGAATGCATAAAGAAATGATCATCTGGATGACCTTAAAAATAAACACTTTTTAGACGCTTGTTTTATGTTCAGTACTTTACAGGGTCAGTACTTTACAGTTCAAGAAGAAACACAAATTCAAAGAGGAGACAAAAACACAAATGATGATGTAGGCGCCATCTGGCGTTTCTAAGTGATGTGTTAAAAAACATCCAAGGGCAAATGCAGACATTAAAATAATATCTACATAGATTTAGGAAGTGGTCATGAAGACTTTTTATGGCACACCTTCATAAAGCTTCGAATATGCTCCTCTTCTTTCAGGAAGTCCTTATAAAGCCTACTCCAGTGTGAGACCAACTGAAGTACCTTGCGCTTCCTAAAGAAGGCATCTTTGCCCTCCTCTTGGCCTCTGCAGCGGGTGCCCCCATAAGTGACTGCAGTCAAGGAAACAAGAGGAGTAAAAATCTAGGACACCTTTCTGTTCAGTGTGAGTTGGTATGCACGGGTAAAGGATATTGTCCCAGCAGCGCCTGGCAGAGGTCATGAGTGGACATGAACACCAGGTAGGTCAGCAGGAAGTCATCCAGCAGCATTTCTGGAACACGGAAAACACATCAGGAGTCAAGGGTTGTTTTCCCAAGAGGTCCAAATGATGATTTCTTAATCAGGGTTTGGAAAGTTTCTATTTTTGTGCCGACATTCTTTATTTTTTTGGATGGTGGTGGGGTAAATTTAAAGTAAGAATCTCCATATTTTAGTAATCCTGAAAGAAATCAAATTTTGCAATGATAAACAACAAATATGAGGGGGAAATAGCTTATAAACATTTGATGTTAACAAACCCTTCTGTAGATGTTTTAGAAAGACAAGCTTATAGAGGTCAAAGACAAAGTTAAGCAGCAACATAGAAGTTCAGTTTTTTCTACAGCATTCGTTCACTAAACTGAGACTGGGCTTTATTTCGGCTCCAAGACAAACGTATAAATGCAATGCTGAAGGGCGAGTTTGCAAAGGGCATACTATGATGAACCGAGCACTTCTGTTTGTGAATAAACTTTACATCATCTCGTTTCAGCAGCCATAATCCAACTTAAAAAGGATGTCAAATGCTCAGTTTATTTGCTAGTTTAGTATTAGATGCACTGAACCATTTTAGGTTAAAACCCTTCTTTCCCACAATGCTTTGCAATCTCCATGTTTAAAAGCCGATCACTAAGCTCTTTTGAAGTAATGATTTTTTTCTAGGTGAAACCTTTACAATAGTACACAAACAGGGAGAAATAAAAATGAATCAGAGTGGTATCTGTGTTCTTTTAGGATTATCAGTCAGTTTTATGGAGCGGCACAGTTCTGCAGCGAGTCATACGTCACCAGCTTCTTTTCTTCCTGCAGTATTTTTGATTTTCAACAAGAAGTAGAAGAAACACATAAAACTTTCATAACAAAGGTCTAGACAGTAAAAAAACATCTTCACAGCAGAAGAGAACCCTCTGCATCTGAGTTTTACAGTCCAAAAGTTCTGTTCCAAAAACTGTCCATATGTTTGTTGAACCCATAGAGTTCAGCAGCCCGTCATCGTCTGCCTGGATAGACCAAAAACAAATCTATGGAATGGAACATTCCCATAAAATTTAATTCAGAACTGTTAGTATTTATGGCACGTGTTTAAACAAACAAAAATCTACTCCTGCCGCGCAACATCACACATGCATTTAAAATACAACTCACAATAAGAACACACTAAAGGTTTTTGGAAAAACTAATTTAGAACAACTGACTCTAAGAAATGTGTGACTCATAATCTGTACTTACTTCCAAACCTTTCAGTTCCATTCATTGACACGCAACTGCACTTTGACTGGTATCAAACCAGAAACCATCAAAAACAATAACATTTGTAATCCATCGGCATAAAATCTGAGCTTTACTTGGAATTTTTCATTTCTAAGACTTGGACCGCATTCTGCAAATGTGTTCTCCGTTTTCCATGTTCTTGAAAAACCTCTTTTATCTCCTCTTTTTTAACCATGGTTTTCAAAAAGTACAGATGAAAAGAACAGAAAAAGAAGGTAGAGCTTTTTTTTTTAATTCCCTTTATATTCAGTGGAGGAAATACTGTTAGTATTTGTTCCCTCACTAATTTTGTCATCTTAATGGTAGGTTCATTTGAACAGTCAGAGACAGAAAATCACAAAAGAAAATCAGGAAATTGACTTAAAAGTGTATTTTTTTCCATTTCATTGAGGGAAATAAGTATTTGATCCCCCAGTAGCCAGAGTTCTGGTTGACATAGACAGCCTCTTTAATGTAAAATGTGCTTCGTTTACAAACAGGATTGACTAGGGAAGAAGTGTGTCAAACTCAGCAGGTGATCATTCGGTAAGAATCAAGTTCAAACAGCCCACACAGCAAATGGGTAATGAGGTGCTGTTGGAGGTGTGCATGTGTGTACATGCTTTTGTGTGTTGGGGTGGTGGTGGTGGTGCACGAGTCATACTTATTCGGTGAGAAAATGTGCAGCCCTGAAACAGCGCTGTACGGAGGAGAGCAACGAAATCAATTATAGAAGACTGAGCGCAGTCGGCTGCATGAATATTTCATCAACTGTCGTCTCTTCAAAATTAAAGGCCTACATTCTTGAAAAATATTCTTAGGCAGATCACAGTGAGCTTGTTGCTTTTTCAAACCATTACCGACTGACATCTTTGTTGTTTAGTCTCTACTAAGCCTCATTTAAAAAAAACAAAACAAAACTGGAGCCCTAGACCCTTTTCTGGCTTTTGAAACCCCCTCTTTTCCTCTCTGCATTTCAACACCCCCAACCTCCATTTTCATACAGACTCTTCATTTCTTGGCAATTGCGTTCCTCCTGCTACTTCCATCCTCCTACGCTCACTCTCTCCGTCAGAGCTCTCCGTGATGATAAATATCCATTTTCATCTGAAACACATGCCTCTTGCGTTTCCGTCGGCACACACCGAGTCAAACGCCTGCACTCACAGAGAGCAGACGCATCCGCGCACACGCTGATGAATAACTCATTCAGTTCTGACCTTGGGGACTTTATCTGTTGTGTTGGAGAGGAAAAACTACAGGAAATGTGTGATGAAGTAATCGCAGTAATCTGTGCTTTTTTTTTTCTTAAATCGTGGCATGAGTGTGTATTTTCTGCGTGCATGCCGCAGGGCTGTTGGGGTAATTGCTCTTTATCCATGAAATGTTGTTCAACACGCAGCATAGCTAAGCCCACTAAAATGGTGCACCGATGCTTAGCACCTTCCCGAGGGGGACTCGCACCGGCAAATCACGCTGTATGTCCACGCTTCCTCCAGCTACACAGATGAAAGGACTCTCTGACACAACATGGACCTCTACTGAATCCCCATCCTCCTGCTTGTGTTTCAGTTCCCTCTCTAATACATTTCAGGCGGACTTCCTTGACAAAGGCCATCTCAGTTCTCTCCCACATTTATCACTTCCTCTTTCTCCCTTTGCTTCCTGCAATTAAGTGAAATGGCTCCCTGTGGATGGCTGGAAGCTGGTGGTGCTGAGCCCAGACTTAAAGCATAAAGGCTCCTTGTCTTATGCTACCAGGCTGGAGAAGGGATTTTTCTAATTAAGGTTGTTTTTTTAAATGTCCCAGAGTGATAATTCATCAATAGACTGCATTATAATGGACTATTTTGTTATAATAATACAAAAAGTTACGTTCACACCGCCTTAAGCAACGCACGTTCAAGCACTCACTTCCAATGAAAAGTCTATGTAAAAGCACGTTTTAGGCTTCAAAACTGCTGCATTCTCGCATAGCTACACAACTTTCTACGACAGTTTTCAGGCCCTAGATACAAAAAAACGTCCATTAAATTCATGTTTCAAGCTAAACCAGGGCAAACTTTGACTCGTATTCGGTAGTATCACTTTCAATTCACAGAAGTGCTAACTATCAAAGAGTAGAAAAAGACGAAGACGCCGCTCCCTGCTCGTCCAGTGTGAACACCATGGGCTAAATAGGTGTTTCAAGAATGTGAGTTTAGTGTGTTCTTGAAGGCGTCACATGCCCGGTGTGAACGTAGCAACAATGCTGATAAGAAATACATGTTCCCATTTGAAAATATTGTCAAATGTTTTAAAAGTGAGCTTGAAATAATGTTAAGAAGCGAAAAGTTGATTGGAAATATATACAAATCTAAAATTCTATTATATTATTCAAACTGTTATGAAAACGGCTGTTTTTCTAAAGCAGGAACTCGTTTTTTTTCCCCAAACAAAACTAATTCAACAAGCTCAAGAAAAAATGATATAAGAACTTTTTGTTATGTCTTAATCTCATAAATTCATCAAAATGTATAAATTTAATTCAAAATGTTTTGTGTGTTTCACTTTAAAATCTGATTTCCATAGACGTATTAAAGTACATAAACATTTCCGCATCTGTGGAGATTTTTTAAATGCAAATTAAAGACATCTTTTAAACTTTGCTTTTCAATAGCTCATTTAATCAACTTTTTATTTATTTATTGGGCTTTTAAGTTTTTTGTGGTTTATCATTTGTACGTTTTTACTCTATTATTTAATCTATGAAGTGCCACAGCATTTCCTTCCATCTTACGTTTGTCTTTTATTATTTTTGCTTTCAATCTATTGTGCCTTATGACTTTTTTATTGGTTTCATTCATGTTTATATAGACCTTTCTGTGTCCTACAGCATGTTGATGAAAGGTGTTCTATAACAAAACAGCTGACTGATTAATATGAAAAATTCAAATTATGATTCTATAACTTATAGGTGGATGTTCTGGAACTAGTGGTGTCAAAAGTAGCTCCAGGGCCAAATACATGTGGGCCCCTTTGGTCTAGAGCACCCCGAGGCACCAGTCGTTTAACCACCTGATTAGCACAATTAGTCTGTTAAATGTTTGTCATATTTACAGGTAAGGATTCGGCTGAATGAATGCTTCTGTAGGATGGCTGCCATAAGCAGTTATGCTCACTGAAGGGGAAGTGCATACCTTTAGGCTTTGTTGGAACTTGTGCAGCATTGAAAATGACATACCTTAAACGGAGGTGCGCCGAGCGCTTTGTTCAGTTGCCATAGAAAGGAGCCGAGGCATGTGCTGCAGGTTTGTCTTTCAGTAAGACTTCATTTGTTTTGTTAAAACCTTATAACGTATATATTGTAAACTTACTCTCTTTTTTGTCCTGATCTTATCTAAACTCTTTTTATCCATATGTTTCTATTGATTTTACGTGATACCCTCACTTTACTTGCGTGTATTTTCAGACTTACCGCTCTCCCGGTTCTCTTGTGCTCCTCTTTGGTCATCTAGTCGCAGGTCGCTAAGTAGATGCTCCAAAATCTTGAGTGGTGTTCCTGATACCACCACATACCTGTAAGACGAAGAGTTCCAACAGTCCGTCTTAGCAGAACAGGAATACCAACGGCAGCCGCCTCCATCCACCCACTTTCCTTCCTTCTCTTCCTCTTTAGCATCATCATCATCAATGTAACGTAAATGGGGGACATCAAATGTGTCTGAATTACTCCAGTCTTCGTCTTCACTATCGTCCTCATCCTCCTCTGCTTCTGCGAGTGTAGCCAGCACAGAGGTCTTTTTCATACCTAAACTGCAACAATCAGCCCTCTTCTAAGCTCTGCATAGCCAGGAGTGCTGTCCCTCCATGGGGCATGCTGCCCTGTTAGCAGCAGGCTCTACAGATACAACCCTCTGTCTGACAGCTCCTACAGTCAAGCTGAAAGGGAAACAGATTGGTGCTGTAAACTACACACACACCTACCTAACCTGCCTGTCTCTGACACTCCCAGCTTTGTATCTCAGGTCTTGGCTCACGCTTTATCGAACACAGAAAATCCTCTTTGTGCTGTGTTTCTATGCAATGTATGGCGTTTAACACACAATTCTAGTTTTCTTTTCTCAGATGAAAACAAAAAGCCACTTTTGCAAAGTGTCAGCTTAAAAAAGTTCACCAGCACAAATTATATTTACCACATGCACCCAAAAATCACCTTTTTGCAGTCTAAGATTTCAAATTTGAGTAAGTATGGAGGCGGGGCCTGACCTCTTGTTGGAATCGTCTTGCCTGATCCCGCCCCCCGACGACGTAGGCGAGGGCCGGTCCGAGGGCGATGTCAGCGAGGACGTAACCCGCTGCAACACCAACACGTCTCGTCCTCTCTCTTTAAGACAAACCCTCCCCAGCGCCTCCTGAGAAGGAGGGAGGGAAAAGGCAGAGTGAAGAAGGGCAAACCTGCTTAGAAAGCAATTAAAGGAATGAGGACAGTTAATGTTTCATTACTGAATGGAGTAACTGAAGCAGTGTGGAGCAAGTCATGCATCCACTTTCTTGTACACTGACTGACGATTGTATACGCTTTCATTACTTTATATGCTTTTTTAAAAAACATTATATAGTGGTACTCTACATATCTTTGTAGATGGTTGGTAAATTAAGGGGTTTTAGTTAAATGTTTTATTACAATCACACTTGTTGTCCAGCAGAGAGTGCTCTTTTTATTTGGTCATTAAAGGATCTTTCCGAGAAAAAAAATCAGTTTTAGTTGGTGAAACTAAAGATATTATAAACTATTATTAATAAACTATATCCTCTTGTGTTAACAGTCTGTTCTGGCACTCTGAAACAGGAGTGTTTTTATATTCAATAGAGAGCTCTATGCAACCAAAAGAGATCAGGGTTGACTCTGGAAATGATCTCTACAAATGAGCAGCAACTTGATGCGTGACCCTGACATGTACTGCTGGGACTTGCTGGTGTAATAAGAGCAGGGTTTTTGGATGAACAAAGGATCACAATAAAAAAAAAAAAAAAACAGACTGCCAAAGGAAAGAAAAAATGGAAAAAAACTGAGGAAGATCAAAGACAGAAGAGCAGAGATCCATACAACCCTCCCTTTACAAGCTGTTAAGAACATCTGAGCAGACGTCTTTAAACCCGAACAGAATTCCTGCTTATGTTTTGTCATACACCAGTACCATCATCATAGTCCACTTCAAATAAAAAAAGGACTTAAAATGCATATTCAATGGAAAATCTTGAATCTTTGTGGGGGGAAAAAAGGCTTTTATGAGCCAGAAGAAATCTAGTCAACAAAGATGCAGACACTGACAAGCAAACAGATGTAATCTCTGGGTCAGCTTGACAAAAGAGTGTGTCTGAGAGACTGAGATATTACTTATGTGAATCAAAACAACATGCTGCCAGTAGCTACTCGACAAACCCTTATTTTGAATTCTACAACATTAAAGAACCCAGGTTTTTAACAGGCATTTTTCTGATGATGGAGGACATGTCTAAAGAAAATGAAGCTTTTAAATTGCATTTCTGAGTATTTCTTGACTCAAATTGTTGGGAATCAACAAAAAACGTCACAACTACAAGCTCCCAATAGGGGCTAAACAAAATGTCTTATCAACAAAATAAATTTAGTCAATTTAGTTGCCATTTTTTCACGATACGGACGCCGCCATGTTGGAGCCAGATGGTGTCAGTAAAGCAGTAATTGGTCCGCCTCGGTCTGAATCATCATTTCTATGACAACCACTTTCACCAATCAAGAGTGTGCTTGTTGGAAATTCACACCCCTACTACTTGAAAGCACAAGAACATATAAAAAAAAAAGGTAGCAGAGGAAGAATGGTTATTCTGACAAATAAAATGACAGTAATATCTGTTTATTTCTCAATAGAAATGTAAGGGATTTTGGCTTCTTGGAGCCAGCAGGTACTTCCTGTTTGGAACGTGAGAGATGATGAGTCACTCAGTCCAGTTCTCATATACAATCAATGATCATTTGTAGGGTAATTGGGGTTGCTGGAGCCTATCCCAGCTATCAAAGTGTGAATGCAGAGTTCACCCTGGACAGCTCACCACCCCGTTCTAGACCAACATTGCTACATGATCTCTCTCTCTCTCACACCCACTCCCACACACACCCACACACACCAACACACCCCCACCCACACCCTCTCACACACACCCACACCCTCCCACACCCACACCCCCACACCCACTCTCCTAAGTGGCAACTGAGAAAAATGAGATGTGCTCCAACCCACACACGAATGAAGAGAACATGCAAACTCCAACCAGTAAGCTTCCAGTCAGAATTTAACCCCTTTAGCCTGACTTTATTTCCATCTATGCAAATAAAAAAAAATTTAAAAATCACTTTTGTTTTTGACTTTAAGTCTATGCAACATTTAGGTAATTTTAGAAGCGAAGCGGTTTGTCACATTGTCACTTTTTTTTTTTTTTGGGGGGGGATGTATATTTTTACGGTTGTGCTTGTTTTTTTAAAATCTGTTTTATTTCAGTGTAAAGCACTTTGCGTTAGGGTTCATAGGAAAAGTGTAATACAAATAAAGTTTGATTTGATTTGATTTGATTTAAGGGGTTAAACCAAGCCCCAGTTTAAGAGTGTGCACATAAACATTTTTAGTATCCAGCATGGGATAGAACATAAAAGTAATTCATGAATATCAATAGTAGTGGACACCTTCACTACTTTGGTTTGTTTTTTCATGGTATGCTCTGAGGCTTTTTGGGTAAATATCACATCATTAGTTCAAAATAAACTTCCTCAGGAGTTATCAGCTCCAAAATGGAGCCAACGGATAAATACCGTACAGTTTTGACATCTGATTTACTAAAGTGTGGCACTTTGTTCAATTCATTAGCTTTTGGAATGACACTAAGTATTACACCCTGTTGCGCAGATGTGAAGTCCAGATAGCAAATTCGCTAAGTGATCTAAAGGGGATGTGCAATTAGAGCATATCGTGCATGGTTCAAGTACCAAGCAATCCCTATCAAAAGTCTGCATCCTCTATCAGAGCAGACTCCTCCTGTCTGTTCAAAATCACATCCAAGTGAAAAACATTCCAGAAAAGCAGCGATAAAAATAAAAGCTTTATGTAACCTGGGATAACTACTGTGCTGGAAAGGGGGGGAAAAAAAATCAGTTTTGCTCCTGATACAAAAACAAACTGTTGAACTTCCCACCAAATACCCACGCTCTTTACTGGAGCTCCAAGAAAAACAAACGCCAAAGTATATTTGTCATTATAACGCACAAATCCACACCCTTCATAAAAAAACTTTAGTTAATTAAACGAATGCATCAATTTAAACATAATAAAAGTTTAAAATGAATTCCGACAGAAAATCAATCCATCCAATACTCAATTCAGCATGGGAAGGGTCACTGGAGTCTACTCAAGCTATCGCAAGCTAACGTAATACTCGGAGCAGGTTGCCAGTTCTTCCAGAGCCGCATACAGAGAAATAACAACTAATTTTTGAGGAAAAATCCATTAGATAATTGCAATTATAAAAAAAAAAAGTGATGTTTTACAACATGCAAAAGACAAAAGTCTAAAAGCGTAACTGAAGTTCTGGTGCATACTGTTTAAAACCCATTTTATGATTATGCTACTTTTATCCAAAAATCAAAATATCTTTTGTATTCTAGGTTATAGTTTCTGCAGAGCGGCAGGAGCTCATTAGAAATTAACCTCTTTGTTGTGCGTGGAACCATCGGCACGTAGCAACCCCGCCCCCCTCTTTCCGTTGCCCATAACTCTCTGTTTACACTTTCTCCCACTAGCTTACAGCCCCCTCGCAAACCCAACCTAACGTAGCTTTTTTGATCAAACATAGATAGAACTTTATTCATAGAAAAAACACTTTTCATGCTTTAAGCAGCTCAAAGCACTTTACAGTTTAAAAAAAAAAGGCCACAAAAATGTTACATTTAAACCAACCCACCCCTTTGCCCTCCTTTAGTCCATACACCCCATGAACCTACATGGAATATGGGCATGAAAACAAGACTGTCATTTCTAAGAGAAACTTGTAATCAAATTCATATTCTTTAATCGCTGTGAACCCTTTCTTAAGCTGCATTCGCACCGAACGCCATTCGCTCGGCTGAGGCGGACGGTTTCAATGTCAAGTCAATGGTATAGACGTGATCTGAGGTCCTGCAGGCGCGATCTGAGCGGCCGGCAGCAGAGCGATTTGTGCAGCGCGGCACGAACTGAGAGGCGGGCGCGGCAGACCAGAGTAAAAAAAAAAAACATCTGAACTCTGGGGAAGTTGTTGCGTCAAACAAACAGGAACTCAACTTTTGGCATGTGACGTTTTCAGTGACAGCGGGTAGAAAACACATCCATGGTGAATCAGTTCTCCTGAACTTCCATTTAATTTCTTAATCCGCTGTATCCCTTTCAGGGCAGCAAGGTTTCCCAAGTCTGTCCTGGCTATTGTTGGGCAAAGGCAGGTACATTTTGAAGTGCTCAATTATACAACCAACAAGCTGTTACAGCAGAAAGACATGATTCCTTGAAAATCCACGGATGAACAAATCTTCCGTGATAACCCGAGCGAGCTACGCTCAGCATGTTGTGGGTAGTTGTCTTTTTTAACTGAAAAATACTTCTGTGCATCAGCTGCTCTTGTGGCAACTGTAGTTAGTTGCATGCAGACAATTTTTCTTATTCAAAAGGTTTAAATCCCACATTTAGTTTTCTGAATTACTCAAGACACATTACTAAAACAAAAAATCAAAAACATCAGGATTATTCTCTAGATTTTAAAGGTCAGTAGAATGTCTTTTCTTTACAGGTATGAGTTTTTTTTTTTGTTTTTTTTAGAAAAACATACTTAACACATAAATGCAGTCTTGGTTTAATATGTGTTGTTGTTTTAAAAAATATGTTCATAACAATTTAAAAACAAATCCTGCATTCTTTATGCTCAATAAAAGGGAATATTGTGTTTAAAAATGCTGACACGGCAAATGCGAGATTCAAACCCGGTTACTTCCAGTATCAGTGGCTTACAAGCGCTCCACAAATCATCTTTGACATGAGCCTTTTTTTGTAAGTAAATTGTTTATATTTGCTTATTTATCTACCATCACCCCTGCTCTGAATGATCTCATGATCCCAAACATGGAGGCGTGATCACCGATGTTTTTGTAGAGCTCTTTGAAATAAATAACCCTGATCTCTAAACATTATCCATGTCTTCCATGTATTGTAAATGAGATAAACACAGACACCGCTCCACGTAGCAATCAGGCTAAAAACATTAGCTGGTAGCTCCTCTCACACGCGGCAAGCTTAAGGAGCACATTTTTGGCCACATGGCGAGCACTGACTTCGCCACACAGCAAAAGAGAGGCGGCTGACGAGAATTTGCCACACGAATCATGTTCGGTGTGAATGCAGTTTTAGACTACAATCAATCCATCTTTACCCAATGCTCATATGACTCTTTGAAACAAAAACAATTTATGCCTTTTGTACAAATGATCCACAAATAACTTAGAACTAAATTAAAAATGAAGCAAACATGGTTACAGGATCTAGTGCACAAAATCTGAATCAGTGCGGTTCTTCCATCTAATCTTACACAACATGACATAATGTTGTTGAGAGGAAAGGTGGGCCTAAAGGATAGCCTGAAGGAAGCCCCCTGTGCATTTCCTCTCCGTTTCCTCTCAATGTGTGCGTTTTTGTGTCTTAAATAACACTGACCCTATCATGTCTGTTATGTGACAGAGCTGGTCTGGATTCCAGGAAATAATGGATAAGAGAATAAAAATACAATCCTTTTAGGTCAGTGGAACATACACACACACACACACACACACACACACACACACACGCTGTACTGTACAATAGCAACTGTGCATTAGTGTCATTCATACACGTTGTGACCTTGAATAATAATAATTTATGGTAAAAAACTGATCCATCAAATCAAACAAAGAAAAAGAAAAATGCGACTCTGAAGGCGCTGCAGGCACTCGATACACACTGCTGCCATATGAATTACATCGCTATGGAAACCGCTCACATGGGTTTTGTCAGATTCTTTACGTCACAAGGGAAAAATAAATATATATACAAAAAAAATAATCACCATGACAACCCAGTAAAAATGCTTTCTGTTCTGAACAGATGCTTTGTTTTGATATTACTGAATTGAATCTGCTGCGATTTGTGGTCCTGAAAAAAAGTATTTGAGTTATAGATATTGATATTTTGAGGAGAATATTACTTTTTCCTACTTTTATTCCCTTTAAGCTAAATAACACAAAAGAAAAACAAACAGGAGAAAGCAATCTGGCTCAGTAATCGTGCAGCTTGTCTTCTAAACGTCTGCTTGATCTCAGAACTGTGTCTTAAATATTTATATTTTCTGCTACTACATAGATTTGCAAAATGTCACTCACAAATAATTTTTACATTTTTTTTTTGTAAATGTCCTAAAATTTCAAGCACTAAAAGTGAATGAAACTTGAATGTCTCTTTCTTACATCTCTTTTAAGACCAGCTAGTTTTCCTATCCTTTTTCAGTGGATAGGAAAACGGTTGTTTAATTGGAAAAAGTCCTATACCAATTATATATTTTTTCGATTGTAAAAGCGTTCCCAGTTTTTTTTTTTACTATGATTTTGCAGTTTTTAATCAAAATCTAAAAACGTGACTTTTTTACGACAGTTCATTAGAAATTTGCCTCTAGGTTGTGGTCCGGAAGTAACCTAAAGTTGATATCCCAGCATTCCTTTGTTTACACTCTCTCCTGTTAGCTTACAACCCCAAGCTAACATTAGCGTAGCAAAAAAAATGGCGAGCAATATCGAAGCTAGCCGTACAGTTTTAATCCAGATGCCAGCTCATACGAGGAAAATAAAGACATTTATGGATCCGTTTGTTTTCAGCCGGAGGATTTAAAATTGTAGCAGAGCAAGGAGACTTTGGCCAGCCCATGGCAGTTGCTGTGTCACAAACCTGACTTTTTTTCTAACTGTGGGTTTCCATCTTGTCTGGTTCAATCACGATTTAAATAAAGAAATACTCAGAAACGCTATTTAATCTTAAATATTTTATACATGTCCTCCATGATGAGAAAAATGCTTCAAGAACATGTTAAAAAACCCTTTTTCATTGGAGTGGGTCTTTAATTTCAACATAAACCCCTTTTTAAAATTCTATACAAAACTAATTGAATACACAAAACAAAAAAATTAACACTTTTTATATAATGAGCGAAAACTAAAATACATTTGATAAAGTTTAAGTTAAACTAAATGATTTTTGAAGGATGATATTGTTCAATCAGCTCTGGATATTCATTGAACATATGAACCCAAGGGTCAAAAAAAGTTCTCATAGCTTTCTTCCAACAGATTAATAGTAAACTTTTATTAATAATTTTTTAATTTAATTAAAAAGGGTTTTAAGGGCTGTGTTGAGGGTCAATGCTGACCAATCTGATCTGACATGACAGAGAGGGATGTTTACGTCTACCCACCTAATTTACACATTACTGAGCTGGAGTTAAAACAAAAGTTATCTTGCTTCCTCTGATTTCAAAATGTTCTTCGCATCATCTGCTAACCAACAAATCCTTTCTTCCATCTGTACAATGGGTGTTGGACAGGGACAGATTTGAGGTCTCCGCAGGAGTTCTGCGTTTAAAACCTTAGTCACATGCTCCTGTACAGGGGGTTGACCCATACATACATGGAACGTACCATTGTTGTGTGTGTATTGTGAAGTATTTGTAAGGATAATGTAAGTTACACACACTTATGACGCACCTGTGATACTACTGTACGGTGCCTTTAAACTGCTCTCCAGTCACTATCAAGGTGCACGTACTGACTGCTTACTGACTGCAAAAATGCTGCACCCACAGGGTGTGCAGGTGATACATACGCAAGTGATCGATGGACGACTGAAGGATGTCCGTAAAAACGACACTCTGATAGCCGAATTTCTAACAGTCAGGATGCATGCACGAAACGCACACTTATCACTTGAACAGCACCAAGTAGTTCCTTGTACTGACCGCAGTGTTTGGGAGGTTGAAAACATGAAAGATTTGTACGACACCTATTTCACCCTTGCATCTTGTGTACATGTTCACTACAACCTGTCGTTCACAGCATGGCAGTAGAAAAAAATGTGCATGAACATTTTCGCCTTACTGGATCACAGAGCGATCTACGACCATGATATTTTGTGTGGGTCACCTTTTTTATGGATTTGGCCATTTTTTGCCCACTGACGGCTCGTATCCACCTGCAAGAGCAGTTGTAACTAAGACATGACTAAAGACCTTTTTTTCCAAGCGGTACTATGGATGTTGGGCAGGCATGGCCACAGGACAGCTGCACTCAAGATTCTCACAAAGCATGAAACATCTGACAAGTTAGATGGATCTCTGGCTCCAGCTCTTCTAGCAATGAAAGCAAGAGAAAAAGTCTCCCTTTTTTGCAGAAAATGAATCCCCTGTTATTTTTCTAAAAAGGTTTCAGATAAACTACTGCTTGCAGTAACACTCACAAACATGCGCATCATGATGTGGGGTGATATCAGATTGCATTTGCGGTGCTTCCTGTCTCAAGGTTCATGGTAGAGCGGATCAAACATTACATGAACACCCCACTCATGATCACTGACTCAGCCTGCCACAGTGCTAGCAGTGCATGATCAGACACTTTTAAGCCCTTCGCAGTAATTATAAGCTCTAGCCAGCAAACTGACACACAAGTAATTGTGCAGACGCAAACTTCATGACAGCTTGTAGGAAGAGCATGAGATCACTTTGCACTGAACCTTTATTATTACTACCCACACCAGATGTGCAGCAGCAGGGAAATGCTGGCTACTAAATGCAACATTTATCTGAATGAAGTCAAACTTGTGTTGAGGTCATCAAACATTGGACATGTGTCTTGGAGAGTGACGGGAATCAAATCATGTCAATCTACTCACAAGATAGATGTGACAGCAGGGGTAACTCTAGAGTAATGACAAAGTTTACTGCATGACGTCCTTTGATCTGTACTTAAAATTTGAAGCCGCGAGTTATTCACAAGTTATATTCTATTCCAATTAAACATTGCACGAAATTGATGATTTTCGATACCACTGACCGCTTGATTCCTGTCGGATATCCGGTAGTTGTGGTTCTGAAGGATCCGACAGCCATCCTTCGCCAGCCGTTGGACCGCTTCCAGCCCCAGTCGGCTGGTGAGTTCCTCGCGACAGCAAACGGACCCCGTTCCTCCACCGCTGCTGCTGCTGCTGTCGCCGCTGTCCCTCATCGAACACACCCCGCTCAGCTGCAACACAGGAGGCATGAAGACATACTTCAGCCCGCAGTCCCAAGACATGCTGGAAATGGTCACAGGTTCTACAAAAATTGGAGAATCTTGATAGTTCAGAGGAAAATAAAAGGTGGAATTATACAAATAGTCCTATCTATTTGATTTAATAAATTCCGTTGTATTTCTCTTCGTGTCAGCCTGACTGCTGTGTGTCAGAGGAATTCAGAAAAAGAGTGTGATTAGGAGTATAAGTGGGCGGGAGTAGGTGTTAGGGTGTGTGGTTTATGTCTGTCTCCTCCTTGCTACAAAGAGCTCCCTGAGGTAGATACAAAGTCAACAAATAAGAGTAATAAACGTTGATACTCTGTGCTACAAAAGGTAAAACGTAGACTTTATTTCAATAAAAGGGTGCTGGAAAAATTGGAGCTTAATCCTAACATGCTGCAGGTGAAAATCCCTAGAGTGTTGCTTGTTGGGTGATGGTTATCACCAGTGGCGGGCAGCCTGCTTTGTTTGTTTTCATTGGAAGAGAGACAGAGAGGCTCGTTTCATTTGACTGTGACAACCCTTCCTGTGAGCTCCAGTATTGCACCGTTTCCCACCACAGTGTAGGGTAACAAACATACACCCTGTATTTACTAGGAAAGACCCCCCCCAAATCTTGCAACATGGCCACACAGACATATCAAAATCCTCACCGTTTCCTGTAAAGCTGCTTTTCACTTCCTGTCCTAAACGAGCAAGATTAAACCATCGTCTCTGTGCACCCTTTATTAAAAGAAAATGTGTACATATGTAATCAGTATAAATGAAGTTTAGCCTCACATAAGAAAGAGGTTTATACAAATATAAGCCACGTGTGTCTCAAGATTCACAACTCTATTATAACAGTAAAATCTGTCCAACACAAGAGGCCTTCAGCTCCGATCTGTTTGCTGCTGGACAGGACAAGTAAAAATAATCTCAATTGGTTTAAATCTTTTGTAATAATGACATTTTGTGCAGCAAATGAAGTAAATTCTATGATTACTGCTGCAACTCCATTTAATTTGTGTTCGAGCTACTGAAGGAGGAACAACGATAGCTCAACTATTTTACTGTTTTTTTCGATCAGCGTTGTATGACGGCAGTGCAAAAGCAGCTCCAGGGTTAGGAACCACTCATATTTTCACTGCAATCACAAATGCTCATCATGTTCCACCACAGGGGCTGACGGATAAGTATTTCCTGAATCCCCTAAAGCAGGCTGTGTTGCATAACTAGAGAATCAGTTCACACATCGTCTATAAAAAGAGGCTTCCTGTTTTCCTTAAGGAATATGAGAAACAAATAAGGTCACTACTATCCAGGTTAAAGGGCCAAAAAAAAATCCCCTTTTCTGATTCAGTTTAAGCAGTATAAGAAGAAAATAGTTATTTAACCTCAGATTACGGTTTATATGCACTCTTAAAAAACATGTCAATAATGTTTTGCCTTTGGGAATGCCTTAGTACATGCTTTATTTGGGTACTTTTATCATGGGAATTCGGTTTGAAGGACAGGTGAAATCCATAGTAGTGATCTTTATTTTTTAACGATTATTATATAGATATTTAAGGCTGTAAAACCCCTTACTACACTCTACACAATTTTCTCAAACAGACATGAACATTTTCACGCTTTCACTCATAAACTCTCAAAGATCAAACCATAGAAAAACAGGTCCAGAATGACGGAATGAAAACAAAGATCACTGATTGTGATCGGAAATTTGGTGAACGCAATCAGGACACAGAACAGGATGCACTGTAAAAAATAAAAAAAAATTTAAAAAAAAAAGCAAAATTGTACTAAAAAAAAGGATCTGTGACTCAGCGAGACCACAAAAGGTGAATCGCAAGAACACTGCAGTTACATTTTTTAAATATCAGTAATTAAAAATGAATGAATTTCAAACCATTTTATCCTTTTTTTTCCTAGATGACTGTAAATAAACTTAACGAAAATAGTGACCATTTAGTGATGTTTAACGAACAACAAGTTGCTTTTGTCCAAAAGGCCCAAATCCTCCAGAAAAGGGGTGGATAAGGGATGATTTCCAGGGCTTTACAGGGTGAGTGTAAGGAATGAAAAAATGTGATTTGGTAAATCTCTACATATGAAACTTTCTCTCGGTGACCTTTAGCAAAAAGTTAACAGCCAGAAGCTGCAAACAATCTCATTTTCTGGATGCTGCAAGTTGTGTGCAAGCTGTGCTTCAGCTGATAAGGTCAAACTAAACCTGATCCACTTCTCAGCTTTTGTTTCTCGTTTTCTGGCAACACTAGTGTGAAAAAAGTGCAACCTTTGTGTAAAGCTATGGTCAGAAAAAAGCTAACTTGAGCAGGAAAAATAAACCAATATCAATTTTAAGTTTATAGGTTTATCTCGGAGTAAATTTGAAATCTAAAATAAAACATAATGTCATAAGTATAAAGACAAAGAATAGAGTCCGATTGCAGTGTGGTTAAACTTTGTGTGTGTGTAATACCGGACTGCTCTCCTCACTGGGCGTGCACGACTTCTGCTGACGTGCCTCTGTTGTCTCAGAGTCCTGCTCTGACACTGTAACCAAAAAGAAATAAATTACAGTCTTCTTCTTTGATTAAACCACAGTAATTTCCACTTTATGCATTTTCATCAACTCATAATGGCCACGTCGAAAAAAAAAAAAGCGGAAATAAAGTGTTAGTAATGCTCCAACCGCTGCAAGAATATACTTACAAGCTTTACGAGTCTTTCTGGCAAGAGCTGCTGCCAACTCGCTTTGTACCTGCAACCGAAAATATTTAGGGATATTAGTTGTTTAAGAAAAAATAAACAAAACAGTTTACATTTTTGCAACAACTGCATTTTGTTGTACTGTTTTCTTTACACACTGACCGTGGATGTGAGCCTCTCCAGAGCTCTAATCTGAAGAATCTCACTGCAGATGTCCCTGTTCCCCTCAGAGTCTTCCTCTGACCTTGGGGAGACAGACAGGGTTTTTTCTTTTTACAACAGCAGTGTTCAATATTCTGATAAAAATGGGCAACAGTGATGTGAGGTTTTCTGCACACAAAAAAATGTACACTCTAAACAACAAACTATTAATACTGTCACAAAAAACTGATGTAACCTCATTTATTTGAGCAAAAGATTTCAACAACAAATTTCAAAATACTCAATTTTGTAAATAATATCGCACATTTTGGGGTAAAAAATACCTTTGCAGTGCAAAAACACTATTCCTTGCACAAGTTATTTGTGCTTAGTTGTAAAGTTGTATTTTTTTCCATCCAAGTTTTACATGACAAATATTGTCCTATCCTCGAAAAATCAAAATTAAAAAAAATCCTGTGACCTTATGTAAAAGAAAATCTGTTTTTGTACGTAAACATATGTTAATGTATCATCATTAAATTTTTTGGCAACTATGTTTAGTTCTCAATTTTTGGACAAAAATGGAGAGCATTTGGGTACATTCTACAAGTTTTAAAAATCGCTAGCCATTGAATAAAGGGTAGCAGCATGGATACAATTGAGCCATAATAATTACTGTAGGTAGACATACTATCGACACGTATACGTAAATTTGAAACAATTTGACCTATTGTAATTTTAACCCTCCAAAATTACGTTTTACATGGAAACAAAAAGAATTTCCCTTGATGTTTTAATCAGTTAACTAAAAAGTCATGTATTTTGCATGTTATTAAACTTAACGTCATTTTTTTCCCCTATAATGATAGTGATTACATAAAACAATAATAATTAAAGACCCACTCTAAAGAAAATTGTGTTTTTGGTGTTTTTAACATGGACGTGCACCAGTGTCCAGTGTGAACTCCATGGGCTAAACGTGCGTTCAAGTACAAGTCCTTAGCGCGTTCTTTAACACGTGTCACATGCTCAGTGTGAATGTAGCACTGCAGTGTAGGAAGTGATTGGTTGGAAAAAATATCTATTGTTTTTTTCTACCAGTTTTTTTTTTTTTTTTTTTTAACAGAAATCATTTAGCTTTATCTGAAAAGTTCCTCTTAAATAAACTGAGCAGCTGAAAGAATAATCAAGTCCTAACTCCATAATTAAAACCCAAATAGATTCTATACAGGATATTTTCTATCCAGCCCAAGTTGACTTCTCCCATTTATCTTTCTCGCTTTGTTTTTCCACATCTTTTGTGTCAAGCATCCCTCTGAGCAGCGCTGTGTCCCTTCATGTGGTTTCATGTGAAATGGCTTTTAGACACCTTTTCCATTGATGTTAGGGAGGGTCCTGTGCATGCTGAAACCCAGCAGCACGCTCATAGAGGAGTTCTCCTCACAAGCGAGCATGGATAATTGCATTTGTTTTTGTCTGTGTGCACGTTTAGACGGAGCGATAATAAAATCTAATAGTTTTGGGATGAATTATGCATCATATTAACTGTTATAAAACAGATCGAAGAACGTGAATCTACTACATCTTTACAAGATACAGGGCTGGATTGATTTGTAAAGTCCCCACCCCCACCCCCCACACACACACTTTCCCCTCGAGCACCTGCATGCACGTGGAACTTTGGCTTATTTGCATACAATTTGGATTTTATGCACAGATCCCAGTGGTACGTGTAATAGTTGCAGAGGGAGGAGGATGTGGGCAATTGTGCAGACACATTGGGCAAATGTGTCTGCACTGTAATCTGATAAGATACAGGGGACACAACGATTACACAACAGCCTTCAGCTTTGAATGCTGGGACAGACAAACAAGACGGTGAAGGTGATGAGCACCAAAAGCTGAACAAAGTGGTGTTCAAATAATCAGAAATTATCATAAAATCCTAATAAATTCAGCAGATTTGGGTTTACAGCTAAACAAATATCAATTTGTAAATCACAAAAAACTATTATGAACCATAATGAGAAGTTTATTCTCATCTAGGTCATTAAGTTTTATTTCCAGACAGCATTCAGTTAGTAATTTGGTGACTCACCATGAGCCTAAATGCATCAGGACTGCAGGAGAGGCACAGAAGGGGGGTGTCACTGATCATTAAGTTCTACACAGTTCTGAAGATAAAAGCAATGTGAGGTTTTTGTGTCCCAGTCACGTCGAGAGCTTCTTGCTGAAGAAGTTTCATGACTTAAAAGAAAATAATTCATAAAGAAAATGTAGAAAAAAAATACTTTTCTTAAGCAGGTAATGTTATAGAAATGCATATTTATACCTGGATGCTAACTTGATGAGGATGCAAATATTTCTAAAACACAAACTTAAAATTTAAGGATAGATTAACACACGAGAGAGCTGACAGCTTTTTGCTGTACCATGTACACACAGAAACCCATCTGAAAGAAATAAGAGAATGTCAGTGAATTATCTTAGAATGAGTTGGTATGCAAATCCAGCAAAATACGTTTTTCCTTCCCCAACAAATGTGAGGTTTTCTTGGTTCCGGTTATCATATTCAGTCTATGAAACAAAGAGAACTCTATTTATACATCGGAAATGGGAAGACTATAATCATCAGTCACTGATGTCAGTTTTAATATTAGTCAGGATTATTGTTGGATTACTAATTTTAAGACACACTCCAATAAAACGTTGTTTGTAATTTTCCAATGATGGAGGTGCTTTAAAAAAAAAAGCTTAAAATTGCATTTCTGAGTTATTCGGTGTTCAAATCAATGTGAATCAGGAGCAGACAAAAAATGTCGTTTGAAAAAGATTGTGTTTGTGACATAAAAAGGACGCTGCTCTGAGCTTTTAGCAAGAAGAAAGGGAAAGGGGGCGGAGGTGCTTTGCACCATGACACGCCCACGCAGATTTCTAATGAACTACAGCTGCTCTGCAGAAACTGTGTCCTAGAAAATGACACCGATTTTTTTTTAATTGTAGCTAAAAACTGCATAATTGTGATTAAAAGACCAATAGGAACTCTTTTAAAATAGATCAAAAAATAAACTTTACATAAATAAACTGTTTCTTACTGAAATTTTTTTAACATTCCCCCTAAATGTATAACCAATGCTAGATAGTTAAGGCTAAATCTATGGATATTTTATGGACTTCATACTGCATTCTTGTCTCATATATTAACAATACTAAACCGTTTAAAAAAAAAAAAAGCATAGGACAGGGACATGCTTTGGTTGGCTGGACAACCTCTAAAAATTACATTTAATGAACCCTTTCTATATATGTTATTTAAAAAAAGATTTTACAAATATTTTATGCGCAGGTTTCAGTTTTGCTGTCATGTAAAGTACACTTAACTATTGCAACATTTCTCCCACTAAAAGAAAAAAATGTCATAAAAATAAACCTAAATGGAGACATAGATTAACAAAATCGAGTTTGAAATGTATGGAATATATTTTGAAAAAAATGTTTGGAACAAAAAAATGATCAAGATGCATTTAAAAATTGTGTTCAGTCACAAAACTCATCATAATCATTCTAGTAGGGAAAGACAAGTACGAAATTGTGAAGTTCGTACCCAAGTAATCATATAATTTATGACTTACTAAACAGCTGTCGTTTAATGTTTAGCTCAATAACCAGGTTATGTGTGAAGTTATTAGTATCAATTTCAAGCCTGCCTGTTAAAATATGAGAAAGAAGCCATAACTCCATTAGGAGACATGCCAAAATGAATTACCGGTGGGTTTGTTTTTACTCTTATTTGTAATAATCTTTCTTATTGAAGCCGAAAATGACGTACCCTCCTTTTTTTTTCTGCGATCGTTTTCTCATGGACTGAGATGCTGAGACTTTAGGCCGTTTCGGCTCGCTTACTTTCCTGAAGGTAGCAGTGGAAATATTTTAAAGAATTTTTGCACTGAGCTTCATTGATTCACCTTCAAAGAGCGGGATAAAGCACAAGAGGGAAAATGCAAAACAGGTGGAAATATTCAAGGTGTCAAAGCATGATCCTGAAGGGAAAATCCTATTTGATGTATGTTTATCATAATAAACAAAACAAACAGGAAATAGTTGAGACAATAAAAAATAAAAAATAAATAAAGTCTGTTTATCATCCATGATTAAAGGAATAATTACATTTAAATATGCGAGTGTTGGACAATGTTAAAGACCCTTCTGATGAAAATGATGCTTTTAACATGTTCTTGAAGCATTTTTCTGATGAAGGACATAAAGAAATTTATGATCTAAATTGCTTTTCTGAGTACTGTCTTTTCCGCACGATAAGCTACACTTAAAAGGCTTGAATTTTGTTTTTAAAAACGAAGTGCCTCGTATGTGGATTAATACTTGATATGCTTACAATACATATGCCTCTGATTTTGAGAGGCTTAACCCAACTCAGAGGTGAGTTTCTAACTCCTGCCACTCTGCAGAAATGATGTCCTAGAAAATGACAGGTTTTTTGTAATTTTTTGGCTAAAAACAGCAAAATCATAACTAAAACATCATTAGTACCACTTTTAGCTCAAGAGATGATTGGAGTGGGTCTTTAAAAATGTTCAGCCCCCCTGTGCTATTTAAAATTAAATATCTATCTTTTTTTACAGCAAGTGGAGGAGATATGGAGGAGAGCCTTTTAGTGCACATCAGTTTCTTTTAAATGTTTAATACCATTCATAAAAACAAAATGTAAACACTCAATTTTTACAGTTTGAGGCATGATACATTAGGCCTACATTAGTAAAAAAAAATGACAATCTTCTCTAAATCCACTTTGAAGCAGACAGGGGGGGGAAAAAAATCAGGGATTTGTGCTCCTGTTCTTTCACTTTTCATATATCCTCCATTTTTCATTACCCCTTCACAGACACACACTCAGTCTCAGTCTCTCCTCATCTCTGAGTGACAGATTGAGTTCAGTCGCAGCCTCAGCAGGAACCGTGCAGCAAAACAGGGAACAGGCTAACACCACTCAGCATGTACATTTAAGTGTGCCTTAGAGACCTTTACATGTATATAAGGGATCACAGCATGTTTGGGGTTTTATTTGCATGAGTACTATTCTGTCATAGAAATGAAAGCTTGAATTAGTCACTTTGCAACAAAACATCTCAGAGTGAAGACACACATCTGCTTTCTTTTACAGTTTTTATAAAGGTTGCCCGTTTTGAAAGTTTCTATGTTGCCACGACTGGAAAGTATTGGTTGTAGATCAACCTCTGCTCCACATTCAGTCACTTTCTATGTAAATGATTGAATTGGCATTCTGATTGGTCACAAGACCATCAGAAAGGAAACGCCCCCATCGCTGCAGATTGGTACACAAGCTGATAGCATCATCGGCATTGGAATTTTAGTAGTACAATTACAGGCATATCGCACCATTTAACCCACACACAATGGCAGATCAGACTCAGTCTATCGCAGGGCCACACAATCACATACACACTCACACATAGACACTTTGGAGTCTCCAGTTCACCTATGAAGTAGTGCTGGGTGATGTGGAGTTTTTTATTTCACAATATAGTTATTTTTATATCAGGCAATAATGATATATATATAAACCAAAAAACTGTCTGTTAAATTTGAACGCTCTGTGTCTCATAGGAGAAATGTGGAATCATCAGCAGGTTGTTCAGATTGAAATGTTTATTTCCTGTTAGACTTTAAACATAACAGGTGCGCTAAAGGACAAAAAAGGCATAAATATTACAAACTATTACAAAAATTAAATCAAAAGCTTTCAAATTTTAAAAAAGAACATTAAATAAAACAGAACACAAAACTGCTTGATCAGTTCCATTTAAAACAAAGAATTAATTCTACAAATAAATTCTAATGTTATCAAGGTTTACAGAACAAACATCAACAAACGTCAGTTTTCAGTGTAACGCAGACTGTGTTAAGCTACAGAGACATTGCTAAAACATTGGATTCAATTCCGTTATTATTTAGAAAATACAGTTTTTATTAATGTCTTATGAATTAATCTTGTTATGTATCCTCCGTGTCTTAAAGACTGGTCTATGAAAATACTGTCCGACTTTAAACCGGTCCGTGATTACGTATAGGTGAGGTGACGCACAGAACAGCTAGTTAGCATCATAGCATTAGCGTCTACAGCACTGTCTCCAAATCAACACGAATGATTTGATATGAATCTGTCTGTTGCTGCTTTAAGTAAAGCAGCTTTATCCTCCAGTTCTGACTGGATCCTGTTATAAATTGTCACATTTTTCGCTGTTTTACCAGTAAAACTAAATGTTGCACAAGTGAAGTGAATGCAGGGGTGCGGTGTTGTGTCTCGCATCATGTGTGTTTTGTTTACCTCGCTTCACCAAAAGAAGAGTTACTAAACATGACTAAGCTTACTCAAATATTTATTCACCATGTGGCGACTAACCCTTTAATTTTTACTCGCCAAAGAGGAGAAAATGCTAGTTACTGGTGAATGTTGATTTTGGATCCTTCAAAATAAAAGTCTATCGCGATAGACTCAATTTACTATTGACAAAAAGTTCATTCATTCATTCATTCATTCATTCATTTTCCAAGCCGCTTTATCCCTTTCGGGGTCACGGGGTTGCCGGAGCCTAACCCGGCTACTCATCGGCGAAGGCAGGGTACACCCCTGGACTGGTCGCCAGTCTGTCGCAGGGGCCACAAACACACACCCATGCACACTCACATTCACACCTAGGGACAATTTACAGTGACCAATTAACCTGTGAAGCATGTTTTTGGACGGTGGGAGGAAGCCGGAGTACCCGGAGAAAACCCACGCATGCACAGGGAGAACATGCAAACTCCACACAGAAAGGTCCCCCAGCCAGGACTTGAACCGGGAACCTTCTTGCTGTGAGGCAGGAGCGCTAACCACTGCGCCACCGTGCAGCCCCTCTGACAAAAAGTTATATCGCAATATCGATAGTTATCGTTTTATCGCCCAGACCAACTATGAAGCATGTCCGACCTACCTTTAGTATAAAATGGAGCGCACAAGTGCAGTAAGGTCGTGATACGATTGATGCAACGGACGATTGCTATAAAGAATAGACCAGGCATAACTCTTCATCCTTTTACGCGACCAAAGTGCATCGGGTGTATCAGATGGACAGACGAGCAGTTCAACTTTACGTGAAACGTTGAATGAAAGCATTTAGCTGCTTTTCTCCACTTCAGAATCCGCTGGAATTATGTTCATTGCCTAAACAGTGGAAGAGTTACAGTGGTCAAAAGAATGTCTACACTGAAGCTAAAGCTGCGCCGTTAAAGGGTGAGTTGACAATAACAGTTGGTAGCACGTGTTACTTACGGACTATTGGTCCCGCCACCTGAGCGAAACTGGACATAGGGGGCGAGTTGTAGAAGAAGTTTCACAGCCTCTGGCCAGTCTGCCTCATTTAGGCGAAACTCACAAGAGGGTGAGTCACACTCCTCAAAACTGAACTGGTAGTAAGAGTTGGAATCAGAAAACACCACCCGCTGGTCAACTGGAGAAAAACACAAAAGACAATAAATGACAAACTTTGAAGCTTTACGTTTACATTTAGCTTTACTATACATCACTTTGAAATGTTTTTTTATTTACTTATTTTGGCCAAATCTATGTATTTATTTATTCACAATAACTTATAGACCTACTTCAATAAAAATTGTGTTTTTGTTGCATTCTCCTCATGATGGAGGGCATATAAAAAGAAAAAAGATTCAAATTGCATTTCTGAGTATTTCTTTTTTCAAATCCTTGTAAATCAGGAGCAGACGAATAAATGTAGTTTGAAATAAGTTGTCGCTGTGATGTAGAAGCTCCTGTCTGCAGGCTGCCTGCTCCGCTCCATTATGATGCATCCACTTCCAGACAAAAAAGTTTTTTTAAGCTGCTGCAACTTATATTTCAGAGCGACTTACGGTCTGAAAAACACAGTAATTATTTTTTTAAATCCCCAGATAATAATTTAAAAAAACAACAACAAAAAAATTAACTAGAGCCGACAAACGCAGTACATTTTTTTGCACTAAACATCAAATTTCTGGTTATTTGTACACTTTTTTGCACATGGCTGGAATGATGTTCCAAACCAACACAGCTGGCAAGTTTGTTTTTCAGAACCTCTGCTACAAACCTTGTATTTGTCGTCTTCACTTCAAAACATTCACATTTTCATTGTGCTTTCCTTTTGTGCTTGAATGCATCTTTTTTTTTTTTTTTTTTTTACCAATTTTGCTTGTAAATATTAATTTATTTCTGTCTGCTTTTTTTCCCCCTGGAGCTTTGGATGATTAAAAAAAGCAGCAAAATTGGCTTAATGTAAACAGAAACAGAAATCAAGTCCCATCACCAACAAACTACATTTGATAAGCATCCTGCAGAATAAATAATGTGCACAATTCCTACGCCCTTATTCTGCCTTACAGCCGGTCTCATAGCAAGGTTCTGTCAGCTGCCGATATTCAATTAACGAATAGCCTTGGCGGTCAATGTACGAGAAATTGATGTCAACATCATTACAGGAACATTATGGAGGGGGAGGCTTTCAGCAGAATACAGAGAGATTGTTTGGGGGCTTTAACCCACGCGGTGAAGTGATTCACAGTTTCACATGACAGATCTAAATTAAAACCAGCTATATGTGCTGACGAGGTGACTGCAGCAATAACTGAAGCTCTTTAGTGTTCTGAGAATAACCAACCGCTAACATCTTTAAGGGTTTGG
>BSAI01000106.1:4164340-4275656 GCA_036245035.1 Adrianichthys oophorus
AGACAGCAGGACTCCCAGCTCCAGCAGCACCTGCCAGACACGCACAGCAGCAGTCCGATAGCGCACACAGACACACTGCTCACACAGCCACTGCACCAGCTCCACTCCCACATAGCTGCGCCTGTTAACGTACACACACATTTGCATTGTCAGATCCCAGCGTGGTCACACAATACCAGGATGAACAAAAACACTTCTTTGGGGAGAAAAAAAAGTCTGTTTTAAACCACTATAAACATGATCTATCTTCATCTGAAACACTAAAAGGGTTCTGTATGTTCTCATTCAACAGAAAGCTGCTTCTGTACATGTGCATTTGAGTGGGCGTGTGTACAATGAGATGAAATATCTATTTATACACGAGCTGAAATGTTTTCACGTGGACATGGGTGAACAGATGCACAGTACATGCAATCCAGGTTCTTCTACTTTTTATCTTTCTACAGACATAAGCAAACTGGCCAATCAGGACAAGGCTAAAGCTGTGTACACACCAAACACGATTCACACAATGTACGGATGCAACCAGAGGTCCTGGAGTGCAGTTTGAGCATCGGGCATGGCGCAGAGGTCTGGCAATGGCACGTTTTGGCTGTTGCTTTGAGTCAAATGGCTGAACTTTGGTGAAGAATTTGAGTCACATCATCCAATCAGGAACTCCGTTTTGGCCCATTTTTGGAAAAACATTGATGTGCGAATTGCGTTTGGTTTGAATGCGGCATAAAAAGTTACTGCTCAGTTGCATCTGCTGCACTGCACTCACCGATTCAGCTCTGCGGGAATATGCACAAACGAATGAGAGCAGATGTACCTGATGATCCTGGCTAGATGTATCTTGTCTTTGGCCGGGTATGGTCCATGAGAGAGGAAGGCATTCCTCACAGCTCGACCAGCACACGGAAAGCTCTGGGAGCAAGACTAACACAAATAAAAACGAGAAAATAAGACGTTACTATGCAATCACATGCTTAAAAAATGAAAATTAATCAATTTTTTATATCACTGAGCAACAGTTACATCCAACAACGTAACCTAAAGAATAATTTTTTTGCCATTTAAAGATGGATTTGTTGCAGGTTTCACAACATATTGTCAGTAAAATTTGAATTTGTTTAAAAACTTCCAAAAAAGGTACGTTTGTATACATCCGTTTATTACTGGCATTTAAGCATAACACAAAGACAATCTTAGATTTATTCACACCTTTCAAAATATTACGAGGATTTTGTAGTGTGCATGACTTTCTGAACCACTAAAGTATTAGCAGAAAAAGGTTAGCGTTGTTTTGTCCAGGATCTTAAAGACCCACTTCAATGAAAATGATATTTTAATGTTTTTAACATGTTTGTGTCTTATGATGGAGGACATATATATAGAAAGTCAAACTAAAAATTGCATTTCTGAGTGTTTTTCAAACTGTGCAGATAAGTAAACTGCAGTTTAAAAAAAGATTGTAATTGTGAGGTAGAAAATACGCTGGACGGGCCAACGAGCTCCCTGCTCCGCAGATACATGATTTTTACTTAAAATTGAATATTCATAAATAAAAGAGCACTGAGAACGCTTTGAAAACAGAACAAAATATGATCAGAGTGGAAATTTGATTACAATTTCTTCACTTTTATATACAAAAAAAAAGATTGCTTTCATGTTGTTGGTGCAGTTTTACAGGCATTTAGAAACAGACATGCAAATGGGTTCTCCGATCGATTATAAAGGGTAAAGGTTTTGAGCATCATTATTGCAAGTCCTAAAAATATTATCAGTACAGCAGAGGAGCATGGGGAAAAAAGCACATGTAAACAAACAAAAACTGCATTCTTATCTCATATTCCTCTCATGGCCTCTTATTTTAGCTTACTTTTCTGTTTGTTCTATAGAAAAATCATTGTAAATGGCTATTTAGACCTTAGGCTGTACTAGATTACAGCGCTTCCTCAAATGCAGTGGAATAACACAAAGCCTCTGTGTTTGCTCCAGTGGGTGTGTGTGTCTGTCAAGTGCGGAGGTGTTAAAACTAGAAATTTCCCAAGACAGTATCCCCACTGATGTCACCTGTGTTAGGGATAAACAATCAAAATGTTGCCTCCGGGCAAAACTCAAAGGATGACATCACTCCTAAGCGTTTTTGTGCGTGTTCCTTTCACCTTGTGTAACGTCTGTCCCGTACTCGGTCCAGGGATGGTGTCAGGTGATTGCTGTGGAAACAAAACGCAACCTGTCAAAGGCAATTCACACAAGATGACACACAGAGTCAACACACTGAACAAACAGAACTGAGAAATGAAAGGACAGTTTTAGAAATCCAAAAGCATTATTCAGGTTTTGTTTGAACTCCAAGCAAAACGCTAGCGCACAGCACTGTACTTAAATACACCTGAGATTCAAGCCTCCACTACATTCAAAGGACATTCTATTTTATTACATATTTCTAAAGGAAATTACTCAAATTATCTCTATTTTATATCATTTCACCCTCAAAAATGAGCAGTATTTCCTAAGCATTCATCTTTATAACTCAACGATAACCTCTGATTTGACCCATTGGAATCTGTACAGCAAAAATACACCCTGAAGCACAAAAGGGAAATTAACAATTTTGCTCCACCCAACTTAAATACTAAAAGTGGCAATTGGGGGAAAAAAAAGTTTACGGCTCTGTTGAGTCCACACCTGCCAATCAATCAAACCAGTCCCTTAAAACTCATAAATTTGACATTTTGGAAATATAAACATTTTATTTGCCCCTCCTCCAAATGAGACACTGAAAACCTTCTGCAAACCTGCCTCTAGTGGTCTCTGGTGGAACTGTAACTTTTGGCCCTTTCTGGTTTGCGTCATATTTGGGAATGGAAGCTGGGGGCTACATCCAAGACTAGCTCCTCCCACCACCTCCAAATCATACATCATACAAGAAAATAAAAAAAGAAAAAAGAAAAAAGGTAAACATTTCTGTTAAAAAAAAACAAGTCAAATAATCTAGTTTTGGATTAAAAAAAAATATTTTACAACAATTAAATGCAGATTAACTACTTTATTGCAATGGCATACTTTTCACTTCTTCACATATAGAAAGTACATATAAATACTTTATTGGCCAACATTTTTTGCACGGTTCATTTCCAGTTAGCTTGTTGTAGTTAGCATGTCTCGTCTTGTGGTGTCTCTATTGAACTCCTTTAAAACAGCTACAGTCTCTTAGCATATGAAGCAGATACAGATGTTTCACATTTCACTGAAAAAAATATACCCATTTTTATTTACAGTTGACATTTTAGAAATGATCTAGAAAGGGTCACAGCAGCATTGTTACAGGTTCACATTGGCTTAAAATGTAATCAGCCAACAGTCTTAGAAATTAATAGATTTTACGAAAGGAGCCGGTTGAAATTTGAAAGCCGGACTTTGGACATGCCTCCACTAAAGCAACAAGGTTGAGTAACCTAGATTAACCTGAAAACCACAAAGCTGTTTTTGTTTAAAAGAAAAACAGAAAATAGCTTTTTTTTTAAGATTTCTCCCAGGAATCTGTTTTCTCTCTGGCACGATGAAGGCTGCTGACAAAGAAGCTGCTAGAAGAAATAAGAGATGATTATGTTGTGTAATAGTGAGAAACTGTTTTCTGTTGAAGCCAGAGAACCTGCTTCCTTTCCACATATTTTGTCTAAAGAAGGTGGCAGTTTCCAGAGAAACCATGTTGCTCAAGACCTTACAAAATGTAATCACTGTTTTGCTATTTTTAATGGAGTTTTAAGCCTAAATTTATCATTTTTTAAAAACGAATTACAGGGTGTGAACATTTTATCTAGCCAGTAGGAACTTCGGACAAACGTCACATTTGTTATCAACTGTTGTTTTGTTCCCAATACAAAGACCCAGTGGTTATAAAAATCTTTTTAAAAACTTTTAAAAGGCAATATGTGCAAATGGTAAAAGTATGACATCACAGTAATAAATAAAGTAGTTCTTTGGGCAAAATGGAACTGAACGGATCCTCATAAATTAGAGTCATCTAGTAAAGTAAACCCTCTGTGTAATCAAGAGTACAGCTGACTCATTTTTTTTTTCCCCATTCGTTTGAATGTGCCAAATAGGGTTGTAGAAGAAAACGGCAGAAGTAAAAGAGGTCAATAAAAGCGAAAGGATGCGAAAGTCCAATGATCAAACCGATGACCTCTATGTTAGAAGTGCAGCCCCTTTAACTGCTCGGTTATGGCTGCAAGTCAAAGCAACTGCTACTCCCTGACTGGTTCTAATGGGCGGCTTTTGTTGAATGGCTCCATGAATGATCCGGTCTTCGCTAAAGCTCAGGTTTCTAACCCAACACTTTTTCTAAACATGAAGAAAGTCAAAAACAACAACATAATAACAAAGCATGTAAGCAATCTTATTTGTCTATTTATACTGTGAAACTAAATGTGAATAGAAAGAAAAACTGATGGACTGAAATGAAAGGATAAAATAAAAGAATGAAAAGCCCCTTTGTAGTGGTGCACGACAAACGCAGGTGAAAATAACAGGTAATTCCCACAGTGCACGATTGTGGATATGACAAAGACGGATGGGGAGGAGATGAGAGGAGGCAGCGAGAAGCAGAGATCATTGTAATTACAACACTGAGGGAGAGGAAGAGGGAGATAAAAATGCTGAAGGAGAGAAAAAAACGTGTCGCAGCAGATTTCCGTCCCAAGTCAATGAAACCGAGTTATGATAAGAGTCTTAGACAGGTTTGGTCCAGATGATACTATCTGCTAAATGAGCAAATGAAAATGTAAATTACAGGCTTGGACATTTCACTACTATTTACTTATATGAAAAGAAACTGGCAACACACTAAGGCTAAAGCTTTCATTTTTTATTTGTATGGGGAACCAGAAAGCTTTCACTCAAAAGAAACCCATTCTAAGTCAATATGGATTCACTAAAGTCCCACTCCGATCATCTTTTGATCGATTTTTAAATTGTTCGCGGTGGTCTTTTAATTATGATGATGATGTTTTTAGCCAAAATCTAAAAACTACAACATAGTTTCTGCAGAGCGGAGTAGTTCATCAGAAATTCGACTCCAAGTTGTGGGTAGGACCACTGGTGCTCAGTAAGCCCACCCTCACTTCCCGTGAGTTGATCTCTCATGAGTTGGTCTTTAATTCCTGTACTGGATTTTTCTTCCAAACCATTTCTTGTGCAAACTACTGCTTTAGTGAGCTTTTTAATCACACACAAAAAAAATATTTTAAAACTGAACGTTACAATTTTGTGCAGTTAAAATTACAAAAAAATAGAAAAAGTGTATTTCAAATTGAAATATATTGGTGTTTTCAATTCTAATTTCAAAGATACAAACATTTTTTATTTCATTTCAAACCAAATTGTAAACTTTTAAATAAAATGTAACTTTTCAGTATTTTGTCAGTAATTCCCAAATCTATTCACAATCCGGTTCCACAGAACTGGAAGTAACTTTTCTATGGGTGATAGCATACTCACTCAGTCCAGTTCTCATGTACAGTCAGTGGTTTCAGGGAATCATTATTGCATCTTAATTTAAAATTAGGCAGATCCAAATTACAAAGCACAGATTATTCATGGATTTTTTTTGGTCCATAAGTGCAGCAGATAAAATGTGTGAAGTTGACTGCCAAGAGTTGTTTCTGTTTGTGCAGGACGACTGCTGCTTTGAATCCACAACATGTGTTCAAAGGGACTTGCTGTGAAAGTAAAGCAGGCCAATAACATAACACAACCACGGGGAGAGATGGGAAAACTGGCGGTTTAAAAAGCAACACTATATTAAGATATGAAAGAACGCACTTATAAGCTAATTAACATAAAATAAATTGATACAGGGGCAAACATGTGCAGCTTCCTTTCTGTGCTGAAGGGGAAAGACTCATACAAAACATTTTTTTACATTTAGACCATGTGACCTCGACAGATTATTTAAGTATAATGTAAAAAAACTCAGATTAGATAAATGCTTCCCTGTTGATCTCTAGCAGAAATATGCAAGCCAGAAATTATTTGTAACACCAATCTTTGCAAAGACAAACCTCTAATGACTAATCTAATAAAAAGATCCAGTCAAAAATAGAGGACAGCTGCATGTCTGTAAAGCATTACATGGGAAAAAAAAAGTCGTCATAAGTTTAAAGGAAACGCCACATGGTAATGTGTTCACACGTGCATGAAAACTTAGGATTTCTTGTGTGTTTTTCCCACTTAAACTGAATTCAAACGCCGTAGTTTAATGTTACTTATAAACAAATGTATTCAAATCAATTCCAATGGAAAAACTTAAATACCCACTGCGATGAAAATTGTGTTTTGGGTGTTTGTAACGTATTCTTGTGGCATTTTTCTGATGATGGAGGACACATCTTAGAAAAATTCAGATTAAATTTGCATTTCTGACTTTTTCTTTATTCAAATCGGGAATCAGGAGCAGACAAGACAATGCAGTGTAAAAAACATTGAATTTGTGAGGTTAAAAAGCTGGGTGTGCGCTCTGCTTAAACAGAGAACTATCATTAAATGGTATGGGGAAGGGGGCGGTGGGGTACCTCATAATTAAAAGACCACCGGAAACACTTTAAAAGATCTTAAAAGATGATTGGAATGGGTCTTTAACACTTTAAAGAATTAAAAAGTCTAAAAGTACTGGTGAATAGAGCATACCAGTTGGCCAAGCACGTCCTGTATATTCTAATAACATTGTGTTTGCCTTGAAACATCTTTCTTTGCGTTTTTCTCCATCTTCTTGTTTGGTTTTCATTATTATCTCTTCACAAAAAGAGCATCTGAGTGCCAGGTGTTTTCCTTCTGTTTTTAACAAACACTAAAAAAAAAAAAAAAAAAAAAAAAATCCTGCCTCTGCTGCATCCTTATGAACGTTTGTGGCTTCGCTTCTTAAAAAGAAAACGTGAATTTATGTGTTGACTTCAAAGTGCATGCACAGAGAGTCTCGAGACGGGGCAGGAGAGCTGAGGTCATTATCTGAGAAAAATGGATTACTCTTAGATTAGATTGCTGAGCACAGTGAAGAGCTGTGGCACAAGGATGCTTGGCAAGCTCCCTCTTGCACACTCAGGCACGCACACGCATCTGTCGCACATGGACTCAAAATGGAGACATCAAAGCACCAGGGGATCCATGTGCAAATCAGCAGCCCCCCACTGTAACAAGCCGCACACGTCATGTGACCTTTGACTCACCGACACCTACAGTCAGTACTTGTTGAGTTATCTATTCACAGACACTAACTAAACCAACAAAAAATGACTACTTCCAGTTTAGTCTGGTGACAGGTGACACCCACCCGTATGAAAAGGTGTTTTTAACATGTTTTTATGCCATTTTTCTCATTACGGACGACATATATTAAGACAATTAAGATTAAACTCTTCTGCATAGCATGCAATCATTTGCCATCAGCATTTAAAAAAAAACACAGTTATCTGCACCATCCTGGAACTGCACCAAGTAAACAGCACAGGCAGTCCCTCATGCAGTTACCCCCATGACAGATGCCCCACTACGAGCTCTGTGTGTGCCCGAAACACAAACATGCACGTGACGTCAGCCAACACAATTCTAACCTACCGAACCCTATGAACTGAAAACTGTTTCTGCTTTAAAGAACAGTTTAGGTAATCAGACTCGGGTGAACTGATTAGTCACATATTCTTTGTGTGCAAGCAAAAGATTCACAAAAATAGGCCAAAGTTTTGACTCGATGCGGTGAAACTATTCAGATCCAACATGTCCATGGTGGTTTTCAGGACAACGTTCACAACTGTAGAAAACTGTCCTTAAGTCTCTGTGTTTGAAGATAAATCAGTGTCGGCCCTGTTTAATCTTGAAACCGACACCTCAACGGTTGGCACATTCCCATTCAATCTAAACATGTGTACAAACGTGCGGTTGGGTATGTTTTTCTTACCAAAGGTTTCCTTGAAACACGACACCTCAAAAGGCTGATCTCTCAAGGAAGGAGGAGGAAATAAACCTGTTTTTTTTTTTTGACTTGTAGCAAACTATCAAGTTTGACTACAAAACAATGCATCTTGTAATAAAGTCAAGTTTCAGGACATATTGTTGTTCCTGCTCTGTAAGACAGAAATAAAGGAAGACCAGCGTACGGTGTTCACACTGGACTGTAGCAACCCGTTACTAGCGTATGTTCAACACGCGTTCAACGGCCACGTGTTTTGAACGTGGCGCCAGAAAAATAGTTGTAAAAGCTTGAGTAGGAACGCATGAACGTCATTAACGTGGAAGCTCGGAACGCGTGTGAACAGACTCTTCTGTGGAAGTTGCTGCTTGAACACAGGTTGCGGTGTGAACGTAGCATTATGAGAATAAAAGCAGCAAATCTAATATACCGTTTGTATTTAATATTGTCTAAAATGTCTTAAGTAAATAGTACTTCAGCATTAAATCAAACTTTTTAATACCAATCAATCAGGGCGGCGCTAGAATGGAAAGTTATTACAAATCAAAAATAGGAATTTCTTCCAGTTTTATTATTACTGTTGTTTTTATTTTATTTAAAACTATTGCTTTTGTTATTTTTCCAAAGCGTACGCCTGTGTGAGCTTGTTTTGATGATTTCTTCATCTTTGTCAATAATGAGACCAATATTGACTCAAAAATTAAGGGGCACAAGTGTGGGGCTAAACTTTTTGCTGGGGCCCCCCGTAGCTCCGCCCCTGCAATGAACTAATTTCTCATCCCCCAGGTCTACTCTTCTCTGACATTTGCTTACAAGCAGGCACGTGAATTTTAATATCATGACCTGTTAGCAAAAACAGATGGGTTCAAAGAGTAGCTCATTAAAGCAATGACCTGGCGCTACACTGAAAACTGCACATCTCTTTGGTCTTTAAAAAAAAAACATTTTCAGCACATCTGGTTCCAGTGGAGACTGAATGCCTTGGCATTCGGCCTCTGATTCCCACAGTGGGAATGGGAATTTGTGTTTGAAGTAGGTGACACTGATGAGGAAGATGAGTGGAGCTGACACGCGGGACTGCCATTTGGTTCGTCTGGTACTGTCTTTCCACGTGGATAACACAGTCAAACATATTTAGTGCTGAGCTACAATTCTTCAAAAAGAAAAAAAACACAAGGAACAGTAAGACAAAAAAAATCTTTAACTATCTGGCATTGGTTATACATTTTAGGGGGCAAAAAATGTCAAAATCTTTAATAGGAAACAGTTTATTTAAAGTCCTAATCCGATCATCTTTTGATCTATTTTCAAATTGTTCCCAGTGGTTCTTTCATTGTGATTATGGCGTTTTTAGACAATGTTTTGAAATTGTTTTCTGGGACAGAAGCGGTAATAGTTCTTTAGAAATTCGACGTAGCGCATTTTCTACGTCACAAATACGAGCTTTTTCCAACTGTATTTTTTCGTCTGCTCCTGATTCACAACAACTTGAATAAAGGAAAACGTAGAAATGCTCATTTGAGGTCAAATTTCTTAATATTTGTCCTCCAACATCAGGAAGAATGAACATGTTAAAAACAGTAAAAACGTCATTTTTATCGGAATGGGTCTTTAACTAAGACTAACTTCTAACGCAAAATGTTTGCATTCAGTTAAAGTAATTGTGTGAAGAAAAGGCGATCTGATTGATGATGTGAACATTGTGTAACATGATGAGACTGTAAAAGTACATCCAGCTTTAGAGGGTGTATGGAGGTGGTGTTGCCTTGACTACAGGACTGTAAAGGTATGGTGCCCAGCAGACATCCTGAGCATGCGTAAAAGCATATATATATATATATATTTATGGGGGGGGGGGGTCTGCGACTGTAGTAAAATGAAAACACCTGAGTCGTGACGACAATGTCAACCAGCAGCCCGCGTGGAGCTGCTGGTTCGAAGCCGAGGCCATAACTTACGTCCTCAAAAACACGGAAAGGCGAAACACTCACGCTCTTCTTCCGCAGGTGCAGTCCGTGCTTCAGCAGCCCCGGCAGATCCCGGATTTTGTGCTTCAGCTGAGTTTGGTCCCGCGCGCCCCTGTTCCACCGCAACCCCGCGAGCACGCCGTCCTCTGCGGGCTCGGTGTCCTCCATGGTTTCCTGCGTCCCCGCCGCGCGCTGCGCCGCGCTGCGTGTGTCCCGCGTCCTCCTCCCCCGCGTCCTCACCAGGCGCACCGCCTGCACCTACTTCCCATTTCCCCCCAAACGCCGCGCACTGACACCGATCCGCATCTGCAGCCAAGCCGTGAGCACCGGTGACGCGGCGGCTCCACCCAATGGCTGGCGCCGCGTCCTACTCCCGTACCACCAAGTTGATCCGTCTCTTTAGTGCGGGGGGGGTTTACAGGTGCACACAAACATTGCATCACTTCCAGCTCTCCAGTCTATTCAAAATCCCGACATCCTATGTTGCTTTGTCATCTGTTTGGCTGCGCACACGGAGGACACGCAGGGCTGAGGCTTGTCGGGGCTGTGCTGCGACATTACCTGCTTCCTAACAAAGAAAAGTCACAGGCTGTCTGCATGCAGGGGCGCACAGCTTCCTGTAGTTTTTTTTGGGGGGGGGGGAGGAATGCTGTGAAGCCTGCAGACACTCCCAGTCTAATGTGAGGCGGAATCCAAGTGAGCAACACGACACGTGAAGATCTGAAAGCCAGTTCATCAAATGCATCCAGAAGGATTGATTGAATCTTTAAATCCAAATTCCCACCTGAAAAACAGCAGCTTTTAAAAAGTTCGAATACAAATATTCCTACATTTAGTCTCATCTGTTTAGTTTTAATCATTTCAATCATTTTCCCCCTCATAACCAAACAAAATTGGTTTTAAATTAATTGATCCAAAAACCCCTATATTTGATGGAATCAGGTTGAAATTGGGAAATAAAATAAAATAGATGTCCTAACCTCCTTGGTGCAGGTTGTCAGTTGTTATCTGCGGTACAACTTTCTTTTTTTTCTTCATTCTTCACATTTTTTTTACATTTTTTAAACATTTAAAAGTCTCAAATGTTTCAGTTTTTCCACATTATTCCAATTTCCCTTCATCCATCTTTGGAACTCACTTAATCCCTTTGGGGGGGGGGGGGTCACGGGGTTCCTGGAGCCTATCCCAGCAACTGTTGGGCAAAGGTGGGGTACAACCTGAGCAGACCACACACTCGTATACTCACATGCACACCTTGGGATATTTAGAGCAATCAATTAACTTATGAAGCCAAATGAGGCAGGAGGGCTAACCACTACACTACCATAAACCTATTCACATTTTAAGTTTGAGTATTTATTTAGACTGAAATCATTCTCTGAAGACTCACTCAGATTAAAATTGTGTTTTGGGTGTTCTTAACATCTTCTTGTGGTATTTTTTTCATGACGGAGAGCATATATAAAGAAAATTCAACTTAAAATTGAAATTTCTGAGTATCTTTCTGTTCAAATTGTTGTGAATTTTGCATCTGGCTCAAAAACTGGACAGCTCCCCTATTGCTTGCCATTTTTGTTGCAGAAAAAAAACGACACAGGTTTTTAGATTTTTCCTATAAACGGCATAATCCTAATTAAATGGTCACTGGGAACGCTTTTACAAAAGATCACATATGATCGGAGTGGGACTTTAAAAGTTGCGTTGACCTCAGATGACTGAAAATACAAAATAAAGAAGAAATCCATTAATTGATATGCAGTGTCACACTAAAACCATTTTCTCTGAGTTCTACTGGTTTAATTAAATTATGTCAAATGAGCTTCCAGATAATGCGTCTAATCTGGGATAATGGGTCTCTGTCATGGATGTGGATTGTACCAAACTGTTACTGACAGCCGCCTGGAATGTGCAGGAATCTGCAGAAACAAAAGTAAGAGCAAAATTGGCTTCTTTTTTTGAAATTATTACATCCTTTCCTTTATTTGCCGGACAGTAAACACACACAAACTTATGCATAAAAAAAGACCTCTTATTTATATGTTTTCTTTCTTTTTTTTTAGATTTTTGGAGCATTTCTTTGCCGATATTCAAACTTTAAATGTTTCTTTAACTTTTTTAAGTCTGTGAAGCTAAAGCAGAATTAAAAAAAAGTCCAATAATTTAAACGACAAATGTAGTTTTTGCAGAGGTTATTGCATACATTTGAAACGGAGGCAAATTCTGAAAGGACCTGCAATAAAGCAAGTTAAGAAAATGAGTTTTGTGACTTAATTTTATGCAAATCAGCTTTAGCAAAAAGTACTTTAACGGTAAAGGACTAAACACACCACTGCACAATTTCCTTCAAAAACCTGATGGCAGTTGTAGATTTTGACCTGAGGAGCAGCAGGCGCCTGAACGTGAAACAAAAAGAAAAGAAAACCCGTCTAAATGTGTAAAATGCTGAAGAAGCAGAAGAAGCGAGGGGACTCTGTGTGTCGAGTCTAGATGGTGATGTATGCTGCTTTGTGGTCCTTTGGGACCACCTGGAGACCGGCCCATGATACATGTACGCTTCGTCACATGTGCACACTAAGCAAAATTATCGAAAACTAATAGTAGCAGCATGCATGGAGGGAATAAAAGCCCTCACAGGAGCGCATAGGCAGTGTTATACAGTGCTTGATGACTGTGTCATGAGGCTGGAGCTGAAAAATGGATTATGGGGTTGGGGAAGTGGAATAAAAAAAAACAGAAAGAGATGAAAAAGCCTTAAATCATCTCTCAATACACAGAAATGCAAGCATTTTTAAAGTCCCCTCATTTGTAAAAATACATACAATTGTTTGTTAGACATCTTTCTTTATCTCCCCGTCACACACATGCAGAGCTCTTTTCAAACAAATGCACTCTTGATTAAATATTGAAGAGAGCCTATGGCAAACTGAGGAGATACAATTCCTCCTGTCGCTGCTCTCAGCGCAAAGGGAAGAAGAACACCGAGAAAAAGGCACAAAGAGCAGGGGAGGATGAGTAAAAAAGATGAGAGGAGGGACGTGGGGAGGAAGCAGCAGAGCATTTAGAGACAGAAAATGATCGGGGCAGACAAAGAGGGGGAAGCAAATGGTGTAAATAGCCCTGTGATGTGAATAGTAATGTTTCTAAGACACCGCTTTGTGTTTCTTCTTATTCTAATACATGTTTTTGGTAAAAAAAAAAAAAAAAAAAGTCATCTGCGCTGCAAAAAGAGGGAGCCTAAGAATCGGAAAAGAACACTAATCTTAAGAAGAAAATCACTAGAAAGTAGTAAAATGATCTCCATCTGCAGCAGTTTTACTTTACAAGAAATCTGTTAAAAGGCTCTAAAATCTAGAATTAAAGATCTCCACGCAAGCGTGGAAAAAAAAAGGAAAATCTAATTTTAAAAAGCTAACTGTTAGATGGAATTAGTTTAAATTGAATGCAAAAACAGACCAATCATAAGTGTTTTTTGGTAGTTCTAAGCAAGTGGGTTTTCTTTTAGTTTTTATGTACCTAATTGTAGTTTATTTTGATTAAAGTGAAAAAAGCTATAAGTGGAAATGACTTATATTAGAACAAATGTGAACAAAATAAGAAAAATCCCTAAAGAATCTAAAACTAGCACTTAGAACATAAATCTACATTTTTGTTTCCAACATAATGGCAATTAATCCCCGATAAACTATTTTGAACTCTGAAATAACATCCTCAAAATTGAACCAAAAATAACATTGTAATTTGAGTTTTTTTGGCTTAAATCAAATGTTTCCTTTAGTTAAGACTTTGACTCATGTCAACTGTACTAATTTTGAGAAAAGCTTATAAAGGTGTCGAGCAAAGAGAAGTCAAAACCATTTTAAAACTGTTGAAATGTCTTGAATGTCCAAAAACAATTATTAGAGCTATGGGGCCATCTAGTGGCAGCGTTTGGGAATAACATCCCAACCATCCCATCCTACTTCAGTGAAAGTTAAGTACAATATAGAAATTATAAAATACATACATTATTTTTTGAACTAGGGACAGCAAATGGAAAAAAAACGACTTTGAAATCAAATAAACTTTCTAATGATCTGTTTTCTCATACAGATTTTTATTCAAATGTGGGTTTTATATGAGTGCAAAGCATCTTCGAACATAGACATTTTCTGTGAAAAAAAGGAGCAAAATGTATTAAAATTAGTTTTTCATATTTTAACCAGTAAACAATCAGCTGTTTCCATTTTTTTTAAGTTCTGAATGGATTTAAACCCAAAGTTTTGGTTGTTTCATGTCCAAACCTCATCTCAATCTTTTTAGTCTGTCATGTTTCGGAGTTTCTTTTTTTTTCCTACTATTATTTGAGGTCAAACTTTGGTCATGTTTCATGTAATTGACCAAATTCTTGCTATGAGTCTCTTGCATTTGGGTCATCCACAAAAATAACCCCAGACCCAAAATTAGAATTTTCGGGCTTTTGCATTACATCAGTGGAGCTTTTGTCGGTTTCATGTTCTTTTATTAGTCAAAAGCAGAGATTCCTTTTAATTTGGCTATTTCAGTGTGGTCAGACAGCTATCAATGTAACAGGAAACTAAATTTCCCTAAGTTTCACTAATAGTGAAAAAATGGGAACAAAAGAGGATCTTACTAATTGTAGACTCTAGACTTGAGTTCCCAGTGTTGTAATGCTATCTCTAGGGAGGTTCTGCAATAAAGTCAAACTTTTTTTCATGGGGCAGTGGGTTTTGGGAGTGGGAGGTAAGTAATTTCTCCTCCCAAAAGAGTCAAAGCCCTGCATTTGTACATTTCCCTTAGGTCAAAACTATGCAAATGTACAAGGTTTGCGTGTGCGACATTATGTCTGTCCAGAATGTACTAAACTCAGTAGGTTTAGCTCAAGGTTGTTCCTGCACATATGAGCCCTTTTTCAAATGTTTAAATCATTAGTTTTTAGATTATTTCTGGTGATCACATTTGGTTTTCACAGTTTAACCTCAGAGTTAAAGCTGTAAAATATTTATTTCTGTTATTTTTAGGGAAAATATCTCAACTTACAACAACAGGTTATTAATGTTATTGAAAATAGTAATAATCCATCCATGATACCATCTTCTAAACCCAATTAATCCCTTTTGTGGTCCTGGGTTGCTGGAGCCTATCCTAGTCACTGTTAGGTGAAGGCGGGGTACACCCTGAACAGGTAGGCAGTTTGCTGTAGGGCCACACAACCACATTCACATATACAGAGATAATTTAGAGACACCAATGAACCTGTGAAGCATGTTTTTGGACTGTTTTTGAACCCACATGAACGGGGAGAACATGCAAACAGAAAGAGGTTCCAGCCAGGATTCAAACCAAGACCTTCTTGCTGTGAAGCAAGAGTGCTAACCACTACACCACCGTTCAGCCCCAAAGTAGCAAAAATGTTACATCACTAACAACACAAAACATAAAGAGTTTTATAATCCTTTGTGGATGATCTTTACAATCCAAAAAATTAATGAATAGCTGTTTTTTAAAAACTATTTCTGCAAATTAAGCTGACTGCAATGCAAAAAAAAAGAAAACAAAACACACAGAAGTGAAATTTGGATGCACATTTATTATGCTGAAGAGTAAAGACAGAACATGTGTCCTGAACTCGCTTTGAAAACTCGCTCCCATCATCTTCTGATCTACTGTCAAAGCTTTCCCATCCCACTCTTTCCTTCTCTCTTCTTCTTTTCCATCCATGCACAAACATAACCAATATCAATAAAGTTGAAAAGTAAATTCTGACCAACACAAGAGGCCTTCAGCTCTGATCGGTTTGCTCAGCTGCTGGACTGGACAAGTTAAAAAAGAATTAGAGACCGCTCATAACAAAGTTCCAAGATTTCACTGATAAATGTCGCATGATGAAAGCACGGATTGGGTCAGCTCAATCAAGATTAATATTTTTTAATAATTACTCTGCAGAATTGGTGCAAAGAGGCAATGCATCTGATGACATGAAGACCCATGCCAATGAAAATTGTGTGTTTTTTTTTTAAACATGTTCTTGCAGCATTTTTCTAGCGATAGAAAACAAACATAAAGACAACTGAGATTTAAAAAATTGCGTTTCTGAGTATTTCTCTATTCAAATCAGGAAGAATCAGGAGCAGACAAAAAAAATGTCATTTTAAAAAGCTGTCTGAAATGGGCAGACCAAAGTCTCCCAGCTCTGCACTATTCTGATGGGATGATGGGATATCAACGGAGGCTTCCTTCCTCACAAACAGTTCCTCCCACAACTCTGAGGCAAAATTCTAAAGAACTACTGCCGCTCTGCAGAAACTATGTCCTAGAAATCTACACCGATTTTTGATTTTGGCTAAAAACGGCATAAAAGAGCACTGTGAACGTGATCATAGTGGGACTTTATGTATTCCTGTTATATTAATGTCCCCTTAAATCGTCCATGTGTCATTGTATAAAACACCTAAATTAGCTAAATTATGAATCAATCAAGCGTGGGGGATGAGATTGACTCACTTTGAGGAGGTGGTTGGTACAGTGGAGTTACAAGTGTTAAATTTTTTTATTTTTATGAAAAAATAATGCTATAAATATCAAACTTTATGCCATTCACAAACTACAAAGATTTGACTCCATTATTGTGCGTGTGTGCTGATGATATCAGTGACTTATTATGACTTCTTTGGGTTCTGTAGGAGTATTTTGTTTAATTTTAATATTTCAGATGGGCTGCATGGCGGTGCAGTGGTTAGCACCCAAATCTCACAGGTTCAAATCCCAGCTGGGTCCTTTCTATGTGCATCTTCTCCTCGTGCGTGTGAAGGTTTTCTCCGGGCACTCCAGTTTCTCCAAAAGCAGGCTTCATAGGTTAGTTGGTTGCTCTAAAATCTCTCTAGGTGTGCATCTGTGAGTGTGTGGGAGTAATTGTGTGCCCTGCGACAGACTGGCGACCTGACCAGCGTGTACCCCACCTTCACCCATGCACACAATGTAAATAGTTATGTATTTTATGATGCTTTCCGTCTTCAGTGTTCTCTCAATGAAAGCGTATCAACTTATTTAATGGCTGCAAATCAGAGCTGATGATCATAAAATGCATGCAAAACTCCAAAAATGTGTGCTGTTTTTATTTTATTTATTAGGTTGGGCTTCGCCTAGGGTTCCTCATTACCTTCGACTGGCACTGATTCCTCTCTAGTGTATCAGGCACAGAATGGATGTGGTTTACACAACAAATACTTGAGTGAGTTTAATTCCCAAACTTGGACACTATTGTTCCTTTCTCATTATCCATTTGACCTTATTGTTTTATCCTTATTATGACCAATAAACCAGATTGAGGAGAACTATGTCGCCGGGAGCAAACAGGAAGCGTGTTTTATGGATCACAGACAACATCGGGAGTTGCTTAATAAAGCTTCATTTATTCATTTGTTGAATTGAAATGACATCCAACACTTTGTTTCTGTACTCTAAATGTTTTAAGTCCCACTATGGTCATCTTTTGATCTATTGTAAAAGCATTCCCACTGGTCTTTTAATTATCATTATGCTGTTTTTAGCCACAATCAAAAAACTTATGTCTTTTTTTAAGACATATTTTCCGCAGAGCTGCAGGAGTTCATCAGAAATTTGCCTCTGAGTTGTGGGCGGGACTTCTGGTGTGAAAGGAAGCCTCCACTCATATCCCAACATCCCTTTATTTACATTTTCTCCTACTAGCTTACAGCCCCTCAAAACCCCAAGCATACAGCAGTGCAACAAAAATGCAGAGCAATATTGAAGCTATTTAGCTGTAGCAGTTTAGGACCAGATTCCAGCTCAGACGAGAAAAATGTAGACGAAAATTGATCTATTTGTCTGCCAGTGGACTTTATGACTTAATAGAGTCCACCTGTGTGCAATTTAATCTCAGTATACAAATCCAGCTGTTTTGTGACAGTCTCTGTGGTTTGTCAAGAGAAAATTGGGGAGAAAACAGCATCATGAAGTGAAAGGAACACACCAGACAGGTCAAGGATAAAGCTGTGGAGAAATTTAAAGCAGGGTTAGGCTAGAACAGGATTTCCATCATGCTCTGGGGCTGCTTCTCTTCAGCAGGGACAGGGAATCTGGTTAGAGTTGATGGGAAGATGGATGGAGCCAAATACAGAGAAATAGTGGAGGAAAACCTGTTGAAGACTGGGGCAGAGATTCACCTTCCAACAGGACAACCACCCTAAACATAAAGCCAAAGATACAATGGAACGGCTTCAAATGAAATGTATTCATGTGTTGCAACGGTCCAGTCAAAGTCCAGACCTAAATCCAATTGAAAATCTGTGGAAAGATCTGAAAACTACTGTTCACAAACGCTCTCCATCTAATCTGACTCAGCTTGGATTGGTTTGCAGGAAGAATGGACAAAGATTTCAGTCTCTAGATGTGCAAACTTGGTAGAGACAAACCCCAGAAGACCTGCAGCTGGAACTGCAGCAAAAGGGGGTTCCACAAAGTATTGACTCAGGGGGGCTGAATACTTTTGAACACTGCACTTTACAGTTTTTTATTTTAAAAAAAATGGAACTCTTGTATAGTTTTCTTTCCACTTCACAAGTGTTTGCCACTTTGTGTTGGTCTTTCACATAAAATTCCAATAAAATATATTTGTGTTTGTGGTCAGAATGTGAGAAACTGTGGAGACGTTCAGGGGTATGAATACTTTTGCAAGACACTGTACACTGTATGTCCTCCATTCTAAGAAAAACACAAAAAAACTAAATTTTCATCGGAGTGGGTCTTTAATCACTACTGAAGTTTAAGGATTTCCAACCTAATCTTGTAACAGTTAACAGTGTGTCTACACTTTCTACACTGAACTGCCCTTCCTGTTATCTATTCAACCATTGTGAAATAGAAACTATGACCCATAATATGAAGGCTGAACCACTCTGATCACATGGCACCAGTGAAATTCAACGTCCTTGAAACTGAACTTTATTAATCCCGTTCAGAGACACAGTGTTGGGGGGGGGAGGTTTGGCGAACATCAGCTTTTAGTCTGACCTGTCGTCCACATCAGTTGTAAAATATTTAGAAAACTGGCATGTAGTTACAAGTTTTTGTCCTATTGGTCAATCCGTTAAGCCTTCAAAGATAAAATCTTGCTCAAATTTAAGGTTATTTTTAAAACGTTTTTTATTTTCTATTATGAAACATTGTAACTGAAAGTGAGTTCACCCTAGAATTTCTGAAGATTCAACAAAAAAGATCGCCTCAGCCACAGGGAAATCTATTCTGCTAAACTGACAGATTGCTCAAAATGACCATTTTTTAATGCAAAGTCGGCACGACCTGTGTTGTGGTTTGGTGGTGGGAGCTGCAAAAGGGATTTTTCTCTGTTGGGGGGAGCACTAACTTTTTTTGTTGTCCCCGTGCGTAAGGGTTTTCTCAGGGTAGTCCTGCTTCCTCCCACAAGACACGCACATCACATTGAGACGCTGCTGTAAATTGTCATTTAGTGTACATCTTTGCATGTGATCATGGAGTTGGCTGCAAATTCTCTGGTTTGTGCATTTAATCTGCATCTTTATTTTTTAGAAATTTAAATAGTCAATTTTAAGGTTATTACATTGGAATTGATACTTTCTGATTTATTTATTTGAACTTATTAAAAAATAAATAGAAGTTAGGAGGTATGATAAAACTGGTACTGGCAGAAATGGGGTTTTAATAAAATAATTATAATATATTTAATAGAATATAGTAGACAGGAACATGTGTGCAGAGCATGGGCTGGAAACCCCAAGGTCAAAGGGGAAATCCCCTCCGAAAGCGCATTGCCAGGAACAGCTAAGGTACAGCGCAGGACCCTCAAGCTCCCAGGCCTCTTTTACAGGACCTTCTTTAATCGTGGTTTCCCTTTCCCCAAACAACTAAGCTCTCATTAGAAAGTAACTGCCAAGTTTTCACATCTTCAACTCCTGACATGCGCCCACTTCCTACTTTTTTGTTTTCGCTTGTCAGAGGATGGAAATCCTGGGTATCCATTTATCCTTAAAAGTGTGTTTCAATGTGTCAGTGTGGATGTAGCCGGACAAAAACATCCCCTGATCAAAAAAGAAAACAAAACTAATTGGTTATCCTTCAACTCTTTACTGAAGAACGGAAAAACTGCAATTTAAAATATAATAAACTTTCTGTTTGATGAGAAACTGAATGCATTCTGTCATTTCAACTTATAAACTCAGAACATCCCACCTTCTATGTATAGTTTCTGAGCTGTGCAAGTGGAACTATACACGTTTGAATTCAAATTGTAGATGTGAAAAAAGTTTTTACAGTCTATTTTCTATTTACTGGTAAATCTGTTCATCTTGTGCTCCTGGACTAGACTGCTTCCTCCCACTCAGCGGATCATATTCTCCTGTCATGTCTGTTTGTCATCGGGGGAATACTATTTTATATATTTTGAGCTTTCTCAGAAAGAGTCTACAGTTCTATGGCAGCTGTAGAGAATGCCCTCAAGTGTTTTCAGACAACTTATGCAAATAGGAGAGGCCGATTGTAACTGACTTTACAGCAACTTGGTCAACTGTGGTGGTAGTTTTTTAAATCTATTGTTTGGCAATACAGTATACAGGCTAATGCATGCTTTTGTTTGGTAATACTTCAAATATTGAAAGTCTCACTCCAATCATCGTTTGATTTATTTTTAAAGTGTTCCCAGTGGTCTTATAATTATGATGATGTTTTTATTAAAAATCAAACAACTTGTGTCATTTTTAGGACATAGTTTCTGCAGAGCGGCAAGAATTCATTAGAAATTCAGCTCACTGGCGTGGAGCAACCCTGCCCCCACTTCCCATCATCCATATGTTTCCCGCTAGCTTATAGCCTCTCACAACCCCAACTTAACATTAGTTGAGCAATAATAGAGTGCAGTTTTGAGCCAGATGTCAGCATGAATGAGGGAAATGAAGACGTACATAAATCTATTTGTCTTCACTGGGGTGGCACTGGTTCAGGTGGTTGAGCAGGTCAGCCATCAAAGTGTCGGCAGTTTGATCCCTGCTCTCCCCAGTTGTGTGTGCACATTTGAATGTACCGGTGATGGTCAGAGGGGCCGTTGGCACGTACAGACAGCTACGCCTCAGTCAGTCTGCCCCAGGGCAGCTGTGGCTACATCAGTAGCTTACCATCACCAAGTATGAATGAACACTTTGAGTGTCAGGAAAAGCACAGAAAAATCCAATCCATTATTATTATTACGAGCAGATGCTTCAGAATGGAGGGGAGCAGGGAGCCAGTGACCCGCCCGATTGGATTTTCTATCATCTTCTTTTTTAGAAAAGCTTAATTTTCTTTATATATGTCATCTATTATGAGAAAAAAGCCACAAGAATATGGTAAAAACACCAAAAACACATTTTTTTACTGAAGTGGGTCTTTAATTTACTGTCACGGAGCTGAATTTGTGTCTGTTTTTACATTTGTTAAATAAAATCATAGAAACTGAGCACATCCAGGTGAGGGAAGACAACAAACATGAGCATGCAAATCATGGAGTGAAACATCAGTCATGAAATCAAACGTATTTTGTTCCACCCTTTCTTTTTGATAGTTAAAATATGGAGAAATATCCTGCGGACACACCGGCGGATGATGTACCAGCTCTAATGTGCTGAATGCTGTTTTTGTGATTAGCATTAGTGCAGTCTGCCACCCACATTGTGAATGGAAGCTCTTGCAGTGCACTGGTAAATTAAGCAATGTGTCCGTGAGATCACTCATACTGTCACTTCTGATAAAAGGATGGGTGTGTGTGCCTGCATCTTAGGTCAGACTCTGTGTTTTAGGGGTCACCTTGTGTTCCAGAGAAACAGATCATGCACGCTGAGCTTTAGTACCTTTTGACATTTCAGATTTCATGGGCCGTGCACGACTTGTGCAACAATGTTTAAGATGCTGAGCACAGTTTTTTTTTTATTCTTGCTCAGATGTACAGAAGGATCAAAAGCTCTTTCAAAGAGAAATAATCCAGTCCTCTTTGGACCCCATTTCTAACTATAGTTCAAGATTTACATAAACAAACTACAAACTATGAGACATGTAAATAGAATTTAGTCCCACTCCCAACCAAACACCTTTAATATCAGTGATGTTCTGTCAAAAATTAGTGTCTTAGAAACTATGGTGCACTTTTATGCAATAGTGCACTCAAATGTAGCTTGATACTCTTTAGATATCGGCTTTTTTACAACTCATTTTAAAATAACATACCTCGGATTTTTAGAGAAAAACATTGATGCAGGTCAGCAGTCGCTGAAACTGTTTTATCAAGAAAAGCTTCAAGCTTTTTTTCATGTGGATCCATCAGCTGGTATGTAAAAAAAAAAGGTTGAAATCTTTCCTGCTTGTTAAAACTAGCTATGAAATCAAAACAGCTCCTACACATACAAACCTTTAAATAGTGCGTAACAATACACACACAGACTAAAATACATTTACACACAGATCCGAGTTACAAGTGCGCCAGGAGTTGTGAGACTTTTCCTGTCTGCTGATTTGTGTGTAGATGATGCGTTTAAAGGCTGCTAAAATACTAGGTCATCAGAGTTTTCTTATGAGCCATTTTTAACTCAGATTGTGAATATTATCTGGTAAAAACTCAACATTTTTTTCACTTTTTGAACAGATATGCCCAATTATTAAGACAAAAAAAAAGAAGTCCAAATATAAGTTTATAAAACCCTTTATTTTTAAGTTTTCCAGAACTATTTGTTCTCCAGCATGGAGCTCTTCCCTGAGCTCCAGACCTGGTGCTGCCTAAAAGTGGAAAGAATGTCAAGTTTCTACTAGATATTGTTCACAATTTATGTTCAAAGTGAATGATAAGAAAATTCTGATGACCCAGCATTCTAACAACATTTAAACGCATCATCTACACACAAATCTGAAGTTTTTGATAGTCCAGCATATGTATGAATACACAACTGTATGAGTTACAAATCAAGTGTTACGCTCAAATCCAGTGAGTCTATTTTCTGTTAAGTATTAACAAAAAGCCAGCAAAGAAAGAAATAGTTAAATTTACAGACCTTTATTATATAATCAAAGTAAAAAAAATAAAAGAAAGAAAGCTAGGCTGTTAGCAAGGTTAGCCAGGTTGCTAGGTAAATAGCTAGGGGGCTATGATGTAACTTTCCATATTCTTTAACATATACTGTAAATTTAGTTTCCAAAATAACCAATAAAAAATGTGATTATGTTATGTAAATGAAAAGGAAGCATTGGTATGTTTAAGTCTATTCATGATGCTGTGGGTAAAGAAGCAGAAGTAGTGGATTCTCTATGTAAAATGGCTCTCATAAGCCATTAGTCTTTACACCTCAGCAGTGAAAGCATACATTTAGTAAACCTAAACTAAACAAGAAAGAAGCTATCTAAAAACTTTCAAATGTTTTCTTTAAATTAAGAACTTTGTTTGAACTTCTTTTACAGAACTGGAAACAACTTTTCAAGTCCAACTATTTAGAGCCCGCTCCCTTTCCCCAAGACCTGAATCAACTGAGCACATCAGGGACATCATGTCTCGGTGTGGGAGGAGATTCCCCAAAAAAGCATATTTCACTCGCTCAGGTTTAGGACGTGTTTTTGTACTTTTTTGAGCAGTGTAGTTTAATAAACTTATTCAAAACCACCATCGCTGACAAATTGATTTCATTTATAGTTCTATGTTCACAAATTAAAATTGGAATACATGATTAGATTCAATATCTTTTTTTAATCATTTTTTAAATCAAATTTGCTCGGTTACCCATGATAGTAGTAATTTCAGCTGAATGAAAGTTAAACTTTTTTTAATAAAGGTAGAATTTTATTAATAGGTTTTAATAAAAACTAAAAAAATTGTATTAGAATGTTTGAAGTTATGAAATTCTTGATTAAAAAGTAAACGGGATTTATTGTGAAAGCTTTGGTTCTGGCAAAAGCAAAGTTTTTTCAAACTTTCATAAATGTTATTTTGATTGTTCATGTCACTCTGTTATAATTTCCATAACGGGTCCAAATTCTCTGACAGTGCTGTATAGCATTTTGCAAGGTGAAGTAAATGAAAATGGGTGAATTCATCTTATTTTTACCCTGCCTGTCAAACTTCATATGCCTCCATTTCTGCAGAATTCATCAGAAATGAGAAGAATGTTGAAGGTTACCACCTAATCAGTTTTGACACCCTACTCTGTAACTACGGGGTTATTTTGAAGTCTGAAACTGCCCCCTGGAAGTACCGGAACACTCCCCAAACAAGAAAAACTTGCTCTATCAGTGAGGACTCCTAACCTTAGAGTTTCTGTCTGGGACAAACAACATGATTTTCCACTTTACTAAAAATAAATAGCCAGTATAGCAGAAATAAGCAAATAAACCCAACAAAATGATTGTTCCAGAGACCTCGGTTATGCGCCTTTTTTTCTTCTGAGCCACTCAGTTACCCCCCAAATCAACCCATGTCATCAGACTTTGTCATTACGTTTTAGGAATGACCTCAATGATATAGTTAAAGTATATTCTGAAGAAAGTTCACTGAACATTTGGTTCTGGTTTGGAAGTTGCCAGTGAATTTTTTCCAAAGTTTCTCCTTTCTGTTTTTGTTTGACTTTCTTATGAGTTTGTCCTCAAATTCCATTTTGTCACCATTTTTTTTTTGTTAACCAAATATTTTGAAACAGAACACAGAGTATTGTTCAAATGTGATCTAATTTTCTGGTTTAATTGTAAAATTAACTTCATACTGTTTACACTATAAGGGGTTTAAAGAAAACCTGATGTCTTTTATGCCATGAAAAAGTTATTACTTCCTAGTTTTCGTCACAGTGTTTAAACATTTGAACATCCAGTGAGTTTCTTGTCAGATTAAAGATTCCTCTTTCAGGTTAGTGGATCCGGTTAGGCTGATATTTCAGGCAAATCGTGCATTTTGTGTTTCGCGTCTTTCAGAAAAGCAAGAAAAAAAATCCAAAATGGTGGCCATTTTTAAAGATGGCAGACATAAACTCAATTTTTTACAAAAACATGCAAGTTCTATTTACCTCAGTCATTACAATAAGAGCTGTTAACGCACAAAGTGCCGTTTATCTTGAAGGGTACCTAAAGAATACTATTTTATATATTTTGAGCTTTTTCAGAAAGAGTCTACAGTTCTATGGCAGCTGTTGCCAATCAGGAGTGTGCTTGTTGGAAAGCCACACCCCTTGAACCAACATGAAATCTGTCATTTGCTCAACTTGCTATTTAAGGTGCTAGAGAAATAAATAATGCTTACTTACTAAAGATTTGGCTGAGAAATTACAGTTTAATTAATGCTTTATATGACTTAACTGCTACAACACTCAATATTCTATGATTGAAGTGAAATGTCCATTTTCTCGTAAATGTGGGCCCAAAACTAAGACAGTTCAGAAAGACATGCATCCGATGGTTTTATATAAAAATTATAAATGACTTTGTCTGTAGCCATGGTGATGTAGTGGTTAGCACTCTTCACAGCAAGAAGGCCCTGGTTCAAATCCCAGCTGGGTCCTTTCTGTGTGGAGTTTCTCAGTGTACCAGGGTGTACAACGCCTTTACCTGGGATAGGCTCCAGAAACCACAGCAGAGATTGAGTGGGTTCAGAAAACAGACGGTTACCTAACATTTCTACAAAACCGTTAGAATAGTTTTCTTTCCACAAATGAAATTTGGATGATGCTGCTTCATACCAGCGAAACGCTTGGAGAAAGCATGATCATTTGGGCTTCTTTTGTAGTTTCAGAAACTAACCACAAAGGTTGAATTTCTATGCAACTACTAGGATACGAAAACAATGCTTTTGGCTTGGATTTTGTTTATAAAAAATATGATTAGCCTGGTTCTAAAGTCTGGGTATGACAAGTTTTCTCTAACAGCTCTGACTTTCCCTTTTAAATTATATGAAGTTCCTTTTCCAGTAATTTATTCTAAATTTACAAAAAGAGGATAAAGTAACGAGATGAAAGAGGAAGCCTAAACTTAACAGCTGATTTAGCATCGTCTTATTTTTATTATATGATGAACTTAAATTCACAAAAAAATAAATGATCACAGTTTATACACGTGGAAAAACAGCAGAAGTTTTTAGGTGAATATGTTGCAACAAATTTGACAACAACTTGACTAAATCTAGCAAGAGTGATAAATAAAATAGATGTATTTATCAATGAAGATCCATCAGGTTGTATTCAAACAGGTAAAAAAAAATTAAAGGGATGTAATGTTGAAAAAACTTTATTTATTAGTGCTCCTGCCGCAGGGGGAGGAGTTTAAGTATCTTGGGGTCTTGTCCGTGAGTAAGATCAACAGGTGAATCAGTCCACGGTTATTATGTCGCCGTACGGTTTGTTGTGGTAAAGGGAGAGTGCAGTCAGAAATCAAAGCTCTCAATTTACGGATACAATTGGCCGAAATGAGCTTCCTCTGTAGGGGGGCTGGGCGCTCCCTTAGAGATAAGGTGTGAAGCTCCGTCACCCGGAGAGAGCTCGGAGTAGAGCCGCTGTTCCTCTACATCCAGAGGAGCCAGTTCAGGTGATGCCTCCTGGACGTCTCCCCGGGATGGTGTTCCAGGCATGTCCCACTGGTTGGAGACCCCAGGGGAGGGCCAGGACACCCTGGAGAGACGACGTCAACTTGCTGACCTCGGGGTCCCCCCTGGAGGAGAGGAGGAAGTGGCTGGGGAGAGGAAAGTCTGGGCTTTCTTTGCTTTGACAGTTTCCACCGCGATTGGCCGGATGAGCGGAAGAAGATGGATGCATAGTTAAATACATCTTTTTGTTTTAAACTTGTTAATTTATAATCACAAAAAAGAATAAAAACGAATGTTTTATCTTGAAACAGCTAAGTTTGTTGCCCTAAAAAGATGACCAGCACAAAAGAGAATCCCTGGGTTTTAATGAATTTTCCATTTAAATAATTGGGCTAAAAATAACTGAGGGATTCCCTCAGTTGTGTCAATGTGTCCATATTTTTAACTTACTTTGTAAGTAACTCACATGCTGAATATACATATCTATAAATGTAATCCATAGATATCAAAAGAGCAGCAGAAACCGCTCATGTTGATATTTTACTTTCCCTTTTAAAAAAAAAAAAATTAGAATATATTCAAATTTATCACGTCGCAACGGATGCTTGACGCAAACCGATGGGGTTCCTGATGCAAGAAGATTGGGAAATCCCTTCAATGTGAAGAGTATAAAATGCGAGGCGGTCTGAAAGCCATCCCCATCAGGCCCCGGCAGCCCCGAGCATCTGAACAAGCCCAGCCCTGAGCTTCTCAGCAGCGCGTCATGCCCTCCACATTCAGTAAGTCATTTATAGGCTGTGGTGGGTTTCCCTGCGCGGCGCTGCTCTTCCCCTTTCCTCGTCATTCATTTCTGCTCTTCCTCCATGCGCAGAACCAAGTCTGCTCCCTGCAGCTTTGCTGCTCTGCGCGTCCGCTGCAGCCCTCACAGATGCACCCCCGGACCTTCTGGCAGGTGACACTTCAGGTGAGGGGAGCGTGGAGGAAGCCCCTCCTCTCGCATGTAATATCTGGACGACCTGGGAAAGAGTCATTGAGCCGACCAAACGGCACCAGAAAGAGGTGAAAGTCATTAAAATATAAAAAGTTCATGGCTATTTATTTAGCTATTTTGAAGTTTATGCAAAATGAACTTCTTTTTTCCCTCAGTTTGAGCAGGAATTTCATGGAAATGTGGATTACATCTTTCTGGACATCCACAAACACTCTTCTTTTCCAGTGACGTGCCCAATGTCCAACTACAGTAAGGTAAGTGGGAGTTTTGTTTCATCTAATGTAGTGAAATATAAAAAAAGAAAATCAAGCCTGACAGATGATTGCTGGTGCGCCCCCTGCAGGAGGCCTGTCTGCAGAGGTTGGTGCAAGGCCTGCTGGTCTACACCGTCCTGCTGAAGCAGGTGGAGAAGGAGTATCCAGACAACTCCATCCTACATGAGCTCAAACCCGGCATCCCGCTGCTGATCGCACAGATTAAAGAAAAGGTGGGTTTAAAGGGGTACAAAATCCCACTGCAGATTAGGATTATGTCATCCAAGTGGTCTTTTTGGTCCGCAGATGAAAAGGAGCGAGCTGGTCTCGGCTGTGAGCAGCAGCCAGGAGGAGCAGCTGCTGAAGCAGCTGGACAGCCCCGATTCCTTCCAGAGGAGGATGACGGCGCACAGCATCCTGAGCCACCTCCGCTTCTTCCTCATCGATGGCAAAAGAGCATTCCGCAAATGGGAGACGCCCAGGAGACAAAAGAACAGACGCGGCTGAGAGCCACAAAGAGGGCCGACTCCGTCCACAAACCTCAGGGAGGCAGGACAAATATTTTTCCCAGGGTTTTTGGAAAATGAATTCACCGTCACACTGTGACCGTCTGGATTGATAACCTCACGCCAGGGTGCTTTATTTATACTATTTATACTTAATGCCACGATTTATTTATTAATAAATTCCCACAGTTGTGGGGTAAATTCATTGTTAACTTTTTAATGCAGTTATGAGGCAGTTGAATTGGTTTGTTCAGATGTGAACCCCTGTATTTTTAAGGATTTTGTCTCAAATGTGTCCTTCTGGGATTCATTTCTGCACTTGCAGATGCTAGAATAATTTTCTTAAAATAAACAAGATCATTTGTACAACCACTAAATTATTTTTTTTGTTTGTTTATAAAAGTGTGAAAAATCTAAAATCCTAAACATCAAGACTATGGAAAAACTTTGGAACTGTGTGAAAATCTAGAGACTACAATGCAGTATCAGGGCCACCATAAAAAAATAATAAATATGAGAAAAAAGTTGTCAAATTATGAGGAAAAAAAAAAACATTTTACAAAATAAAATTATAATTTTTTATTTAAAAAGTCTGAATTTTACAAGGAAAATATCATGCTTTTTGGAAAATAAAGTTGTGATTTATTAACATTGTACATTTACAAAAAAAAGTGAAGCAGATTCAGTGGGATTCTTGAACAGAATTGTCTGCAAATAAAGTTAATTTAATAATAAAATAAACATGAATTAAACAGATAATGTTCAATGTTTTTCTTGAAACATTTTAAAAGCTTTTTTTATTTAAAAAAGCATGACCTTTTCTAAGTATATTACGACTTTTTGAAGCATAAATTTAAAACTTTATTCTTGTAAATTATTATTTTCTTTTTTAATAATTGTACAAGTTAAATCTTTGTCATAATTTTACATCTTAATTTTCATGTCTTTATTTTTCCTCATTTATGGTGGCCCAAATACTTAAAGCAGCAGAAGGATTTGGGATCTTCATGGGTTTTTTACCCTCAAGTCACGTGAGACACAGAAAAATGTCTGTTTAATCTTATTTAATATCTTAAACACAAAGTCTATATTATAATAAATAGTTTAGCTTTTTAAAAATGATCTAAACTGAATTGGACTAGAATAATCATACATTATAACTTGTTATATTTCGCTTTAAATGTTTTGCTTTTTTTATGAAGCTATAAATTAGCACATTTGTTTAATAGAAATATTGCTTCGGAGACATCAACACATCCAAGTTCATTCTTTAAAGGTTTTACTGTCAGAGGTTTCAATTATAAATAAAAAAACAAAGACATTATGAACCCAAAGTCACATTTTAACAAAAAAGCAGGGTGAGAAAATATATTTTTGTTCAGAGACATGAGATCTGAGCCTTTTCTCTGTCAGTTCATGCCTGGTTTGTGAAGCAGGACCTTCTTCTCCTCACGCACTGGGATGATGTCCATCTCCTGGCCATCCCATGGTCCTGAAGAGCTGCAGTGATTGGTTGCATGTAGATGATCTCAGCCCCAAAGCAAGCTATAAGACAAAAGTGGAAAAAAGGTGTTTAAACCACTGCAACTTAATTACGTTTTTTTTTTAACCAATTATCAAACTTCAATCAGAAATAGAAATGTTCATTTCATGTAAGGTCATTATGCAGTGTATGATTTTTATGTTAAGTCTAAAAAAATAGTTGTAACAAAAATATTTATATATATATATATTTAATCATTTTGAACAGAAACTTGTTACCAAAAGTGAAATAAGTTTAGTACAATGTTCCCTTCTTTCCGCAGAGGTTACGTTCTAAAACTAACCTGCGAAAGATTACATCAACAAAGCAGGATTTGATGTGTTTTAAGGCAGTAATCACCACCACCACTGCGCACTTTTCTCAGACTGAAGTGAAGCTTTTTTACACTTTTCTCTCTTAAACACTCAAAGTTCAAAGCTTCATAGAAAAATAAGTCCAGTTTTATAGAACAAAATTGTGTTTTTGTTTGTTCAGATTTGTCAAACTGAACGCATTCTGTACAGGAGACATGGCACAGAGATTTACTGATCAGAACACAGAGCGCTGAATATAAAAAAAACAAAGTTCTAAATGTCTCATCTGTAAACGGATGCCTTTAAAAGATATTTTAATCTTTCTTTGGGTTTGTGTTTTGCACAATAATATAACATTTTACCTGGGGTGCCCAAACTTTCTTTCCCTTCTTCTCAACATAAACAAATGACGAAAATAAACATCCAAATTCTACTTAAGACTGTTGCCTTGGGAAAATTCCTCAGCTTGACAGCCTCTCTTCTTCCTCGTTCAAATATTCATATTTCATTTAAACAAAATGCACGAATTCTGCAAAAGTACATGTGTTGCATTTTATCCAAAATTTTTGGTTGTTTGTCCAGCAGGCAGCCATTTCTGACCACTTTAAAACCGTCTTTAGAAGGATTTGTGTTTATACACAATGTTATGATTTGGCTGCTGCAAGTAATTCACTCAACAGCAAAATTATAAAGAAATTTTCAACCAAAACTTAAGAATTTGGTTGCTTTCCTAGCAATACAGTTCTTCTACTTGTGTCTGTTTTCAAGTTAACATGATGGACAATGTTTTACACAACAAAGGCACCACAATATTTGACAGAAGTACATTCCTGAACCATCAGCAGTTCCTGTTTTCTTCAAACTTTCCTCCTCAAACCCTTAGATTTAAGCTGCGTTCGTTTAGACCGTGGTCTAGAACTGTTGGCAGTAGCTTCACACCAGCGTGTCTTTACCTCAGGACAGTGGGCTCAGGCATTCCTGGATCTGCTCCCCGCTTGAAACCTGTAAATAAAAGATATTTTCAAATATGAAAGACAATAAAACAGCTTTAAAATGGAAGAAATAACAGTCATTGTAGACTTGAAACAAGCTGGGACACCTGGCTGAACGACAGGAAATGTGAAGATCCCTCAGTTAAACACTGGAAAGGATTGGAAAAGCTCTTGAGGGGGATAATTTAACACAGATTGTGGCAAAAGATGCTTGGTGGTTCTCATCAGGCATCTCTAAAATCTGAAGTACAAACAAAACGAGAAGCGGTAAAGGACACATGAAGACCGACGCCAAAGAGTCGAGACGGAAAGATAAAAGTAGAAAAACTTCCAAAAAACGGTAAAACGACAGTGTTTGAAACTAAAAGATGAGAAGATTTTATATTGAGATAACAATACAACAGTTTAAAGTCTCACTCCGTTCATCTTCTGACTTTTTTAAAGGGTCTCCAGTGGTCTTTTAATCATGATTATGCCTAAATCAATAATTTGTCGCTTTCCAGAACATAGTTTCTGCAGAGTGGTAGGAGTTTATTAGAAATTTACCTCTGAATGTGGGCAGAGCAATCCCGTCCCCCCTTCCCCTCCTTGTTGCAGAGATTCTCTGTTTATGTACAGCCCTACAGTTTTTAGCCAGATGCCAGCTCGGACAAGGAAACCAGAAACATTCATGGATATAGCCAGAGCAGGGTGCATGTGGCCTGCCATGCGTAATCCATAAACACGACCTAAATATTTCAATAAATACGACCTTTTCACACAGCATTTTTTTGTCTGCTCCAGATTTACAGGGATTTGAATAAAGAAATACTCAGAAATGCTATTTTAAGCTTATTTTTTTTGTCCTCCAACACCAGAAAAATGCCACAAGAATATTTTAAAAACACCAAAAACATGATACTAGTCGGAGTGGGTCTTTAAATAAAAAAGAAGAGTGAGGAAAGAAAATCATTTTCTTTGTGAAAGCAGAAGTTGCAAGTTTTGTTTATTGCAATATTGATGGAGAAAGTTGTTTTCAGTTAAAAGAAATGTAGTCAGCCAGTGAAGTCTTGGCTTAGTGGTGATAAAGTCTTTTACAAGAGAGATGACCAACATTCTCAAAACCCTCTAACTTGCCGAGTTTCAGTACATGGTCTAATGTCTATTTGCATTCTTCGATTGCTTACAGTTTATCCAACCGGTCAGTTCTTGTCTTTCAGCAGCACATCATTGGGAAGCTTTGCTAAATCTGTATAAATACTGCTGCTGATGAGTTGTCTTCATTCTCTTAATAGTTCCAGGCTGATTCCTCATAGTTAGATATGAAAAAAAAAAAAAAAAACAGATTCCAAGAAGCCTTAGCATAGTCCCAAAACCTAATCTGACACACTGACAATATTCAAAACAAGTCAATGCTGATCATCTTTAAATTTCATTTATTCTGCAAATAAAATGTCAAGTAAATGGGGTAGAACATAAAGCAGCACGGACACATGGTGCATTTGCTTCTCCTAAACAAATACCTCAACTTGGGAGTATTCAAAAAAACAGAAAATATGACATCATGATTGGTGTTTCCGATAAGCTGAGGTCACAGATGACTAATAGCAAATCAGCTACGCAGTGATGCGTGCAAATCTCCCCACAAGAACGAACATACACTTCCTCAACACTACACCAAGACACTGACCCCTGAGGACCGGGGCTTGACACCTGTTTGAGACGAATTCTTCAAAAACATTTATGCAACATGTTTCTGTGTATGTGCACTATTTGAAGTGTTTACAATTGTGCGACGTAAAACCAAAGCTTGACATTACACACGGTAGGTCCACAGCTACCAAATGTAATAGCAATGACCCTCCCAAGGCAATCCTTAGCTCTGATTTGTGAACAGTCCAAGTTCATCAAGTCCTACCAATTGTTTTTTTTTTCATTTAACCTTTATTTAACCAGGTTAAACCTACTGAGATCAGGATCTCTTTTTTTCCCCAAGGGTGACCTGGCCAAGAGGCCAAATTATCTCTCCAAACAACAAACAACTAACAAGCAGCTTGGTGAAAAAAGATCCTCTATTGGAACAATTGTTAAAAAATGGAAGAAGCTAAATATGACTGTCAATCTACTTTGGACTGGGGCTCCATGCAAGATCTCACCTTGTGGGGTCTCAATTATCCTAAGAGAGGTTAGGACTCAGCCCAGAACTACACAGGAGGAGCCGGTCGAAGACCTGAACAGAGCTGGGACCACCGATTCCAAGGCTACTCTTTGTAATCCACTAAGTCATCCTGGTTTAAAATAATGGACGGCGTAAAAGGTTCCCCCTCTTAAACCAGCACATGTCCAGGCCCGCCTTAAATTTTCCAATGACCATTTGGATGATCCAGAGGAGTCATGGGAGAAAGTCATGTGGTCAGATGAGACCAAAATAGAACTTTTTGTTCCTAATTCCACTCACCGTGTTTGGAGGAAAAAGAATGATGAGAATCATGAACACCATCTATACTGTGAAGCATGGGGGTGGTAGCATAATGCTATGGGGGCGTCTTTCTGCTTATGGACCAGGACGACTGCACTGCATTAAGGACAGGATGGCCGGGACCATGTACTGTGAGATTTGGGGGAGCAACCTCCTTCCCTCAGTCAGAGCATTGAAGACAGGTCACAGCTGGGCCTTCCAATATGAAAATGACCCAAAGCACACAGCCATATTAACCAAAAAGTGGCTCCATAAGAAGCATATCAAGGTTCTGGAGTGGCTTAGCCAGTCTCCAAACCTAAACCCAATAGAAAATCTTTAGAACGAGATCAAACTCGGTATTTATCGGCGACATCCCAGAAACCTGACTGATCTAGAGAAGATCTGTTTGGAGGAGTGGGACAAAATCCCTCCTGCTGTGTGCAAACGGGATGAAAACTACAAGAAACGTTTGACCTGTGTAACCACAAACAAAGGCTAATAATATTAACATTAACTTTCTCAGGTGTTCAAATACTTATTTGCAACAGTAGCATACAAATAACTTATTAAAAAAAATCATGCAATGCGATTTCCAGATTTTTTTTCTTTAGATCAGTGGACATACATCCATGATTTTTAAGTGGGAGAACTTGCAAAATCACAGGGTGTTCAAATATATATTTGCCTGAAAAATATAACGACTGAGTAATAGCTGCTTATTTCTCAATAGAAATCAATGGTTTTTTTTTGGCTTCTTGGAGTCAGCGAGTACTTCCTGTTTGGAACACGAGAGAAAGAGGGGTCACTACGTCCAGTTGTCATCTACAGTCAACTGGTAAAACATCTAATCGGACATCCACAAAGCTAATGAGCTAAATCAGATGTATCAGATACGGAAAAAGATTAAAATAGAAAAACGTTTGCAAGGTTAACCAAGGATAGACAGTGGAGCTAACTAGCAAAAGATGCTAGATGTAAAGTAATTTTTGTCATTTCTGTCGATTTGTTTAGATACTAACCGAGGTACAGCACGGTTGGGATAAAACCCCACCGAATGACAAACTGCCCGCATTGGAACAGCTGCTGCAGCCGCTGCTTGGCCTCCTTACTCAGTTTAGCCATGTGTTTCTCCAAAACAGTTTGGTCCTCGAGGCTTCAAAGGACAGGGAAAGGAAGTGACGTAGAGGAAGTGAAGATTCTGGACATCCTCCATCTGTGCGCGGTTGCCACCTAGTGGATTTTCTGATAATTCAATCTGTAGAATTAAAACGATTATTTTCATTTTAAATGTTGTTTTTTTTTTTTTATAAATAAGACCAGAGCCAGTAGAATTTAACATAAAATATTTTTAATGATTCACATTTTTATTTGTACACATGAACTTCATTAAACTTAGAGGACAACTATAAAGTTAGATTTGAAACTTTGACAAATATTTCCCCTGTACAAAAAACCTAAACTATGGCTTGTTTCACCTCCTTAGATAAAAAAAAAAAAACTAGGCTACTATATAAAAATATATAATATCCTTAAAGACCCACTCCTATCATCTTTGATCTACGACAAGTGTTCCCAGTGATCTTTTAACTATGATCAGTTTTTAGTCAAAATTCTAAACCCTGTGTTGTTTTCTAGAATCGTTTCTGCAGAGCAGCATTAGTTCATTAAAAATCTCCCTCAAAGTTGTGATCGGGACTGTTGCTGAGAGCTCTCTGTTTACACTCTCTCCCTCTAGCTTTCAGCCACTCGGACGAGGATAACCAAAACGCACATGGATCCATCGGGATGGAGCAGAGCAGGGAGCTTGTGGCTCTACATCACAAATAAGTTATGAACAAAAAAATACTCCGAAAAAAACAATTTTAAGCATATTTTTCTTAATAAATCTTCCATCATTATCCCAAAAACAACATTTTCATCAGAGTGGGTCTTTTAAGGAACCTCCTTTTTGCCAGGCTAATGAATTTGAGCTTCCGAAGCAAAAACAAAAAAATCATTTTTAATCCAGAAAAACATATCTAGTCTAAGAAAATGCAATGATGCATGAAAATTGTATCCAAAAGTGAAGTTTGACACAAAAACTGTACATGAACAAGATTGAAATATAGAAAAATTTTATTTCCCATAAGTTGCAGCAGAGAATTATTTTCGTTTTAAACATATAAAGGCCAATATAATCAACTTTAACAGTAAGATGTACAACAATAGCTTACAATTGTAAACCGACATACAAAGAAACATCATAGGTATTGTTCCACCAAAGCTATTAACACTCAACAGCTACAGCTCACATGATGACACAAGTATGCCTCCGGACGAAGCAGCATCACCGTCTGGATTTAGGACGTAGGACATGGCAGATAGTTTCAGTTATTTTTTTCCTTTTTGATCGTTGCATCTTGCGACATGACGACAAAATAAACAGAAAGAGGACACAACCAAAATAAAGGGAGAGTTGATTTGAAGACAGTAAAGATGCCTCGTTGCCCCGGATGTTGTTCCCAGCAATGAACACTTAACCATTCTTATCTTAAAGGCATCACATTTCTTAGCCAACACTGAAAAATTTAGGACAGGCAGTTTTATTCTATGCTGCGTGGGGTGCAACCAACAAAGAAATTTTTTATGGAGCAACAAGACATTTTTTTTCCCCAGAAAAATACAATTTGAAAGTCAAATCTGTTTTTATTAAAATAACATTTGGAAAAAAATAAGAATTTGCTTTTCCCTTGTGCAAAATTCAATGCTTTGCTAATTATACACACATAATTCCCCCCAGAAAAGGTAAAATCATTTATCAATTGAAAAGTGTTTGACTATATTTAAATCAGCAAATACACAGCAATTAACGAAGGTGCTTTGGGAGGAGGGTAGGTAAGTATTGCTTCTCCATCTGGACAAGAATACTGTCTGATTGAAAATAAAAATAACCTTTTTATTCACTTTTATGCTTCATAAAAACGAAAGTTGTTCTTAAGGAAGAATTTGGACTTAAAGAAAAAAGCAAAAATCAGGCCAAAGAAAGAATGAAAAGGGTAGTTGTATTGCTATGAGAAGGTATTCACCATGAATAAAAAAGTAGTAGAAACGTTTCCTTCAAACAGTATCGTACCTTGTTCACTGTATCAATCAATCAGCAGCCATGGTTTTTAAAAACAGTTACACAAATGCACAATATATACACATTCATCTTCACTCACACACACTCAGTTGTGCACAGATACAGTTACAGCTGCCCTCAAACAACAGGGCAACACCGGGATGGATGTACAGAGAAGCCATGCAGAGCAACAAACTCTAGATTTATTTCCCAACGCTTTTCCTGCTGCTTGTGACGAATTTTCTGTGCATTTATTCACGACTGTTTAGTCGTGCCGCAACTTTGACTAAATTCAGAGAAGCTGAAGGCGTCGCTTTTGTTTTTTTTGACGACCAGCGTCCATCAAGCTCACAAAAGACTGCAGACAAGAAAAGCAGAGAGTGTTTGAATGAAGCTTAGAGCCAGTTAACAGCACAGATACTGAAAGATACCGAAAATATCATGGAGGGAGAAACGGTGGGAACGGCTTCACAATTCTGCGGTCCAGAATCGGCATGGCTTGAAGTTCCAGGTCACAGATATGGGGTCACAGAATTGGAGATAAGGGTCCCTTACAGTCAGGAGTGCTAAAGGGTTCAAAGGTCAGAGCCAAGGTGGACACTGATGCTCGGGGAGCGTTGGGTGTGGTTTGGCATGGGACTCAAGTACCCCATCCCATCCTCCTGCAGGCTGCACGAGTAGCGGCCTGCCTCTGAAGCCGTGTGGTTGCCAGCGGGGCCGTTGCCGCTGTTTACCTGCTCAAAAGAGCGGGAGAAAACAGCGCTGGCAGTGCGGGTCAGGCTGGTTAGAGCCCCGCCCTTGGGGACAGACTGGCTGGAAGTGAGTGTCAGCCGCTTGACAGACAGCTCTGCATTCTCGCTGGCGGCCCGGACGGCGGTTAGAGGCCCCGCTTCCTTGTCTTTGCTGCTGCGCCCACCGAGCCGACACTTTTTGATGGCCTTAATGCCGAGGTTTAATGTCGTGACGCTGTTGCTGATAGTGATGGTGGGCGGGGTCATGTCAGAGCCCACCCCGACAGGCCAATCACCTTCATCCACCTCTGAGATGTCCATCAGCTCATCCGGGGAACCCAGATCCACTGCGTCTGTGAGGCAGACAGAGGGAGACAGGCAGGGACTCACATGAAAAAACTGATAATAGCATCAAACAACCTCATCTGGCATCCAGTTATCCACGATTTCACTGAGAAATGTTTGTGAATAATTAAATTTTAAAAGTTTTTGCGCTTGGATCTGGATGCTAAAGGAGGTTTGACTATCCAGCAGGTGGCGCCGTCACATTGAAAGTTAGACCAACGGGGATAACTCGTCACTTGACAAGGAACCACAAGTTGCAATCCATCACACATTAGGATTTCAAGCAGAGCTGTGAGTAATTTAGTGACAGAGTACAGCATGTTTTTGCCCAAAAGGGGAAAAAAAATGGGGGCCGGTGCAAAAGGAGAATTCTGGGAAAGACCACAAGAGGAAGAGAGAAGGCAGAAAACGCTGGCACAAACCGCCACACTCTAAACTACTTTGTTCTAAAAACTTACATAGTTTCTCTATGTCCTTCATGACATGAACCCCACCTACACGAGGAACCATGTTCACAAAAATCCGTCTGATCTGATGCTATCACAGGAACACGACTCTGGCAGACGGTTGGCTGATTGACAGATAGGAAGGTCCTGTTCAAGTCTCTCATCCTCATCTCATTCAAAACAGGTTATTAAGCCTCACATGATCGTCTAAACTTAAACCCAAGACCTTCGTATCCTTCCTCAGCTTTCAGTCAAAACCACTGACTGTATAAAAGAGCTGGACCAAGTGAGTATGACATCACCCATAGAAAAAGGCTAGATATTTTGTACTATAAGTCGCTCCAAAGTAAAGGTTGCAGACACCAAAAAAAGCATAAGAAAGAAGAAAAAAAAAATCACATATAAGTCACACTGGAGGATAGGTTTTATTTAACAAAATACGGGAACAAGAACGGACATTTCACCCTGAAAAGCAAATCATAATAATAGAATAGATCAAATCTAATTCAACTTTATTCATGAAAAGTGTTTCTCACGCTTCCTGCAGCTCAAAATGCTGCTTGTATTCAGTCCATACAATAACAGACTGAATCTAAGCACGCTTCACTACTCTAACCTTATTTAGCCTCATGAAACGTAGGAGGAATCGAATGAGTGCTTATTAATGTAACATAAAGAACAAGCTAACAAGTCAACTAAACTCTTTAAATCACGAAATCCAGGAAATTCTTCATCCTGTGTCGCTTTAGAACAATTCCACCGAGGACGGTAAGGCTTCTTCTGCATTGCTGTCAATAGTGAATACGATTAGACACACCTACAGTGCCCTCTAGGATTTGTTAGAGGGAGTTAATGAACACGAGTTTTTCTTTCTCCTAAAAATAAGACACAAGTCGCACCTGAGTATGAGGCCAAATCCAACTTCCTTCTCTACCCCTCTAGCTTCTCCCTGTTGCTTCAGTTAAAGGGACATTTGAAGCTGTAGTGGCGTCCAAACTTGTTTTTTTAAGGAATAGCCGTAGGTGTAGGGGAGGGATTCAGAATCGGTCTAAGTCCCACCCCCAGCAGACAAAAAACAATAAATTAGTCATAAATTATGAAAAAAAAAAACGAAATATGTCAAACCACATACTTTTGAGACATCTGATTGTTCAGTTTATGACTTGAATAGCTTGCACTTTAGAAAAACTAATAAAAAATAGGATTATCAGTTATCAGAGGAGGAATGGTTATTCTGACAAATAGAATGACCGAATAATAGCAGTTTGTTTCTCTATGGAAGTCTATGGGATTTTGGCTTCTTGGAACCAGAGGGTCCTTCTTGTTTGGAATGCAATGGGGGAGGGGTCACTCCATCCAGTTCTCATATACAGTCAATGGTCAGAAGCTAAAAATCTGTTTCCACAAGCAACACCGGAGCAATGTATTGAGGTGTAAAAACAAATCAATAAAAATCAAATGTGTGCAGTCTCTTAAAAATACCAACAAAATTTCCAGAATGTAAAATTTGAAGATAATTTTTTTTAGCAACAAGAAGGGGAGGAGTATCACTTTACTAATTTAATATCCTATCTTGTAGGATCAATAGAAATTGACCAAAAACCCGTCATCATGACTGATGATTCAGCCACAGTCTACTGAGGCCTTTTATGAGGTTATTGATCGGTGATTTAATATCCTAAGAACATAAAATTCAATCATTTCACCTCAGGGAATGTCAAAAGCTGATCTTATTGCAGAGGCTTCAGCCACAAGGAGAGTACACAGCTGAATGACCATGGAAAGACACATGAGTGGTAAGTGTGTGATTAGGCAAAGACAGGGTGGCATAGCCCAGTGGAAATGGTAAAGGAGGAAATCATCATGCAGCTTTCAGATCACGCCCTCCACACATGGTTACCTAGGTTACCCCGGGGGTGGGGAGGAGGAGGGGGGCAGCACCTCAGTACTGGCTCCTCCCTGTGGAGGCCAACCCAGAACTCTCATTCTCCACCATTCGTCTCAAACTCTTCTGCCTCCTGACCTCCTGACTCCGAGTGCTGCCGGAGTCGTGACTGCGAGGGTCCAGGCTGACCTCAGAGGAGGCGCCCGTGTCACCGTCCATATGGGTGCGGCCGTCAGGGCGTGGCCGCAGCGAGTCTCCATTGGCCATTCGCTCGCCACCTACGCCAGTCACACTGATCTCGGGGATGGCCACGCCCCCTACGGAAGCGTCACTTTCTACACTCACCTCCGGGGATTCTGGTGACGGGGAGCATGGGAAGGTTGTGGGACAATACACACATGTACACAGATGAACAGACATTTCATGCACGCACAAACAAAAAAAAAGGTCATGTGCACAGGCACACACAACCACACAAACACAAGAAAAACAAATAAACAATAAATGTAATGACAGAAAAATATTTTTTTATCAAAACATAAACAACATGCTAAATGATCACGACAATGATGATGGTGATGACCAAAGTTATTGCAGAAAGTGGTACAAGCCCCATTCCCCTCATAAAAGCTTCCTTCACAACCAAGCTGCTTTGATGGTATCGCCCAAAAGGAGTCATTGGTGCATGAATGAAACCCACTCATTAGACTGGCTGAAGGCTGTAATTTACCTGACTTTATAGAGAGAAAAGAAAGCTTTTTTTCCACTGCCATCATTTAGTCTAACTGAAACTGCCAGAATAATCAAAGCCCTCCCAAAAAAGGACAGTAAACTGAATGAAAAATGAGAAAAAAATAACTCTTATTCTGGACTTTTTTTAATGGTCTTTTTTTTTAAACATTGATGATGTCATTTTGGTTCCTTCTCCTCACTTTGCTTTATTCCAGTCTGTGCATCTCACCGTGTCTCTTCCAGCGGTGCCCTCGTATAGAGAGGGAAGTGACAGCATTGCGGGAGATCCTAGAGGAGGTGGGGGTGATCTCCACCTGGATGCTCCTAGTACCCTCCTTGTTGTTGCTCTTCAGTGCTGCTCCGTGCAGCGAAGACTTGATGGCATTACCCACCTTTAGATGAAAGAGGCAAAACATGAACTTTACAGGTTTTCACAGTTCGTAGTGAACACTTAAGCAACGCGTAATGGTAAGTAAGGGTGAAGTAGGTTAGAAGCAGGCGTGTTGTAAAGAGTTTTAATTTATTCAGTCCCCCCTAAATCCTGTGCAAGGATCCCGTTATCCCGTTTGCGCTTTTCACAAGAAATCCTTGCATTCGGCCTGACGGACCAACCCTGGTCCTCAAGAGCCACAACCCTGCCCTTTCAAGCTCTCCCTGGACTGCTTGATGCTGACCACCTAAATCAAGCGTGTTCAGTCAATCCCGGTGTGGAATGACTTGAGTCAGCAAATCAGCAGCAAGCTGGTCAGGGAGAGCTGGAAAACAGGGTTGCAGGATGCTCCTCTCAACAAACATCCACGGATCTATACAAGCCATACACCTGCAGTTTAAGCCTGTGACTATTCTTAAACACAAACACCTACATATAAGAAGTGGAATTTTACAGCCAAGTCTAATACTCCTAAAGACGATGTCTACCCATGACATCCCAACTTCCACGTATTTGCTGCAGGATAATCTACAGATTTAGAGGATCTAACGCCTTTCCATCTCATCATCCAAACACACAACAAAACAGGAATGTATTTATTTTTTCTGGTTCTACAAATTCTTCATCTGTAACTAAACCAATACCATCTGATTATTATTTGTACGTGATGAAGTACCCCATAAAGCACAGCGCCAACACATGTTAGACAAGCAAGGAGTGCAGTACAAACAAAACCGGCTTTTGTGTTTCTCATCTGTTTACATAACAACGCGATCTTGCTACAAATTCTCATGTGGCACATTAGATCACGTAACATTATTACGAGGTGGACAGCATTACGGTCACAAAACATCTTTTGTCCAATTTTGCAACAGATCTCATGAGGATCACGTCATCAAGTTATATTAGGATAAAAACCGCCTTACAAAAAAACAGAGAAATGCTACAAAAGTGTTAGATTGAGGTTATTTGTCTGTATTATGTGTATTTAAACAGATTATAATAAGAACAAACGTGTTCAGGCTAGCATAAATCAAATACTGTGTACTTTGATTGTGTTGGAGCTGCACACCTTGACTTTGGCAACAGTAAAGCGAGTTTACAAGCTTCAATCCTCCACTCCACGGGCCTTAAGGATTACAGCTTAAGCGAGCAGAGAGGAAAGCATGTAAATAATCTAGAGGGATTACCCTGTGCTAACAGTTGCCGATATGCACAGAGCGACACAATGCAGCGCACTGTGCTATGAATGGTTCAAGACCAAAGGTCAGCATGTGCACTTCAATCACATGCCGTTTCTTACACTGATCAAAAAGAAAAACCAGATGCACCTTCAAATAGTGTGCGTGACATAATGTAATGCTTTACATGTGTTGGTTGGTATGCACAAGTGTGCGTGTGAACTGGATGTGGACAAGTTTGTGAACACTCTTGGAGCCGGCAGGTATGTAACAGCTGAGTGTGTGGACAGGCCGTGCCCATTTTAGACCAACACTCACTATTGCAATGGGTATAAGCTCCAGCATTTTGTTGCCTGTAGATTAACAACTCTACCTTCCCTTCCCTGTAGCCATTCTCTAACTGCTATAATGCACCATCTCTCTTTCCCCCCCTCCACCCCCCAACTCTCTCCTTTTCCCCCTTTCCTTTTCCGTCCGGTCCAACAAAAAAGACACAAATACAAAAAATATATATATATATTAATAAAGTTTGGTTTAAATTACAAAAGGGGCTTATACCAACATACATTTTGTGTTTGCTATGATTTATAACCCCCGATTGTAAGAGTAAAATCTGTCTAATACAAGAGGTTCTCAGCTCATATCTGTCTGCTCAGCTGTTGGACAGGACAAGTAAAAAAAAAAAAAAGAAAAAAAAGAAAAACCAGAAAGGAAGAGAAAATGTGATGCTTAGCAGGAAAAAATATATTTTTTAAGATGTTGCACCCACCAAAAGCGCTTCGGGGAATAACTCCAGCTGGGCTCGATAAAGAACATCATCCAGAGCTTTAGATCCCAGTTCAATCTCACCATTACATCTATTCGAGGGCACAAAAAAACACACAAAGATGCAAAAAAAGGGAGTTTTGATTATTACATCAGACTTTAGGAAAGTTCTCGACAGTTATTTCTACAATGCAAGCAATTTACTATATTTTATCAACATTTCCTCCAGTGTTTCATTGAGTACACATTTATTTCAAATCAAATCAAACTTTATTTATAAAAAGCACTTCTCATACATTGCGCAACCCCGAAGCGCCAAATGACTAATGTATGATTTCTTAATAAATACTTCACATTTCATCAATGAAAAATCCTCAAATGTAGGGACGTATGTATACAACAAGACCATTGTTTTTCTGTAGGGATTATAAAGACTTTGTCAATTACACAAAATTAAATCAATAGGAATTAAAATCGTTTCATTTTTCAGGCCAAACTGTTGTAAAACTGTGAAATTCTTAAATTGTTAAAGAGTAACGAAAAGAACTAAGTTCATTATGAAAAAGAAACTACATTATCAGTGGATGTGCAGAGAGCATGCAGTTTGACAGAAAGTCTGAGGTGACTTTATCTGATTGCAAGTGTTAGCATGTGGTCTCACAAGGCATAATGGATTCCTGTGATGAGCTGAACCAGGAACTCTGACGTGACAGTCAGTCGTGTGCTGATGCCTTTGTAGCGCCGCATCTGTTGCCGTGGGTAACCACATATACACACTCTAAGGAGATAAAGAAAAAAAAAATAATGAAAAAGTTGGAAACATCCCATCTCATCAAAAATAATTCCATATCTGCTTGAATAAAATTCGATGGGTACTGACTTTAGACAAGCTACTGTCACGCTTGACCCACTCTGATGAAAATCACGTTTTTTTAACGTTTTTGTGGCATAAAGGAAATTAAGATAAAAATTGCATTTCTGAGTATTTCTTTATTCAAATCATTTTGAATCAGGAGCAATAACAAAAAAAGCCATTTGAAAAAGATTGTATTCGTGATGTAGATATTACACTGGATGGGCCACAAGCTCCCTGCTCCGCTCCATTCTGATGCATCCACTTACAGAAAACTAGATCCGTGTACGTCTTTGGTTTTTTCATCTAAGCTGGTATCTGGATAAAACTGTACGGCTGGAAAGCTACAATATTGGTCACCATTTTTGTTGCACCAACGAAAAAGTAATGTTAGGTTGCGACTGAGAAGAGCTGTAAGCTAGTGGGAGAGCATGTAAACAGATGGATGATGGGAAGAGGGTGGGATTACTCCACACCAACAGTCCCACCCAAACCTCAGAGTCAAATTTGGAATCAACTCCTGTCGCTCACAGTGGAGGCGTGCTGCAAAGCGATTACTGAGGAGTGAATGAATGCTGCTGATACATGTTTATGACATATAGATTATCGGTAAAACCGTGAGAAGGAATGTGTGTCACATTAAAAGTTGTTTTAATGAGCCTGCATTTATCAAACCACATTTCAATGAATTGCTGTGTATCATTGTTGCTTTGCTGCTCTGTTTATATCCCATAATTACATCCCGTTTTGGTCCAGTTGTTCCATTCCAAGCACGGAGCCTATTCGGACTGAGGAAACTCAAAGCAAACCAGAGCTCAGTCCGATTGGAAACGAACTGGGACCACCTCAAAAGATGGGTCTGAGAGTGATTCCTGGTCCGCTAGGGTGCATCCGGACAGAAAAACTGTGTTCTGGATGATCAAACTCTGGTTCACTTTAGGCAAACCAAATGTGTCCAGTACAAATACACCCTAAGAAACACTAGTTTGTGTATCTTTTACCTGGAGCTAAGCTGGCAGAGGGACTGCAGGGAGGTGGTTGTCATGTAGCTGAGAGCAGCATTGTAGCACAGCAGCAGAAAGGTCAGCACCTCAAACCTCAAAGAACACAAACCAGTAGAATGTGAGAGCAAACAATAACAAAATTGGAGAACCTTACATTTTTCAGTAGGAAAGCAAACCATCGTTTCACAGAAGAAAGATGACCTCCATTTTTTCTAAGATGCACTAACTTCCAAACTCTGCATTTGACTTTAAATATGCAGACAAATGCATCTAAACACATGATACCCACTGCACATGCACAACCATAAACTTATTTAGGAAAGATTCATTATAAAAGCTTAAAAACACACTCACTTTTTGAATATTTTAGCATCACAAGAATTTCTTTGTGGTATTATAGTGGTCAAAACTGACGTTTAATTTGTAATTGATCAATTGGTGCTCACATTACCTGTTCTGTGCTGTAAAGGTTTCTCTCTGGAGGTGTGGCCCGCTGTACACCACCCTGCTTTGTCCGTGATTGGCTAAAGCTCCCTCTGTGAGAGCCATGGAGCCAATAGCTGAAGGCTAATCAGAGGAATAATAATATTAATATATTAATAATATTTTATACACTGAAGAGGCTAAAAGTAAAGACTCGCACAAGTTTGTGTGGATACATACTCACCTCATGATACACTGAGGGTTTGGAGAGAGAAGGAACTGTGAAGGACAGGATTTTACTTTGTCCATCTTTATCAACTATTTCCTGTAAAAAGCAAAAAAAAAAGGGTGTTTTTTTTCTTCCTGTGTTACAGCATTGGTCATGTTTGGGTGTGAACCTCGGGGTGTCGCTTCCTCACTTCCTGTGTGCGCTCATTTGTGTGGATGCACAAAGACGCAAACCCCAGGGTTTTCATGCCCCCTGTGTCCATGTTAATGTCAAACAGATTATTAGGAAGCAGACAGGATGCTGAGTGACAGCAGACTGACCTATTCTGGTATTCAGAGAGGAAGCTAACATACCCGCCACTTTGCTGATAGAGCATTTAGAGCAAATGAAAATGAAAGAAACACATTTTAGCTATTAATTGGAGTGGCGTATCTCTGTGAGAGGATTATGGGCACTTTAAAGGTGACAGGCCATTGTGTTTTACTTCACCATTTCTCATTATGGCCTGCAGCAGTCCTGCACTGTAAGGACCAGATTGTTTTCTCAATTCTTCCTTTTTACAGCGACTTTGAGCAAAAATTTGACCCCCGCCACATACTCAAAAACTCACCAAAATTAGCACGCCTCTAGTACCTGGTGAAAAGGAATTTTTGACAAAGCGAACGACCCTCCTCAAAAAATGGCGGCATAACAATGAGAGAAACCATCAAACTAACAGAAAAGTATTGGTTTTTCCCATCAACTGGTCACATGCATCTCTGACCTGGGTGGCTGGGAAGGAGAGGGAGAATAAGGCGTACGTAGCGGCCATTTTAGACAGTGAGACAAGGTCAAAGGGGGTCGGGGCGGGGGTGGGTAGTGCAATGCCGCGCTGCCTGTGGCTTAAATTTTTGCTTTCTCCAACAAAAACTCGAGATTTCTGACAAGAAAAGTTGTGACGTTAATCCTACAAATAGCTGCACCGTTTAATGTTCAGCACACAGAAGTACATCACTGTACGAAAACTGTCACAAAAGCACTTGTTTCAATTAGAATCTTAATGAAGGACAGTTTATGGATGGTCACCGGTGAGCACATATCACTGCTTTCCCATAGACTCCCTACCAGGTTGTAAATGCCCAGCAGAAGAGCCTCGATGCAGCCGGAGGTGTGGGGGTCTCTGGCAGCACTGACGGACAGGAGGCTCCACAGGAGTTCTGGCAGGAACTGCAGCGTGAAGCGCTGCAGCTGCGGCACACCACTCCGGTAAAACTCAAACAACTGGTGACAAACCGGCTCCAGCAGCTGGGGGAGGTCGGAAAATGAATAGAGACAAGCAAATGAATTATTATGCGAAAAAAAATAAAAAGCAGCCTGGTCAGATCAAACTACAGCTCAAATGTGACCATATAGGAGATTCACAAATTCAAATATAAAATGAGCTTTCAGATTAAAAGTAAGTTGCAGGTAAAGATTCAGATATAAAAATATTCAAGTACTGATATGACTTTCATACCTAGAATGTACCACTGTACACACAACTACTAAATATATTTTTGTCCTCATTTAAAACGTAACTGATCCTTCTAAATTAAGTGCAAATCAACTATATAAAACCCTTTAAAGAAACTATACAAATTATAAAGTATTTATTCTGTTAAAATAAGTTAGAAGTTTTTCATCTATTACACAACAAAAAAATGACAACTTCAATCAAGACAGATATACATCCATGCAAACAAACCTACGTGGCCTCGAGTTAGATTAACATTCATGTCAATTCACAAGTGAAAAACTGACAAAGACGTGTTTCTTCTGAATATTAGCCTCAGACATTCTTGAGGCTGATTACTTAAAATATAAATGTTCCACTCTGTCTGGCAGTAACGCTTTTATTACTCTTTAGGGCTAAGCTGGCTGAAAATACAACAGCAGGAAGTGAGAAGCTGTCTTCAAATCATAAAAGCAGATCACAAAAAACCATGAGCTCATCTATGCAAACAAGAAACAAAGCAGAATCTCTGAAAGTTATGCCTCTGTTGTCCATCAGATGCGTCAAGTTGAAGCAGATTCAGCTAACTATCAAAAAAGGGGAACCAAAAGGTAAAAGGCAATAAAAACAAATTCCAATTAACAGCACTGTTTTTTAGTAGTGGATGGATTTTTTTTCGTATTTTATATATTAATTTTTTGGGAGAAAATAAGCCTACACATTTATTTACAAAACTTTTTTTTTCTACGTTTGCTTATCAGACGTGGAATAATTAGGAGCTTACTTTAGATGGATCAAGAACCAGCATGTAGGCAGTATGATGATCAATACTAGTTTTTCACAAAATGGTAAAATGAATGAAAAGAAAAGAACATACATCACTGTAGTTTTCTCGTATAACTTTGTAGAGAGCTGGGACCAGGGCGCCTTTGTCTTTCAGGGAGGCAGCATAGGTGGAGATGGCACTGTCAGGGAGAGTCTGGGAAAATAATAGGTCATTAGTAAGTCCAAAACAGAATACAAAGAAAAATTTATTTTTTGAAGAAATACGTTTTAGCAGCTAACTGGCAGACAATTGAAGAAGCTCAGCCTCTGCTTTTTTCCTCATAAACTTGGGTACATTTTATTACATTCAATATAGGAGTGTAACGATTCATTTGAAAAACAAATGGATTCATATTATAGTTTGCGGTTGCTAGTTGATATTGGCTTATTTTAAACAATCTGATTAAATGACCTAAAATTTGAAAAAACTTCAACCAGTGTGACTTAGACATAAGTACCTGGGTGTTAAACAGTGCAGGCGAAGTTTTCCAAATTCCTTGTATTTCTTTCAACATAATCAAGTGTAAATTAAATGTGTACAAACAAACAAGTACACAAAAATTAATGGTAAATCCATTCACAATTTTGTTTAATAAAGTTCAGCCCAGCAAACAATTCAACGTGGTATATAAAGAATATAAATTGATTCATCGTATAATCGTTACACCCCTATTAAAACATTATCCAAAACGTTGATCCATTATAATATCTTAGTTAAAAAATGATAACACATTGATTTATTACCATAGACTGTATGTGATAACTGGATTGAGTGACCCCTCCCCTCTCGCATTTCAACCAGGAAATACACCCTCAATTTGAGAAGCAAAAATCCCATAGTTGCCTCAATGAAAGTATGTGGTCTCACATCAAATATTCCAGGTATATGACAGAGTTTGTGCAACTCAATTTCAAGTAGTAGGGGTTTGGGCTTCCAACAAGCTCACTCCTGATCAGCAAGAGTGGTTGCCATAAAAATGTTGACTTAGACCAACTTGGACCAATCACTGCTTACTAACATCGCCTGGCTCCAACATGGCGGCGTCCAAAACACAAAACAATTGTGACCGAATTGGCTTAATTTCATTGGAGCAGGTAGTTAATGATTTTCTATGAGTGACGTCACACTCACTCGGTCAAAATCTCACATACAGTCAATGTTTATTGCATAATTCAAGACTGATTTGTTGTAAATTAAACTTGCAGCAAGGGACACAGACACATTCTCTTGACTTAATCTCTCTTATTCACCTGGCTGCTTACATGAGCATTCTTGATTAAAGTGATGGGAACACATTTTTATGAGAGCACAGACAACAAATCATCAGATTTAGCTTCTCTGAGTGAAAAATAACATTTTAGAAACTGCATTACCTTCAAACCGAACGTCTGCATTAACTATTCAATAAGGTCAGTCAAAAGAATTGATCACATTTTTACCATTTATTTTGTTTTATTTGTTGCAGTTGAAAAAACGTAAAAGCATCTAGTGTTTATAGCTTGCTGAGAAAGTTTGTTTTTATCAGAGATCAACAAATGAGTCCCCAAACACATTTACAAAAAAGGTTAAACAGAGTGAAAGATCCCAGAGTTCATATTTGAGTGGGAGTAGAGCACTCAGAGAGTATTACCTACATTAATTCTGTTTATATGGAGCAAAGGTGGATGTACAGAATACAGATCAGAACAGGCAGCTTGTTTGTATTGATTTTGGACAAAAACATGAAAAAGCTTACTTTAAATTCTGACAACCATTCTTCCACCACTCCTTGGTCCATCGCCAACATGTTCCTTCATTTGCAATGAAGCCACCACTACCTACGAAAAGAATAAATACAGGTATTTACATGGATTTTCATTGGTTTTGTGCGCGGATATAAATAAGCTAAATCTCAGCACAAAGAAAATTATTGCAGGCTCGTCAAAGTCTTATTATTAGTAACATATTAAAAATGTGTTCTTACAAAAATTGCAAGCAGAGCAATAATCATGACAAACCAGTGAACATGTATATTCTAGTTTGCAAACACTTCAAAGATGCACACTTCTATCCTTTGCCTCCGTTCTCAACAGTGGGACTCATTCCTCTTCAGACGCACATCTCTGCAGTAAACACCTTCTCTACTTGTGTAGAACTCACCCACACAGACAGCCCTGAGTGACATCAAGTACTCCAGGAGAAAAATACATCCATGCTGAACAGGCAGCACAGTTTGAATGAGTAGAAACAGAAAAAAACCAAACCAACTTCAGATAGACTCATTTAGATATTTCTTAATGTTCTGCCATTTATTACACGCACGCACGCATACACACCCCCGTACATTAACACCTTACTGAAGGCAGTTTATTCTGATCATTGACTGTATATGAGAACTGGACTAAGTGACCCCTCCCACCATGCATTTCAAACAGGAAATACCCACTGGCTCCAAGACTTCTACTGAGAAATAAGCAGCTATTAGTCATTATATTCTCGGGACAACCATAAACCTAATTTTTTTCACGATATTTTTCTTCTGCACTGCAAATTATTTAAGTTATGAACTGACCAATCAGATGCCACAATAAAAGTATGTGGTCTCAAGTTCGAAATGTTTGGCAGATTTTGTGAGTTCGCTTTCCAGTGGTGGGGGGTGTGGACTTCCAACAAGCTCACTCCTGATTGGCGAGACTGGTCGTCATAGAAAGAATGACTCACACCTATCAATCACTGCTCAATGACAATGTCTGGCTCCAATCGCACAGCATCCATATGGCAAAAAAAAAAAAAAAGCCAACTGAATTGACTATTTGGCAGGAGCTGAAACTACAGTGTACCCTCACTATAACACAGTTGACCTTTAGTGGTTTCGCTACATTGCTGACTTTTTTCAGCGCAACTTTGGATGATTTTGTTTCCCCAACAGCTGTTCTGTGTCCTGGTTGGTTGTTGATCTTGCGAATGGACTTCTTCAATGCCTCGTCTTATGTACAGAGACACAGCACGTGCAGTTTGCCACATTTTCAATTTATTTATGGAATGTCCTTTGAGATGTACCATCTCATTTTCGAGGGGATCCAAACCAATTTTGTCCAAATTTACATGAATCTTAATTGCGATCAGATCTTTAATTTCATTCCTTAATACTGGACTTATTTTTCAACGAAAGTTTGAACTTTGAGAGTTTAAACAAAAGAGAAATGTCTGGAAAAAGTTAATGTCTGGGAAAAATGAATAGAGTGTGTGGTTAGAGGGTTATAGCCTTAAACATCTGTAATCCTACTTCGCAAATTTTCCCTATTGCAGGTTATTTATGGAACGTTTCCCCTAGAGACTGTGGCAGTTTTCAAGAAGTTTAATCAAGAGGGACTACCAGACAAGACATGCTATCTCTGATGAGCTAACTGACAATGAACGGTGCGAAACGTTGGCTGTAATCTTGTTTGAAAATGCATTTTTAAGTATTTTTTTTTCTATGTGAAGAAATGAAAAGCATTCCATTACAATAAATGTTCGTTAAATATTTCATTTTAACAGATTTTTTCAGGCATTTTCTATTAAAATAAATCTCTGCTTTTTACTGACAAAAATGTGTCTTTTAGAGGGGATGGTGTCACCCCCTGTGTTACATTTGCACCCTTTAGCTGCAACCACAGAAAGTGCATAAATAAAGTCCATGTTTGGCATGTTTCCTGATAATAGACTGAGAAAAAGAGGGTCCTCCGACTTGACCCACCAAAAGGCATCATTCAACTTGTCTGTGTAGTTTATTTGTCTTTTTTTAAGTTTATTTATCAAAACCATATTCTGGAAACATTTAGCTAAATAAACTTTAACACAAATTATGTAAATGTCAAGGTTTTACAGTATTCTTTCCTCTCTATATGGATAATAAAACATAGGTTTCCCACTTTCTGTTTTTGCTCTTTGGTTCTTTCCTCCAACACTTCATTTCCTCTCCTATAGCTCTCATCATACCTCTGGAAATTTCATTTAGTCCGTTTACATATTTCATATAGACAATTCTGCTACTTGGTACCTTCTGTAGCAGCAACAGTCTATTTTAGGACTGTACCAATGACAGGAATGGCAAAGGGGGGAGGGAATGGGTGACTCATGAAACAAGGACGAATTAAAAAGCAGAATCCTTTCCATTTAGAGAAATTACTGCTTGGTAGTGGCCTTTTGTTCCCTTCCATCACACAGACGGGTGAGCAGAAAAAAAGCCAATGCTTTTAGCTAAGAGTTACTTTGGAGACAAAAGGCAGTGATTAGTGAGTGGATGAATCAGTCTGATGAAAAGAAAGGCTTTCCTCCTACGAGTTGCTTTTAACCCACTGTTTTGCCACGGTTGTGTCTAATCAAGAAGAACTGTATTAAAATAAATAAGAAACACATAAAAGGCAGATACAGCTCATGTCTAGAAACAAGTGTCTGACCTTCAGGTCACCAGCTTGTAGTTAAGAAAAGAACTATGAAGCTGCTACACTTACATATTACAGAATGCTTAGTTCACTATAGCTTTAGACTTTGTTTTGTAAAATATGAAACAATGAAGGTAAAAGTTAAAATGAAAAAAAAAAATCATCCAATCTTCAACTTTGTCTTGTAAAGGGATTGAACCATTGACTGTATATGAGAACTGGATTGAGTGACCCCTCCCATTCCAAACAGGATGTACCTGCAGGCTCCAAAAAGCAAAAATAAACATATTTGTCAGAATAACTATTTTTGCTCAGATACTTTTTTTTTACATCATCTTGGTAATCTTAATTTTTTCTTTTGATAAAGATATTAAAGTTACAAACTGACCAATCAGATGCCTCAATTAGGGCTGTAAAAAGTACCCGAATACTCGCAATGTGTACCCAAAAGTACAAATATTCATAACGTCCAAGATCGCAGATTCTTGCTCTTTATACATATAGTAGAGACAATGCTCTGAATGCAAAACAGTGTTTGTTTTGAAGTTTATAAATAAAAATAAGCAGAATGCGCAGTGATATTATCACTGCAAGTAAACAAATCTTTATTTTAAAGTTTAAAGTAAAACTACTGAGTATTTTTTTGTAGTTGAAAAAAAATGAGACTTAAGTTCCATTTACTGACAAGTTCTGAAAAAACTAATTTGAGAATCACCACCGAAGTAACAATCCACAGGTCTAGCCTCAATAAAAGTATTTGTTGCCCGCTGGCCTGCACATCAAACATTTGAAATGCTTGATTGACAGATGTCAGACCAATCACTGCTTACCAGTAATGTCTGGTTCAACAATGGTGACATCCGTAACGCAAAAAAGTGATTGAATTGACTTTATTTTGTTGAAGCTGGAAGTAAACTATTTTTTTATTGACATCACACTTACTCGGTCCAGTTCTCATATACAGTAAACGGCTGGCCCTCACATCCAAGATTCAAAATTTTTGACTGACAGATTTGTGTTGCCAGCTTTCAAGTGTTGGGGGTATGGACTTCTAACAAACTCACTCTGGAAAAAACCAGAGCGGTTGCCAAAGAAACATTGACCTCAGATTGACTCGGACCAATTACTGCTTACTGACAACATGGTGACATCCATGTTGCAAAAAATGGTCGCCTGAATTGACTTCATTTTGTTGGAGCAGAAAGCAAGTTGTTTTCTAAAGGCGACATCACACTCACTCATTCACTCCAGCTCTCATGTATGTGAGATGTAGTGACTTTGTCAGCTCAACATATGGAAAACTTTAACCAGTTTTTTTCATATAAACGTTGAATCGCTAAAAATTTCTCAAAAATAACTAATCCAATGGATGAGCAGCCTGAAAGACGTACCCAGCTGTAAATACACTGACAATGTACAGTGGTTGTTTGTAGTTTTAATGTTACACAGCAGCACATTTGAAATGGTGTTAAACATATGTAAGAGCTTTACAAAAAGAAACTAGCATCCATCACGATTTCTCGGTTTTTGTGACACTGTAAAAGAAAAAGGCGGTGTAAAAATAACCCCTTTCATTTAGAACACAATTACATTAGCAGCCATAAGTCTGTCTATTTTAGATCATTTCTCATGAAGGCACATTAGATTATGGGCTTGACAGATCATGAGAGGAACCAACAGAGTGGCAACACATTTGTTCAGATCATGAAGCAGTCTGCAAATTCCTTCTTTGCAGCTCAACTACACTGACTGGCTAATACACCAGGATGAGAAGTGCTAAAGACAAGTGGCTCACAAGGCTTGATCAGCAGATGCAACAACTCACATATAAATACATGAATCTATAGTCAGAGATTAGAAAAAGATGAGCTCTAACATAGACAACCGACGAGGAAGATGAAAGAAATACTTTAGGTTTTCTTATCGTGTCTGTGATATCAGTCACAATCCAGCTCATTCAAGAGCATTTTTATGAATCCTCTACATCCTCTTTTCTTTATAGTTGAAACTAAGCAAAACATACTTCACAACCTAATTTTATAGAACAATAAAACAATTAAGACAAAGTGAAATTTGGGTGTAAGCTGTTGCACCAGACTGATATGAGATTTCATAGGTCTGTCTGGCAAATGAGGAAGTGTGAGGGTTGTGTAACATCCCAAAAGGACTGAGACGGAGAGGTGAATCAAAACAGAGTCCATTACAGTTCTGTCTGTTCCAGCTGGTTGGCAGGCAAGCTCTAAAATGAATTAAAGAAAACACCAACACCTCCTTTCTTCAAACACATTTCAGCATCTTAAGCTGTTTGCTATCATTGTTTTACTAATGCAAAAACTATGTGCCAAGCATCAACGGAGTGATAGAACTGTGCCACACATTGCACAACTCTGTGTTTACAAGTGTTTACTCAGTCTCTAGGCTGGCAAAACCAGTTTCTGAGAGCAAAATAGTGCCGACAGCTCCTTCCCTGTGAACCTACAGTAAGGTCTTAAACTCTGACACACACATACATGCTGGATATCCCGTCTAAATGAGCTTACATCTGACTCCTCCTCCTTCAGACCTCTCCCATCACAAACAAGTCTGTCTTGAATTCCTAATCCTTGGCGAGTTCCTGATGGGGAGTCACCTGTTGCGATCAAATAAAAGCAGATCCTCCCTCACCTACATGAGCATCGTGGAAACAAAACAACCATAATAACCATCATAAATTTGAAATAACATACCTCTAAAAGTTGGCGATTGGAGAACAGAAGAAAGCTCGAGTGAGAATGAATTGTTGGCCTTCCCCTCTCTGCTGATTATCTCATTTCCTTTTACACATATTAGGAACCTTTTTTTTAAAGGAAGTGAGAGGAACAATAACAGCAGAAGGGAAAAAAACGGAGTGAAGTGGTTGGTTTGGTAAGTGCCCCATCTGCTTTTTCCTGTGGTGCAGCTCCATAAGTCACAGTGCCAGTGACAATACGGTAAATAATGAGAAGGCTTAGACAAATCAAACATAGCCCCTCTTAGATTCACAGATGACCTAAAGACACGATCCAATTTAAATTTTTTTTTTTTTTTAATTGAGTGGGTTAGAAGCTCCCTGCTCCGCTCCATTCTGCTGAATCCACATACAGACAAATAGATCCATGAAATTCTTTGTTTTCCTCCTCCGAGCTGGCATCTGGCTCAAAACTATACCTCTAATACTGCTCACTGTTTTTGTCGTATCGGTAACGTTAGGTTGGGGATGTGAGGGGTAGTAAGTGAACGGTAGAGTGCGTAAAAATATGGGTGACGGGAAAAGGGGCGTGGTTACTCCACACCAACAGTCCCGCCCACAAATCAGAGGGGAATTTCTAAAGTATTGACACTCTGCAGAAACTATGTCCTTGAAAATGACAGTTTTTTTTTTTAAATGTAAAATCATAACTAAAAGACCTCTGGTAACACTTTTACAAGAAAACAAAAGATAATTGGAACAGATCATTAAAGGTCATTTAAAGAAACCCAAGCCATATATAATATAGTCTTATATATAAATATGAGTTTAGATTCCGGGCTGCACGGTGGCACAGTGGTTAGCGCTCCTGCCTCACAGCAAGAAGGTTCCCGGTTCAAGTCTTGGCTGGGGGTCCTTTCTGTGTGGAGTTTGCATGTTCTCCCCGTGCATGCGTGGGTTTTCTCCAGGTACTCCGGCTTCCTCCCACCGTCCAAAAACATGCTTCATAGGTTAATTGGTTACTCTAAATTGTCCCTAGGTGTGAATGTGAGTGTGCATGGGTGTGTGATTGTGGCCCCTGCGACAGACTGGCGACCAGTCCAGGGGTGTACCCTGCCTTCGCCCATGAGTAGCCGGGTTAGGCTCCGGCAACCCCGTGACCCCGAAAGGGATAAAGCGGATTGGAAAATGAATGAATGAGTTTAGATTTACTAAATTAAGACAAAGGATTATTTCTACTAGTTATGTCAGTTAGACTGTAAGCTTGACTGGAAGTGTCAATTTTTTTCCAACATTACACCTAAAAATGATTATGATTCCAACAATTTGTAAACTAAACATCTGACCCACGTAGATGCCATTTTTAAATCACTTTCCTTGCCCTCTTTAAACAATCCATAACCAGCTCCTTTTTTCATGTTGTCTACTGTCATCTTCTTTATTTAGACCATCGTGCCCGGAGTTGATCCTTTTACTCCATTTCCTTACACGTCTTTTTCCCCTTTAGGCATTACACAAAAGCAGGTTCAATATAAAACCAGAAAAATGCGGATGGGTCGTATGTTAGTCTCTTTCTTCCTTCTTATAAACAGAAAACCGCCTGCAGCAACATACCGGTAGATAACGGTTTGTGGGTTTTGTGTGGTTTTTGGTGGAGGGGAGACAGATGAGACATGGTAAAACCGTCTTTCAGAGACTATTCTCTCTTTTACCCACAAGCTAGAGATGCATCATCATTCTTTTCAGTTCCTCATCTTCCTGCAGCATATTATTATTATTATTATTATTATTATTATTATTATTATTATGCACTTGAGGGAACTCATTTTAAAATTTGCTTCTCTAAACTGTTCTTATCCCTCCCGCTCCTGTAGTCTGCGATTTCTCGTCACGGAGAAATACGTCATACCATGTTTTGGCATGCAATCTGACTTTGAATGCAGACACTAGGAAGGGTTTTTAATATGTAATCTGAAGCTATTAGCATGCAAATACTTTTTTTAAATATAAAACACACCTTTGTGATAAGGAAAAAAAACAGTATTAAACTGCACTGAGATGTTGTTTCATGTCTAAGCATAAGTAATGAGCCCCTTAGCATGCGTGTGTTGTTGTGATAGCAGATGACAGCTCTGACCCCATCATCTTCCAGCTCTGCAACCTTCAGGACTATTTTAAAATAGCTTTAATTTAATGTAGATAAGGATTACATTTAGTTCATCTACACTTGCTTGGAAAACAAAATTACATTTCCTAAACAGTTTAAAGTCTCACTCCAATCGTTTTTTAATCTATTGTAAAATTATAATTATGCAGTTTTCAACCAAAATAAAAATAAAAACCTGTCATTTTTCAGAACTAATCATCTACAGACAAGAACGGTGAGCAATATTGAAGCTATCCAACTGTACAGTTTTGAGAAAGATCACACGTCACACTTAAAAGCTTTTTCAAATTGCCTTTTTTCCATCTGTTCCTGATTCACAGCAATCTGAATAAAGAAAAAGTAAGAAATGCAGCTTTAAACTTAATTTTTTTTACATGTCCTCAATCAGAAAAATGCATATTTATTCATTCATTTATGTATTTTTATTGTTTTAATCCTCTGAATTCTTTTTACATTTTTATTTTTGTCTTAATGTTTTCAGAATTGACAGTGTCGGAGAAGAGGTGAAAAGTCTTCAATAATAAAAGAATAAAGCAAGTCCAGCTGACTGGTTTTCTTTACTTAAATCGATCTATAAAGGAACGAGCATCTACACAGACGTATTTTACATTTTCTTTCTTTTTTTTTTTTTTTGTTATTGTGTAAGATCTTTGTGTTTTAGTAAAGATCTATAAACTACCTTTGCTTAGGAGTAGTGCCAAACAAATGAATGGTTAGAGCAGGAGTGGATCCATTAAACTATTTAATCTGGAATAAACTGTATTGATGATCTTTATTATTGTTTTATTTTCCCTGTAATTCAAGTGTCTTCCTGTAAATACACGGACCTTTCTTTAGGTGCAGAAATGTATTCTCCATTCATGTGCAGTTGGAAGATTTGCTTTTTTCTCACGTTCAGGCGTGTTTTCTAAGTTATTTTTCCAATCATTCCAACACCACTTGAACCCAGCATTTTTTAAAGCTTGTTTTTCACTGTAATGTAATCTCCCAAATAATCCTGTAATAAAATATATGTATTTTTCAATCAAAATCAAAGCATGCTTTCATACAGATTCCATGTCATTTATTTCTCCTATGAGGTGCATATGGTCCTGGTGTCAAATATTAGAACTCTTTGTGACCCACGAGTCAAAAAATGTGCCCTCCCCCGGGTTACAGGGTGGAAAAACACAATTTTTGAAAGGGTTTCTCTGGAAAGGTAGCTTCGATCTCAGTTATGAAGACATGTTTGTGAGGTAAATCTTCTCACGAGACACTTTGAGGGAAAATCATATTTTAAAGTCATTAATAAAACCGTTTCAGAGCTGGCTTGTTTTACTTCCTCTCACATGTGCATACTGTCAGCATGAAATCATCACAAGTATCTATTCAAAACACACCTACAGACAGTGATGTCAGGTACAAAGTCTCTATCTGGAAATAGATTACATTATTCTGTAGCACAAATGAAAACAAGCTAACATTACAGACAACTTTGTGTTCGTTTTAATAAAAACTAAATAGATGTTATCCATTAGATATAATAGCTAAAATTGCTACCTACCTATTTCACTCAGCTCTTTTAAGGAACTCCTCATTAACAAGCACCTTACGAGAGAAACCAACAACTCCGCTTGTTCAGTTCGAGTATTTTCTCACGGGTTTTCGCCAAAACGTGTAAATCTATCCTCCGCTGTCACGGACCGAGCTGTCGCCGCGGCTGCATTCAGATTAGCTAGTTAGCTAGCGCAGCTAAAGCGCTCCACCAAGTAAAGTAACCAACTTCCTCTTCACTTACTTTCATGCTATCTGCCAGTTTCCTGGTATCAAAGCCCTCTGTCGTTCCGAAGAGGCGAACAAATTGATATCACCATGCTAATCCATACATTTCCTCTAGAATTCAACATTGTTGCCTCCTTCCATCTTCACCACTATCTCCACTAATCAATGGGATACGATCTACGTGGAGTGACAGGGCTTTAACCCAATCAGCACGCAGCTAATCTTCAGTAGCCACGCCTCCTAAACGTATCGTTCAATCAAATTCAACCTGCAGTCCTCAAACGAGCGATTTCTGCAGTCAGTTTCGTTGTCGACGTCAGCTGCAGTTTTTGACAGTCGAATGGTCTTAGTATGTAAAGAGGAATGCATCAAATTCAAAGTTAAATAACCGAGTAATTTCAAAGAAAAATGTTAGACGTTTGTAAGAAAAAAATAAATAAAATGGTTTATCGGAAACTTTATTGATACAATAAAATACAAGACTACTGTTACATAAGGATTTTAAATTTTCAAAGCAGCATATTTCTATTTTATATTTGCAACAGTTGGAGTTTGAATTCATATTTCAAAATGGGAGCTGCAATCTGTTTAGTCTGAATTAAATGGTTGCTATACGCAACCAAGTCAAGCAGGCCCCACGTACCGTTCCCCATATAAATAATGTGATGTCAAACGATTTATTATTCATTTTACGAGATTTAGAGACGCACGTGCTTATTCTTCCATAAATTAAGACACATCTACTGGTAAGCAGGGATGAATTTTGCCAGGAACATTGAACATTTGTCAGAAATGTAGGGTTGTACTGCCACCTTCCGTTAGCAGAAGAAATTACACTGGATGTGTAGACTTCAATGTGGTGAAATAATCAAAACTCTTTTAATTACAACCAATGAGTATTACACTGTGTAAAGTGCAACAATGATCACTGAAATGTTTTAATTGCAATCAATAAGCTACTGGATCTGAAATATGTAACAATGATTACTGGATTAATGTAATTATGTGTACTAATGAAAATTAATGATTATTAAATATTAGTTTCCTAAAGTGTGAATCATTATTGTTTACTGAAAGTGTTTCTTTATCTTTTAATCAGTGCATTTCACTGTCTCTGAAAAGAGTTTGATAAATATGTGATTTTTTAAATTACCTTGTTGTCCAATTTATGCTTGAAATAGACAAAATCAATCAATTACAGGCCTTGGTTTTTACCCCAAAAAAATGCTGCTTCAGGAATGATGTATACATTAATAGTTCGTTTTATACTCACATGTCCCTTGGTGTGAATATTTTGTCTTAAAATGTTATGAACATTGCTTTGTTTTGGATGCACTTGTCTGCATGTTCTGTAAATGTGTTTATTTTCAAAATCTTTTCAAAAATAATAATACAAACCATAATAAAAGAAAAATAAACAAATATAGGAATAAAGTCGTGAAATTATGAGATAAAAGTCCAAATTGACAAAAATAAATCCATAAATTGAAGTTTCAAAAAGTGATACTTTACTAGAAAAACAATTCATGCTTTTCAAAATGTTTCAAACACAATTGAACAATTATTTTTAGTTGCAGATAATCCAGAGAACTAGGATGGGCATTACACTCATTGAATCTGCTTTATTTTTTCGTAAATATACAACTTTATTTCTCATAACAATGGAAAAAAAGCTTATATTTTTGCTTGTTAAACTACAACTTTTTAAAAAACAAAGTTCTGATTTTATTTTTGTAAATATTTACTTTTTTCTCATAATTTTACAACTTTATTCTTGTACATTTATTCATTTTACGATGATAGAATACTCCACCCTACAGAATACATGCAAGAGTAAGATCAGATCAAACTGTATCTTTAAAGACTAAAACGTTTACAGATTAAAAATGTTAAGACCAAAAAAAATTACAAAATAATCAAAGACAGGCATGACAGCCTTAAAATCCTAAAACAAACCAAGCAAAAAACAGAAAGACTTTTGAAAAAGTCACAGAAAATGACAAAAACAAGTTCATTGCTTTAAAGAAATTGCTGCATAACATTTGCTAAATATTTATACAAATACTTCACTATCAAACATTATTTTTTTCCAAAATGAAGCAGTGAGGATGCAGAACATGATCTTCTCCACTTTTTTCTAAACTTTATTGAGACAATTGTGATAACAACAATGCAGGTTCCAACACAATTGTATTTAGCAGGTTTATATATTTTGGCCAAATGAATGTCTAAAAGACTAAAAACAGATATATATATTGTGTTAGGGTGTAGACTCACACGTGTCATTTCAGTGAAACCCCTTTAAAGGATGGGCGACCTAAACTAAGCTTCAGAGATTTGTGCAGCTTCTGTAAGGACTTCCCCAGCCCGTTGCTTGTATTCTTGAATTAACTCCTGAGCCCTCAACACTTCTCTCATATTTTCCTCCAGGTTCTCCTTCAGTCTTCCTTGCTGTTGGTAATTTTCGGCTGCTCCGTGCACTTGCTCGATCATTTTACTCTGACTTCGCAGCAGCCAGCCGGTGAGCTCTTGAAGTGTGGTACTCTTTGAGATGGTGGCCTTGGCTCTATCAGAAATATATTTGACTTCATTCTGAGCCTGCTGCAGAGCTGGAGGCAGTGGTTCTTCCTCGGTTTCACTCTCCAAACTGACAGGAACAACACTTAGAGAGAAGTCGTACCCCTTCATCTTCAGGGTAACCTTGTATCTTGTTTCTGGAGTCAAACAAACGAGACACAAATCTGATTTAACCTGCGATAACACAACGCATCCGCACACGTTGGTCACTCACCCCACTCCTGCGTGATCTTTCCCACACATTCAGCGAGACTCATGTGGTCACAGCGTGTGCAGTCATATTCTTTTTGCAGGTTTCTGATACCCTTGATCATCATCTCATAGCGTGCTTGATGTTGATTGAAGGTTTGTGCCAGGTCAGCAAACCTGTGATCCAGCTCTGGGACGTTCACCCGCCTCATCTGCAGGCTTCCACTTTGCTTTGGAAAATCAACATCTAAACAACACAACAAAAACAGAGAAATTCTTTTAAACTCTACAGAATGTTAGATAATGAATGGAATCATTGTAACTGATCATTAGCCATTTGTCATTTGGAAGCCCAAGTAAAGTCCTTTCTCTTGATCCACAACCACTGACTCCCTTTCTCAGCAGCCCCAGAGAGATCTTTAACTGCCTGCCTATGAGCCTTTCCTCACACACCCATCTCCACATCCCTGCCTGGATGTTGTGGTGGCCACAAACCCCCTGCAGCCTTCTTCCACTGGACATACCTTCACACTCCAGCCTTGCTCTTTGGTGTCTGTGGCAAGTGCGGCGTACCTCAGCATCTTCCGCTCATAGGCCTCTTCTATTGCACCCTCCCAGGGTACCGTGAGCTCTATGGTGTATGCGAAGCTTGTGCCAGGATGACCACAGTCCAAGGTCTGGTCCCTGATTGGTGGATGCAATCTCTAGTGGAAAGCAGAGTTTTTTGTCCAGGTTTGCTAGCACCTTCCAATCCCGTGCTCTATCCAGATGGCAGTTGTTCTGGTGACATTAAGGGTGGTTTGACCCTCCCGGACAAAAGGTACTGCCTGCCAATGAGATGATGACTGAGGAAGGGTGTTCGCACCTGCCCTCTGTCTTTCTAGCACTGTTGCAAGACACCTTAACAACCAGGTTGTGACGCCAGGTGTTACGGCCTTGACTGAGGCTGGTCTTGCATCCCACTAAGATTTGCTTCAGTGTTGCTGGGCTTTGATAAAGAGAGCATGTGGGATCCAAGGTAGCCCTAATTACAAAGCTTGCCCAAAACGCCTCCATCTCCCACAGGTCTTTCCAAGAGACCTCTTCTTCTACACTCCTTCCCACGCCAACCACTGCCCTTGCTTTGGCTGTGCCACGGCTTTTGTGCACCTTTCAGCTTCCTCTTCCAAGCGTACCTCTTGAACCGCCTGTTTGCGCCTCTCGGCTGGGTTGACCATTCCCCAAGTGGGTGTGCTAGTAGAGAGACCAAGACCGCTCCTCCCCTCCTGCACATTACCCATAATGCCTTTGTGTCCGAGTACAATCTTTGCCTGTTCAGTTGCTGCCATCAGGGTCCACTTCCTCCCAGTGGCCAGAATGGGTACTGCTTGGGCAATAAGTGGGTCACAGGAATTTTGCAGTGTCATCTCCAACCTGACCATCCTCTACCAAACTAGAGATGGGTTGTTCTAAAGAGCCCGACACTTGTCCAGTTTTTCTACCTTTGACTGGTCCATTTCATAGAGTGTTAGTGCCCAGAGGAGATGCGAGAGTAGTCCGTGCTGCATGCACCAAAGCTTAAGTTTGCCAGAAAGAAGGGTCTGTTGATGTTCTCTAGGCTGCTGACTATGTCCTCTACCTGCTTTTTATCTTTGAGGAAGGCATCATACCAGCGGCCTAGGCTCTTCCCAAGTTTCTCAGAGACCGTTGGAATAGGCTCCTCGCCAGTGTGGAAGCTGTGGTCTGACAGCTTCCCTTTGACAATGGAGATACTTCTGAATTTGCTCGGCTTGATCTTCATGCAAGCCAACTTGATATACTTTATCAATTAAACAGTGTGCCCTGGATTTATATTTTATGAAAGTCTAATTTTTTAAATGGAAATATGGAAATGAATACACTTTTCTATGATATTCCAATGTTTGGAAAGGGTCTATATGTATTTGTCTTTTTTCGTTTTCCAAATAAGGCATGATTTATCATCCAAAGTTTTGTATTTTTATGTCTAGATATATTCTGTGCACATCTTTTTTAGAATTTCTTTTTCTTGAAAAAAAAAAAAAAACAATTCCAAGTAATGCATGAATAATAGACAAAGAAAAGACTTACTATGTCCTGGACGGGACAGTCTGGCTGTTCCAGCTCCATCCACTTCTTTTACATTGGAGTTCAACAGTGGTTGCCTCTAAAAAAGATTTAAAATATTAAATTTGTTACCCAAGGCTTTAAAAATGCAGGATTTAAACAGACGCGCCTTTTCCAATCACAGAAGCCCACATCTTGGACTGCAGTTCAAAGTTTTGGCTGTGCGTAAATCTAATAAAGTTTAGCAGAAACATTCCTGACGCGTTAGTTTCTTTTCTGTAAAGCGCAGACAGATTGGAGGAAAACTTTTCGTTACAGACCTCACTGCTGGAGTTGTCGTCCAGGCAGCAGCAGCAGAGGAAACAGGACATTTCCTCCAGCTTTTGTAGTTTAATTTCGGGTCACTTGTTCCAAACAATGCGTCGTTCGGCACCAGCGTATTGTCTGACGTCAACGTCACGCGCCTCATCCTGCAGATATGTTCCTGGTTATGCTTTAACCACCTCACAGGTAAGTGTGATAACAGATTCACCTGCAAGTTGCAGGTGAACTGTTGCAGTGGCACGCACAAAACTATGGCTTTCATATTCATAGAGTATGAAGTGAATCATAAATGGTTACCTTTTAATATACAATATACATTTGACAAAAGGCAATTAATTATAACTAATCAAAAAGTAATTATAAATGAAAAGGACATGCAAATTTCAAGAAATTTTAAATTAGAACTATAGTTAAAGACATTTTAATTCAAGTTATAAGGTAAAGAATGACCTTCAACCACAAACCAAATAGACGAAGTCAATAAAAATGTTTAAAATAAAATGTAATATTCCAAAAATATGAACAATAAGAAATATTTGTTATTTTGGATGTGTTCATGGTTATAGTTGTGTTCATAAGCTTACATACCCTAGAAGAAATTATGATTTCTTAGTCATTTTTCATAGAATATGAATACAAAAACTTTTTTTCCACCCATACTTACAGTTTGGATTGATACCTGTGTTGTAAAAATATACATATATATATTTACTCTTTATAAATCATGACAACAGAAACCTCCCTGTTCAAAAGTTAACATACCCTGATGACTTTGTTCTGAAAACATGCACACAAGCTGATACAAAAGGGTTTGAATGACAGGTAAAGGGAACCATTCTAACCTGTGACTTGTTTGCCTGTAATCAAGTTGTGTGCACAAAAGGTCTTGAAGAGTCTGGACTCCCAACAGACCTTCATCTAGTGCTGGACTGGCATTTCTGGATCCTGAGTCATGGGGAAAGCTAAAGAACAGTTAAAAATCTACGGGAAAAGGTAACTGATCTGTACAAAACAGGAGAGGGATATAAGAAGATATCCAAGGAACTGAGAACGACAATCAGCAGTGTTCAAACTTGAAGTGGAAAGTGGGGGGCTCTGTTGAAACCAAAGCATGATTGGAAAATATTCTGCCACGGTTGCGAGAAAATTGTTAGGAATGAAAAAAAAAAAACCACATACACAAATAACAACAGCTGTGATCCAGGATTCTCTCTGAAAAATTGTGGTGTGGATGTTTCAAGATGTACAATAAGGAGCACCTGAAGAAAAATGGGTTGCATGGTCGAGTTGACAAAAGAAAACTTTGTGCAAATCCCACAAAATATCTCCCTTACAAAATACCAAACAGCACAGTGACAAGCCTCCAAACTTATTTAGACCAAGGTGGAGTGATGAGACCAAGATTGAACTTTTTGGCCACAAATACTACATTTGGAGAGGAGTCAACAAAGCCTATGTTGAAAACACTATTCCTACTGTGAAAAACACCATCACTGATGGTTTGGGGATGAATGAGCTACAAAGGCATGGGAAACTTAATCAAAATTGATTGCAAATTTCTTCTCGGAGGCTGTGCGTAGGACGCACTTGGAGATTTCACTTTTTTCACTAACTATGAGTGGGAAAAAGCTTTTATCATTCATATTCTATGAATGATTACCCAGAAATCATAATTTCTTTCAGGGTATGTATATTTATGAGCACAACTGTATATTTAGGTGTAAACTAATGACTCTGCAGTTGTTGATGTTTGCTATCTGTTATAGGCCTGTGTTTTTCTTTTTATTTATAGTTTTGACATGTTGGGAAAAAACATGTTTGTTTATTAATCAGGTAAAAGGGACATAAAGACTGCATTGTCCTTCTATCTGTTCTTGTTTAATTATATAAAAAAACAGGTAAGTATGTTGCATTGTATTGTCTTTGTACTTGTTTTGGGAATCAAATACATAGCAAAGCATCTAAAGCCACATTACTACAATTTAAAAGAACATGTAATTCTCAAGAAACCTCAGTTTAAATGCACAAAAATGCTTTAAAAATCTAAATCCTAAAAAAAAATGTAGAAGTTGAAAATGTATAAAGTTTTAAATAAAATATGAACAACTAGAGATGTTATTAATGTTGTCTATATTTGTATAGTTACAATCCGTTTATAGTTACATGTGATTGAACTAAGGAATCCATATTTGTTGGTGTTCACTATTTTGCATTTTTTCCCCCTTTTCATTTAATTGTTTTGAGATAGGTTTAAATGGTTGAGAAAAAGAAATTATACATTTTCTTCTTTCTTTCCCTCTTTGATTGTCACAAAAAGTTTGCCTGTTGTGTTGCTATTTTTGTTCTTCATTTGGAGAAAATAGGTAAATAAAGTCTAGAACTGACTCCAAAGTCACGTGATGTTTTGTCAATAAAGATTTATTGTAATGTTAACCTCCAAGCTGAAGGGGGCAGTACGTCGGTGGTGCTGCCAAACAACTGCTCGAAGAAGAACAAAAGATAACAAAAAAAATACATATATAAATATATTGGCATCACAAAAGAATAGCTACATTACGGTTAAGTGAGCTTTTCACAGCCAGGATAGGTTAAGATTTATCTAACTTTTTATGCCATTAGTGACAAACAGTTTTTATTTTTATTATTATTATTGAAAATCCTCACAGAAAGAGGGGGCTTGTAAATCCGTCCATTTAAAAACCGCTTTCAGAAAGCTAGAATCTCGACAACAATAGCTGCTAAGTACCATTAAATCGTGTCAACGAGGAGCTAACAAGATCTACACGCTGCTAAAAGCCTCGTTTTATATGTGTTGTACCACATTAATACTGAAAGAAAAAAGGTAGTTTGACATGACAGGAATGGCATCTCCAGAGAAAGCGTCAAGCTCCAAGAAGAAAGGAGAGAGAAAATGTGCCTCCAAAGAAGAGTACAGACAGCTGTCCGGCATCATGGGAGTCATGAACAACCTACGAAAACAGGTCTGTCAGGGAAATTAAAATTGAAGAGTTATGCGTAAATCCTGAGTGTTTTTGTATGCGATAATAATGCCTCGTGTATTATTTTTTTTCCTTCTAGGGAACGCTTTGCGATGTGACCCTTGTGGTTCAGGGGAAGCACTTTCCTGCTCACAGAGTAGTGCTGGCTGCTGCCAGTCCCTTTTTCAGCCTCATGTTCACCAGTAAGTTTCCCACAAAAACCTGGCGTTCTTGAAGACTTGAGGTTTTGCATATGGATTTGTTTTAGAATTGTATATCGTTGCTTCTAAGTTCCACAATCATAGTACCATTGACTGTATATGAAAACTGGACTGAGTGAACCCTCCTTTAAACAGGAAGTAACTGCTGGTTCAAAGAAGCCAAAATCCCATAGACTTCTATTGAGAAATAAACAGCTGTTAATCAGCCAATCTATTTGTCAGAAAACCAATTCTTTCTCTGAAAACTTTCATATTGACATTTTTTAGCTATTCCTAATGTTTTTTTCATGAAATATTTTTCTTTATCGCATGTTATTCAAGTTATAAATTGGCCAATCAGATGCCTCAATAAAAGCATGTGGGACCCATCCTCAAATGTCTGATTGACATTCTCTTAAGCCCGCTTTTAGTGGAAGTGGCGTGGACTTCCAACAAGCTCCCTCCTGATTGGCCAGAATGGTTGCAAAAGAAACAATGACTCAGACCGACTTGGACCAATCACTGCGTTCTAACCTCGTATGGCTTCAAATGGTTGCGCCCGTATTTTAGAAAAATGGCAACTGAATCTGCTTCATTTCACTGGAGCAAGAAGTAAGACATTTTTCAATGGGTGACATCACACTTGCTTAGTCCAGTTAACTTATACAGTCAATGGGTGGCACCCATAATCTGATTTCTGGGCCTGTTTACATGAGAAAAACTTTTAGTAGTCTTTTTACACTTGCTCTCATTTCTCTTTAAAACAGTTTATTGTGGCATTGCTTGAGACCTATTGTTTTAGAACAACCCCAGCTTCTTCTTTTATTACAGAATAAATCCACAACAACACTAAAACTGTCCAAAAAACTCAATTCTGAGTAGTACATTTCTCAATTTTTTTTGTACAAAAATTGAGATCAAATCAATTTTTATGTTTTACAACCAATATTAAAAGGGCCATACCATACTGTTCTTAAGCCTTTCGGAGTAGACTATATCCATATATATGATCATTTATTACCTTTGGAACACTAAAGTGTCCCTTTAAAGTGTAGAGACGACATAAAAATGTTTCAATTTCAAAACAATGTGAAAAATGTCTAAAAAAAACAAAAAAAAACAGGCAAAGCCCAAATAAACTATATCTGTTCCAAGTGTTTATTACAAGCATCACAATTATGTGTTATGAGTCTTATTATATTTGTTTTAAATCTAAGATTTCAATGCTAAAAACATTTTTGAAACTTATGATTACACTTTAAATGAAAACCATAATAATGGCGGGGTCAATGTTATTTTTACATTATGGTTACAGCTGATGAGATTGGCAAACTCACCTGTGAGTTCAGAGACTACTTAGGGTTAAAGTCCTGTTATCCAGAGTAATCAGACAATAGCATAAATCAGATGTAATATGTGTACATGGACTTTGTTTTCAAACATATAATGCAATGTTGACTACAATCTCAGAGCTGTCATACTAAGATTACTGATGTTCAAACTTGGAAACTTCTTTCTTATTTATATTCAATGAATAGAAAACAATAGTTTTTATGCATCTTTTCTCAGTCTTTAGTTTTCCTTTCAAACTATTTCTACATAACTTTCTATTTTTATTTGATTTTGTTTTTCTGTGACAGTTTTTACTTCATTTCAAATAAAAAAAAAAACAAATAAATTAGAAAAGAACACATGCAGGAGAAACACAACTAGATGTGTTATTCTCATATCTCAAAGTCAAATAAATTAAATTGTCTCATTCTCATTTTATCTCATTCTTTTTTTTTCTGTCAGACACGAGCACCCATCTAATCATGTCTAAAAATATAATAGCAATTGCAGGTAATGAAAGGTGAAAAGCTGAAAAATATTTATATATATTTTTGTAAAACTTTTAACTCATAGGAACTAAACAAACATGTGTTTTAGCCAGAAAATAACTGTAATAAACAGCTGAATATTGTATAATCGTAATGTTCCCAAACAGGCAGCAGTGGCATTTATTATTGACCATTCGCAGTAATGCAAAACTTTTATTCTTTTTTTTTCATGTATTCTACCTAATGCATTTTTGTTTTTCCTCATCGCGTCCAGCCAGGATGATGGAGTCGATGTCCCATGAGGTGGAACTGAGGACTGCTGAGCCAGAGATTATTGAACTGCTGATTGAGTTTATTTACACAGCGAGGTCAGAATTGGTATTCATGTCAGTTGTACTATTCAGTATGACCATAAAGATATTTTTAATGACTTAAAAAACATAATTGAAAAAGTTTTAATTTGTCAGTTAAATTATCGAATGTGTGTCTGTGTGCCAGAATCTCAGTGAACAGCAGCAATGTCCAATCACTGCTGGATGCAGCTAACCAGTACCAGATCGAGCCGGTCAAGAAGATGTGTGTGGAGTTTCTTAAAGGCCAGATTGATCCTACAAACTGTTTAGGTAACAGCAGGAAATAAAAGTAGTTTGGTTTTTATTTTATTTACTGATCAAAAAAAAATATATCTATATATTTCTATATTTTGCAGGGATCTCAGCTCTCGCAGACTGCATGGACTGCCCTGAGCTTAAGACGGCAGCAGAGGACTTTTTCCAACTTCATTTTACTGAAGTTTACAAACTGGATGAATTCTTGCAGCTTGATGTTTCACAGCTCACTTACCTGCTGCACCAGGACAAACTCACTGTCCGCTCTGAAGCCCAGGTGCACGTTCTCTGAAGACCTACCATTTTTAGGCTTTATTATGTGACACAAAGTCGTTTTAGGATGTGAGAGTCCTAAATATATTCTTTAAAGAACATATTAGCATTGCTTTTTAAAAAAGCGAATTCACCCTATACAACCATTTGTTTCATATTTGAGACCCTTATCTCATTAATATGATCAAAACTTTCCTCTAAAACCCATGTATAAAACTTAGTTCATGTTTTCTGCCCTGTAGTTCATCATCATTCCTCTAGGGGCAGTAGCAAGGCTTTTTTCCTGGTCATTTCAAAATGGCTGCTTCCATGAAAGCTAAAAAAAAGTTTAGCTAATTTAAAAAAATTGACAAAAAGGATAACTCATCTGTCATACATCTTTTTTAAATGACTACCTTTTGTATTGAAAGAATGCAAAATTTGTTGATAATGAATTCCTCACACAACAGTTAAACCGTGTTAAAAATGTTTGGATCTAATTTGACGCAAGGGTCACGTGTTTATAGTTTTGCTTCTTAAACTAACATTGTTGTGAGCAAAAACTTACCGAAAGACCCAACAAATCCTAATTGATACTATCTATATCTCATATAAAATGTGCTTTGTAGATTTCATAAAAGGGTTTAAAAAACATTTTTGAAAAATTGAAATTTTCTGTAAATTCCTTAGGCTTTGCACATTTTGAAGGATTAACAAGTAAGAGATTTCATTGAAGAAACAAAGGTGGTTGATTATTTGAACTAAAGCTCCTACTCCTTGACTTTAGATTTATGATGCAGCTGTGCGGTGGCTGAAGTATGACGTGTGCAACAGACAGCAGTACATGGTGGAGGTTCTGGGATGTGTCCGTTTTCCTCTGGTTTCCAAAACTTTCCTTTCGAAGACAGTTCAAGCTGAGCCGCTCATCCAGGACAACCCGCAGTGCCTCAAGATGGTCATTAGTGAGTAAGACGTGTTGGGGAGGGGCGTTTTCAGCTGCGGTTAGAATACATTCACCTTTAAAGTTCCACTTCGATCATCCTAGTGGTCTTTCACTTATGATAATGCCGTTTTTATCCAAAATAAGAAAAACCTGTTTTGTTTCTAGGAAATAGTTTCTGCACAGCAGCAGTAGTTCATTAAAAATTCACCTATTGTGTTGTGGGCAGGTCTATTGGTGCTGAAAAGATAGATTGACAATGCTCTACAGCCAATCAGGATGCAGCACACACTGTACTGTAAAAATGCAAAACTGCTCCAAAAATCCTGCGACAGATGAACTGCAGTATAGCGAGGGACTGCTGTACAATATACATGCTGTACAAATAGACATACGTATATTTTAGAAATAAAAAGCATTTTTACTACTGTAAAAAGTCCACACAATCCATTCTAAGCAAAACAGTTTGTTTTAATTAATCTTTTTTTTTTTAAGGTGGGATGCGTTATCACTTGCTCTCCTTGGAGGACCGAGAAGACCTGGGGGAGAGCAGCCGACCACGACGCAAAAAGCACGACTATCGGATCGCTCTGTTTGGAGGCTCACAGCCTCAGTCCTGCCGCTACTTTAACCCAAAGGTACCAGTACAAATCTTGAAGAAGACTGATCACATCCTTTTCCAAATATTTTGTTTGTGAGGTAAATTTTCCTCATTGTTAGATGACATGTGACATGCTGTTATTTTCCATGCAGGATTCCAGCTGGACAGACATCCGTTGCCCCTTTGAGAAGCGCAGAGATGCCACAGCCGTCTTTTGGGACAATGTGGTTTACATCCTTGGGGGTTCCCAGCTGTTCCCCATCAAACGCATGGACTGCTATAATGTCCTAAAGGACAGCTGGTACTCAAAGCTTGGCCCGCCCACACCTCGTGACAGTTTGGCAGCTTGTGCTTCCCAAGGAAAAATCTACACATCTGGAGGATCGGAAGTGGGTAAGCATGTGGAGGCAGCTCCCAGGGATGCTACAATAGTTGTGCCATGACGTTGTGTTTATTAGCTGCTCATTAGCTTTTAATGAAAAAGGAGTTCAAATGTGTCTACAGGTAGTTCAGCATCGAACCTCTTTGAATGTTACGATACGAGGACGGAGTCATGGCAGGTCAAAACCAGCATGCTTATGGCTCGCTGTAGTCACGGCTCGGTGGAGGCCAACGGACTCGTTTATGTTTGCGGAGGAACAGTGGGAAACAACGTCTCTGGAAGAATTGTAAACAACTGTGAGGTGTATGACCCCAACACACAAAAGTAAGTGACAGTAAGAGTAAACAAAAGCATGACAGCAGCTGCCAGAATTGTTGCTATTATTGCTAGAATTGTTGCTAGTCGGATATTTTGGCTTCTTGAAGCCAGCAGGTACTTCCTGTTTGGAATGCCATGGGGAGAGGTCACTCAGTCTAGTTCTCATATACAGTCAATGCATGGAAAATTTGGAAAAGTCGCAGTGAACGACAAATCAGATACAAATCTTCACACATGTTCCCGCACTTTTGTTCTTTTAAAATTTCATTAACACTTTTAACAGACGATACTAGAAGCAGCAGAAGTAAAATTTGTTAAAACCCAAGAAAGATTCTAGTTATATAGATTTTTTTTTTTTTAATATCGCATTACAACCAAATGCTACTCATTGAGGTTCAAATGAGGAAACATGCCCAACAACTAAACAAAACCACAGCTACACTGCTTACTGATGATGTCTTGCTCCAACATGGCGACAGCCGCATCGCAAAAAAATGGCGACTGAATTGACTTCATTTGGTTGGAGTCAGAAGCCATTTTCTATGGGTGACATCACACTCACCCGCTCCAGTTTTTATATACAGTCAGTGATTAAGACATTTAGAAACTAAACTAAACTACATGCACCATTCTAAAAACTCTAGCCCACAAAGGGAAAAAGCAGTCAAATTTAGGTTTATTCTTTATGTTTCCTTTCAGGTGGAGGGAGCTGAGTGGGATGAAAGAAGCCAGAAAGAACCATGGATTAGTGGTTGTCAACAATAGGATCTATGCTGTTGGAGGCCAGGGCCCATTAGGTAAGAAAAGTGTTAATAATGGAACCACGACAGTGATGACAATGGCTATCCTGTACTGTTCTTTCTTTTGTGTGTAATAGTGATATGATGCTCTGTGCTGTTGTAGGTGGACTGGATTCAGTGGAATATTATGACATCGCCAGCAATGAGTGGCGCTCTACAGCTCCAATGCCATGGAGGGGCGTGACAGTAAAGTGTGCCGCTGTGGGTGAAGTCATCTATGTGCTGGCAGGGTTCCAGGGAGTGGGGCGGCTTGGTCATGCCCTGGAGTACCACACAGAAACTGATAGGTTTGTATTTTTTAAATATTACACTGTTACTAAGTATTTCTGGAAAAAATTACCAGCAAAAAGCAACACCAAAGCTGTCGCCAGGGATGCCTAGATAACACACACTCTTTGACATACCGTAACTCTTCGACCTTTGTCAACCCTGGAGTTATAGTTCTGGTGTTAAAGGGTTAAACAAACCTAAAATGTTCTTTAATGAGAGAAAAGACACGGGACGTGCTATTTGTTTTGCTGTTAGGTTATTCAAAAGCAGTGAATGCAGACTCCTTGCTCTTTTTATCATATGTATTTATAATCTTCGTTTTTTACATTTTCTCTGTCATGGTCTGACTTTGGATGAATGGTCGTAGTAGCACCTGCCTGCTTCCCTACCTATTACTACTACTATTATTATTATTACTATTTTCTACCTATTACTTCGACTTTTAAATTTATAAGACAGTCCTGTTAATCAGTGGTCCCCAGCCCCTGGGCTGCAGTCCAGTACCAGTCCATGGATTATCTATTTGCAGTAGTGCTGAACACACAAGTGATGGAAACGTGACCAGAAAGTGATAATTTAAAGAGTAGAAACTTGAGTGAAAAAGCTGAATAACGGCAGACTTCAGGGAAAATAAATATGCTGCTCTAAAAATTGGAAGTCCCTTCAGTCCAAAGTCTAGCCTTTTTCTATTATCAGTGCCATAAAAAAAACACCTACAGGAAGTTAGAATGGACATGTTTCCCTAACCAGATTGTGGTGTTAAGTTACCTGCTTTTGTTAGGAATAACTAGCTGCTCAGTATCATTAAAATCATTAAAATCAAAAGCTGGCTTAAATAAAAAAAAGAAAGTTTTCTTCTTTGAGGGACAGCGGTAGAGGGGTCATCCTCTGATCAGAAGATTCCAGGTTCGATTCCCAGTTGCCCGCTCATTTGCCATTTTGCTATTTCTGCACTCATGTATGCTTTTCTTCTGTTTAAAGATGGGTGACATACAGCAAAGTGCGAGCATTTCCAGTTACCAACTGCCTGATCTGCGTCGTCGACACATGTGGAGTCAATGAGGATGAAGACGTTGACTTGATGGACTCGCAGCAAACAACATCTACCGCGACCTCTACCTCACCTGCTTCTACCGCATCAACCACACAGAAATAAAGACAGGTTTTCAGTTGTTTTGTTTTAATACTGTTTTATATATTTTTTTCTTTTATTGTAAGAAAAAGTTTACCTGTACAGTGTACAGTTAAATGTTACCATTACCGGAATTGTTAGAGGATGTTGTGGTTTAAGTGTGAAAAGCTTTCATTGATTTGTTGAAAAAGTGAAGAAACACTATTTGACAACAGTGTAAAATTCATGTTGTCCTCTTTCCTTTTAAAAAATGTACATTTATTTCAGTGTCAAGCATGCCATTGCAATATAAAAAATGTGATTTACTTTAAAATGGTAGCTTTTTGTTTTGTTTTACAATTTTAAAAAATCCATACAAACAAGACAATTAAAACACGTCATAAAATGTTAAAAGAAGAATGCCTGCAACAGGGCAGAAGTCATAGTTGCATTGATTATTTGTGCATCTTTCATGTAAACAAGACATTTTTAACTTCCCCTAAAATGTGTCGACTCTTTTCGCTTGTTCTTTACCTACTTTGGACTTAAAATGTTAAAGTCTGGAAAAAAAAGTTAAAAGGATGTAGGTTTTCAGCATAAAGGAATGTGAAAAAGGTGCATTACAGAGTAAATATTTAAAAGACATTCCTCTCTCGACTGTATTATAACAGTAATATCTCCTGAGCATCCCAAGATGAAGCCTTTTTGATTTCATTTTTCTTAAAGCCCATCAGTCACCATCCTCCTCCTCCTCACTCATCAGGAGAGCAAACCTGTTACTGATCTCCTCTGCGCCTCTACCCCCACCACGAGCCCCTCTTCCACCCCTCTGTCGTCCTCTTCTGCCTCTTCCTCTCCTGTTGGATGCTGAAGAGCGAGGATTTGCTTTGGTGTTGCAGGCCCTCACAGCACCCAACACAATGAAGTAGAGTTGTCTATAAAAGCAGCCCTCAGTTAGCAGGGACTCTCCAGGCTTGCCACCTTTCAGGTACATCAGGAGGCCATGTACCAAAGAGCCACTGAAAATCCTGCAGATGGAGGGATGAAAGAAGCATGGATCCATCCTGCCGTCTTTCAAACTTTTTTTACAGGTTTTGACGGACACAATAACAGAATTTTGATAGTTCCTATAAATTATTATTTTGTAAAAAATGTTATACAATATGGAAATGAAGTATATTACACCCTTATATTTAATATGTATATATATATATATATATATATATACACACACAAAATGAACAATTGCTGGTAAGAAAGCTTGCATCCATCCGGAGTAAATGCCTTACCATGACAGAAGGGGCTGAGGCAGCGGCATCAGCAGCACCTGATTGAGACACAGTGCACTCCAAAGGCAGGCCTGCCATTGGCTGACACTGTGGGCTACTCCAATATCCACTCCTCGTCTCTTCCCTGGTCTCACTCGTTGTCGATTCATTGCATTTCGCTCTGCAGCACAGTTGTGCTGTGGGACTAGAAGATTTAGTTTGTTAAAATCATTTTACTGTTTTCACATGGATAAATCACAGGTTTATTTGTAACCTTAAGGAACAAAACAAGCTAAACTCACCAGCATGTCTGTGTTGAGGAACTCCAGTCTCACTGTTTGACAGCTCACCAAAGATCATGCCCAGAACCAAAGCCTGCAGCACATGCTGTGAAGGTGGTGGTACTGCCTCCCGCAACCAAAATGCAGTGACTGCCACGGCCAGCTGCAGGTTGGCGGGAACAGGAGCCAGGACAGCGTCATTCACGCCCAAAACATCTAGCAGGACATGGAGCCGCACTGCTTCTGGCGCCTGGATCAAACGAGAATACACAGTAAAATAAAAACAAAGTAATGTGTGTCAATTCTGCAAAGTACAATTAATTGGGTGGTAATGATTGACCATATATGAGAAGTGGACCTAGTGAGTGTGATGTCACTCCTAGAAAAGGACTTCCTTCCAGCTCCACTGTAGTTAAGTCAAATCAGTGACCATTTTTTCAAGATATGGACACCGCCACATTGGAGCCAGACAATGTCGGTAAGCAGTGATTGGTCAGAATTGGTCTGAGTAATTGATTCTATGCCAACAACTCTTGCTCATGAGGGGTGAGCTAGTTGGGAGACCTCACCCTACCACTTCAAAGCAGACTACATGAAGTCTGACAATCAAAAGATTCGACTGATTCTGATTGGTCAGCTTATAGCTTTCATTAAAGACAAAATATCATAAAAAAATAGCATTATCAAGAACATGTGGAAAATGTAGCAGAGCAAGAATGGTGATTCTGACACATAGAAGGACTGAGTTAGAGCGGAGTTTATTTTTCTATAGAGGTTTTGGGGGTTTTGGCTTCTTGGACCCAGAGGGTACTTCCTGTTTGGAATGCCAGCAGGGAGGGGTCACTGAGTCCAGTTCTCATATACAGTCAATGATGGTAATCAAATATTCACCTGGCAGAGTTGATTTAGATGAGTATGGTTCCTGGTGACGCATGCCTCCACTTGGTTTTTTTTCAGGATTAGGTCCAAACGGTCGTACTCTTCAACCAAAATCGAACCCGCACTTGCTGCACTAAAGCTCTTCTGTTCAGTGCCTGACTGACCGCTGCCTCCCCGCCCTCTTCCTCCACTACTTCTTCTTCCTTGAGTTGCACTTTCTTGCTCTTTCTGCAGTAGAAGCCCATAAATAGCCTGACGCACTGCTCTAGATGCGGAGTGGCTGCTGGCTAACTTACTATTTTCCACCTGCGGAATGAGAAAGACTCTTTGCATCACTGAAGCATTAATGGCCAAGGGGCCCAACTGCCCCCGAGTTGCTGCAAGTTTCAGGTATTCTGGCAGCTGTGCCAGACGGAGTGTCTTCCCTCCAAAAACTGCCTTGCCTTCAGAGAACCAGCAAGCCAAAGAGCTTTGAGATTTGATGTTGTAGTCCTGCATGGCTGTCCACAGCTGAAGGCTGAGCCCACCCTTCTTTCCTCTCTTTCCTCCCACACCTTCCTCCCCCATAACCCTGCTCACCTCTTCAAGAGCCTCTGCCACGCTTGGAAAAGAGGACAGCCAAATGAGCAGACCCTCAATGCGAGAACTAGATGATCTACCTGCATGCACACCAATCACAGAAAGAAGCATCTCAATCCCTTTAGGAGCCTTATAGTCATTACCACTCAGGACTGCACATAATGGTAACAGCTCCCGGTTCAGACCACCAAACCAGCGACACAGGTTGCTGGTGGTGTAATGGCAAGCTGAAATGAAACGCTGAGGTGGTTTTCCACTGACATTGGTCCACTGGAAATAATGAAGTGGCAGACAACCACCTAACATGAGAAAGCAAAGGACATAAACCATATGTTAAAGAAGTTAACAACTACCAGCAGCTAGTTTTACAAGCAAAACAAAAAAAAAAACAGCTGGAAAAACCAAACTGATCAAAGACCCACTCCTATCATCACTTGATGATGATTTGATTGATCAACTTTAAAGTGTTCCCAGTGGTCTTTTATTTAGGATTATGCTGTTTTGAATTGCTTTTTTCAATAGCACTGGATGAGAGCACAGACATGCAGGATGCAGCTTATCTGCTCATTTTTATTTGTGAAGTTTACCAAAAGCTGTGAGATGTGCGAGAACCTCCAAAGTCTCAATGGGAGTATGATGGGAGAGGATTTTATTTTGTTAATTTATTAGTATTATTTTATTCGGACAAATTCGAGAACCATTTGTCTAAAATAGGTCTTTTATGGGTGTCTTGGGGTTGTTTTTTAAGATTTTTCCTGTTGATGAGTGATCCGTCAGCGAAAGAATAGTCCAACCACACATTTGTCATTCATTACAGTCCCCTTATTGATGAATAAAATGTAACGCTTTTCTTAAAAATTCTCCATTCTTCAAGAATAACCTCTTTTAGGGCCTGGATGCTGGATGGAGGGTAATGCTCAACTTGTTGCTTCAGAATTCCTCACAGGTGTTCGATTGGATTCAGATCGGGAGACATACTTGACCATTCAATCACCTTCACCAGCTCCCCAACACCAGCAGCACTCATGCAGCCCCACATAAAGACACTACCACCACCATGTTTCACTGTAGACACCATGGATTTTTTTTGAAGTCCCCACCTTTGCGACGCCACACAGTTTTAAAACCATTAGTTCCAAAAACAGTGATCTTTGTCTCATCACTCCAGAGTATAGAGTCCCAGTAGTCTTCCTCTTTTCCAGCGTGGGCTCTAGCAAATTCTAGGCGTGCTTGTTTATGCACGGGCTTTAGGAGAGGCTTCCTTCGTGGTTAGCTAACTGCAGTGAACTTGAATGGTGATTTTCTTTAACTTCTCATCAGAAGACGCTCCTGTTGAGATGTTAACTTCCATGGACGGCCTGGACGTTTCTGTAAGATGTAAGATGGCCGCATTTTCATCTTTCTTAAATCTTTGGATCACTTTTGCTACAGTATTTTGACTGATATGTAAAGCATTGCTGATCTTCTTGTAGCCCTAGCCTTTTTTGTGTAAAGAAATTATTTCATTTTTTAGATTTTTTCTTAGATGAGGAGCCATTGCTGACAGCATAAAATGGGAAGGGCTTTTCTTTTTTAAGTAATGCTCTATTATAGTCACCTGTGTTCTGGACACATATGACTGGACTTATCCGTGGTTGAAAGCCTTTTCATTAGAATTTTGTAGTCTTAAGTGTGGCTTTTCTCCTAAGACTATGGTTGGGGTGTACTCATTTTTGCAACATGGGCTTGAATGAATTAGCTGGGAAAAATAACTTTTTTGTGTGTGCAAATTAACAAACTTGTTTGCAATCAATGGCCCACATTTGTAGAAGTGTTTTGTCGTATAATATCTCGTAGAAAAAGTTGATTCTAAAAGGACTCTAAAGGTTTCCTGAAAAATGTTGTGGAGTAGCACTGTGAGTCACCTGCTACTCTGCAGAAAATAATATAAAAAACAACACAGAATTTGGATTTTTCCTAAAAACTGCATAATCATGATTAAAAGACCACTAGAAAGTACATTACAATTTAAATAAATAAATAAATTCTCCATTCCTCTTTAGAACCCGCTAGGTCACAGGGTACACTATGAACAAGTCACCAGTCTGTTGCAAGGACACACAACCACGTTCACATGCACATCTAGGACAATTTAGAGTCACCAGTTAACCCACGAAGCATGTTTTTGGACTGTGGAAAGAAATCCGAGTTTCCGGAGAAAACCCATACATGGACAAGGAGAACATGCAAACAGAAAATACACAACCGAGTGTCAAACTAGGGCCTTCTCACTATATATATATATATATATATATATATATATATATATATATATATATATATATATGAGAAAACTGCTTCCTCACCTGGAAGGTCAAAGATGTAAAAATCACTGTCATTTGTCAGCACTGGACACTTCCAGTTGTATGCCAAGCATGCTATTTCCCAGTCAGCCTCAGCTGGACACTGAACCAGCGGGATCCCTCTCTGGATGAGGACCTGAATGAAGACCTCTCTGGTAAGAAGTGGCAGGACAAAGCCGTTGCGACCATGACAGATGTGATCTGCCTCTCTGATCTTTGTTTGCATGCGCTCCCACAGCGTAGCAAACTTCTTATCACTGGGGTCCATTCCTTTGGCAGAAGAAAAAAGCAAATCTGTGTTACAACCTAACAAAGTGCAACTTTTCTAGATATGCACATGATAAAATATGAAGAAAATTGCTATTTCATGTAGATTATGTATTCTTAAATACTAAACAATAGATTTTTTTTTACTATTCTCACAGAGAATAGTAACATAAAATATTGTAGAGGTTGCACTAAAGATATAACGCACAGTAATTTACTGATTACCAAAACCACAGAATAAGAATAAAAAGAAGCCATAAAAATAAACTAAAACAATAACCACGTAGATTAGTTGAAAGTTTATTTTAGCAGTTTCCCAGGTTTGCATGGTTTAAATGAGCTGTAATACCTAAAAATAAGATCTCATTTTAGGGCTGCACGGTGGCACAGTGGTTAGCGCTCCTGCCTCACAGCAAGAAGGTTCCTGGCTGGGGGACCTTTCTGTGTGGAGGGGTAGTAAGTGAACGGTAGAGTGCGTAAAAATATGGGTGACGGGAAAAGGGGCGTGGTTACTCCACACCAACAGTCCTGCCCACAAATCAGAGGTGAATTTCTAAAGTATTGACACTCTGCAGAAACTATGTCCTTGAAAATGACAGTTTTTTTTTTTTTAAATGTAAAATCATAACTAAAAGACCTCTGGTAACACTTTTACAAGAAAACAAAAGTTAATTGGAACAGATCATTAAAGGTCATTTAAAGAAACCCAAGCCATATATAATATAGTCTTATATATAAATATGAGTTTAGATTCCGGGCTGCACAGTGGCACAGTGGTTAGCGCTCCTGCCTCACAGCAAGAAGGTCCCCGGTTCAAGTCCTGGCTGGGGAACTTGAAAAAAAAAAAAGTGTCACCAATGGGGGTCCTTTCTGTGTGGAGTTTGCATGTTCTCTCCGTGCATGCGTGGGTTTTCTCCGGGGACTCCGGCTTCCTCCCACCATCCAAAAACATGCTTCATAGGTTAATTGGTTACTCTAAATTGTCCCTAGGTGTGAATGTGAGTGTGTGATTGTGGCCCCTGCGACAGGCTGGCGACCAGTCCAGGGGTGTACCCTGCCTTCGCCCATGAGTAGCCGGGTTAGGCTCCGGCAACCCCGTGACCCCGAAAGGGATAAAGCGGATTGGAAAATGAATGAAGATCTCATTTTACCTCCATCAAGTGCCACAAATGCTTGGATGTTGCAGGCTGCCAAAGCAGAAAGAAACTGGTTCAGCAGGTGAGCCAAGACATCATAATCCCCTCCGTGTTGCTTGTCCAATCCGTGGCTGAAGTACAGGTAAAAATACAGGCTGCAGCCATCAATCACCAGGCGGCTGTTCTTAAACTTTATGTTTTGAAGGAAGTTGTGGTTTCCTTCCACAAACGTGGTCAAACCCCGTACACCCATGACATCTCAGTGCCTGCAGAAGATACATAACAATATGACAACTAAGAAGAATAGTAATATTTAGCAGTTTTTGCGATATTTATCTAAAAAAGAACCCCGCCCCAAATTCCCGGAAGTTATTGTCGCAAATCCAATAACCAAAACATGACTAATCATATAAACTATTATTAGGAGGAGGAATAAACTAACACTAATAATTATTTTAAAGTGTTGCGATTATTAAAAATTGTACTTAACAGAGATCCCTTTACTTGTTTTTCTGTTTGTTCACGTTAACCATTTCCTATGCATTTCAAAATAAAGGTGTTGAACAATATTTGTGCATTGTATTGAATACAATTTCAACTAACAAAAATAAAATTACTCTATAGTATTTGAAACACATAATGTTTACAAAAGCAATTGTTGTCAAAAAAGACAAACGGACGCTAAAAGTACATAGAAAACCTTTACAGAGAAATTTCTCAGCAAGATCTCGCGAGAGAAAACGAGAATCCAAACGCTAGCGACCGCGCTAGTCAGATTTGCGTAACGTTTGAAATTAATGTCGTTTTGTTGTGGCCACAATGTCCGGAGTGACAAACTTTGGGTTCTCTGGGAGTAGTCAAGCCAACTCCGGAGCAGTCGCATACCGGAAAAAGGAATGCAGCCCGTCCGCTTGGTTCTGGGAGAGTCCCGACACTTTAGCTCATCTGGAGCTGGTGCGACAGTGGATGGGGAGGCACTACAAAAAGGTAATTAGCAGACTAGGAAGCTAGCAGGACGGTTAGCCGCCCCCTGCTAAACCCCGCTGGCTCGCATTGTAAACATCATCGTAGCTGAATTGTCTCCACATTTTTCTCTAATAAAATCCTTAATTTGTCAAACTTATTCAAAATTCTACGAAATGACATATTTAATGTTGAAAATGTTCGTCCAAAAGCAGATGTACCTCACTTTATAGTTGCTTAATTGTCGAGATTGTAGAGAAAATGTAATGGTTTCGTTTTTCATAGAAAACAATAAGAAAATTAACATGTTGTTACTATATTTTTCTTTTTTACATCTTATTTTGTTTGTTTGTCTGTCAGTATGTAGTGGTGGATGCCCCATCTTGCCAGTCTCTGGCTGCACTGACTCTGCAGCTTCTCCAATTTCAAGAAGATGCCTTTGGCAGACATGCTTCCAACCCAACGCTCACAAAACTACCTGTAAGTAGTTTTTTTCTGGAAATTAAGCGATTAAGCCTCCAACCTTTAATTGCTGTTCTTAAATTTAGCTGTTTGAAGTTAATTACCATCCATCATTGCTTGTTTAGGTGATAATATTATGCTTGAAGACCCACTCCAATGAAAATAGTTTTTTGTCTTTTTAACGTGTTATTGTGGCATTTTTCCGATGATGGAAGACATATAGGGAGAAAATTAAGCTTAAAATTATACTTCTGAGTCTTTCTTTGTTCCAATTGTTGTGAATCAGGAGCAGAAAAAAAAAATGCTTTTTGGAAACGCCTGTAGCGGTGACATAGTAGTAGAAAGCACAAGCAGCAATTTTCTGAGGCCCAGAGTCAAAATTATTAATTAAATTATTAATATAACTAAAATGGCTAAATAGACCTCAAATTAACCAGGTTATTCATATTTTACGCTATAATGATCGCCTCTTTTTTTGGATAGAACAATGGAACATGTTGGTAATTGCAGGTAAAAATATCAAGGTTTTTTTTTATCTTATAGATGCTACGTTTTCCCAATTCGTGTTCCAAACACTATCCAATTGTCACAGCACATTATTCAAGTGCTTCAGCAATTTTTTATGCTTTTTAAATAATCAGTTCATGTAAGTACAGCCTTTATTTCTGCCAAGTGCAGTTTATTTTTCTGTTCTAATGGCCATAGCCTGTGGGGCGCTGCTACAAGTACATTTCTGATTAATTATTTATTTAAATCGTGAATCAGGAGCAGGAAAGAAAAAGAGCAAATTTGTGATGTAAAAGATAATATGGCCTCAAGCTCCCTGCTCCGCTCCATTCAGATGCATCCATTTATACACAAATAGATCCATGCACGTCTTTGTTTTCCTCGTCTAAGCTGACATCCAGCTCAAACCTGTACAGCTGGGTAGCTCCAATATTGCTCGCCATTTTTGTTGTACCAGTAATGTTGGGCTGGGGGTTTAAGGGATTGTAAATTCGCGGGAGAGAGTGCAAACAAATGGGTGATGGGAAGTGGGGGCGTGGTTAATCTATGCCAACATCCTTGCTCACAACTCAGAGGTGAATTTCTTATGAACTACTGCTGCTCTGCACAAGTTTGTCTTAAAAACAGCAGAGGTTTGATTTTGGCTAAAAACTGCATATTATTTATTTAGTGGGACTTTTATGAAAGTTTGTCTAATTTTTTTTTTTTTTTTACTTCAACAGGCACATTGTTTTATTGACTTGCGCCCAGGTGGTGGACTTAGTCACATTCTTGGCACTGCTTACAAGTTCAAGGTTGAACAGGGCTGGTGGGTTGCACATTTTTGTGCTTTGGTTACTCTAAAGTGTTTTTATCCTTTGTTTGATTTGAAAGTCTCTGTCACAAATTTACTGTTTCTCAGGCGAAGGTTTGACCTGCAGAATCTATCAAGAACCGAGAGAAACGTAGAGATGTTTGCTGTGATGGAAAAGACTCTTCTGCAGGTAATGAAGATACTAATTAAAAAAAAATGATTTTTTTTCTTCTTCTTTATTATATATAGTAGTTCTGGCTGCTGCAACTTATACTCCTTAGTGACTTACAGTGTGGAAAATACGGTACAGCACAGTTTGTCCAAATGATTTTGTTTAAGGTTGATCTTTTGTGACTGCAGAACAACTGCATGTCCCTGCCGGTGGTATGTCTTGACTCTTCACTGGATCATGACCTGGCTAGCAGACTTACTGGGATTATCATCAGACATCAGGTAAAGGATACACAACAAAAAAAAAGGTGGAAATAGGTGGTTAGTTACCAATATAAGATGTATGCTGCTCTGGTAGCTTTTCTGTTTCCCAGTATTACCCTATTAAAGTTTCTTGGACGTGACACCAGTAGACCAAAGCCCTGTACAGGCTCTTGGTGAATGCATTGAGGACATTCATTACTGGATATTTGCCTTGCCTTAGGGTTCAATCACAGAAGACAGAACAATGGCCAGTCACCATGTCTGTGCATCAGCTGGTCCAACAGAGGAAGGTCAGATCATTTGTGTTCAAATTCTTCTTTTTACTGTATTTGAAAATACTTACTTTTTAAAAAATTATATCTTTTCAGATGAATGGATGCGTCCTGTTATGCGACGAGACAATCACATTCAAGTTCACTGGGGCATGCATCCTGACAGGTAAAATTCAAGAAAGATGCCTTCTAATCTACAAAGATTTAAAACATTCATTTACGCTCCTCATATGTAAACAAAACTTCGATTATAATTATAAAATGTAATGTATCTCTTGAATGTACCAAGCTTATATAAAAAACAGAACTGAAAAGAGTATATAATGTCGCTGCAGTGTAGAAGCTGCAGTTTCAGTTTTTTCTGCGCAGAACTATACTAGTACATTTTTCTGGTTAAAATAAAATCAGAAAGGAGTTTATCTATTTTACCACACGCTCTCATATCATCTTTACAGCTATGACAGTTGGCTGTCCTCAAGTGACATTGAAGGAGACGTTGAGGAGCCGCTAAACATCCAAAGGCCTTGCAGGGTTAGTATGGCTACACACACACACGCACACATACCCAAAAAAATATTACGGTACCACTTCAATCACTCACCTAATTATATTAGTAACATGTAGTAATGGAAGTATTTGAAAATTACTGGACATTTTAGTAAACAAATTGAGGAGACTTTCTTACTGGCTGATATAGTAACTTCTATCAGAAAGAAATTTATATTAGTTTACTCGTATGTTCTTGTGATCAAGGTTCATGCTGGCTGGGTTCTGGATACAGACGCCTTTAATGAGTGGATGAACGAGGAAGACTATTGTGTAAATGAAAAGAACATACCTGTCATTCTCCGTCGGCGAATTCATCTTCAAGAGGAACCGGTGGGTGACGTTCTCTGGTTTTAATTTTTTAAAGGACAGTTAATTTTTAACTAACAAAGTAGGGCTGGGTCATAGGGAATTTTTTTTTATCACAATGTTGTTTTTATCATATCAGGCAATAATGATATATATCACGATACAAACCAAATTACTCTATCTGTTAAAATTGAACGCTCTGGTTCAGCAGGTTGTGACTAAGCTAGGAACTAAAACCAAATTCTCTGAATTTCTTCTCGTCGTTTAGACTGTTGCTGCTGTGAAGGTCTTAACTTTCTTGCTTTTGCTGGAGAATTATTGTTTATTTCAATCTGTGATTCAGCATGCTTGGTGTATTTATAAATAGTAACATAAATTTCAAAAAATCATATAAAAAACGCTTGAAAACAGTATAATGTTTTGGGTTATTGTCATTATATATCATTATTGAAATTAAAGCTGCAGCTTTAAGGAGGCGGGAGGCCTGAGCACAACATCTGACAGGTCACAGTCTTCAGTGTAACACAGACTCTGTTAGGCTACACAGATGCTGCTAAAACAGTGGATTTAATTATGTTATTATTTAGAAAATACTGTTTTGATTAATATCCTATGAATTAATCTTGCTGTATTTATTGTATTTTGTTGTATTTTAAAACAGCGTAATCATTAAAAAAAAGACCACTGGGAACGTTTTTACAATAAATAAAAAGATGACTGGTGTGGGACTTTAAAAATGGATTACTTTAATATTTTTTTCCTTCTTTGTAAATATTTTACCCTTTTCTTATTTCATTTTCCTCTAAAATCCTGAAATGATGCACGAGTCTTATCCATTTTTCTACTGTCTTCTATTACAGGATTCAAAGTCTGCTCATTCCAAGAAGAGAAGACGTTCACCATCGCCTCCTTTTTCTGAAGTCAAGAAGAAAGGGAAGAAGGGGTGCGATTAATTTTTACTTTCCTTGGCAGTCTTTCTATTTATTTATTTTATTGTTAATAATTAGTGTGTGCCTACAAACTCAGGAAAAGACGTGGACAACATGAAGAAGAGCCAGAGGAGGATCTGACCAAAGATATGGAGGACCCAACTCCAGTGCCTAACATGGAGGAAGTTGTACTACCAAAAAATGGTAAAGAAACTTAAATTGGTCAAATGCATGATGCTACGTATGAGGTTGCCATGGGTAGTGTGAATGTAGCATGACAGTTTGATCACACATCTTATAGAGTTTCAATTTTTCTTTAGTGAATTTAAAGAAAGACAGTGAGAATACTCCAGTGAAAGGAGGGATTATGGCTGACCTCGGTAAGCATTAAAATACAGTTTTACAGACATGTTAGAACATGCTTATATTTTTGGTCAACATGCACTTTCATTTTTCTTGGTTTTAGACGATCAAGAAGATGATTTTGCTGGAAGGGTAATCTGTTTTATTCTTCTAGTGTCTAGTTTAAGGCTGTAGCTTATTGTTTTATGTGATAAAGTGAATTTTTCCAATCATTTTTATCTTGTCGTGTCTATTTTTTTAGGACGATGACGATGGAAGAGGCGAGATTTCACGTTTGTCAGAGGGAGAGGAAAATATTGTGGAACAAACGCATCATATCATAATACCAAGTTATACGTCATGGTTCAACAACAACAGGTATACAGTTTTTTTCCTGTTACTGATCTGCTGAGAGAGATATTTTTTACTTAATGAAATATTTTGCATTGTATTTAGCATCCATTCAATAGAGAAGCGAGCTCTGCCCGAATTCTTCAATGGAAAAAACAAATCTAAAACTCCTGAAATGTAAGTACTTTTGAAGTTTAGACATAGATGTGTAACTGGATGATGATTCCTCCTTGACTGGTGTTTTGTTTCAGCTACCTGGCTTATCGGAACTTCATGATTGACACGTACCGCCTAAACCCTCAAGAGCACCTCAGCTCAACAACCTGCAGACGGAACCTCACAGGAGATGTCTGCTCGCTCATCAGGTATTTAGTGATGCGATGACTGCAGAGCGACTTCTCGGTGCAAGTCTGGAAAATAAATGTGTTGTTTTCAAGGGTCCATGCGTTTTTGGAGCAGTGGGGGTTAATTAACTACCAAGTGGATGCAGAGAGTCGCCCCCTTCCAATGGGACCTCCACCCACACCTCATTTCAACGTATTAGCCGACACGCCATCTGGGCTCGCTCCCCTTCAACACAAACCCTTGCAGGTGTGTGCTACACAAATAACACACTGAACAAATTGCTACACAATTTTTTGTCATCTTATAATATCTGTTTTTTTTTCTAGGTGTCTGCTTCACAACACATGCTGTATTTTCCAGAGAGGGGCAGAGAGAAATCCTCAGACTGTCAGAACTTTGGGTTACGCACTGATGTCTATGCCAGAAAACATCCAAAGGTGCCTGCACAACATCTGTACAAAATGTCTTGAAGTGGAGTCATGGCAACTGGACTTCAAATCTTCTTCCTTGAAACGTTTTGCCATTGACTCCAAACTTCAAGACATATTTGGATGAATGAGTATCTTCACTGACATCTTTACAAATTACAGCAAATGAGAACTCAACAAAACCAGTGAACTTTGCTTCTAATACACACTCCGATCATCTTCTGATCTATTTTCAAAACATTCCCATTAGAAATTCGCTTCTGAGTTGTGGGCGGGGCTGTTGGTGCAAAGCAACCAGCCCCTCCCTTGCCCTCCATTTTGTGGAGCAGAGCAGGGAGCTTTTGTCCCTCCCACTGCTTTTTTTACATCACAAATATGCTCTTTTTCAAAGGGTATTTTTCCATCTGTTACTAATTTCAACGATTTGACTCCAAAAATACTCAGAAGTTGAATTTCAAGTTTAATTTTCTCCATATATGTCCTTCATTATCAGAAAAATGCCACAAGAAGATGTTAAGAACGTCAAAAACACAGTTTTCATTGGAGTGAGGTTGTAAAACTCTTCACTACACACTTTACAGATCTTTCTCAGACAGACATGAACATTTTAACACTTTTTTTTAACTTCTCAAAGTTCAAACCTTTATAGAAAAATAAGTCAGTATTAAAGATGGAGAACAAGGATCTGATCGCGATTTATGTCAATTTGGCAAAGTGACACGGCACAAAGGAGATTGATTGACAACAGTCTACAGTCAATCAGGATGATTAACACTGCACATAATATTAGTAAATAAAAACATCATTCAAACTTCAGCAAAAATCAGCAAGATCGTGAAAAATGATGTCCAATATTGCAAGAGAACACTGTGATGTGCTATGTTTTTAATATGCTCAAAATTAAAGGTTTAAAATGTAAATTTATTGTTTAAAACAAGTTTGTGGCCAAAATATTGACATGTGAAGCTATTTAGTTTTTACAAAAAAATAATTCCAGCAGGCATCTCTCCATCTATGAATTTTTCATTTCAGAATTGACTGAACTTTGCCGAAATTACAATTCCTAAACTGTTACCACACTGATTCTTATTTTGTGTGTGTTTTGTGCATCAATAACCTGTCTAATATGATGACAAACTCCAATTTCATAGCAACACTTTTTAAATGTGAGCCGTGGAATAAATCCACCCTTTTGCGTTTTTATTGAGATAAAAATGAAAGTATAGCTATATTTGTCATTGCAACATCAAATATAAAATTTAGCGTGTAATTGCATGAAAATGTCATCTTAAAGAAATATTTTCCCTCGTAGTTTTTTTCTTTCAGTTTAGAATAGTTACTTAAATGACAACACTAAGGCAAAAATAGTGATAAGTTAAATTAGGTGTTAAATCCTTAAATATGAATTACTTTAAATTTCCTTGTATATTGCATCTTTAATAATTTGTATTAATAATAATTCTTTTGATTAGTTTATGTGGTTTTTTGGTCATTCTTTTTAAAATGTACTTGTATGATTTAATTTTTTGTTCAGACTAAAGGAGCAAATGCAGGAAGAGAATGGACAGAGCAAGAAACACTTTTGCTGCTGGAGGTAAAGAAAAAATGTTTTTAAGGCATTTTATACTTTTACATTTTATAAGTTTCTACTTTCTTGTTTAGACATGTATTTTGTTGCGTAATCCCATCACCCTTTCAGCTTGTTTTCAGCCTTGCTTGTGCCTTTTTTGTCTGTTATCTGTCAGGCTTTAGAGGTTTACAGGGACGACTGGAACAAAGTATCGGAGCACGTTGGTTCCAGAACACAGGATGAATGTATCCTCCACTTTCTCCGTCTGCCAATAGAAGACCCTTACCTGGAGGACTCCTCGGCCTCGCTGGGTCCGCTGGCATATCAGCCGGTGCCTTTCAGCCAATCGGAAAACCCTGTTATGAGCACAGTGGCCTTTCTAGCGTCTGTGGTAGATCCAAGAGTGGCGTCTGCTGCAGCCAAAGCTGCACTGGGTGAGAGTTTAAGAGGGAAGCCGGGCGATGTTTCAGACAAAGTCATGCCTTTAGGTGAGGTCATTTGCATTGACTGAATGTCTGTTTTTCCAGAGGAGTTTTCCAAAGTGCAGGATGAGTTTATGGATAAATCTTCTGACTCTTCCCACCAGGCTGAGAAAAAAGGTAAACTATAAATAATATTTTATTTTCCCCGTTCGGATCTTGTTTTAATTTAATTTCCTGTTTCTTTTAGATGTGATGGACCCTGAAAAACTGGACTCCAACCCCCATCAGGTAGTGCACCAATAATTGTATATTCAACCCTTAGTAGTTTGTGGCCTTTTTGAGCAGTTTTATTACTTTACAATTGGCTCTAATAATCTACCACGAACCCTTTGGAACCGACGGACACCTGAGGGTTGTCCTGCCGAGCGGCTGTGAGATCAGTCCAAAAAAAGTATTCTAAAATAAACTTTTAACTTATTTTAATACATATTTATTTATTTTTTATATTGATTTTTTTATTATTTAATTGAGATTTTATTGGATAAAAGAGAGAATATGACAATTATTTGTTGTCCCTGGACAAAAACAATCTTTTATTTTAATAAATGAGCAGGAAGATGAACATCAATCAGACCTGCTGTGAGAGACTGAGCTATCTGTTGGCTATTAGAAATCAATAATGAGGAAGTCGATCATCATTTTATTTTCTAGAAGGATTTTTATTGAACAACCATTACTAGCTCTGTCTAAAAATTGTGGAAACTCCACGGTGCACTGCTACAATCTTACCCGCCACCTCTGCGGGAGGCGAGCTGTTCGCCTTGAACCCAGAGATGGAGGCAGATACACCTCCACCTGTGATCAGATTCCAGCCAAGCAGAAGGACATGGAGATGTGAGGCCTGTCATTTGCCTTTCTGTGTTCAACTGTTTATATGTGGCACAAGTCAATCCGTTAATTTCACCTGCAGTTTTTTCCTTGGAATTTCATTCAAAAACATGTAAATTACTTTGTTGAAAACATTTGTTGTTGCCATGTTTTTTAAATTATCCATAAAACTTTTATTCTATGTTGTAAAATTGGTCAGTTGAACATTTTTTGGGGAATCCACAGCAAATTTAAGCACTTTTTTCCTGTCAGAATGTTTCATTTTTGTAAGCTTTAATGTCTAGTGTGTGAATACAACATGGAAAAATGACCAAATAAAGTCACATGCAGTCGTGAAAAAATTCGGACACCCTTTGAAACCCTTTATATTTTCCCGCACATTTGGATACATACACATTTAATTTCAATTTGAACATCACTGAGGGATCCAAGTGAGATGACTTGCCATTAAAAAAAATTAAGCCTATTTAAAACTTTCTATGCAATGTAATTTCTGCCTATGTTTAAGGTGAGACACATTTAAGGGACTAGTAGATGCCACAAAAAAGAGTCTCAATCACAAGATTTTCAGCTAAAGGAGCAAAAATACCTAATAGGAGGCAAAAGGTCTAAACTTTGACCTCAATTAAAATATACATTTTTGTTTCAGATATTTTTTTTCTATGACCAGAATCATAGTAATGTTATTGTTCAAGTTTTATTAAATCACTTTCTTTTTTGGAAAGTGTTTGAAATAATATTGGACGTTGATGTATGAACATTTTTTTCAAGACAGAGCTTATTATTGAATGGGGGTGTCCTAATTTTTTCACATGACTGGTGAGGCTGTGCTGATTGAAATAACACCATATAAGCAAGCAAATAGTTTTTCAATTTGAAAATAAGTGGGGAGATCCCAAAGTAGACAAAAATTGAGATTTAGGCCCAAAAGGTTCCAAAGGGTTAAGTCAGTTTTTTGCCAGTCTTTGATATTCTTTATATCTGTACAACTCCGGCTTTTTTTAGAGATATATTTTACACAATAATTTCACAATGAACCTCAAGCTATATGAAAAACAATTCAGAGAAATAAATGTTGTCATTTTTTTACTGCAAAAATTAATGAATTGTATTTATGTTTAATAAAAAAGACCAAAAATGTATAGATAAAATAAAAAAATACAAATGTACTTTATAAAGAACCTCAGTTTTGGATGTCTTCTGCTTCTCTTCGCTGTTCTCTTTTTCTTCACTACAGGAGCACCTTGTGCACCTACATTGACAGATATACAAAAACGGTCATGAAACTTCCGTACTGATATGTGAATGCGAGACTTTTGAATGCAAAAGCCAGAAACGCTCATTTACGTGTGTACATGGATTTGTCATTGGAAAGGGCAGCTTCAACATGCGCTGTCAGTGGCGGTGTGAACGTAGCTTAAGGGTTAAGCATGACGGCCAAAAAAAATTGTCTGTGTGCTTATGTTTGCATCTTCTTCAGATACTTGTGATGGTTGATGGGGTCAAGATAGAACCTGGAGTTTCAAAACTGGAAGAAGACCAAGTCAAAAGAGAACACGGTGAAAATGTACACCCTGAAGACAGAGAAGGTAAGTGCTTCAAAGCTCTTTATGAATACACTTCACGTGTGTAGACTAACGCAAAACTGGATGTAAGGATTTTATTTTCCAGAAGGGGTTTGTGACGATGGCATAAGACACAGGGAGGGAGATGATGGGGGGAGAGTAATGGAAGTGGAGTTGGTGGAAGGCAGCGTTGCCACGGCAGCGGCAGCAGCACTGTCTTCAGCTGCTACAAAAGCAAAGGTAAAGGCCATTCACTTATGTAGCATGAAACTTTACATGACAGACAAGAAGAGGGATTTTAGGAGGTAGTTAGACAAATGTCAATGCGTCTGTGATGGTATTCCTACTGAAAAAGGCAGAATAAAAACACATGTACAAGATTTCTTTGATATGTCAATGATTTCCTGGAAAAAATGTTCAATAAAAAACGCAAAAAGATAAAATGCCACCCAAGTAGAGTCTCTTATGTATCATTATCTACAAATTGACTTTTTTTCTTCTTGTAGCACTTGGCAGCTGTAGAAGAACGCAAGATCAAGTCCCTGGTGGCTCTGCTGGTGGAGACGCAGATGAAGAAGTTGGAGATCAAGTTGAGACATTTTGAAGAGCTGGAGACTATTATGGACAGAGAGAAAGAGGCAGTGAGTGATTACTGTTGTACAGCAATCTGTTTTTGAAATCTGCTCTAAGTAATCGTGGTGTTTCTTGTACAGCTAGAACAGCAGCGACAGCAGCTTCTGACAGAAAGACAGACTTTCCACACTGAGCAGCTAAAGCAGGCAGAGCTAAAAGTTCGTCAGCAGAGGGAGCAGCAGGGACAGCCTGGGTACTCTGTGCAGAATACAGGTATGAAATGATGCACCGAGAGCTCTCCAGAGGGAGACGACAAATATACACCAGCTTATTCATTTTAACATTTTCACTTTGATTTTAGTATCCTTTTTAGTGTCCAATTCTGTGCATCTGCAGTTACACTCTAGTTTTCCTTACTTCAGGTCAGTCTGTACCCAACCGTGTGATGCCAGGGGGAGGAAATCCTCAGACCATGGCTCCTCGACATCCAGGAGCTCCCAATGGCATGTGTGAGTGTTGTTTACAGTGTTTGGTTAACTTAGTTTAATCATAATCCTCTGATAATTTCTGTTGACCTAAAGTTTCAGTCCGATCATTTTTTTAAATCTATTCTCAAAGCGTTTATGCCGTTTTTAGGAAAAATCAAAAACCTGCGTCATTTTCTAGGACATAGTTTCTGCAGAGTGGCAGTAGTTCATTAGAAACTCGCTTCATTCTTGGACCGCCATTTAGCAAATGGAGTTCATCTTGGGGCGGAGCTTGAACTTTTTATATGGCAGCAGAAGGCTTTGGAAGGGCGGCAAATGAGAACAGCAGAGTGGATGGCCATTACAAATGAAAAGATCAAGACACGTATTTCTGACAGATTCATCATTCTTATTGTTTTTATATCATTTAAAAATATTGCCTTGTTATGATTGCATTCTTGTATTGAGAATTTCTTCGTCTTTGTCAATAAAGATGCTCAACTCAAAAATTAGGGGAGCAAGTGTGAGTCAAAGCTTTTTGCTGGGGGGCCAGCTGCCCTCATTAGTTCCCCTGTAGCTCCGCCCCTAGGTTCACACTTGGACTGTCGCTGTGTGGTTACTCTATACTGCCACCTAGAGTTGGAAGAGGCTCGGTGTGAAATGGACGTGTTTTGTACGTAAGGCCTGAAAACCTGCGTAGCTACATGTGACCGTGAGAGTTTAGAACACAGAAGCCTGAAACGCTCATTTATGTGCATTCACGTAGATTTTTCATTGGAAGTGGTCGCTTGAATGCATGTTGCCGAGCGAGGGCAGTGTGAACTAAGCTTAAGTTGTGGGCTGGACCGTTGGCGCGAGAGCTCCCTGACTACACGCTCTAATTTTAAGTTCTTATTTTCTTTATACGTGTCCTCCATTATCAGAAAAATGCAACAAGAACATTTTGAAACACAATTTTCATCTGTGTGGATCTTCAAGTTGAATGGGTATTCTGACGTGAGCTCATTTCTGTTGTCACAGATCCGTCCTCACAGCCTGATGGAATAGCATCTGCTCAGTCTGCTCTTCCACCATCCAGTCACAGCTAAACAGACCACTGAATGGGACACGCTAAGAAAAATGTCTGCTTCTAAAAACCGACCAGACCAATGCCTTTCTCCGCTGTTGAAAACAGTCTGTAACTCATCCTTAGTTCTGTGTTTTAGACTGAAGGCGTCACAAACATGTAAAGTTGAAATGTTTCTGGTCTAAAGCCTGGTTTGTCTTTCTGTGAACTATTTGTTCATGTCATGAGTTGAGAAGTCTGTACTTAACTCATTAAAGTTGTTTTTATATTGAACTGAAAGTGTGTTGTTCTGTTGTTTGGAGATATGTTATACTATCTAAAACTATCTTTACTAAAACATAATACACTTGTGCCTTGTTTTCACTGGTACGGTCCGGTCTAGAACGATCCAGGTGAGCATTTCCACTCAAAGTAGGATTGCTACGGCATACACGGGCTGTAGACCGATTCTCTAGCTTTGCGTCAGCAAAAGCAAAGCCATCAACAACAATGATGTAGGTCATCCAGCAGCTGTTTTTTTCCGCTTGGCTTTTGATACTTCGTGTATAAAAAGCATTTAATGTTGTTTAAGAAGATTATGGGCAGCGAAGGGGAATATCGCAGGAAAAAGTTGTGAAAGCTGTTTGGAAACGGCGTGAGTTTGGTGCTTTCTATTGTCGTAATGACTTTCTGCCAATCAGCAGGTTTCATTTTTTTGACGACAGTAGCTCCGCCCTAACCTTTCCATTTTTCTATGAACTTACTACCAACAGGGGCCCAGAAATTGTCCGGTTTACTTCAGCTTATTGCTTCCATTTTCACAAGTTAGAAATGAAATTAAACAAGAATCACATTATCACTTAAGTAAAATAGATGTAAACTTTAGTGTCCTTTTAGCGGCTCTGGTTGGATTTCCGTCCTCACAGGTGTCTGGATCTCATCTATTGTCACTTCCTTTGAGTCACAGAGCTGAGCATCTGCTTGGAAGAGATAAGTCCCTGCTGATCTATTAAAACCCTGCAGGTCTTGTGGCAGCAGACTGATGCTTTCAGGACAGTTGCTGATTTTCATTTTTCAGTTTGCATCAGAAGTGATTTAAACATCTGATTTATTGAAGTTAAATTGAAAAAATGTATTTTGTGAAATAAAATTCATCAAACTTATAAGACAAATCAAATGGGTCAAAGGAGCAGATACAGTAGATGAACTGATATAACAGCATGTGGATCTTTTAGGGTCTTATGTATATGACCCCCCCCCTTCCCCAAACTATCAGCACACTCAAATTAACACAAGGCTCAGATATAACCAGCCCCACTGTGGGGTTCAGGTATAAAATCGAGGGAGGAGTCTTGGTGAGCTGAGGGCATTCCTTGCCCGTGCCTTTATCCAGCCTTGCTTAACCCTCCCACCCCCAAATATTCTACCTGCACCCTGTGGTGGGGCTGGCTAAACCCAGGCCTGTGTGCATTCTAGGTAAAATATTGCAGTTTTTACGTACAGAATAGCAACTGATTCAGAACAGAAGAGGTCTTGGACATCCTGTCCACCCCTCACTGTTCAACTCAGGAACAGGATGGAAAAACTAGAGGACGGAGCACAGACACACACTGAGCTTGGCCACAAGTATGTGCTCTTTCTTGCAGTTTTTCCTAGTGAGATCCATCTGTTCCTGCTACACTGGAATCAACACATATAATCATTTATTTAGCATAGATTAAAAAACAAATAAAAACATGACGAATAAATGTGTTCATGTGCATTTGGCATGGTTGATGTGTGCAGGGATGTTGTGGATGCAGGTTTGTTCTGCTCTGTTTGGCAGCCTTTCAGTGAACATTTTCCTGTTTCATAATTTTAAATCCACTCACCTTCTTTGCCGTCCCTTCTCTCACCCACCTAAGAAAACCTGCTGCAGGAGCAGACGCAGACTTAAAGCTTTTTCTTTTTAGTAGGGTTGTAACAATTCATTTTAACAGCCATTCGATTCGTGTCATATCGGTGGTTGTTGACACGATTCCATATCGGTTCATTTTGAACGGTCTGATCCGATTCATTGACCTTTAGCCAAAACTTCAACCAGTGTGGCCCAGAAATAAATTCCTGGTGAAGATTTCCAGATTCCTTGTCTTTCTTGTAAGATAATCAAGCTTAAATTAATATGTGTACAAAAACAAGTAAACAAGAATGAATGTCAAACCCGTTCACATTTTAGTTTCATAAAGTTCAGCCCTCTGTTGTTTTTCCAACATTAAAATAACACACATGGAACATCATTAGAACATTCTACCACACTGCATGTCACATCTTTACAAAACTCAGTGTTTCCACACATTGAACTGTAATGATGGTTCATCACTTTTTGCTGCATCACTTGTGTTGTGATGGTGGTTACAGTAAAATAAACCTTTTGTACCTCAATCCAAATTTGCTTTAAAAAGTGTGCATTTTGGTGTGTAGAGTTAAAATGTAGATCAACCTTGAGATACATGCAGGCTAAGGCTTTAAACAGACAAACAATTTAAAGCAAAGTACAAGAAGTTATTGTCAACATAAAAGATGCAGTATATGGGGAGGGACCATGAAATAAGTCAAGGCAATACTTTGATATACAAGTATTTATATATCAGTAGTCTAAATATTTGCATAGATAACGAGTGATGCAATAAGTATTTGTATTATCTAATATGTATTTGTATGGAAGAGTATCTATATTGTCCTCCAAACCATAAATATTTCTAGTCACAATTAAAGAATGTATTTAGAATGGGGAAAAAACATGTTTATCTTCCTCTCTTTCAAGCTGTAAAGCATATTTATTGTTTATTCATATCTGTTATTTAATTGTACAAGCTCAGAACAAAATTACATCAATCAAAAATGTTATTTCCCCAAGATCAGTAGATTTAATTTTTTTATTGGAATAGGTCAATTTTATTAATAATGTGACTCAGATCGTTTGGATCGGAAATATAAATGGATTCATTGATTGGTCTGTGCACCCAATAAATAGACCTCTTACGTCTTCAGGTCCAGTTAGTGTGAAGAAGTAGCAGATGCCATTGTCTGTTATCTTTATAAAGAGGATTATCCAGGCACTTGCACGCGCATGAACACATTCACAAACCTTTCTCTGCACCCAGTAACACACTGACACAAAACACCACCCACGGAGACACGCTGCGCTGTGAAATGGAGCAGATTGACATCTACTGACGGCAGACGCAGCCGTCCAACAGCGAATCTACAAGTTCTGCACGGAGCGTGCGCGTTGGCGCCAGAATGTTGGCATTTCGGTGCGCGCGCACACCGCGGAGGTGAGGTAGCCCGCTTGCGCAGATCGCGTGCCGGCGTTCAAGGCGAGCGGCGTCGATCCCGTGTGGTTTCTGCAGACCCGCCGCTGGTCGCGCGCTTTACTACTACAACTCCTCCAGGAACCACCACCACCAGCGCTGCTGCTGCTGCTGCAGACGGATCTAAAGGAACGCGCGCAAAAAAGGTGTGGAGCAGACAGCAGCCGCGCGAGGAAATGGGAGGGCACGCGCGCCTCTGAGGTGTTCACGCGTTCGTATGCGGGCTATAATGGAGGTCTGAACTTCAGGAGGATCTGCGGGGAGGATTAGCGACATCTGACCGGCGACACGAAGGGAAGGAATCCGGCTTGCATCACCGCGTCACGGAGAGGAGACGTGCGTTATGGCGCGCAGGGACGCTCGTTTGTGGAGCTGGCAGGTGCTTTTGACCATCTCCATGGTCATCACCTCCCTGTCTGCTCACGGTAAGAACTGACTTTGATTGGCGATGTGTCACACGTGCGTGAATCAGATCCCACCTGCAACTGAAGGATGGAAAAATGATCAAAATTGATTTTTTTTTTGGAGGGGTTATTGAATCGCCTTTATAGCTGACTGAATGGGGGAAATGAATAGACATCACATTTTGCACTCAAATTGGGGACATTTCAATCTTTTCACTAAAGTTATTTAAAGAAAAGCTCATTGTTGAGCAGACAAATGCGTTTGGATCAGACTGGGAGGGTGTGATAACTGAGTTTTGATTGAAACAAACATCAGATTATATTGAATTGATGTAAATCCTGGAGGCTAAATGATTTAAAACACCTGATTGATAAAACTGTGATAAATTCCACTGGACATAAAAATGATTTTAAAAATCACACCACAGCCATGCACAGTTTGCTTTGTCTGCCTGCTGGTGGGTACGCGCCTGCGCCCAAAGCGCCGCTAGAAACCAGGAGGATCTCGGGAATGTAAAAAGGAGCTTTCTGCCGCTGCCCAGCAACAGGGAGGGCCGTTCACGCAAAGGGGTCGCGGGGGTTCCGCGCAGACGCCCTCGCTCCCCGCATCCCGCGGCCTCCATGCGCACGCAGGCGTTAATAACGCAGTGACATATTGACCAATCCTTCCTGTCATGATTTAAGAGCAGACGCCATGCGGAGGGGAGGTCTAACACAGAACCAATTATGGAAAATTTTAACCTCCAATTTAATGAACAGTTTTCTTTCTTTTAATTTAAAATAAAAACCTGTGATAATGCTATAACATTCATCAATCAAATGATTTTGGAATAGAATAAATTTGATTGAAATCAAAATATTGCAATAATAGTTTTTTTTTTCCCTGTAGATTAGAATCCTGTCACTTTTTTGGGTGATTTTCCAGATGTCTTTATTATAATCTTTACTTAATAAATTCAACCTCTCCAGATCAAAAGCAGTGAGTTCTGTTTGTTAATTCAGGCTTTTGGGTACCTCTATAAGGGCGTGTCCACAGTTTAAATGGCAGCATGCTGTGAGGTCCATCTGGCCCCTCAGCCCCAGACAGCTCATGAGATGTCACCATAGATCAGATCACCATTATTTCCCACAGGAGAGGTGGGAAAATTAGGCTATTTATAGTCTGTGAATCAGAAATTCGTAGAAGTGAATGGATGACTGTTCGGTGGCTGGCTAATCGAAGGCGGAAACGATGACAAACACAACACAGCAAAGAGAAGAAGAAAACCAAACAATAAATGGTCAGTTTTGATCTTTTGTGAGGCTTGACACTTGCAATCAACATTTTGAGTTCATGTCCACCTGAGCATCCTTATATCATTCCATTTTGAAGCCGCTGGGAGTCTAGCCAATCACCTCAGGTAAAACCTGTTACCATGGTGACAATGTAGTGCCAGAGGTTATGAGCAGAAGACAATTAAAAGTCTAAATATTGACAATTTTTGTGATCAAAATCCCAATAAAGGAATGTCTTTGGGTTTGCAGTCCTGCTGATGTGATCCCTGGATGTTCAGACAGCTGCTGATAGGATACAAATCTAACAAGCAGATTTGACCTTCAAATGAAATTCTTTTAAATCTGTCTGAGTCACTGGAGGGTGTCTTTTAGACCTTAGAAGAATTTTTTTGACAGACACAAAGCTACCAGTTGATTGAAAACCAAGACAGACAGAGCACGAACACTGGATTCTCTGTGTTCGCTGCAACTCCCTCGCGCCGCTCTTCCTCTCAACATGGCACCTCTTTGCATCTCACCATGGCAACCACACGATGCATGTGTGTCTGAGGAGAATCTCGTGGCGCTTCAGCCTCCATTAATCTTAGTGACTCCTAGCACGTTCAGGTGGTTTTTGTACAAGCTCTGAAGAAAGACCAGACCTCGAAAAAACAGTGATTCCTGTTCTCGTAATGTTGAGGATTTTGTGACACTATTTTATGCCAGTTTCATCGCCAGAAAAAAAATCGCCCCTCAAATTTTCTTTTTACACTTTTTGTTAAAGAATAAAAAATCTTGAGTCCTTCTGCTCCTGTGCTTGCAGATTAACACGTGCACGAGATGAGCTTGACCAGCCTCCACGCTTTAGCTCTAAATCCTGATCCGATCCAAGTCTTAGTTACTTAAAAAGATAGATCCGTCATGAAGAAGCAAAATGCCGTTTCAACACCATGATCGTTCTTAGTTTCTAGTGTTATTTCTTAAAAAAAATAAAATTTTATCATCTGGTAGAACAGAATTTTCCTTAAAGGGGCCATACCATGATTTTCTTAAGCTTTTCAGAGGAAACTATCTCCATATATATGATCATGTATTACCTTTGGAACCCTAAAAACCAAATTATTTATGAAATATTAGTTATTTTTGTGGACTCCTTTCATATCCGGAAGTAAAACGACTTGATCTCTGAGGCACCGCCTTTTGCTCCTTGTCGGTCCCGCTCATTTACCAACTTCATCCTAGAGCCGGCCTCAGCGTGCCTGCTCGTGTCCGCACATGCAAGCAAACGTCCGAACTTTTTGCAAAGATGGATGTGCATATTGGGCATATAAAATGAAAGCGTGTGTGTTAGCCTGGGGGCGGTGCTGGCAGCGCAGACTCTTCCTGAAAGGGGCTGTCCTTAATCTGTGACGTCAGCTCGTGAGAACCTGCTCGTTTTCAAGGGTATGGGAAGGGCTGCTGCAGAGAGCACATGTTTTTAGAGGATTACTCAGGAATGCATGAACGGTTCAAAATATCGCTTTGAGGTTGTTTATAGTTAGGAAAGAACAGTAGAATACACTTAAAAAAGCTAAAGAAAAGTTGGTTTTTCGTGTACGTCGGTACGGCCCTTTTAAGTAATCAAACTGTTTGTCAAAAGTGGCTTTGTATAATGCAAAGACGGTAATGTTTTCCAAAACTTCTGCAGGAGGCTTATTAGCAATGCCACACTTTGAGATTTAAAACCAAACCATACGTAACACCATGGAACCGAATCGCGGGAAAAGTGAGTAGTTGCATCCCTATTGCATACCGGTATGTTTACGTTGAAAGTGTCAACCACATGTGCGATGCTACTTTCACACCGCCCTCCGCAACTCGCTCTCAAGCGACCACTTTCATTGAAAAGCCTATAAACGTGTGTTTTGGGCTTCCATGTTCAAAATTCTAGCGTTCAGGCACAGCTACCCAAGTTTTGATGACTGCAAAAAGAAAACGCATGTGAATTGAACACGCGTTGAAAGTTAAATCAGAGACTGGGATTTGGTATTGACGTCTGGATGGCGGCCTCTTTAATTCACGGAATTAATACAACCGTTTGAAAATTGATAATGAAGGAGAATTTAATAATTCCGGTTTGTCTCAGACCAGATTTCTATGACAGCAAGTCCGTCATCTTTCAGAACAGAGCTGTGAAAGAAAAAGCATGGAGCAAGGTTTGTGAGATTTGCACTGCTTCAACATTTCACACCAAGCCTCCCCCAAATGTAGGTAGTGGACATGCGCTAGTATCGCTCGCGACTGTCCAGTGTGAACACCATGGGCTAAAAGCAATAATAACGTGCGTTTGGTGCGTGTGTACGTTGCTTTAGAAAGATTTCTTGTTTTACCAGCCTACATTGCACCAGTCTGGTGGTGAGTCAAATGAAAGGTTTTTCTTCATTATTTGCTTATTAGCAGATTTAAAAAAAGGGGATTTTCTGATTTTTTTTTTTTTTTGTAACTCACAAATCATAAATTAAACCAAAACAAAACTGTGACCCAAAAATAGAAGTTTGAACCAAATCGTGAGAAAAGTGAATCGTTGCATTCCCACTGAATACAAATGTAAGAAAATTCTTGCTACATATTTGAATTGACACTACATAAAATACAAATACCTGTTTGGGATTTTTCAAATAAAAATATTTGACTTCTTTATTGAGAAGATTACGTTACTACCATCCACAGTTTTCAGTTAAAAGCCTGACGATGCATTTTTAAAAACGCGATGACACTCAAGCTGCATTCACAGTACTTTTTTAATATATCAAAAAGAAAAGGTTGAAAGTGGTCTAGCTGTGGAAGAATACACCCCTGTTCTAGTGTTTTTCTGAGATGAAGTTAAGCCTTTAACACCGGAGCTTTAGCTCCCGCGTTTACATTCTTTCGACCAACCGTTTACGCAATTCCAGTGGATTCTGTCGTGGAGAAAAGTAACTTGTTTGTAACACGAATGTGTTGCATATCGATGCAAAACCAATATGAAAAGCCACTTCTTACCACGTCAGAATCAGCTGATTCACGTTGATTGCGTAAACGGTCAAAGATTTACGCTACGTCAAAGAGAGTGTGTTGTTTTGGTGTCGCCGGCGACATCTCCAGTGTTAAAGGGTTAATGTGGTTTCACATGTCTCCCACCAACAAAGTGTCTGCCTTACAGGAAGACATTCACTTCTCAAGCGCCATCATCACCACAACCACTCGTCTGTCAACAAGGAGGCCTTGGACACCAGGATGGTCCTCAGTGATGACTCAGCAGAAAAGGACCACCTGATTGGAGCAGGAAACAGCGCAAGACTCCCACTCCATTCTACCAGACGTCACCGCTCTCATAAACACCATTACCTAGATTTTGCTGAAGATGATGCTCCTGTGGCAGAGGAGCTAACTGCTGGAGGGGGACCAGATGCTCCGGGGAATTCCTTATCCGATGACGTGATCACCGTTGAGTTTCATAGCCCTGCACCAGACGTCGTGCCCGCTGATGTCGCTCTGGACTGGGCAAAAGCCCCCAAACCACAAAAGCAGAAAAGTGGGGACCCCACCCAATGGGGACTGTCTGACTTTTATGACTACACAGCTCCTGATGACGATCTCTCAGCCTTAGATTCAACTCCTGTACCCGATCCCACGCCTTCCCCTCCAGCTGGTGTGGATGATGAGAATCCACTCCTGCCTGGTACCCCAGCAGTTTCTAATAAAGTGAGGCCAAATATGGACACTGGATTCTCTCCACCCGCCGGTCCCATACCGAGGCCAGATCCAGACCAGGGTTTAGGCGTTGGTGGAGCCATGGGTGCAGACGGCTGCAGGCTGGGATTTGTACTTTCTGGACCTGGAGTTTGTGTTGCTCAGTGCGACATTGAGCCCAATTTCTGCTTCAACGGAGGAGTGTGTACTGTAGTGGCAGGGATGGGAGCCTTCTGCAGGTGAGAGACGTAAAAACTTTATTCATGACCGTTTAAACTGAAATGCAGTTATTTTTGCCTAAAACTGTACACCTGAGCAAGTTCCAAACACATTTTTAGTGAATTGCGGCAGCATGGGCTGCTAGATATTTGTCGACTCAGGGTCCTTTCCAATGTGTTTATCCCTCGACAAAAGAAAAAGATTTAGCACAATGCAGACAAACAGCCGCAAAAAACGCAGACAGAGCCAGACGGCAGGCTTAACGAGTCAGGAGGACTGGTCAAGATCGCACCGGGGTCTCTGAAGGATTAGTTTTTGAGGCAGGGGGTAAAGACAGGGTTTGTCTATGAGCTGCTGACAGACAATTAGAATGAATGCAATGACGGCAGAAGTGTGAGTAACAGTGCAGAAACATTAAAGACGGGTGAAATTTGCAAAAAGACAGACTTCACATCATTTTCATATCAGTCTGTCAAATCCTGCAACTTTATTAGTAAATTGGAGGTGTTGCATAACATCACAGGTTCTGAGTAAAATCATATGCACAGACATTTTTATGTCCAACGCCCATAAAACGCAGCTGTTAGCACACGCTCTGGTTCCTTGATCTCATTAGGACCCATGCCGTACGCTCAATCCCCACTTTGCTAGACAGGCGTTAGAGCACGCCATCATCTCTAACCACCCTTTCACACTCCTCACTCATTACGGTTTGTGAATTAGTCATATTCACCGAAGATGTGGGAACATATGCCAAGGATAAAAGTTTGGTAATTTTAACGAATGAGGTCAGCAGGGCCTACAAGCTAAAGGTGCTAATGAGATGTTGAAAGCTAATGCAGCCCATATGTCCTCTTCTCTTTGCATCCAGGTGCAACGTGCAGGAATATATCTGGAACAAAGGCACACGCTGCGAATGGGCCGTCACAGAGTTCCAGGTGTTGTGCGTGGTGGTGGGTGTGGCCTGTATCGTGCTCCTCGTGCTCTTCATGATCATAGTCTTTTTTGCCAAAAGGCTTTACCATCTCAAGAATGAGAACAGGCGCCTTCGCAAACGCAGGTGGGTGAAACTATTTAAAATATTAACCCCCCCCCAAGAAAAAAAAACATGCCTTTGTTTAAAGTCCCTCACCAATCACCTTTCATTTATTTAAAAAGTAAAGTTTTAAGTTCCCAGTGACGTTTTAACTAGGATTATGCTGTTTTTATGCTGTTTTTACCCAAAGTAAAGAAAAATAACGGTTGATTTTTCTTATCGGTATCGAGACAACATCAAAAACCTGCTTGAATTTCATTCTTATTTTTATTTTTCCATCCTCGCGTGACATCAAACCATCAAACTGGGTCACAGAGAGGCGGAGGTACCACTGAAAGCTGCTGTCATTCAGACGCAGCTCCTGCAGTAGATGGTGAACCTCACCGTACTGGGAAAAACACTTCCGGAACCCAGACACATGTCCTTACCGATGCTTTTGTGGAGCTCTTCAAAATAAATACATCTACTCTGTCAACGTCATCTGTGCCCTCCATGCCTTGTCTGTTTACAAGGGCAGAGCAATGGGGGGCAAGGGAGGTGGGAGCCCCCCCAAAAAAGCTTTGCCCCCTGATTTTTGAGTCAATTTTAGTATCATTTTTGGCAAAGACCAAAAATTTACTAACACAAGTTTTTTGACCTTTTTGGACAAATGTCGAGCAGCTAATTTAAAGCACGCCAAAAGAGAAGGAGCTGACACGAATTCAACACGTGAATTGCATTTGATGTGAACGTAGCGTTAGGAAGGAGCGGCGCAGGGAGCTTGTGCCCTGCCCAGTGTATTTTCTACGTAACAAAAATGCTCTTTTTCAAACAGCATTTTTTCATCTGTTCCTGATTCCTAATGATTTAAATAAAGAAATACTCAGAAAAGCAATTTTAAGCTTTATTTTCTTTTATCTGTACTCCACTATCGGAAAAATGCCACAAGAGCAAGTTAAAAAGCCATCGGATTGGGCCTTTAAATTCTGGGGGAAAAAAAAAAATCACAAACCAATTGTATATATTTCAAAAGAAAATGCATGTTCATAAATGTTTTTATCAGGAAAAAAAAAAGTTTTTGTGTCCCTGCAGTAAGTACCGCACACAGAGCAGCGAGCCACAGACGGATGGCCTCTCCGTTTCAACAACGGCGGACAGCTCTCAACCAAATGTAAGGAAACTCTGTGACACCCCCCCGCCTGCACCCCAAGCTCATACTCACAACCTGGCGTACTATGACAACATTATCTGTCAGGTATGCCTTTATCTTCCTCCTGTTTCCTCCTTTTCCCCTCTCTTTGCATGGATTCCCTGATTTCATCACGTTTTCTCCCACACCCCTCCCAGCAGCTTCATTTCATTGCTGACCTAAACTCACAACACAAAATGGGCCGTTTCCGTTAGGTGTTCTGCTTGAATTTATTTGTTTCACAACCCTCTCAGAGGCCATCGACAGCCAGCTTTACCTGGGAGTATAAACACAGAAACCCTTATAACCACTTCCAGGTAAGAACAGCAGAGAGATGTGCAGCCGCTCCCTCCTCGGCTTTGCATTAAACTTCCCCGATGTCAAAAATGGTGGATAAAAACTTCCAGCCACTTTTTATTGCTTCTGATCCATTCCCTTTCCAGGTGAAATGATTGATCACCTCCTGCGCATCCTCCTGCAGCACAGATGTTCAGAGATGTGTGAATAAATTGCAACCTCCTTCATGTGTTTCCTCTCTAATCTGTGCCTCTGCAGTTTCCTGAGAGGCTCAGTGCAACGGATGAGGCTCCATTTTGTTCCTGCATCACAAACAGCCATTTTAGTTCCCGCCCCACTCCTATTCTTCTTCTTCTTTTTTTTTTTGCAGAGTGTTCATAAGCCTACTCTAAAGCTAAATAAATTCACTTCAATCTTTTGAAGATCGTGCTGCATTAGTATTTGCTTCCATGTTTCAGTCATTAGCTTCATTTCTAATTTTTGCATGCGGAGTCTAAAGTGAAAACTGATGCGTTTCATGACTTGAAGGCTAAAATACAGGGAATCTCAACTCAAAGCGTTTGCAAATACTCTAAACTAAAAGCAGAGATGTATGAAAACATAGAACTGTTGTGTCCTGCAGCCTCTGACCGATCAATTGTGTCCTATATACCGCCTGCTGTCCTCACGACCTTCACATGTCTGTGACACTCCAATAAACAAACGGCTCGAACATTTTACAAATGGACACTCAGACACATTAGCTGGACAGCTACAGAAAAAAAAAATCAGTTTGCATTTAACACAGATTTACAGACCCAATCACAGGCCAATGGATTTCCTTAATCCTACTTATTCTCAGTCTATTTGCCACACTTGGTTGAGTAAATAAAAGAGAACAAATTCATACTTTTGAGCTCTGTGTGCTGTGCTGACATTACCCTGCAGCTGTTATGGGGAGTCGGGGTTTTTTGTGTGTGTTTTGCGGATGCTTTAAATGTCAGGTCAAAAAGCTAAAAAGTCCGAGCTGTTTCTTTTTAAATGTCACGAGACGGCTTTAAGTGCAGTTACAATTAATTGATTTGATAAAGCTTGAGTCTGCAGGTCAAGAATCAGTCTATAAAGTGACCTTAATGAAGGCATTGATTTTCTATTTAAAGGTGTTTTTATTACAGTTTTTAGTGTGTGACAACACATTTTACCTGCATGAACGACCTGAGCATCTTTTCCTTTTTGAAATATGTTCAGAAGTTGGAGTTCAGATGCATCATTTCATTCTTTCTCCGAAAATCCTTTTGAGATTTTTTTGAATGAGTAAAAAAGTTATAAGCAAAAACGTCACAATTTAACTTGGAAGTCTATGTAAATGTTTTGCAAAGTTTGAAGGTTGCAAATTTTATTTAGTGATTTGCACATTTATGTTGCGAATTTTCTACTTTTTACTCTTCTTTGCTCAGCAACAGGTTTTTTCAAATGATCAAGCCTCCCATTATTTTGCAATCTTTTGAGTTATTTATATATTTTCAAAAAAATATTGGTTTGTTGATTTATAAAAAATTACTTTGATAGATGAATTTAGCAAAATACTAACAAACACTATGCACTTTTTAAAAATATAACCCAAAGAATGGAGTTTTAGAGTCACCATGAAAAAAAAACAAGTATGAAAATGAAGTTGTAAAATTACAAGACAAAAGTCAACATTTTACCAGAATAAAATTGTAAATTCAGGATATAAAATGTAATTTTATCAGGAAAAAGTCACATTTTTTAAAATATAAAGTTGTAAATTCAATAAATTAAAGCTGTGCATTTATAAAAAAAATAAAAAATAAATGCAGATTCAGTAAGGTTTCTGAACAGTGTGATATCCGTTACATTTCTCTGAATTGTCTCTATCATGAATTAAATGTTTGAGACAACTAAAACATTTAAAAAGCTAAATGTAACATTTTATTTTGGAAGAATCAAGACTTTCTTGTAAAACTACGACTTTTTGAAATGTAAATTTACGACATCCTTCTTGTAAATTGTATGATTTTTTTTTCATAATTGTACTACTTCTTTCTTACAAATTATCAACTTTATTTTTATAGGATTTTGATTTTTTTTTCATATATTTCTTTTTAAAATATGAGTCGATGGCTTTATTATTATAAAACCTATTAAAACATACATTTACGATTTCATTCTTATATAATTTTGACTTTTTAAAAGTAAGGTTGACTTTATTCTTGTAAAATTCGGAGCGGTTTTCACAATTTTACAACAAAAATTAATAAACATATGGAAATGTTCTTTTTTTATGGTGGCCGTAATACGCCGTCAAAGAATATCAGAATGTGTTGAAGGTGAAAGATAAGTGGCAAACATCATGAATTTATCAAATTGAAAGTAACTGTTATCAACTTCTAAAAAATATAGTTTGTCTAAACAGTTACAGAAAAAATAAAAACAGGGACATCACACCTACAAAAGCTGGCATAAAAAACGTACGGCCAAAGTGAAGGGAAGTCACACATGGAAATCATTCTTTTTAATAATCTGGGACCTAAAAAACAACTAAGAAAAGGAAAAAAAACAGTACTACACAACAATAAGTATTTTTAATATGTGCAGTGGGAAACCATCAACAAATTGTAAATGACTGTGTTGTTTTTGTTTATTCTCTTTAACCCTTAGTGACTCGAAAGTCATTTTATTCTGGGCTTTTAAAGTTGATTTGACACGTTACATTTTGTTTTTCACTTTGGGTTGCAGCAATTAACAGCAACTAAAAATAATAAGTAAATAAAATGAAAACAAGAAAAAAGCCAGAGGCCAACGTTGACCCCATGGGTTCTTGATGCCCTTTGCTTTCTTGTCCTTGTAAAATCTAGTAGGGTCTCCTGCAGGGCTTACATTGATCTAATATTTTTTATGTCATTTATACATCTTTGGCTAACATAAATTTAACCCAATTCGAACATATTATCAAAAAAATTGAATTATTTCAGTGCAGCAAGTGGTCATTTAAAGAAATAATCAACACCTGACAAGCTATTCTCACCATAAAGTTTTTAAAATTAGCTAAACATTTCCCGCCAAAAGTGTTTTTGAGATTTCACTGAGGCAGCCATTTTGAAATGAGCAGGAAAAGGCCTTCCACTGCCCCTAGTGGAATAATGATGAACTACAGGGCAGATAAAATGTGCCAAGTTGCATTCAACGGGTTTATAAAGAAAGTTTTGATCATGATAATGAGATGGGATCTAAATAATATCAAATATAAAATGAATAGTCATATAGGGTCAAGTTAGACTCCTGTTAGACTCCGTGTGTAAAGCGTGGCAACCTTTCCCTGCAGGATGAGCCACAGAAGAAGGACAACCAAGTTAAGTCTCCTCCATCCAAGGAAGAAGGCTCTATGAACATCCTCAACTCTCATTCGCCAAAGCATGAGAACAACCGCCCTGCTTCCATCCTCCATGGAAACACCCCAAACGGCACAGAGGAAAATGCTGAGGTAAACAAGCTCCAGAACAACCTGGTGTAACGTCAATGTTTGAGAAATGTGTAAAGCACACTCCAGCATTCCTACTACATAGTTTACTCCATGCCAAGTGCATACTGTGAGTTTTTAAATCGTCTTAAACACCTATTGGTAAAAAAAAAGAGAGCACAACATGAATTCTATTGAGACAACTTAAGAAGCACAACAGATCTGTTTACAAAGCTGCCATGTTTATGATGACCACGTGATGGCGCCATTGCCTCTTTTGTCTTTTGCGTCTGACGCTGGACTGAAACCGTTATCTTGGTCCTTCGACTGACTGACTGACTGACTGACTTTTCTCTTTACCGATGCCCTGCCTTGGTCTTTGGCCAATGACCTCCTTCATTGTCTCTCTCCTGCCCCGCCCCCTCTGCCTGACCCTGGCCCCGCCCCCCCTGCCTGACCCAGCCTTCTCGTCTCTTTCTGCTCGCATGTATTGATGTATCAGCAAAAAAAAAAAAAGAAAAAGAAGTGTCTGAAAACATAAAATTTGCTTAATAAATATGTGAAAGTTCAGTGAATCTGTATTTGCGAAATATTCATGTTTGACATTGCTAATTAGTGGATTTGTCTAGATTACATGAGGTTGAAGTAAATGCTTGGAGTTGATAGTCTATATCCATAAAATTCACACGCTGTGTCTTGGGTTTCTTCAGTGTGTTTTTTCTATTACTTTCATGTACTTGAGATTCTTTTGTACTTTTTTGGGTATACATGGAGGATTACAGTTGCCAGTTGTTGGAATAAATCTTTTTCATTTTATCCCGCTTGTCCCTGTGTGTTGTTATGAGCTGTAGTTTCCCTTCACTCTCTGTCTGGCTGGCACTTCTTCTGCCCGTCTGCCCACAGTGAAGCTCACCTCTGCCTATAGCTGCTTTCTAGTAACAATAATGAAATGCATGTCTGACCCTGCACTGCAGTCTGCTGCTGCTTGCAGATGACGCCTCAAACATACACCGAAGCACAATGAGCCAACAAAGAACCAAAACGGCTGAAGAGAACCATAAGAGCCTGGCAGTTACTTTTACACCGTTGAAATGTAATTCAAATCATCCATTTTAGCATAGAAAAGATGCTTAGCTGCATTAAAAATAATCCGGAAAAGCTGTAGTTGATGGGCTTCTAGTGAAATATCATGGACTTTTTGTTCATGGGAAATATTTTAAAGACTCACTCCAATAAAAATTGTGTTTTTGTTGCTGTTAACATGTTCCTTTTTCTGATGATGGAGGACATTTATAAAGAAAATTAAGCTTAAAGTCCCACTCTGATCATCTTTTGATCTAATCTTTTCCAGTCGTCTTTTAATTATGATTATGCCGTTTTTAGTTAAAATAAAAGAAAAAACCTGTGTCGTTTTCAAGGACAAAGTTTCTGCAGGGCGGTACTAGTTTATTAGAAATTCCCCTGAGGTGTGTGTGGGACTGTTGGCGTGAAGTAAGGCTGCTCCCATTTCCCATCATCCCTTTGTTTACATTCTCTTTTGCTACCTCACAGCCCCTCAAAAGCTTAATCTAACATTACTGGGGCAACAAAATGGCAAGTAAATATCAGAGGGATCCAGCCGTTCAATTTTGAGCCAGTTCAAACGAGAACGGCAAGGTCGTACGTTATCTAATCGTCCACCACTGGATGCATCAGAATGGAGCGGAGCAGGGAGTTTGTGACCCGCCCAGCATATTTTCAATGTAACAATGTTTTTTGTCTGCCTCTGCGATTTGGAGACAGAAATACTTAGAAATTCAATTTTGACCATAATTTTTTATTATATCTCTTATATCTTTCAAAACAATGCTACAAGAACATGTTAAAAACATCTTAAAAATACATTTTCATCAGAGTGGGTCTTTAAAGTTTACATAAACCGGAATGTGTCGATGGAAAATCCAGTAATTATGACTACCGCATAAATCTAAAAGGTGGAATAAAAGGTGGAATAAGTCGAAGAAAACAGCCAAGAAGTATTCCAAAAGTATTGTTATGCAGAGTAACATAAAAA
>BSAI01000106.1:4276056-4321056 GCA_036245035.1 Adrianichthys oophorus
ATATATATATATATATTTATTTGGGCCTTCTTTCTCATTTTCTTTAGCTTGTTACATGACTGATGCAGACTGCACTGTTTTCTTTAAATACGCAGCCTCATTTATTCTGACAGCTCATTTCTGAGTAACATTTTTGTCTCCGTCTCACTTGAAAAAAAGAAAAAAAAATCAAATTTTTGTCTCTCAACACACTCAAAAATCTGCAGGAAATGTTAGGGACCAAAAAAAAAAAGAAATGAGGGGGCGATGTCATGAAAAACAGATGTACCCCAAGCAATTCATGTAGGCAGGGAACAAAACTACGGTGGCCCTGAAGTGCAAATCATTTTGCCAAAACATACTAAAGATCACAACGACAATTAAAAGAGTAAAAAATAAATAAAAATAACATTTTAGAAATCTGAACAGAATCCAGAAACTAAAACACAATTTAAAAATAATGAAACCAAAAAATAAATGTTTTGGAAAATAAAAGTAATTTCCAGAAAACAAATTTTAAATGTTAAAAAAACGAAACAAGAAAAAAATGGAAAAGGTAGATACTTTGGGACATCACTGATTGAACGATAACGTTTGATTTTTGAGTTTTTTCAAATGTGTTTTTAATGTCTGCATACTAAAATAAGTTTATGATTAGTACAGCGCATATCCAGTATTGCTAATTGCACAATAACTTTTGGTTGAAATGATGGACAAATATCGTCATCCGGTCAGTGATACCCACGATACCTGCCTTTTCTAGTTACCCTTTTGTTTCCCTTTTTACCATTTCATTTTAATTTCTGGAAATTACTTTTGTTTTCCAACATGGTTTCTTTTCTTATTTATTGAAACCGTAAAAGGTAGGTACTATGGTTCTCAGATTGGATGATGTTTGTCCATTATTCCAACTGAAAGTTAAATTTATGTTTTTACAAAATGTTTCTATTTTTTTTTTTTTTTGTTTCTGATATTTTGTCTTAATTCTAAATGGGGTTTTTTTGTATTTGTTTTGCTTTTTTAATCGTTTGTTGTGATCTTTAACATGCTTTTGCGTTGATTGAGTTGTTGGTGTGATTTGGATTTCAGGGCCACCGTACGTAGGTCACCATAGTGAGTTCCTGCTGCCATGTTTCCATTCAGAAAGCCACTTTCTCATTGTCCGTTCTTCTTCAGTTTGTACTTGTATTTGATTGTCTTCTGCTTGTGACTCTCTCCACATCCCTGCATCATTCTTTACTCCTCATCAGGATGGGGTCACTATTGGCCTGGAGGTGCTTCTGCCCAAAGAGGCCAAGCTGCACCCGGAAACCAGCCAGCCACTTCAGTACGATGTCTTCCTCTACAAGGTTGTCAATAATGGAGACCCTTCATCTCTCTCCTCTTCCTCTCATGCGATTCCCAGATCTCCTAAAGCACAAATGTCTCCCAAAATGCCAAAGTCACCTAAAAACACCCAGGAGCCCCTGTACTGTAACCGCGAACCCCTGTCTGGGAGGCACTCCTCCCCTAGCCGTCACTCCTTACCCAGCTGCCACCAATCTCCAAACCGTCACTCTGCACTTGGATTTTACTCCTCCCCTTACTCCCCACACAAATGCATGTCCGCCTGCTCCGCCCCCCCACCTCAGCTGAACGTGCCCAGAGCTCAGGTGCCCAGCTCAGACCGCTGTGAGGCCTGGAGGGACTGTCAGAGGGGACGCATTCACCCATCGCCCTCCTCTCCTCATCTTACCCAGCTGCCTCCATCACCGTCCCAGGTGAAGCACATCGCAGTCAGCACCCGCTCGCTGCCCCCCCTCTCATGACCCCATTTGCCCTCATCCCACCAACTTGCAAACTTGAACGCACAAAGGTCTGTAAACCAGTCATCTGTTTGTGCTTTCTTTCTCCATTGTTTTTCTTTTAGTTTCTAGATCTGTTTCCATTTGTTTATTTTCCCAACCCAGATAAGAACCAAACAGAGATCTCTGCAGGCAAGTTCCAGTGAAAGGAAAGAATATTGAAATGCAGATCACGATTCCTGCAGCCCCACAGTCAAACCTTTATGTAAATAACAGCCTCTTTAAACTCAGGTTTCTCTGCACGCTCAAAATGGCGACTCTCTTAGCATGGTGCCAATTTCAGCAGCTGCTGAGGAAAGTGTTCTTTGACATGTTCACAGCATTATCAATGTTTTATATGCATCTATTCCTTTTCAGAGTCTACACTTAGGTGATGTTTGATGATTGAAATGTCTAATTCATGCATTGAACCCTCAATAAACAGATGACCAATCTAAACATGCATCATTATGTTTTAAGCTATAGAGCATAACAGCATTTACAAAACGTATTTAGAGGCCAAATATTGTTGTTGTCACATGGAGCCTCTAACCCGTAGTCCCTGGAGAAATTTCACACGTGAACGGGGAGAACATGCAACCTCCACACAGAAAGGTCCCCCAGTGGTGACTCTGAACTTGACGATATCAGATTTGGATAATAAATAAAGATATTCCCACGTCTAAGCCTCTCATTCAGCTTACCAATATGGTGGAAAGAAACTCCTTTTAAGGCTGAAATAAGTATTGACCTATGAAACAATCCTGATGCCCTATAGGTAAAAAAATCAAGCACGTAAACATACAAGGAAGGACACCACACATAAATTGTAGACATCATACCAATAAGCTAGCAAACAGTCTAGTAACATTTGAAACACAATCCTCCTGTAGCACAGTGAATAATACAGCAGTATTCATTACTAAAAATAATATTGTCTCAAATGAGTTGCTGGAGAAGTCACCAGAGTTAAGAAAACAAAACTAGTGTGTGAATTTGCCTATTAATGGGCTTCGGCCTTTGTGAAAATAAATAATCAGTTATAAACAGTTGATCTGCAAACATTTTTTAGACGGTGTCATAAAACTTAACATCATTTAATGTAATCGTAAGCTCATTCATGAATGAAAACGTTATCTTTATCAACAGCGGTTGATAAGGATGTTTGTTGATGCATCCTTTTTGAAATGGACCCTCTGAGTGACCCTGGATGTTGGAAACCTGCTAAAAACATCAAGAAACGTTTTCCTCCAACAGATGATCTATAAAAAAGAAAACCAGACTCATCTGGAGAAATTTTTATAATATGACGAGTCGTTGTAAAACACCAAGCCAATCTGTGAACAATGTCATTTTGTCAGCTTTTTGAAAAACTAAGACATTAAAAAAATCCTTTTAGGAGAATGAACACTGTCATAGTAACAATTTATAGCCGACTTAAGTCTTTAAATGATTTATATACATATATGGTATGTAAAGCACATATTTTTGGAATGATATCAGTGACTGAACCAATAATTAGCTCAAATAACAATTCAATCTTGTTGTCGTTTAACTGACCTCCCAAAATCTCGTTGTTGCTGACATCTAGTGGTTTCAGATACTGAACTTTATCCAATGAACAATAATTTGGTTCCTAATATGACCAAATCCAAACAGTTTTCGTTCATAAATGTGTTGAAACACATATTTATTATTTGAGCATTATTTTGCTCAAAATGCCGTCAGTATCTGTATTGGTGCATGTTTTAATTACATGTGAATAACTTCTCATAGAGTTTTTGGATTCCAAGTTCCACTTTATGTTTGACGCTAAAAAGGGAATTAAAATAATTTAAAAGTACTATTGGTGTTCTTAATGTTTAATGAAATTGCAATTAAGTTTTTCTATTAAAAGCTCCATTCAGTTCTTCCTTAAATTCAATAAAACTGAAGATTAAATGTAAAAAAAGAGACAAACTTCCTCAAATATTAAAGAAAATTTGTTTTATTTAAAAAAAACATCTAAATGTTAAAAAGGAAGCAGGGGATTGCCTGTAAATATGAAAAGAACAAAAACATATTTAATGGAAATCAGGATGAAAGCCTTTATATTGCTGAGAACAGTAATATAATATCTAAAAAAAGAAAAATGGCTGTTTACATGTTCACAGCATAACAGCTGCTTATATAAAACTCCTGAGAATATCAGGATTCAGCTGGATGAGCAGATCTGAAGTGCCTGTAAACAGAAAACCAGTGAGCCTTCACAAAGAGGATTATAAAAATATGCTAAAATAACCTTATAAAAGTAACTTGTGATGTTTTAAATGACGAGCAACCTTTGACCTACAGGGTTCTGCTGGAACTTGGACTAGAGAAGGAGATGAATGCATGACTTTGATGTGGAAGACGAGAGAGTTGGCTGACATGATGGAAAGAAAAAAGGAGGATCTCCTGTGTGTTCAAGAGCAGACTGAAAAAGAGCAAAACTCATAGATATGGAGCAGATTAAAGCGATTTTATAATGCAGCGCATGAAAAAAGGAACGGAGTAGGAGTGACCCTAAAGGAGAAGTTTGCCAAAAATGTTTTGGAGATGAAGAGAGTGTCAGACAGTGTTGAGGAAAAATGAATTTGAAACAAGAAAGGAGTCGGAATCTGACTTGTGCTCAAAGGGTCTGTTCATTCCAGAATAAAACACAAGATCTTCTTCAGCATCTCGAAAACAGTCTAAGATTGAAGCCCCTGATCTTCTGTTACCCAACAGCTTTTACAGACTGGAGGATGGGACTTTCAGCACAAACTTTTCTTACCATCATAACAAAAATGTCTTCATTCATTCATTTTCCAATCCGCTTTATCCCTTTCGGGGTCACGGGAGCCTAACCCGGCTACTCATGGGCGAAGGCAGGGTACACCCCTGGACTGGTCGCCAGTCTGTCGCAGGGGCCACAATCACAACCCATGTACACTCACATCCACACCTAGGGACAATTTAGAGTAACCAATTAACCTATGAAGCATGTTTTTGGACAGTGGGAGGAAGCCGGAGTACCCGGAGAAAACCCACGCATGCACGGGGAGAACATGCAAACTCCACACAGAAAGGTCCCCCAGCCAGGACTTGAACCGGGAACCTTCTTGCTGTGAGGCAGGAGCGCTAACCACTGCGCCACCGTGCAGCCCACAAAAATGTCTTTTCCTGGCAAATCTTATTGGGGAGACTTTGCTTCTTACTTTTCTTTTCTTGAGAAGAATGGTCTTTGAAAAGCATGGAAGAACTAACTGTGGTAGACTTTGCCAAACGAATTGAAATAATGAAGACATTTTTCCAGAAAACAGAGGAACATAAGGTCAGATAGAGTGAAAGGAGGAGCAAAGAAATAGATTACTTTTAGTACAAGCATAATCGAAGAGATCAGTGACTGAAAAGTTGTGTCTGGCGAGAATGTAGACCGACAACAGAAGATGGTGGTGTGTAGGATGACTGACAGTGAAGAAGACGAAGAGGGAGGTCACAGGAAGCAGAGGTTGGGAACTTTAAGTCAACATTTCAGAGTTGTGAAAAATTGGCTCAGTTATCCTTGAAATCATTAATAGCAGTCTGAACTTAGGTGTTGATCGTTCACATCTCAAACATGCTGTAGTATCCCCTTAAAATAAGAAACCCACTCTGGATCCTACAGTTTTGTCAAATTTTAGGCCTTTTATTTCTAAGGTTCTTGAAAAAAAATAGTTTACACCCAACTGATGGACTTCCTAAAAGAGCGCTGTATCCTTGAAGACTTCCAGTCTGGATTCAAAGCCTTGCACAGTACCGAGTCAGCTCTTTTAAAAGTTTTTTTTTTTTTTTTTGCCACGAACTCTGATGATTGTGTGGTTCTTGTACTTTTAGACCCGTCAGCTGCATTTGATACAGTGGATCACGGTATCTTGATCTCTCGTCAGGAACAATGGGTTGGAGTCAAAGGGTTAGTCTTAGAGTGGTTTGAATCTTGTTTGAACCAAACTTTTTATGTCAGCCTCGGGCACCAAATGTCCTCCTCAGCCCCCTTATTGTGGGGCGTCCCTCAAGGTTCAGACCTAGGCCCTGTTTTGTTCTCCCTATACTTACTACCACTTGGCTATTTAATCAGGAAATGCGGCGTGTTTTTTCACAGTTATGCAGATGGTTGTCAATAACAGGTGTCTGTCAAAAAGAACACTCAATCTTTTCATATTCTCCTTAAATGTCTGTCTGACATCAAAACTTGAATGAAATTTGAGGCACAGATGAACTTTTTTCACGTAAGACAGTTGGTACAAGTTAGACCCATCCTTTCTTTTAAAGATTTTGAAACATTAATCCATGCTTTTGTTCTCACTCGGTCAGATTATTGTAATTCTTTTATTTGTTTTTAAATCCCTGCATGGTTTGACACCTGTCTACCTGTCTGAGTTGCTGCAGTTTAAGCGTGCTGCAGTTGGAGAAAAACCCTCCTCACCACTGTTGTCCAGCAGGGGGCAGTAGTGCCTTGAAGTTCAAACTAGCAAACAAACACTGTTGAGTGTTTGGGATCAGGTCTGTCTCAACATCAGATTAGCAAAATTAGTCACCAAACAAAGTGAAAGTAGGAATATAGATTACCTCCAGAGAGAAGATGAGATGCTCCTGGGAGTAAACAGATCCCAGAGGAGCTACTGTGACGCCTCTGTATCCTGCTGCTCAATCCAGCTGATGACACCATGATAGTCCTAAATGATCTCATTGTGGGAATATTAAAATTAAAGAGGTATCAGCACACATTAGTGAGTATATTACAAAAATGTTAGGTAAAAATCCACTAATAACTACAAATCCCAGAACTCCACTACTTCACATGTGGTACCATTGAAAAGCCCCAAATGACCTCTGTACAGATTAATGCAGTACAATTGGTTGATTTTCAGGTTGAGAAATGTCAACTACAGAGGACAAATTAGTATTGCTGCTAGTCAGGAGGATTTAAAATTACAAAAATTATAAAAAATTCACAAAACTGTCAAGTAAATGTGAAAGGATCCGTTCTATAGGTGTTGAAGTTTTAGGGATCAGAACCGAAGTTTAAAAAAAATCTTTAATATTGATGCAAACTGACTGAATGTGATACAATTGTTGGGGAAAGACAAGATGAACAAAAATATGCTCCCACACAACAAATAATATACCAAGGCAGCAAAAGACCACACTGGCAATTAAAGAACAGGTAAGTCAAAGTGTATTCTTGTTATTTTACCCAAGTTATGCAACAGATGGCAAAAAATCATTAATCTGGCGTCACTTTTTTCTGATGCACAGAACCACTTTTAAAGAAAGGATCCTTCAGGTACTGAAGCAGATCCTTCTGATCACTTCATCTCAATTTACTTGATGGCACTATTTAGCGTTGAAAACATTTTTTAAAAAAAAAATCTGTTTCACCGACAACATTTCACATTAACAACACAAGCAACTGAAGTATTTTTATGTAAGTTTATTAAAAAATGCTCAAAAATGAGATATTTCGCTCAAAAAGACAGATGGCACAGCTTCTGTTTTCTCAGTATGAATTCCAGTTTTCATTTTACTTCATAATGTATATGTAATTTACAAATAAAAAAAGATGCAGAACCACATATCTAAACTCAATCTAAAGGCTTAACTCCTTGCAAATATCCATCTTCGGCTTTAAATAATCTTAATTTAGGATTGACTGTACGTAAAAGCAAAAACAAAGGTCTAAGCGAGGTTTTTCTTTTCATAGCTGGAAATACATTCAGGTGTCAAGGGGGTTATAATGCAGATATTAAAGACTATTACATTTTTGAGACATAATTTTCCAAGGAAGGAGATGTTGTGTTGAAGATTAGATCTCTCCAACTGAGGCAAGACAAAAAAAAACACAAAATGGATTCAAACTTTGTCTATTAACTAGACAAAAGTATGGATTGACGGGAACTTTTTATCATTAAAAAAGCCCAAATGTCACTTAAACAAATGTTTCACTGTTTGTGTCTCAACTGTCCACGAGCTCCAAATCCAGATTGCTCAGGTGAGTATCTGTTTACAAAAAATAGTTGCATCCATATGTTCTAGTAAGACTTTAGTTCCAGGGTTATAGATCACACAGGTGCACATTTACCTTTGAAACATGAGGCATCTGAGGCTCAGATGATAAAAGGTACAAAACAAATACGGTGTAATATTGCATTACTTACTTTTTCTATATTCAAATAGTTGTGAATAGAGATAAAGAACTCCTGCAGCTCTGCAGAAACTATGTCCTAGCAAACAGCACAAGCATCACCATAAATAAAAGATGACAATGGGTCAAAAAAAATGATCAGACTTGAAGGTGGCCTGTTGCAACCGTTTTTCAGCCTCAGTGAAGCCTCCAGAATAATCCAGCAATGATCTTTGTTTGCAAACTTCTGTAAATCTATACTTTGCTGCACGTGTACTCATAACAACATATTTTTAGTAATCTGACCTGGTAAAGTATAAATAATTCTAATTAGAAGTTATGATCCGGACAGATTATGATAACTATGCAAAAAAAAAAAAAAGTAGTCATTAAGGATGGGATTAAATAAATTGTATTCCTCCCACTCCTTTTTAATCAAATACTTATTTTTGACAAGCTTCACATTTAGTGGATTTAATGTCATGTGTTGCATGTATAAGTACAAAGATGTTTTAGAGTAATTATTGGGTCATTATTTACGCTTGTATGTGTAGATTTTGATATAGTTTTTTAATTTTCCAATCAAGTCGTGACTAATCATCTAAGTTGATAAAAGCATGGATAATTAAATATTTTTGTCTTCTTTTGAATGTTTTTGTTTTGATTGCTTGATATAAGCCAGTTCCATGTTGGGTTGTGTTACCTTGCTTGACCTGGTTTCGGCGTGCTCCACATGTTTGTGCAGCTCCTCGATGGACCACTGAGCAGCAGCCTCAGCCCGAACTGCAGCCTGAGCATCTGGAGCACAGGCATTTAAGAGCCGCCAGCGAACAGAAAGTGCTGATCTGAATCTTGATTAGCATTCGCTCTGTGTCGACTGAGGGAACGTGTGCTGATTCAACACAATGCTGAGATAAGATTTTGTGATCTTGCAGATATCTGGGGGATCTCAGAGGATCGCAGGCTCTTGAGAGGAGATGAGAGTTACAGGATGTCTGTACACCTGTATGTGCTGGTGTGTGAAGGGAAAATACTTTGTGTTCTACAGTTTAAACCAGGTTTAACTTTAGGCACGTTTAGATTTTCTACTTTCTGTCTACTGTGAGACTGTGTGTAAGGCACTAAAGGTACTTTTCTTGAATCAATGGGAGGCTGTAAAGTCTTGTTATCATCCCAAAAATATACTTTTCTCTTCAAAAGATTTCCATCTGTCTGTGAGCTTTAGGGAGGAAAAAAGTTTTTAAAATGGACACGATTGTTACAAATGTAGCAAAGCTAGTATTCTATATAACATGTATGTGTAGTACAGGAAGTATAGTAGCTGAATACTTCTTCAGACTAAATCACGATATATGGATAAAAAGTAAACTTCAAGTATATTGTCTAACTTTTAGGATTGTCTAAGAACACTTGTAGTACACTTGACTAGACCACTCTTTACTAAGGGTGAATTCACATTTTTAAATTGAGTGTAAATCCAAAAAAGTGACACATCAACAGCATTTCATTCAGGTTTGGTTCTGTGAGTTAAACCATCACCTCATCTCACTTTTTCAACTCAATTTCTTTAATCAGTTTGTCTCTAGAAGACACAATTCTATGTTTAACAGAATAGTTTGATCCGATATGTTTGTTTATCACTTTTAACAGGTTTTTCTTTTGGTCAAATATTTCTCTCTACTTATATGTTTTGGGTATCTGGCGTGCCAGAAGCGGAAGCGACTGCTTTAAAAGGAAAACAGAGGATTCTGGAAAGGATATTCAAGCCTATAACTCAGGATTTGTTTTTTAAACACTTGTTTAGGACACTACAAATTCACTGGTGATTGATGAGAACATAATTCATTCAGAGAAAATGAACACAGTGATACAAACATGTACACTTTTGCAACAAAAAACACACTAAAAAAAACAAATCTTAAAAAAAGAGAAAACAAATTGGAGAAAAAATGTTTTCTTTTCTTTCTTGCAAGAAAAAAAATTGAATCAATAAAATTTTTCAAAAGAAAAATAATCTTAGTTTAAGAAAACATGTCTTGGTGACTAGAATTTTTTATTAAAATAAGACATTTATGGCTGTTTTGTTTTTTTTTTGGTTATTCAAGGACAATTTTCCCATTTTAGTAATTTTTCCTTCTTTTTGGGCCTGTTTTTGCAGTGGATTTAAAAGTACGATACCACAAACTAGCTGATCTTCATGGTCTCATTTTCTCCTTCTTCTTCTTCTGCTGCTGTCTTCCTCCCTTTCACATGCAGCAAAGACCCAATCCCCTCCCTCCCTCCATACTTTCAGCCTCTCTCCATCTGCTTTTATATTGATTTACTCGACATCCTGCGGTCACATTCTTGTGGCGAAGGTTTCCGGTTGAAAACCTCTGACATTTACCTCCCAGTCACAACATGGTTCATTGAAACCCCGTGAAAACAGCGCACACTTTTCCACGACATCCCTCTGAAAGTTAAGATATAATTGAGTAATGAACCCCAGAGCTTGAAAAGGTGTCGGCTGATGTCTTATTCTGGCAATAAACGTCTTTGTCACTTTATTTTTTTCTCTTCTGAATGTCCTCTCGGACTGCTTTTTGTCCAACTTACTCATTCCTCCTCTGATCCTTGTTACCATGGAGATGTCAGATCTTCTGTGAGCTGTAAATGAGAAGAAAAAAGTGAGGCACAATGAAAAGTATTAGGAAAGACAGCCTTTGTAGGGTCATGTTGGAGCCTAAAAGTGCACGCACAAAGACACAAACACATAAAAAAAAAAAACCTCTGACGGGAGGGGAGAGGAACACCTACAGAGAGTAAAGTCAGGGCCCAAAGGCTGCACCCTGCTCTCACCCAGCGGTGCTGGAAGGAAGGAACCGAAAATTTGCCACCGCAGGTGGGAAGCACACATTCACACACCCCTGAGACGCAGGTGCGCACACCTGGGAAGGGCTCAGCACAGCGGGGATCACTGGCAGAGCAGGGGGACATGCAGGGACAGCTTTGCCTGAGAACACTTTGTCTGTTTATGCAATTTATTCACAATAATTGAGGTGCTTTTGATGAAAAGAAGAAATCGTTTCTTTCCTTGCGTTAATTAACTTACTTGATAGCTTACGTAAACAGTTTATAATATAATTGCCCGCCAATACAAGTCAGTGTGAAATTGCATTAGCACTCTCATTCCCCTCTTCTCTTCCTGTCACTGTGTAACTGGCTGCCTGACTGAGGCAGTTAATATGTTCAAGAGCCAGCTGTCCCTCAAATAACACACTCAATAATTCATATGGGAGGGCGCAGACACACACATTCAACGCCACACAGAAGCACAAATCTGTGTGCGTGTCGACATGCAAGTCAGTTCATCTGTTTTGAGTCGATCACCAAACCAGGAGAAGTTTATAAAACCACACAGCTCCTCACACTGACCTTTCATTTGATGGCTCTGCAAACAGAATAGCACACAATTTTGGAGATTTTTAGCACACTTTTTCTAAAGCTGAATGCTCTGATGTGGAGGATACCACGGAGATGTTATTTTGTCTCATTGTTTGTAAAAGTATTTCTTAAGATCTGGTCTTTTGTAAAGGGGTTTCACATTTTCCTGCAGGGGAAAAAAAAACGTCATCCCTGTTTAGATGTCTTCCTGAGAGCAGCAGACCTGTTTTCACTTTTGTCAGGAGAACGAACTTCTATAAAAAAAGATTTTGAACACAAACTTTTTTTTTACTAGTGCTCACAGGCACATCTGTGCCCAAAAAATTCCCATGATGCTTCAAAATGACGTTTTTTTTCTCATTATGATTACAAAGTTAATTTTTATTGTAACGTTTCAGTTGAAAAGTCCTGTCTTAATTGTCTTACAACAGTTTTGTAGCTTTAAAGCTTCATTTTTTACCTTTTTAAAGTTAAATTTCTCCACATTCTGTTCATTGTCTACTATCTATTGACTGTATATGAGACCTGGACTAAGCGACTGTGACATCAGAGAACGGCAATCAAGGCAAAAAACATATAAACAATATAAACAACAATGGATGTGAAACATATTATTCACATAAAGTGTTGCATGACGATGCAATGCCACTTTTCCGCGACTGAATCAGCTGGTTTATGTTGATTGTGTAAAAACTTCACTGACGTAAAGCACATATCAGCGCAAAGTCACTTCTCCGTTACGGTGATCAAAAGAATGTCGATGCTGCAGTTAAAGTTCTGGTGACGAAGGGTTAGAAGTCGGACTTATTCCAAAGCTCAAGTTGGAGAAGGGGCTGGAGAAGGAACGGCGAAACCTCCAGAGAGAGACGAGCATTCATGAATTTAAAGGTAAACATTTGATTATAATTGATAATAGATTCTGGAGTGATGTATCTAGTGAGGTAGATCTTCCTTATTAAAATTGCTGCTTCCAAAACGATAGTAAAAATATTCTTGGTTATCATTTTTCCGCAGTGAATTTAAAGCAGGAATAAAGTTTGAGTTTAAGTACTGGATGGAGACTGATGAGCCAGTAGAGGAGGTATGTCTTTCAGAGACAGAGAAAGTCACTGTGAAGTGTGCAATCGTAGCGCTGAGGGTGTGTTTGTGACTGTCCTCCTCACTAATGGAAATCAGATTTCTTATGTGGTGATCCAGCAAAAGTGGAGAAGTAGATCCATCATGTTGAAACAGGGGCAAAATCGCTGGCTGACCTTCTGCCAAATACTCTAAATGATTTCTCAGGAAAGCCTAGAATCAGCCGAAACTCGGACAGCTCTTTAATAAGTGAAAACAAGAGCAATTAAGGATAAGAAAATGGGTGTGCATTAGGTGTGTGGTTTTGTTGCATTTTTAGAAGCACCAAACACAAAACAAAGATTGATTCACTCAGATGTGAACTCCAGTTCAAAGCAAACCGCTAGTTTGAAGAGTTTCAAAGTAATGGCTTCAGCTTTTGGATGAAAACAATTGTAAAACTACTTTAAAAGTTCAGTGATTTCTGAGGCTGGTATTCAGAGCAGATAGATAAACACTTTTTACACCAGTGCCTCTTTTCATTTTTGCAGACTATTGTACAAAATGCCAATTCGATCAAAATAACCATTTCTGCTAATAAAAAAAGGCGTTTTTGGCATTAACTTTTATATTTTTACTGCGACATCTAAGAGGATGTAGTCCCCTAAAATCTGACGCAAAGTGTATTGAGGTGGAAATTTTCAATTTTTAATTGCGTAGGTCTACAATCTTCTCCCTTAAAGCCACTCTCTTTCCCATGTTGGAGTGTTTGGAGTCTGACTGACTGATTCTGATGTTTTTCTTTTATTTCTTCATTTTCTTTGTGATTTTTTATATCTCACTGTTCAAATGGACCTACCATTTCCTCCACCATATCTTGTCTTATAAGGATAGTTATTTAACTAAATCTAGAACTGCTGGTCCATTTCAAATCAGTGTCAGGGAGTTATACAAGCATTTTAAGTGTCATTTTCATTCATGGTTCTTTAGAGTCTGAATTCTCTTGTGTGCTGCAGCAGTGGTGAAAGTTAGATCCAGGTCAGGCCTGCTGGCCTAATAAAGCTGACACTGATAACAGAAAGCCCTGCGGTGATGCAAAGGATTTGCTAACAAAGAAAACCATGAAAACGAGCTGCTCCCTCAAAAGAATTTAAAAAAAAGCGGCTGATCCATTGTCACATAAAGGTATTAAACACCAACCACAGCAACGCGAAAAGGCGAGATTTTTTTTCCTTTAATAAGCAGTGACCCCAGCCCCACCATCTATCTCGTCCACCCCCACAGGAGCCTGATGATGTGCAGGCTCCACAGAGCAGGACCTTCAAACGATATCATTATCATTTCAAAGAGCCCGCTGCTGCCTTACAGACCTACAAGCTGTGGCATGCTAAATGAAGCGGGACAAAGGTTGCAACAGACGCACTCATCACTCCGCGTCTTTATGGCTTACAGATAGGCGGCCGTGGTGCGTTCAGGGAGCCAGCATCTGTGTGTTGATTCAATTAGAGAACAGGCATAGATGGCGTGCATCTGCTGCTGCAGGGATTCTGTGAGGCATCATTGCATCTTGTCAGCATTTTAAAAAAAAAAACTTGTTATTGTTGCTGTCAACAACAAGCCAAACAGGAAGCTCCAGACTCCTCCTCACATGTAGACCCCCAAAGGACACATTTACACAGAATGGAAGCCGTTGGAAGGACATGATTTGTGTTCGATTACTTTTTGTTAAAAAAGAAGAGGCTTTCATAAGCAGCCAAAAGGGAATTGTCAGCCTCTTGAATGGGCGCTTTCATTTAAATACAGACTTGAGCACACAGCAGTTCTTCCTGCAACATTTATGTCCTCATTTATTCTTTTTTCTTCACAAATGTCATCCTTTGCCAGCCTTCATCCCTGGCTCTTCCTCGCTGCCCTTGTAAGCTGCCCCGCAGACCTTCCCTCCATCAACTCCTTTGTATTTCCTTCCAAGCTTTACACCCATTTCATTTCCCCTCTTCTCAGCACATTCTTCTCCTCTTTCTTCGTATGCTCCTCTCACTCTTAACCGTTTCTTCCCTACATCTCCTCCTGCATAGATATTGCACATTTTTCCTCCATGTCTCTCTCTGTTTTTCTTCCATTGTCTTTTTTTCCTCTTTCCCTTTTTAGCAAGGGGGTCCTTTTGTGACATCATCAGTCGAACGGTTACCATGGTTTCACGGGGAGAGGCTCAGCAATAATGTTTTTAATCAAACAGACGGCGGTGGTTCTGCTGTACCTCTGTCAGCGACACAAACAAACACATTTCAAGAGCATCTCAGAGAGGACTTTATTGAAGAATTCACATACAGACGAAGGATTTAGGAAAGACTGAGTTTGTTTTCAGGTCAAAGTTACTGATGGCTCTGTGTGAACAAACAGGTTGTCATCGAACAGGTCTTCGTCCAGGTCGCCCTCCTCTTCAGTGAAGTAGGTAGGAAAAGGAGGGTTGAGAATGGTGGACCTCCTGGTTGGCAGGACTGTATCTCTAACCTGCGTCCCAAAAAAAACAATGAAACGGTTGAGATTGAATATTGTAATAATCTACACGTGTTGTACATTTGGTTTTGAAAGGAGTGATTTAGAAACAATTAGTGATACATTTCTTTAATGAATGAGAAATCTTGGGTCAAAGTCACTCACAGAGTAAAAGGTCAGAAAATTCTCTTAACCTCTAGACTACCAGCTAGAAGACATTTAGAAACCCAAATATCTCCCAATCACTGCATACTACTGAATTTGTGTATTTTCCGCACTATAGAAGTGCACTGAAAATATTGGGGGTTTTTTTAAAACATCAGTGCACCTTATAATCCAGAGCATTTTATATATATATATATGGATTAATTCTGGTTGTGCTTACTGATGACTGAAGTGATTTTGAGAGGTACATGGCCCTCTGTCAATATGTCTTTTTTTGAATTTATTTCATGAGTTCTAAACATGTTCGGGGTTTTTTGTGAATACACTAACGGCACTAATGTGTAGCGGTGTCGGACTGTGTTACTTTACGCGTTACTAACAAGATTTGGACTTAGCGCAGACTCAGTAACGCTTGTTTTAGCTGAATCAGTCTGTTTTTTTTTTACATGTTGCAAAAGAGGTTATGATGATGATGATGATGGGGTGTGCAATGACAAAGAAACAGTATCCTTGAATAAGAACATGTGCTTTAAACTTAATAATAAACAGTTCTGACAATAGATTTGATCATCATTTCACTCAGTCATCTGACATTTTGAAGGATTGATAAACAGAATAAACATAATGAAGTTCAGTGTCGTGTCAGGAGTGGTTTAAAAACGAGTTTATTTTATTATTGTGAGATCAGCTCATTAAAAAATTCAAATACAGTAACAAAATGTAACCAACAAAACTATTATTGAAGCTCAATAAGAAACAAATCTCCATGCAAAAGCTTCTGGTGAAACATTTCAGAACAACTCAAACTCATGACTGCAACTCAAAAACGGCGGGGCTTGTTTTTGAGTTGCAGTCATGAGCACAGCACAGCTCCCCTTTCTCTCCTTCTTTTCCTTTGTACGCTCGCTCAAAATATCAGATTTGTTCGTAAAAGTCACATCTTAATGCAAACAGGCACAGTGTGTGGGAATCTCCTGTTGCGATAAATCCATATTTTAATGAGGACTCCTGGTAGACTATTTTTTTTTTTGGTCTTAAAGTCGTAGCTAGTTCTTCTGTCTGTTCCTGCACTTATCCCATTTGCAAAGAAAGGTTCCACATACAACTGTTCTTGTGTTGCACAACCCCGGACTGTGACTGAAATATAATCGAGAGAATCCGGTCGATTTTCAAAACCAACAGATTTTTTTCAGAATAAAAGACGGTTCAGACGTCATTAGTCATTTGGTCCCCTGACCAAACTTTAGAGGTCAAGTGATCGAAGGTGTAACTGAGAGAAACTGGTTATTTTTCAAAATAAAAGATTTTCGGGATTCAAAACAAAATAATTGAATGTCTTTCGCACCCCGGTGACATTTGATCTGCCCCATGGTTGGGGGGTACTGGGGTAATGTGTAGCGTGTCACAAACAAGTTCTAGCTTAACTGTGAACTCAGTTAATGAACAGATTTATCTCTGACTGTTTTGTCTCACTAGATTCGCCTCATTGTTTAGTGCACCTTATGTATGACAAAATTCAGAAAGTTGAACATTTATTGATGGTGCGCCTTATTATCAAGTGTGCCCTTTAGTGGAGAGAATGCAGTAACTGCTTTTGGTGTGCACAATTGACTGTAAATGAGAACTGGACCGAGTAACTGTGATGTTACCCATAGAAAATAAGTTACTTCTGTCTTTAACGATATGAACTCAATACAGTTGCCATTTTTTCGCAATGAGGACACCGCCAGACAATGTCAAGAAGCAGCAATTGGTCCGAGTCATTGTTTCTATGGTAACCACACTCACCGTTAAGGAGTGAGCTTGTTAGAAGTCCCCACCACTACCACTTGAAAGCAGGCTACACAAAATACTTTTATTGAGACATTTGATTGGTCAGTTTATAACTTAAATGACTTGCACGACATAAAAATTGAATAACAAAAAAAATGTAGGATTAGCAAGGACATGTAGCAAGGGGGCCAAGGGGGTCACTCAGTCAAGTTCTCAAATAAAGTCAATGGTATCTACGGATGACAGTCGTGGGTTTCCAATCATACCAGAGGTGAAGGGGTGAGGCTCTGGGAATTGTAGGTTTAAATTTTTTTTTTTCTGGTAGTCAGAGGAAGAGCTACCATCCAATCTGTAACCATTTCCTTTTTTGCTCTTTAAACAAATGACAAAATTTACAAAAAAAACTCTTGTAAACTTGTTTGCCTTTCAGGAACTTGCCTGTTCCCATGGCACCTAGTAGAAATCAGAAAATAACTGTAAATGTTTTTTGTTATTTTTAGCCCAAAGTCTTTAGTATTATAGCTTCCTACCAACTAATTATAAAAAAACAGGAAAGTAAGCCTGCAAGCAGCTGCAAACGCTAAGGTTTTTCATAAAGTTGAAACAAAAATAAAACACAAAAGGCTTGAGCGCACAAGGTAGGCTATTGAAATCCAGAGCGGCCTCCCTGCCTTCATGCATCAAGCGTCGTGACGCTTCACAGGTGCAGACTTCCAGGTTCAATAACTCACAGGTGAAACATGGTTAAAATACACCTCTTTCCAAACAAGGTTGACAATGTGAAACAGTGGCCCTGAGGTGAGCTGTGCAGCTCACTGTGAGACAAGCGTGCATGACTGCATAGAGCAGCTGCCTCTACCGTCTTTAGAAGTTTTGATGGAAATATTGCAAACCTTAGAAATGGGTTTCATTTTCATCAGAAATAAAAAATACTTTGTCAGTATACCACTAAAATATACACAGCTATGAACACTGCAAGGACCATATCGTTTTTGCTTTTCTTCTTGTGCGTTTGAATGAAAATGTGACTCCAGACACATACTCAAAAACTCACCAAAAATTAGCACACACCTAGCACCCGGTGAAAATGTATTTTGGGTGAACGACACTTCCCTCCCCCCAAATGATGACATCACAGCGGGCGTCAAAAAAGTGCAGCATCTCTTATGGGGCTTAAATAGCTTAAAATCGAGTAAGGAAACCAAAACACACAAATCATGGATATCGAAAGGAAGTTTTGGAATTATTATGGGATGGCCACACAACCAACAGCTTGGCAGTCATTTTGTGGAAACGTGTGGAAATTGGTGATTTTTGCACAGTTGTGGGAAAGAAAACTTTTGTTTGAGCGATCTGCAAAACATTTCAGAAGCAGCCAGGTTAAGTCAACAACCACAACCAGTGTTTTATTGACCTTTGACCTCAGGAATAAGCCGCCATCTTGAATTTAAAAAAAATCACCTTTGGTACTAGCTCTACAAATTTAAACTCCTAGAGATTAGGATAGAATACTTAAGGAGGAGACATTCTCAGCGATAATTGTAGTTAGCCATCAAGCTAACCTAGCGACTTTTAGCTAAGGGTGTTAATGTAGCAAGTTCGCAAAAGTGGTGTTCCCCTGTTGCTCACACATTTTTTACTTTTTTCTGGAATATTGCAAAAATGTAAAACGTGAATCCTTGGCTCAAGCTGAATGAAGCAATGTGACATACTATTTGACTATATTAGGAATGTGGGCGGGGCTAACAAAGAACCTCAGTTGCCACGGGTAACCGAAAATTTACTTTTGGAGATTTTTCTAAAAGTTACATAGCCATGTTCGTCACCCCCAGGCAACCAAAAAATACAATGGTTGCCATGGAAATAACACTAGCAGCCATTTTGAAAAAAGTGTTCTACTCATTAATTTGTCTCAAGCAGTTCTGACCAGGGTGGCAGGGGCAGAGTGAGAGACCGAAGGGTGTGTAGCAGCTGCTTAGCCAGAGGGGGCGGGTCAAAGGTGAGGTCAAAGGTGGCTGGCGGGTAGTGCCTACAGGTCATAAAACGCCACTTGAAGCTTTTTTCATTCTGTTTTCACAAAGTGATAACAGTGCATTTTCTGTCTTATTACATTATATTTACAGCAGAGTGCAATATTAGTTACAGATAGCTGTAGAATACACTAGGGGGATTTCTTGTGCCAACATTCACTCTGGAGGAATCAAGATGATTTGATGGATGCATACATATTTCGTATTTTTACATGAATGAAATGTTTTTTTAGACAAAACTACAACATAAGCCTCATAAGTTTTTCATTTGCTAGAAAGATTTTCAAAAAGGAAAAAAACGTAAGTCATTGCTCATTTCCATTTTGATACCAGGACATTTCTAATTTTAAAAAAATAGACAATATGAAACTGCCCGCGTGGTCTGCAGAGGAAAATATTATCTAGAAGTAATCGAGGTCTATATGTGTGTGTGTGTGAGGCCGAAACGGGTGAAATGCAAAGAACATTTGTATTCATTACCAGTTGTTACAAAAACAAATAATGGGCTGTGTGCATGCAACACTCACACACTCATGAGACAAGCGCTACATGCTGAGTATGGAGATGGATGCTGTGGATATTACTAACATCATTACAGCCTACACTCTCATTGCCCCTTGGAAAAAACAGACAAACACACACTGCTGATCCAGCACAACGTCAATGAAGATGAATGGTGCCGTCCTGCAGGTGCGATGGTGTTTTTTTTACAGGTGCAAGGTCACTTGTCACCATCAGTAAACCGCATCTGTTAGAGGCTTGCTGTCTCCTTTCCCATTTCAATTTAGAGAATGTACGTCTGATTATCTTTACCTTCAGGACACAGTTTGTGTGTCCAGGGATGGAGCCGTGGACATACAGCACATTATACTTGGTATTGACCCTCCATATCTGAAACCAGAGATGGGCAGATTATGGAAGCAGGCTCCAAGGTCAACCAAACTTAAAACAAGACTGTGCGTTTGTGTCTGCATCTACCTTCAGTCCATAAGCTGTGACGTACACATTCCCCATTTTTCCAGGCATCTTCTTTCCTTTGAAAACTTTGGCTGGATCCTAAATGTCGGAGAGAAAATCTCATTTAAATGACTAATAAGAAACGGCCTGAATTTGACAGTGGGTGTGTAAGCTGAATGTCTGACCCCCCCGGGTCCAGAAGCTCCTGGTCTGCGGTGAGTTTTTGTTTGACCGTGGCTGGCTGGTTGACCTTTGAATCCCCATCGCTTCATTACACCTTGAAAGCCTTTGCCGATGCTGCACCAAAACACAAGAAGAGCACACTGATTCGTTGCTTATACTGAAAATAAAATACAAAACAAAGTCTAAATCTAAAAGACAAAAAATGGGGGCTAAAAGTCAGACATATCGTGAGTCAAAAATGTGGAAACCAGGAAGAGCAGAACTTACGTTTTGGCTGTGACGTCCACATACTGGCCCGGCCGGAAATGTGCTGCATACAGAGGAGTGCCTTCACACAAGACAAAACACTGCATCACAAACGCTTGTACGTGAGCTGAAAAAAAACACATCTTCAAACAGACCAACCCCAGTGTTTGGCATAGAAACGGCCATAAATGAGCATAGCTCCAAACCTGGCTTAATGATGGCATTGTCAGACACTTTAAAGATGGTCACTTTCTGTTTTGGTGGCACTCCCGCATTCCTGAACATTTCCAGAGCATTTTCCGACCTCTGTCAGTCATTGAGATAAAAAGAAAGAAAGCAGAGGTTGATTGATGCCACATTGACATTTGTTGTGATTTGAAATAAACCAGGGGCTTGTTACAACCGCACAGGAGCTAAACGCACAAACTTTCAGAAACACACGAGCGATCTTGGCAGTGAGCATCCGTGACATTTGCTTTCACTCCACTCCGCTCCCATCTCACCGCCTCTAGTCCCTCCAAACTCTCCCTCTTGCCGTCTGTTGACTGAAAATCAGCCTGCCAAAGCTTCTCGCTTCAACAAACTCTGCCTCTGAAAAATGACGTGCCTGCGCAAAAGAGCTTCAGAAAAAGAAAGGAAAAAAACCTTCACATATGAAATCCTGGCACCAATCTGTCAAACATCTATGGAGGTTCAATGAATAAATCACACCTTGATTTATTATTTTTTCCCTGTTGTTTCTTCGTGTTATCGTACTTGTGGCTTTCAGAGTTGATTACTAACAAGTGATTTTAAAATAAGATATTCTAACATTGTTTCACAAAATCAAATTAAAAGATTTAGCAAGATCATAGTTTTACTACAGGTTTGAGTGAATTTGGAGCAATAATAACAGCATGGAGAGGCAACTAAAAGCTTTACAGACAAACTCCAATAAAAATTGTGCTTTTGGTGTTTTTAACGTGTTCTTGTAGCAGTTTTCTCACAATGAAGGACATGTACAAAAGAATTCAAGATTAAAACGGTCTTTCTGAGTATTTATTCAAATTGTGTTTGATCAGGGGAAGATGATAACCCGCAGTTTGAAAAAGCTTCGGTTTGTGACGCAGCAGCTGCCATGGGTGAGACAAAGTCTCCCTGCTCCGCTACAATTCTGATGCCTTCACTTGCAGACAAATAGATCCAAATGAGACAAATGAGAAGGGATAAAGAAAATCTCCATGAAAGTTCACTGCAGTTAACTAAAGCAGTAGAAAGTCAAACTGGAGTGACCGTTTCCCGTGACACCATACGGCGCACACTGCAGAGGAATGGCATGCATGGGTATCGTCTATGAAGGAAGCCTCTCCTTAAGCCCGTGCATAAAAAAAACATGCCTAGAATTTGCTAGAGCCCACGCTGGAAAAGAGGAAGACTACTGGGACTCTATACTCTGGAGTGATGAGACAAAGATCACTGTTTTTGGAACTCATGGTTTTAAAACTGTGTGGCGTCGCAAAGGTGGGGACTTCAAAAAAAATCCATGGTGTCTACAGTGAAACATGGTGGTGGTAGTGTCTTTATGTGGGGCTGCATGAGTGCTGCTGGTGTTGGGGAGCTGGTGAAGGTGATTGAATGGTCAAGTATGTCTCCCGATCTGAATCCAATCGAACACCTGTGAGGAATTCTGAAGCAACAAGTTGAGCATCACCCTCAATCCAGCATCCAGGCCCTAAAAGAGGTTATTCTTGAAGAATGGAAGAAGATAGATGTTGCAATATATCACCAACTTGTTCATTCCGTGCCTAGAAGACTTGGTGCTGGCCTTCAAAGTCATGGTGCTCATACAAAATAATAGATGTAGTAGTTTTTGATGCAGGGTCTATTCATTTTTGCTTCAACCAATTTAAGTAAAACTGAAGATTTTGTTATATAACTTACATTATTCCCCTTCATTTCATGTTTTTGGACTTAATGAAGTGTTTAATAAAACTCATTCTTGTGGAAAGTTTGGAATTGTTCTTTTGTTCATCGCGCTGTTGATTAAATTAGTACTTTTTAAAGAGGGTATACTTATTTATGCTGAACACTGTAGCTCCAAAATTGCTTGCTGTTTTTGCTGCACAAGCAATGTTAGGTTGGGTGTGAGGGACTGTAAGTTACAGGTGACGTGAAGGGGGGCGAGCTTACTACGCACTGAAGTGAACGTCTATTGAATTACTGCCGCTCTGCAGAAACAATGTCCCAGAAAACAACACGGGCTCGTTTACTTAGATAAAAACGCCATAATCAGGATTAGGAGATGACTGGGAACGATTTGAAAACAGATCAAAAGATCATTGGAGTGGGACTTTCAAGGCGTTAAATGAAAAAGTTTTCAATGCAGGGAAGAACAGCTTTTATTCAATGCATGAAAAAATGATTCGTTGTCTATTTTTTGTGTTGCATGTATGATTTTGGTTAAGATGTAAATAAATGCTTAAAAAAGGCATAGCGACTTCTGAAATGAAGCTGTGCCAAAAAGAAAAGCAGATATGAAAGCTAAAGAGAAGTTATAAGAAAGTGCTTCATTAGGTCGACAGCTGAGACAGTTTTTTCCCCCCAAAATAATATATCTTACAGTATTTCATTTGATTTTATGATGACTCCCTCTGAGTTTCTGCATGACTTTCCCTTTTTAAGCAAAATCAGAATAAGTGGTAACCCTGTGGGACATTAGTACTCACAAAGGGCAAACGGTAATGATTATTCTTCACTCGTCGTGGGCATGTCTTCTTTTCCTCAGAGCTAGAAGAGCATCAAAACTCACAGCCAACAGCAGAACATTTGTCATGCTTTGTTCACTACGTATACACTGGAGAGAAGAAGCTCTTGCTAGTCATTTACCAAGCAGACATGATGCACAATGTGGTCATTTGTTTGGATGGCAAAACGTGCCGGCAAGCAGGAATTGCACATAATGACGAGAACAACACTAATGAATATATAAACGTACAAATGTCAAAGAAAAATTCACTTTTAAAAATACATTTGTTGCAACTAAGCTGTTCTGTGAATTAGGGATGTCCCCATCATTTCTTTGGCCCGATACGATTCAGAGTCTTTTGGTTTTGAGTGCCTGCCGATACCGAGACCCGAGGCAACACAATGTCACGATTTGTCCATGGTACGCACACTTCTAGTAGAGAATTTATCTGTAATGATAATCTTGAAATATAAGATGCTGATCATAATAACAATAAAATAATTATCCAATCCCTGATTGGGATGAAACATTTGATTCTGATCGGGTCTGAAACTACGAGATCAAGCCTGATTTACGATCATGTGATCGGATCAGAATGTCAAAACATAATAATGTCAATACAATGAACCATGAATGAGATAAGAAATAATGATGAGTAATGTCCTGAAAAAAGAACCATTCATTACTATTGTCATCATCTGCAGGCCTTTTTCTCAATGAAAGCAGAGGCAAAGCAGACTGTCAGGCACGGTTTAGCAAATCAAACGCACATCACAGTAAAAAGTTCTTTTTCAATCTTAATTCTCATCAGACAAAATCAGTACATTTGATAAAAGAGCTGAAACGAAACCTTTTAGAATAAAATCACTTACATGAAACGGCGATACATTTTTCCCACCCACAGCCAGAGCAGCAGAATGGCCGTCATATTCCTCTTTAGACATGCACTTTATGACGTGGCAGTCTTGCACCTGGAGAAATATAAAAAAAAGAAGAGTTAAATAAATGCGTGACTATGCTAATAGCATGGAAGCCAGCACTGTTATTAGAATTTAATTGAAAGTCTAATCACACTTTCTATTTCTCATGAGAAATGTTACATAGATAGCTAAGTTAGAAGGTAGAAAGGTACTGTAAAATATTAATATCCATCCACAGGGTTCATTTGCTGACACTGAAGTTTGAGACTAAACACGACTTTAAAGAGTCAACGTTCCTAAAAAATATGTTCTGGTTTTTCATTTTTTAAGATAATGAAGTTGGATTACTTTTCCCTTGACAAGTCTAAAAAAAAAAAAAAGTTGAAATAAATGCAAAAGACTTTTTTGTGACAATTTAAAACCGTATGTAAAAAGAAAATGAAACAAACAGCTGGAGTTTGCCATTTCTTGCTCTGCACATGAAATTCGATTGATATGATCCCCATCGTGCCAACTTTAGATGTCTTTTGGCAAAATGTTCAGTTTGCAACATTATGAATTCCACTAACCAATTTTAACCACCACAAGTAATCCCTAATATTAAGCCATTTCAGCATACATTTGCACTTTCCCAATTTCCCGCACCGACGAGCAGGAGTTAAATAGCTAGTTGAGGTTGATTTACCACCAGTTGGCGACCTTATGACACAGCGCATCCTGGAAATTTTTCTTTTAGTGACAGGAAGTCACATAGCATTGATCCACTCGCCACAATTTACGACAATTTCATGCTTTTTAAAACCTTATTTTAGTCAAATTAAATTTAAGACCTTTTAGAATTTTTAAGGATTTGCAAACAGGCTGAAAATGTAACAATCAAAAGCGATTTTTTTGACCATTCTGACTTTGGTGCATCTTCAACCTTTTTCTCCTTTTGCTATCAAATATAAACATAACAACATTGGTGTAGAATCCAATAAAATAATCTAGACATGTATATGCATTTTTTAGGAACTTGGTCTCTGAGCTGTAACCTGACACTGCTGCGCATTAAGCTTATTCCAATAATAAATCAAATAAAACAATAGATTACAACTTTTACTGTTATTTATCTTTAGTTATTTGACGTAAATGGCAAAACTTCATTAACCAAAACTACAAACCAATTGCTTCTTTAAAGCATTTTTCTTCAAAGACCCACAATGAAGGCATAAATGAGTCTCATGTTACGACCCCCCCCTTTAGGGTTTTAGTTATCACCTCCAAAACAACTGTAGAGTGACCTAATTCAATGAAGCATGCCCATCAAGAATGCCCATCCTGATCAAAACTGTGTTTTTAGCATGTTATTGTCTTTTTCTGATGATGGAGAACAAATATAAAGCCTATTATGCCTAAAATTGCATTTCTGAATATTTCTTTATTGTTGTGAATCAGAAGCAGACAAAAAAATGCTGTTTGAAAAAAAAGCGTATTTGTAACGTAGAAAATACGCCAAAAACTCCCTGTTCAGAGCTCTTAGTAACAGGGAGGGGAAGGGGGGTAGGGGTCGCTCCGCAGTACTGGTCCCGCCCACAACTTAGAGACGAATTTCTAATGAACTCCTGCTGCTCTGCAGAAACGACGTCCTAGAAAACGAATCAAAGTTTTTTTAAATCATAACTAAAAGACCACTGACAACACTTTTACTAAAGATCAAAAGATGATCGGAGCGGGACTTTAAATATTTATCATCTTTACCTTGGCCAACCTACTCTGGTGTTTGGATCACTGACTGATAACTGGTAGTATACTGAAATGGATTCTTTTTCTGCTCCCGGCTGCAGTAAATCCTGATCAATAATGAAGAAGGAGAACACAGACAGGGTTTGCTTTAAATGGACTCAATAGACACATCATTCAATAAAATTAACTTGTGAAACAAGCAAACCTGGCACTGCAAGTTTTCTGCTTTTGCCTCATTGAGAAAGAAAAGAGTAACATTTTACCAAAAAATGCTGGTTCATTCCCTCTGAATATAAAGCTATACGCATTTTTTAACCTTAAAAGTGCCTGGGAAATATTTGTGTTTAAATTTATACACAATGATTACTACAAATGTTTTTTTTTTATGTGAGCTACCTGTAACATGGTGACTGCATGTCTTTCTCCTGTTTTGGTCCAGATTGGAGCCATCCCCAACTTGACAGCAACTAATCCGACTCTTCTACTTCCTGAAAAGGAGACGAATGTTAAGCAGGAGAAACAGCCAAAGACAGCTTTCATTAATCACGGCACCGACCTTCTGTCCAGTCGTGCCGAGGCCACGGTTCGTCTTTGAGAGGATTGAGCTTTTCAGCCATCTGTCTTCTGTACTCCTCTGCCATGCTGCGTCTCATGTACTTTTGGTTGTCCTCTGTGAGATGCTCCTCAAACCATGTTGAGCTCTTTACAGTCCTGATAAAGCCAACCAACTGGGAGGGGCTGAGATTTAAAAAAAAAAAAAAAAAAAAGAAAAAGAATTCTCAAGATTTCAAGGTATGCAAGTCATATGCACAGGCGTTGACCCGTAGACCTGCTGCAGGGTTTTGGGTTCTCAGGGCCCGTAAAGGGTCGGTGAGAGGAGCAGCTGCTTCTTAAGGGAAAGGAAAAATGGTGAAACGGGTCTACCAAAATCCACAAAATTAAAGCCAAAATCTCATAGATTTCTTTTGAGAAATAAACAGCTATTACTCAGTCATTATATTTGCTAGAATAACCATTCTTGCTCTGGTACCTCTTCATGTTCTTACTAAAACAATTTTTTTCAGGATATTTTTTTCTTTATTGCACCTTATTCAAGTTTTAAACTGACCAATCAGAGGCCTAAGTAAAAGTATGTGGTGCCCACTGTCCCCCACCTTCAACATTCGGAACGTTTTACCCTGTAAAATACAGGGTTGTGTCAAGAAGGACATTCGGCCTAAAAATCTCTGCCAAACCAAATGTGCCAATCAGTGAAAGCTGAAGAGATGCTGAAAGGTGAACTACTAAAATACCTACACTGCAAAAACTGAATCTCAAGGAAAAAAAAGCCTTTGTTCCAAGAAAAAATGTCATTTTTATCAATAATTTTATCAAAGTTTTTCAGTAACAAAATAATCTTAGAGAAAAAGTGTCGTAGTGACTGACTTTTTCTCATAAAATCTTCTTGGTAAGTCAATTTTTTGCCCATTTTTCTTTTGCTTATTTAAAGAAAATCTTTGACTAATGTTTATGGGACCTGTGTTTGCCAATTGAAGGTTCACAAACCTTTCTTTAAAGTATACCAGAAATCATGACTCCTCTTTTTTATTTTCTTTCTCTTTCAAAAGATTAAAAAATGAAAATAGTTTGACATTAATCACCAATATCACCAACTAGATTTCTTTTTAAAACAGAAAAATTTGACAGTAAAAGAAGAAAAGTTTGCAAGTTCCAAAAGAATTTTGTCTTGGACACAAACATAAAAATAATCCCTGGTGAAGCTGGCACAAAAGCTGTTTTTTGAACTGTTTTGGGAGACGAAATTCTGCGTAAAGGATAAAAGAAAAAGGTGGAAAACTGAAGGGAGAGCCAGCACAGGAAAGTATGCTGACAATTCACTGTCTGGTGATTCCCCACAGCGTTAATGCCTAAGCTGACCAAAACTCTGCCATAAATACCAATGAGCAAGGCATCCATAAACAAGCTCCCAATGGTCTAAATACCAAATATCCTTGCAGATTTTCAGTTTTTATTCAATAATAAAAATTACAATGTAAGTCAATGTATCATTTACTTGTAATTATTAAATATTTATCTAAAAACAAATTACTTAACAATAGCTTTTAATTCTATCTATATATAACATAAAAGAAACTATAATCAAAAACAAAAAATGCAGATGATGGATAAAAAAGCTGATCAACAACTGTAATTATTAAGTTATTATTCAAAATAGCATATAAATCTGTCTGGATTTGAAGTTTTTTTAGAACAGTTGTTTATAGGCTGTGCTCCAATCAGCTCTTGCTTAAGTACCAAAATACATTTGCACATTTTCTTTTCACAGTGCTCGGCTCTAGCAGCAGCTCTCTGTGTGAACACGTCACTGCTGCAGCTTACATGCCAGCTGAGAACACAGGTTTCATCATTTAGTACCAAAAAAACCCAACTTCAGTGGCCGTTTTTTAAAAACGGAGCCACTTTGTACATAAAGGCATACATGACCCGTGTGTACCGTCCTATTTCCTGTTAGAGAAACAGTTTCATTACATTGATTACTTTATAAGATTTTGTTACAAAATGTCAAGTTTTTATCTTGACCAGATTTATTTTCTTTACTTTAAACAATTTGGTTGAACATCTACTCAAAACCAGTGTCTGATTTCTTTGTTTTTCAGTTAAATTTTTTATTTATTATTATTATGTGTTTGACAAATTAAAGTTATTTCATTGCAAGGTTTTCTTTCATTAGGTGTATAAATACAGTTTCAAAACGGTCAAATGTGTTAGTTACTCCATTTCTAAAAAGAAAACAAAAGCATTTTAAACAAAACTGTCTGAAAGTAGAGTACTAAAACATATAATCTATTTGTTTTCGTCCTCCAGTGAAAGACAGACTGCCTTTAAATGTGCCAGTCTGCTGAGTTATTAGGCATGTTAATGCATGAACTGATAACTCATTTAATTTAATCAAAAGCAATCAACATGATCAGTTATCTTTGGGTGCCAAGACAGATGTCACACCGCATTCTAATTTGAACAAACCAATCTCTCCAGTAAAGCCCTGCAAGTTCTCCAGAGCTCACTCTGCTAAGAAAATCCCATTATATTTTATTATTAGTAATAATATGCAATATAATCTATATTATGTTATATATTATATTATGTACCCCTGCGACGGACTGGCGACCAGTCCAGGGGTGTACCCTGCCTTCGCCCATGAGTAGCCGGGTTAGGCTCCGGCAACCCCGTGACCCCGAAAGGGATAAAGCGGATTGGAAAATGAATGAATGAATGAATTATATTATGTAATATTTGTTTTTAGTTAAAAAAATGTCTTGACTATACCTTTAGTATTACAATGTTCTATCGTCTGCCATAAGTGTTCCAATCTCATTATTGTTTATACATGTTGTTTGTGTTAGTAAGGGGATTCTGAAAATATTTTTAAGACCCCAAATCACCAAAAAAAAACATTTAAATATGAAAACCCTGTGTTTTAGGCATTCCGTTTTTTGCAATGGAATCAAAATATCCAAGACTGTAATTTATTTGTGTTTATCATTTTATCAATATGGATCTCAAGATAGGAATTATTGCTCTTATTTATTAGTTTATTTTTCAAAAGAGATATGATTATTTTGTGTGATGTACTCCAAAAGCAGAATACAAGACGTTTTTGTATTATTATATATTGGCTGTGTAGATTCTCATTCATCCAAGTTGATTTATCTGAAGCAGTGGGTAAAAAAGAAGAGTCACTTGGACTAGGCCATCTTTTATTATTTTATTTTAAATGTTATAATGTAAACACATTTCACTTACTACACCTCACAGTTCATTAATAAGAGTGCCTCTTGAAGAGGTGAAACATTTTCACTGTTAAAATAAAAACCAAGTCCAGTTGACTGCTTTATATTAATTATTTCAATAGTCAGTTTATTGCTAAAATGATCACTAATTGAAATTCAACGGTGTTTAGTGGAGTTGAGATTTTCCATCATAAATCTTTTATCTTTTTTGTATGCCATCTAGAAAAAATAATTTGATCCAATATGACACTAATATATTTTCATTATTTGTTCTAAAAGTCTCAAAGTAACACTCCAGTTATGTTGAAAATTAGCATTTATATTCCTATTAATCAAAACTTGATGTAATACAAAAAAGCCAACTTTAATTTAAAACTTTAGGTGATTAAGCTTTTATCAACAGTTTGAAAAACAAACAAAGCCAGAATTATGAATGCAACTTAAACCAGGGATCTGCAAACCTTAACATTAAATTAGCTATGTGATCCAGTTTGTTATACCCTTTACTGTTTGGAAAAACACACTTTATTTATGTTTTTACCTGAACTAACTAACCTATTATTTGTTCAAGCTAGTTGTTTTCTCTATCCATTTTCTCATCCAAAAAGCCACAATAGAAGGGTTAAAGAGCCATAGAACGCAGACCCCTTGTGTAACAGAATTTAAAAAAAATAACATTTTAATTTAGCTTTTTAGCATTTTTTTACCTCTCGACTGCTGTTCTTGATGGAATAAAGCGGCTTCCACGTTGAAAAACAAATCTGCAGCCCCACGCCGCCATTACGCTCGGTATCAGACTGTACAAATATTTAAAACAAGAGAAATACGAAAACTATAAAGACATGGCGTTTTAAAAAAAAATCTAATGCTAACACACGCCTGCCACAAATGTCACCCTCCCCGCTTCCGGTACGTCCCCAGAAATAGTTCCGATGCGCGAGAACTCCAAGCAAGAGTTCCGCTGAGGAATGCTTTCCGATAACACAAACCACAGAAGCGATCACTTTTATTGTTACTATTACTATTACTATTACTATTACTATTACTATTACTATTACTATTACTGTTACTATTAGTATTACTATTACTATTCATTAATTCATTCATTCATTTATGCATTATTATTATTAATATTATTATTATTATTATTATTAGTAGTAGTAGTAGTGTAGTAGTGCTATTATTATTGTTATTATTATTATTATTATATAGAAACTGGAGTAGTGTAGTAGTGCTATTATTAATATTGTTATTATTATTATTATTATTTCTTTATTAATTTATGTTTTGGTGTTGTAAAATGACATTTTGAATAATTGCAAAGAATAAAAATATATGCTGTTTATCAATTGTATCTTTTTTCAAAACTCTTGTAATGATGTCAAAATGTTTGTATTTGTAGAAGTGGACCCCCGTCATACTAGTGTTGACATTGGTTAGAACTATTGGAGATACTTTAATAAACAAATAAACCAAAAAAAAGCATTTTGTCGATAATGACAATAAGTAGTTGTTGTAGTAGGGGTATTTTTAGTGTTATCATTTGCATACTATACAATATTTGGTGCATGAGTTTCTCTTTTAATTCTTTGAAAATGTTTATTTATTGTTCAAGTAGGATTATGAAGGAACATGTCTTCTCACCTAAATTTCTTGTTTGTTACTATAACCAGTGAAATCATGGAAGATTTAGTCAATTACACTGCAAAAACTGAATTTTAAGAAAATAAAATTACCAGTGAGGCAAATAAGTATTTGAGCAACCTGTGATTTTGCAAGTTCTCCAACTTAGAAATCATGGAGAGATCTGAGATTTTACTCTTCGGTGCATGTCCACTGTGATAGACATAGTCTTTCAAAAATATGTCCACTTCCACTCCACATATTAACCTAAATTAGAAGTACCTGTTTGAGGTCATTAGCTGCATAAATACACCTGTCCACCCCATGCAATCATTAAGACCCCAGCTACTAATATGTCTAAGACCAAAGAGCTGTCTAAAGACACCAGTCATAGCTGGATCTTCCAACGTGACCATGACCCGAAGCACACAGCCAAGATAACCAAGGAGTGGCTCCATAAGAATCATATCAAGGTTCTGGAGCGACCTAGTCAGTCTCCAGACCTAAACTCTATAGAAAATCTTTGGAGGGAGCTCAAACTTTGTGTTTCTCAGCAACAGTCCAGAAACCTGACTGATCTAGAGAAGATCTGTGTGGAGGAGTGGGCCAAAATCCCTCCTGCTGTGTGCAAACCTGGTGAAAACCTACAGGAAACATTTGACCTGTGTAACCACAAACAAATCTACTAATATTAACATTGATTTTCTCAGGTGTTCAAATACTTATTTGCAGCAGCAGCATCCAAAAAAGTTACATTTAAAATCATACAATGTGATTTACATATTTTTTAAAGAGTATGTCTCTCACAGTGGACATGCACCTCAGATGAAAATCTCAGACCTCTTTATGATTTATAAGTGGGAGAACTTGCAAAATCCCAGGGTGTTCAAATACTTATTGTCCTCACTGTACTTCCTGTGGGTCTTCACCAGGTTTGCACTGTAGCTGCTATTTTAGTCTAATCATCCATGCAGATCTTCTCAAGAGCTGAGATGATTTGGGGGCTGTCGCTGGCTTTCAACTCCCTCCACAAATTCATAATTTGATTGAGGGTCAGAGTCTAACTTGGCCATTGTAGAATGGACTTCATTGCATGGTTATTGTGATCATTGCCATGCTGAATTATTCAGCCATGTTTGATTCTCAATGTTCTCACTGATGAAAGAACGTTTTAGCCCAAAATTTCACCATACCGGACCTCATTCTTTCCTATAGTACGGATCAGTTGTTCTGTCCATTTAGCAGAAAAACAGCCTAAAAGCATGATGTTTCCACCCCCATGCTTCACCACGGTAATGGGTTTTCTTCAGATGCAACTCAGCATTCCTTCTGCTCCGCGATTGACGTTAATACCAAATACTTCCATTTTAATCAAATTTGACCACACAACATTCTCCCAGTCCTACTCTGGATCATCCAGATGGTCCCTGGAGAACTTTAGATGGGACAGGGGGGGACCTTTGGAGCATCACAGGATGATAATTATATGACGCAAAGTCTTCGACATGTCAGAATAAAGCTGTGAAAGAAAAAGCCTGGAGCACGGCCCCGCTTTGACTTTGAACACCACATGCATAAAACGTGTTCAAAAACTCATGTTCAGCGTGTGTCACATGCCCCGGTGTGCACGCAGCATCAGATGATGCTTTAAAAAAAGGACTTTCCAGAACTCCTCCATCTTTTGTGGTTGGTCAACTTCCAAAATCTGTGCCTGACAGACCTTTTTGTGCCATTGTACAGCCTGTCGTTGTTCACCTGTCGGCTTCTCCCATCAGGGGTCACCACAGCGAATCAGCTTGCGTAGACATTGTATGCCTGATACCCATCCTGAGTCAACCCTGTATTTTCAAGGGTTGCACAAGAACCCACACTGGATTTTCCATTGCACCCCTGGGAAACAAACCCAACTGTAACTACCCAGCTGAGCCATCCAGCCACTATACAGCCCTTGAAACTGCCCTCCCTTTGAAGCAGTTAAACTAACAATCTGCAATGATTTCAATTTGCGAGACTCTACAAGCTTGAATGTTTTGTCGTGATGGTGCTGCAACAATGATGGATTCTCCAAAAATGTTCCATTTGAGAGAAACAAATCACAAGACTGGAGAGGCCACAACAGAGGCAGTAGTTTTGCAAACAACAAGTGAAAACAACTTGAAACTCGCAAAAGAAAAAAACTGATCAGACGAAAAAGAGAAAACCAAAGTATCTTTATTGTTGTCAACATGCAGAATACAGAAAAAAGGTCAAAGGTTTTCAGCTCACAGGTTAGAGTTTACCACACACACTTGTCTATCCTCCCAAGGCTCTTTACACTATAAGAAGGGTATTAAGAAATTATTACAATTATTCAGTTATTAATTTCCATTTAGCAAAATCACAAACAAATTTGTAGAAAAGAACCCCGAACATCAAAAATGACCCCAGACTTTCACAAATGACAGAGATACTTTATATTGTAACTAGCAAGCAGCTACTAGAGATTGGATATTTGAGGGGACTGAATTATGCATGCATTTATGCAGGAAACTAACTGAAGTCTCACTACCCTCACTAATAACATTTGCAATGCTAACATTTTCGTTTAGGCATGCTAACATTTAGGCTTTCTCCCACATGAGTCCTTGGTTTATTTACCTGCTAGCTGACTAAATAAGGTAAGATTGTCATTTCTTTTGTCAAGCTATGGTCAGAGTCAGCATGCTGGTTCAGAAGACTGACAATTTTTCTAGAAATATCTTGTAAATGTACGTTAAATATCAATAATTTCCTTGGTGACGTCATTGTGGCCAAACATGCAATAATCACCAATGGAGTAGATCAAACTGTATCACCATAACAAGCTATTTCTCTGAGCTAGACTACTGTATGCTGTACTGTTGTGTGTACTTTTGTATGTCTGCTTGTGCTTTATGCATGTAAATGTTTTATACAGTACTTCAATAGAATTCAATGGTTTTTAAATAAGTGTTAAGGGCAAATGAGTGTGCAAATGTGTGTAAATATGCACGTAGTCCATTGTCAGGGGCTAAAGGTTCTTGTGGACTCGTAGTCTGACATACATTTGGGTTTAATTCCTTTCGCGTTGTAGTAATCCACCACTTGGTTTGGGACTTCTGCCAGAACACTCTTAGCCAAGGCAGCAGGGGAGGCCTGAAAAAGCAGAGGACAGAGAGGAGAAGCGGTGATACAAAACACAAGAGCTCCCATTGAACCCTCTTGTAAAGATCATTTAAGGCCGACCTTCACTGAGAAAACAATGTAACCCCCCCATGAGTGGAGCGACTGGCCAAACCCAACCGACATCATCCAAGACTTTTTTCTCGTTATCTCGTTATCTCTGGTGTCATTACTGGATTTGCATGAAATCTTTTTCCTCAAAAAAAGTGTATAAAAGCATCGACTCCACACAGTAAAATTGTAGATTTTTACATTTTAGCTTTGTTGTAGCCTTTTCTGTACTGTAGGATTTTATATTGGAAAATAATCTCATTATGTAGTTGCAGGATTAATCTTTTGATATTGCTACTGAAAAAGCAATTTTCTCAATTTGAGAGGGCTGACAAGGAATAATGGTATCCAAAGATTGAAACAAAAAAAAATGTTGCAAGCACAACTCAATTGGTTTTACCTTACTTCCAGATGAAAAATCATACAAATTTGTCTCTGAAATGGATATTGCACAGCGATATCATTCTTGAATTGTCATAATAATCTTCTGCCTTATTTGACAGATTCCTATGTTTTGCCTGTTTGACCCTGAACAAGATGAAGGGAGCAAATAAAAATGGCTGATGGATGAATCTGTGGTGCGATGGAGGGAACAGTCACCTCAAGGTTGAGGCAGTGGAGCCTTCATGTATATGTTATCTTCATCATTTTGTGTTTTTTTTTTTGCCCAATCCGTTTGGCGTCAGATGCAGACATTTCAGCCAAAGTACAGAAATTTCCCATAGCTGCAACATGAATCTTCACAACCTGCTATCTTGTAGTCAAACAGTCCATCTTCATTTCTTTTTGGCCAGACTACAAAACTTGGATTGTTATCATATTTTTTTTTTGTAAAATACTTGCTAAACATGTGAAAGCCCACTCAACAAAAATCACATTTTTTTGGTGTTTTTAACGTGTTCTTGTTGCATTTTTCTGATGATGGAGGACATATATAAAGAATATTGAGCCTAAAATTGAATTTCTGAGTATTTCTTTATTCAAATCATTGTGAATCAGGAGCAGATAAAAAATTGCTGTTTAAAAAAGAGCTTATTCATGACAGAAAATACACTGAGGGGGCCACAAGCACCCTGCTCCGCTCCATTAAGATCCATTCACTTGTAGACGACTAGATCCCTGTACGTCTTTGTTCTCTTAGCCTGAGTTGGAATCTGACTCCAAACTGTACGGCTGGATAGAGTTTGAAGTCAATTCTGTCACCCAGAGGATGGACTTAGAAGTGCTTTTGCTGATTTATAAAATGTTGAATGACATAGCACCAAAAGACACGACTAACTTCCAGACTCAGTATGCACCAGCCAGTCAGGCCTCTCTGGTCATCTGGATCCAGTCTTTTGTAACTTCATAAAGTCTACGGGATGAAGGGATGAAGAGTTTGGAAGGCCAATCTTTCGAACACATCTGTCTCCGGAAACATTTCACTTGGTTTTTCGTGAGCCGATCTAACAACCAGAGCTGATCCTGCATTCAGATTTCCAAAAAGCCTTAGATCAGCTCAAACTTATTCAAAAGTTATTCAAGTCACGAACTGACCAATCAGATGCCTCAGTAAAAGCATGTGGTGCCCGCTGGCCCTCAGCTCGAACGTTCGAAACGTTTGATTGACAGATTTGCCCAGTGGGAGGGGTGTGGCTTTCCAATAAGTTCACTCCTGATTAGCGAGAGTGGTTGCCACTGAAGTGTTGAATCAGATCGACTTGGACCAATCACTGCTTATTAACGCCGTCTGGTTCCAACATCGTCTGCATCGCAGAAAAATGCCGACTGAATTGACTTAATTTCATTGAAACCAGAAGTAAGACATTTTTTTATGGGTGACATCACGCTCACTATGTCCAGTTTTCTCTTATACAGTCAATGGCATGGCAGCAGCCCCGCCCTTTCACATCCCAGTTGCTGAGAACTAGGAGCAGGGAGCTTGTAACCCACCCAGGGTATTTTTTACGTCACAAATAAGTGCTTTATCAAACTGTATTTTTGCATCTTCTCCTGATTCACAATTTGAATAAAGAAATACTCAGAAGTGTTCTTCTATATGTCCTCTATTTTGAGAAAACTGCCACAACAACATGTTAAAAACAGCAAAAACGCCTTTTTGTCAGAATGTTTTTGTGAAGCACTTTGAATTGTCTTTATAAACTTGCTTTCCTTCACTTCCTTACAGATAAAAGATGAATAAGATCTGCAAACAAGCGGGACTCTTAATAACCAACAGAGGATTTTCAGAATAAAGCAGCAGGAAGAGTCTCAAACACTGGAGAACTACTTTAACTGGTAAAGGGAAATGAAACGGAATCCTTCATGCACACAAACTGCTGCTTTCTAACACACACAGACCCTTTGGAATGGTCAAAGTCAGAGAGTCTGTCGTTCGCCTCACATAATTCTCTTAGACAATGGATCATCAAAGCGCTTCCACCAAAACCTCTTCAACTGTCCTACCCCGCCTCCTCTTATTTCTCTCACTCTCATCTACCTGTTCCCCCACTCTTTCTGTCATCCAGCAGCTCCGTCCTGCTAATCCCCTCTGAAAAGGAATGACAGAGCATAAAATCACCTCTCCACCTCTGTCACAAACTCCCTGGCTCCCTTTTGTCTTTAGCTCTGGTCCTCTGCTGAATCCCCCCATCACCACCACCACCTTTCTCTCCTCCTTCCTAAACTTTCCTCAACCCTACGAATTATTTATCACTTCTCTCTGTCCAATTTTCCAGCTTTGAATGTTCATGTCGTAATCCTTAGGATGCTGATTTGATGAGATATAATTTCCAAACCAGTCACAGATCAAACTCACCATAACGGATGCGAGCGAACACATCTGGTCAGAGCCAGGCAAGGCTAATGCAGCCAGAGAAGAAGAACACACACTTGCGAATGCACACAGCAACCGTCCAGAAAGGAGAACACTAATGCTTCATGACGAGCAGAGCAAACATATGATGCTCACCCACCCACAAACACACACATCCCAAATCAATGTCAATGTTTTTAGAGGATGGGCTAAAAGACTGAAGCTGCTCCTCACAAAGACAGATCTGAATATATACTGTTGGAAAGTAATGATCAAAGTTTGACCTTTTGGATTCAGCCAAATCTGTTTACTTGTTTTTTTATGATGTGTCTGGTTTTATGAAAGAGTTCTCCTGATGGTTGTCAAAGTAGCAAGCTCCAGTTGTGTTTAGATCAGCATTTTAGATTAACATTCATTCTTTATCGGCGCTGGTCTCTCAATGAGATAGAAAAAGTAGGTTTACATTAAAATAAGTACGAAAGTAAAGGTTCTACTGTATTTTTTTTATCAATGACATTATTTGTCATCAATCTGATTTAGATTTACAGAAATGTTAAAGTAAGTATAAATGGATGTAGGTGTAGGAAGTACGTTTGGGTTAAAGAGTCTGTTTTTGGTTGAAGATTTATTGAGCTAAAATAAAAGCTTCAAATAAAAAAATTAGGCTGATTTTTAAGTGCACAGAGAATAGAACAAAGGTGTGCACAAGCTCACCCCTGATTGGTGAGAGTGGTTGCCATAGAAACATTGACTGAAACTGACTGAAATGACTTCATTTCGTTGGAGCTGGAAGTAAACGTTTTTTATGGGTGACGTCAAAATCACTTGCTCCAGTTCTCTTACACAGTCAGTGTTTGTTGTTGTTCACGTTTCGTCATATGCTGTCAGGGGTCGCCACAGGACATCACCTTTCACTGATTCGCACGTTCAGTTTTGGCAGAGAGAGATTTACGCCTGATGCCAATCCTGACACAACTCTGTATTTTGACCAGGCTGGGGACCGGCATAGGGAGACTCCTTGTGGCTACATAGTTGGGCAGTAGTGTAAAGGGATTTGCCAAGGGACCTACAGCTGACAAACAAACCCTGGGTTTCCAGGCAGCACACCTGCATGCAGCCAACTGAGCCATCCAGCCGCTTATATAGTCAATGTGTGTGACATAGGTTAACCAACAATCCTCCATTAGTCTTACCTTTTGGCTTTTAGTTATAAAAAAAAATAAAAAGACCAGGGAGGGTCAAGAACTCAGAAACAGCTTTTAAATTTCCATCCTAAGGTAAATTTATCTTAAGGGGACCAATGGTGTCTCTGGTTCAAACACAAAACCCCTAAAAAGTTTATGTAATAAAGTTTTTTTAAGTGTAAAAATGCAAACTGATTAAAAAATAACAGTTATTATAATCTAAGCAATATAATTACATAATGGATAAAACTTAAACCAGATTTAATAAAACTTTGTCAAAAGTCAGTCTCATAAGCATCTAAAACATCTGCACTTTAGGTCAGTAAAGCTCTTAGAGCTAGCAAGATAAATACCAAACTCACCTTACTTATGTAACACCGATAACAACATTTTCTCTTTTGACATTTACATTTAGGAAACAAAATGTACCACCCTCCACCGTGGGCATCTTTTTGAATGCGTTCAAACATTTATCGTATCAGTGTTTGCATTCATTTATTGACCTGGTGGGCATGTGTATGGTTTGAGTAAGGCTTAGGATCATGTAAAATAGCACAGAGCAACATCTACTGTCTATCCCAGCCAACACGTACATGTTTGAAGTCCTTGAAAGGGACAAACTGGACGATGTCTCGAAGGACGGGCTCGCCCTTGGGAGAACGCAGGATTCCATCATCTCCGTCAAGGATCTGCATGTCTGTGAAGTCTGCGTTGCCCACGCCAACAATGATGACCGACATGGGCAGGTGAGAGGCATGGACTATGGCCTCCCGTGTGTCGGCCATGTCGGTGATGACTCCGTCTGTCAGGATCAGCAGGATGAAGTATTCCTGGTTGTCAAGTTGAAAGGAAGAAATGAGGAAAAGATGGCCAGTTACAATTGTGTTTTAACAGTGACTCCTGATTTAAAGTAAAGCTTTCCTATTGGCCTTTAAATTATGATTATGTCACTTTTGGGCAAAATCAAAAAACCTGTGTCGCTTTCCAGGACATAGTTAGTAGTTCATTAGAAATTCGCCTCCGAGTAGTGGGCAGGGCCATTGGAATGGTGTAAGCCTCCACTAATATCCCATCATCCCTTTGTTTACACTCTCTCCTGCTAGCTTACAGCCCCTCACAACCCGACCCTAACATTAGTGGTACAACAAAATTGGCGAGCAGTATCACAGCTATCCAGATGTACAGTTTTGAGCCAGATTCCAGCTCAGACGAGGAAAACAAAGACGTACATGGATGTACTTGTCTACAATTGAGTGCATTAGAATGAACAGGAGCTGGGAGCTTGTAGTTTGCCAATTCTAGTTTGTACGTAACAACTACAACATTTTTCACACTGCATTTTTTTTTGTCTGCTCCTGATTCACAACCATTTGAATAAAGCAATACCCAGAAATGCGATTTTAAGCTTTATTTTATTTATATTTGCGCTCCATCATGAGAAAACACCAAATACACCATTTTTATTGGAGTGGGTCTTTAAATCAAACTCAGTCCAATCCTCAAGAGTCAGGGAGAAGCAAGCATAGAGACAGATGGGGATGAAAGTGTCTACATTTTCTCCATTTATTTGAACGTATTTAATTTTGCTCATCTTTTCCTTCCTAAGACATCTCACTTGTTGTTTTTTCTGCATTGTGTTTTGTCTTTTCCTTTTCTGTCTTTCTGCCAGAACAAACACCAAAAGTCACAACAACAGTAAAGAGCACTCCAGTGTTTCTCTTTCATTTTCTCACTCACCATGGCCTCTTTGGTGTGCATCTCCTCAGAGGCGGAGGAGGCCACTTTCTGGATGATTGGGGCAATGTTAGTCGGCCCGTACAGTTGGATCTTAGGGAGACAATTCTGGTAGGCCTCCACCACACCTTGGATCCCTGCAACCCACAACAACGCAGGGTCTTCACTTGCTTATTTATCTCTGTCGGCCCACATTGCTGCGCTGACCTTACAAAGTCAAAGTTCTTGTGCTCGCAGAAGTACTTGCAACAATAAATCAGACTCTCTACATGTAATTTTACTCCAAGGTGACAGAGCATTTTTCAAAATGCATTGCCTCATGCTACACACAAACATGACACACATGCACCTTCACAGCAGGCACTGAAGCTATGTTGGGAGGAGAGCACAGAAGCCTATTTCACACGTGGAAATTAGTGTTGTTTCTCTCTGTGTTGTGGAGCCTGAAATACATTCTGCAGCATTGTGACAATCTCCCAGCTGCATTTAGTGTATGCTTAAGTAGGTCTGCATGCTTTTGTGTGCGAGTGGAGGAAACAAGGGGTTAGGAAAGAGTGAGCTGTAGAAATATGAGCTGAAGGTGAGGTACAGACAAGACGCACTGCAGAGCTGTCTGGTTCTATCTTGTGTCAGTCTGAGGCACTCACCTGCACACTCAGGATTGTCCTCATCGAAGTTCACAGCAAAGTCATGCGAAACCTTAAAGCAAGGCAGAAAACAGGCACCAGTAGCCACGACAATCAGCAAAACATGTCAATTCCACTTAAAACTGTGACAGATTTTGCTTTCATCTTGTTCTAACACAAGCGTCTCCGAAGGATGCCTGAAACTTTAATCCCAAGCAACCAGAAATCCCTCCTGCTGCAGCGAAGACACACCCTCAAATGTCCTACCTTGAAGTCAGGTGGTATCAGAGCTCCAAAACCAAATGCAGGAAACATTTTATCACTGAAAAAAAATGAAGAGAGACATGGATAATGGGAAAACAAGGCAGCAAAGGAAATACAAATGATGGACACAAGCCTGACATCTGAATAACTTTTTGCATATCATCTTCAGGAGACACAGTTTGATTTTCAAGGGGAAAAACTGCCCATGCGTCTCTGTTCCTTTAGATTGTGTGTCAGCATGAGGTGAATGATGATTGATGGAGTGCTCTCTACCTGTCATAGTCTTGGCAGATCTCTCCAACAGCCACCAGAGCTTTGAGGTACTCATTGGGCTGGTAGGGATGGATGTAGTGGAGGGAGCAGCTGTTCCTCGGATCCCCGTTGGATGCTGTAAAGTCTATTGCCACCTAAAATGCAAAAAGAAATTGAAACAGTTTCAGCAAGGCGGGAGACGACAGTAAACTGATGCAAATGAAGTAATTTAAAGTTTAATGTCATATTTACTGTAAACTGAATCTGACAGCCTCCCATGATGTAATCCAGAAAAGAATACATTTTAATGATCTGTCAAGAAAGAGCATTGGAAATCAGTTTGGGTTATCTAAGAACAATTGCCTCAGACATTGAGGAGATGTTGCTGGCGTTTAACAAGAAGTGCCCCAACAAAATGAACACATAGTGACATGAAGGAATACCATCATGGTCTTAAATATACCATCTGTGAAGCTGGTCCTCAGGAGGAAAGGACTCTCATCACTTTTCACTTTTGAAATGAAACAGGAAAATCAAAATAAAATTCTACATGTGTATCGTGGGGGAAAATCAATCAGACACATCCAATGTGAAATATAGATTTTTGAAATATAGCAGATAATTGTGTGCTTCTTTTCTCTTTTTTACACTGGAAAAAATATCCTACATAAAACAAGTTAAAAAATCTAGTCTTCCAATGGAAATAAAATAAATTCTATGTCTTGTTCTTTTATGACAAAATGTAATCTTGAAATTAGCTGTAAACGCTCATTTCTCTGATCATTAAAAAGAATTATGTTCTAAAATAAGCCTTTATTATTGATTTAAGCTATAAATTATCAAACTAGGTACATATATATACATACTAATTCTTTTTCCACAAAAATGTCATGTTTTAAGTGCTACAACAATCCAACTATCCTTATTTTTAGACCAATTAAAATAATGCAACTTTGTTTTCAAAATACGTTTAAATTATGAGTCAAAACCTAGTTTTATTAGAGATAGTACTTAAAATAAGAGTTTTTTCAAGATCATCTTAAATAAAAGTTACTAGTAAGTTAGTTCTGCCTCATATCAAGTGCAGTAAGATATTTAAACAAGAAACTAGACAAAAACACTTGTTGAGATTTTGTCTTTTTGCATTGTACTATTTATATTCTGTGATTTTTAATTACATTTTTTTGGCTTCACAGTTGCCCAAAGCTTTAAAGCATGACTCTTGATCTTTAGCCTGCTACTTCTGGTGGTGAAAATGAGGTACTTGTAAAGATGTGGTAAAGCAAATTCAAAATTTGTTTTGATCGTTAATATGATTTCAGTCAACTTTTAACTTTAACAATTTACTTATTCCATCCATTTGTTTTGTTCCACTCCTTCAACAAAACAAACTCCTTCAACAACTTCAGGTCCAAGTCATAGGGGCAGCAACAAGCAAAGATGCCCACACGTTCCTCTACAAAGCCAGCTTCTCTGAGGGCATCTTGAGACATTTCCAGGCCAGTTGAAAGACAGTCTCTCCAGCATCCTTAGTCTTCCCCTGGGGTCTCCACCCATAGGACATGCTCCGCCTCCACAGGGAGGATACTACTAACTCTGGAATACACTTTCCCAGGGTGGTCTCCCTTCTTAAAAGGGCCATCACTCTCGTCTGCCAATTCCTTGGTACTGTCCCCAACTGCCATGCGATGCTCCAAAGATGTGTCAGCCAAGACAGCCCCACACAATTTAGAGACTTGAGGTACTCGGGATGGACAGAGGAGCTCCTTAACTACTTTAGTGACTTCAGCTCAGGTGATGGACAGCCCCTCATTGGAGTCTCTGGGCTTTCCTTCTTCAGTAGAAGGCATATCTATAGGATTTGAAGAGATCCCCAAACTTCACACTACACAATAATTTCCCAAATTAAAATTGACAGCTCCCCACCAGCAAGGTGCCACTAGAAAAGAGCTTCCCTCTGCTAAGTTGACCCACATTTTACCTGAATCTATTTGACTGATAATCCTTCTCTATCGTGGCCCAACCAAACCCTTCCTAGGATTGAAATGTTGCCTCCACAACAGCAGGTTTCTTTGACTGCCAATCCCTTAAGTCAGGCAGTTACAGTGAGAATCCTTTTTCAGTAAGATGGCATCCCTTAATTTTAGTGTCCACCACTGTGTTCATGGAGGAACCAGAAACCTTATGGCCACAGCTTCGAACAGTCATCAGGACCATTCAGTTGGAGACCACGGAGCGCTCTGTCTCCATGTCCCCAGCTTCACTTGATACCTGTTCAAAGTTCTGCCTGATGTTGGAGTTAAAGACCTCGCTGACAGAGGACTCAGCCAGGTGTTCCCAGCTAACTCTCAAAGTATGATTGGGTCAGGCAAGTCTTTCCAGCCTCCTCATCTACCTGTGGATCCACCTCACCACAAGGAAATGATCAGTAGAAACCTTTGCCTCTCTTTTTTACCCAAGTATCCAAGACACACGGTTGAAAACCTTTTGAAGCAAATACAAAGTCAATCATCAACCTTCTACAAAGACTGTCCTTGTGCAACAGCACTGATGAATGATCTTGTGTTTGAACATGGTGTGGTATGGACAAACTGTGATGCGCACTAAAGTCCACCACTTCGGTTTAGATCAGGGAAGCCTTTCCTCTCAATCATGGCCTTCTAGGTGACTCTGTTGTTGCCCATGCGGGAGTTGAAGTCCCCCAGGAAGATAATGTAGTCCCCCACCAGGAAACTTTTCTCCAAGAGACCCCAAGAACTCAGGGTACTCCAAACTGGTCCATGTGCCAAAACCAAAGTCATGGATCTATTCCCCATGCAAAGTCACAGGGACATGGTCCTCTTGTCCCCCAGTGTGAATTTGAACACTTTTAGGCCGAGCTGGAAGCCCACAAGTAAGTCCACATCAGCCCCCACTCATCCCCGTAAGCACCTCCAGAATGGTTGAGTTCAAACCCTCTCTTGAGATTCAGCTTTAAGCCCAGGCTATACGTGGAAATGAGCCAAACTATATCTAACCAATACCTCTTGACCTCCAGCTCAAGCTCCTTTTCTTCCAGAGAGGTTACTTTCCATGTCCCTCAAGCCAAAAGCCATGACTGGTCATTGAAGCACCTGCCTTCCACCACCTGCAAGAGGGCCTGAAACCTACCGGGGAGTCCCCTGTGCTGAGGTGTGCTGCGCTGGGCTGACAAGGGAATTCCCATGGGAAGATCTCTGACCACTAGGTGCTTGCCTGCAACCATCCAACCCAAGGCTTGGGGCCTCCAGGGTGGGTGGGGCCTTTGGCAACATAACTGAACATTTTAATTTTACATTTTAATTAATTAAAATTCACGCACACATATATATTTAATTGTACACAGGGGCGGAGCTACTAGGGTGCAGGGGGGGAAGCTTCTTCCTAAAAAAAAAAAAGCTTAGACCCCCATAAGAAATCACCAACACAAAATCATCAGTACAATAACAAATAACAAAAGCAATATTTTTAAATGAAATAAAAGCAATAGTGATATAAAAACTGTTTGCAATGGCAAACTGCTGTTCTCATTTGCCCCCCTCTGCCCTTCATGTAAAATGTTCTAGTTCTGCCCCTGATTATACATATTTGTATATAAATGTGTGTGTGTGAGCACAAACAAGCACCAGCATATATGGCCATAAGTTCATTTTTGGACAGTTAAGAGGCAGATCTAATAATGTCATCAAAGGGAAAGGACGTGAGTGCTCGTGTGAAACATCACCTTGCAGTGGTTGAGAATGACAGTTCCCGAGTTTCTGTAATTTTTTTTCTTCATTTGATACTTGGGGTTGATGCATTCCCATTGGATCTGGATTA
>BSAI01000106.1:4322825-4352022 GCA_036245035.1 Adrianichthys oophorus
AGATAGATAGATAGATAGATAGATAGATAGATAGATAGATAGATAGACTTCACTGATCGTAATCATTATTTATTTTATTTTATTTTATGTACTGGAACTGTCATAAATAATGATTTTTGTAATAATATATTGTTTTTATTCAGAAGTTACAAACCAGAATTTGATATGTAAAAAAAAACAAGTAAGTAAGAAAAATAATATGTAAAAAATAAGTAAAAGTATAAAAGTTTGCTTCCTTTCGCTCCTTTTCAAGGAATTAATATTTCTCAGACTTCACATTTCATTGAGTCAATGTATCATGTGTTGTAGGAATAAGTACAAGCATATCTATTTATAAGTAATTATAATGGTATTCTAATTTAGATGGGGTTGTATACATATAGAGATGTATTTCTTTTTACTTTCTTTTACTTACTTTTCTGATCAAATCATGACAAATCAGATTAATTTTAATATATCTATGTATACTAATAGATGTTTAAGTCTTTTCCTTGTATTCTGTAGTATTTTTTGTTTTGATTGCTTGAAATAAATCCATCACAATCAATCAAATCAACTTTTTGCTATTATATACAAAAGTCATTTGTCATTAAAAAAAACCCTCTTATTTGAGTCAAAAAATTTAAATACATTTTGAATTATGCTGAAGTGCACAAAGAAAAGTTTGTTTCTTGGCCCATCAATCCAGAATATTGGTTTGTCTATGTGTTTTAAACTAAGAAACGGTACTAAATATTTCTCAGCCTTGGACTTCATGCCAAACTGTGAAAACAACAACCTGAAATCACTTATGTATTAACCAACAGCTTGTCGCTGCTTTCAAGGAAAGATTATTTTTATATTCATAGTGCTGGGATGCTGCTTAAATTAGACAATTTCTTGCCAGGAAACAGCAGGCATGCCAGTGCCATTTGGCTTCAATCTTGTTAACAAGCCTTGAGCCTCCCTAAAGAGAGTTGTTGTGTTGATGAACCTGCGGCCAAGGTTTATTACAGATTAAAGTAAATCAAATGATACTGGCATCATTTTCGCATCAGCTGTTGCAATAAACTCACCTTTAACTCCCTGTCGTGGTCTCCGCTGCACAATGTGTTCAAGGAAACTTTGAAGGATTTCCAGACTGGGCTCAGGTTGTTCATGACCGTCTGCGAACGTTTGATGATACCTTATTTTGTGCTTTAAAAAAGTTAGTGATGGTAAATGAGGAAAAAAAATGGATTACCTCAGTTCTGTGCACGAGCGACTCCGTCCTGTCATCATTTACTCTAAAAATCTCCAGAAAAGGGTCTGATTTACTAAAGAAATCCTTGAGAGAGAAAACACAGAGTACAGCATTTACCCAGATGTGTTTTTTACCCCATAAATCATTCATGCACCCGCTGAATTGTTATTTGACCTCTTTTCCCACTCTTTCTATTTTGTTTCATCTATCCATCTCTCCTGTTCTTTCCAATTTATCCACCACCTCCCTGCAGCCTTCCACAACTCCCTTTGGGCACAACTTGTTCGGATTAGTCATCCATGGCCATGTGCATGAAAGCTACAAATTAATATGGTTATCTGTGAATGTGGCGGGGTTCTCGAGATTAAATGGGGTTATTGTGGAGGAGGGGTGCCCACCTATCTCAGCGGGCCTCCTCTAAGGTCAGATTGTACTCTTGTGTATTATGTCAGATGCTACTTCATCAAATCGCACGGGCATTAAAGCCTGTTCTTCACTTTTTATTCTACATTATCTTTTTTAAAAAATCCAAAATTTGAATCATTTTAGTTGAAAACAAGCAGTCACACAAACCTTGTCGTCCAGCTTCCGAGCGCTGAAGGAGAGTTCGACGTAATCGTCATTTCCAGACAACTCTTCTGCCGTCACCTATCGAGGGGGAGCGGGAAAAGATGGAGAGGCAACAGGAGGAGAATCCAACAAAGAGGAAGGAGGTAAGGGAAAATTAGATAGAAAAGAGGAGTACGACAGGCTGAACAGGCAATATCATCAAATTTTTTAGCTGCAGAGACTCTGAGTGGGCAAAAATGTGTATGTGATTGATGCACATGCAGGTTGCTGACTCTGGAACAGCGTCGTACCATTATGGAGGACTTTCCGGCGGTATTTCCCTGTTTGAGTAGAGCTTTGGTCAGCTTTCTTTGTGAGACAATCTGAAATAGGCAATAAGAGCACCAAAGACAGAGAGGAAGTCTTAGAGGTCACGTCTGTACTGTACTGTACTTTACTGTGAAGGGCTGTGAGCAAATGTGTGTAAACAAAGGGATGATGGGATATCAGCAGAGGTTTACTTCCACGCCAACAGTCCGACCACAACTCAGAGGTGAATTTCTAATGAACTCCTGCCGCCCTGCAGAAACTATGTCCTAGAAAACGATACAGGTTTATTGATTTGGTTAATAAGAGCATAATCATAATTCAAAGACCACTGGGAATGCTTTTATAATAGACCAAAAGATGATCAGAGTGGGACTTTAATGAGCATTATACCCATACATTGAATAGGAAACATTGTGGAATGTTATTTAGCCTGATAACAATCAGCTATAAACTCATTATGTGTGTTTTTTTGGCCAACTGGCTTATTCACTTATGAATGCAGTGAAAACAATCTGAGGGAGCCTGGGGCTTTATGTAAATACAAACTGAAGGACACTGAAAGTGCAAATGGAGACAGTAGCAGGAGCTGACCTTAAGTCTGATGATCCACAGCTGAAGCTGACTCCTCGCACTAACCAAACTACATATTATCTGTCTAACTACTTACTGTCTTTGCAATGGAGTCTTTACACCATTGTGTAGTTTGTTGTGAATCAGTTTCATTAAAATATAAAACTCAAATGCACAACGAGGGCTGCCTTAAACCTTCAACTACCTGCTCAGCCAAATGGTTAAACGTATTTTTAAATCGAATCAAACTTTTTTTTGTTTAACAAAAATGCTTCAGTTGATTGTGATAATTATTCACCCAAGGCAATAATAAAATAGAAAAAGATTTTTGTTTTTGTTTTGGTGGGGTTGTTAGCCCCACTCAACATAATTAATAGACCACTAGGAACACTTTTACAATAGATAGGTTTGGAGTGTGTATTTGAAGAGGTTAATGGATTACAGACAGGTACTAAAGAAAAGCAAAAAATTGAATTAAGGCGTAATACATCCATGCAGATTACTCCTCCAGTGATGTATTTTAATTATTAACGCAGTTTTTCCACATCTGTCTCCTGACTATGCTTACATCATTACTTTTAGCTCCTAAGACAATATTCAGAGGAGCACCACATAAACCACTCTCACAAGCATTGCCATTTTCCATGTGACTAGTTATTGCTGAAAGCCCACATCTATGCATCTTTTTTTCACCCATATGCAGGGGCAGAGCTACGGGGGGTAGGTCACCCCGCAAAAAGAAAGCTTTGACCCTCCCCCCACTAGTCCCCTAATTTATTATTATTGATAAAGATTAAGAGAAATCCCCAATATACGCTTTTTAAGCATGGCAAAAACAGCAACTGAAAGAAATTCATAATTAAATTAACATTAAAACCACATGTTCTCATTTGCCACTCTGTCAAAGTCTTTTGCCCCCTTTCCACCCTCCCATTTAAAATGTTCCACCTGCCCATATGTTTATTTTAATCTCATGATAACCACGTACTTGGTTATTTGTTTCTATCTATCAGACTGACCTGTCCTAAGGTGCACTCCATCGCTCCCAGAAAGTCAGCGTCACGGAGACCATTGTTGCCAGAGCTGATGTCATGCAGCTCAAATCGGAGCCTCTGAACCTCCTCAAAGTAGTAATCCACCAAGAAGATCTTGGAGAAAACTGGACCGCTGCTGCTGCGGATCACCTCTGTACGATCCACCTGCAATTACAAACTAGCATGGGTTAAAAGCTTGAGACAAAACCCTGACGGCTGCACAGTTAATGAGAAAAAGTTCATGAAAATGAGCAAACTCATTCAAATCTTTTTTAAAACCACATCTATGTCGATTCTTTATTTGAATATGAGTAATAACTCCATGAAAATCACATCTATAGTAGATTCAAACTCATTTACATGAAAAAGAAAACCCCACATTTTTTTATTAAAAGAATGTGTCGCAAAGTTCAGTTGTTGTAGCTCACTCATACAAACACATCCAAAAAGTTGGTTATCACTTCAGCCATTTGTTTGCAGTCTTACTTAAACTGGGCGCCATGAGTAGCGCTCCAAAAGAGTACTGAAGTATGAAAACCCCATTCAACACCAAACTCTCTGCTTTTGTGCATTGATTATCAGCCTGCAAAGTCTTTTCAGTAAAGCAGCAATTACCACAAATAGCCATTAGAAAATTGTGTTACACTTATCAGCTTGACAGCTGCAAACATTGATTTTTTTCCCCAATGCAGACTTTAATTCTCACAAGCTGTCTGACTACACAGAAATCTGATCATAGCTGTAACATTGATCCCACATTGGATTTTCTTGATTATTTTCTTGGACTGCTTGGCACAGAAAGATGGGAATCAGAATCTTCAACCCATTCAAATTACTGACTCTCACATGTTTGGAGATTTGACACCAATTTTGGCCTTTTTTGACACTTAGCTCAATAAAGCAATGAAACATTCCAAAGAAACACAACAACAGTCAACGTTCTTTCAGTATGCACCAATGGGATGACTACTCTGATTGGCTGAAATTAAACTGTACTTGTCATCATGTTTCTTTTTTTTTTTTTCTTAAATGGGGCTTATCATTTTATTCCTTTCATCTTATTTTGTGTTTGGGTCAAAACTGATCCATTTTCACACTTGGAAATTTGCCTGAGCACAGCATAAGGTTTTATTTGCACGTATTTAACATTTTCTCCTGACTTTTGTCAAAAGTAATAAAAAGAAGAACCAAGTGCCAAACAGTTCCTAACCCTCTGAATTCACCGTTGCATTTTCCATTCACACTGCGTGTTTACAATGATCCAGAACTGAAACCGAAGTGCCCCCCCCCATTAGCATTATTTTCAGTCAAAGTTTAACATGAAGCTTTCTACATGTTTTTAGGTTTGGCATTTTTGGCTTAAAACACACATAACAAGATTTATGATGCTTAGAAATTTGATGTGATTTGAAATTTTGCTAACAATTTAGTGCAGCTTCGCCAGTTTTTTTGCAGACTTGTTTTTGCGTTGTTGTTTATGAATTGAGACAGTTTTATTTTGTCTATATTTGTTGGATCTTTAGCTATGAACATTAAAACGGTTTTATATCAGTTTTTGCAGTAAAGAAATGACAACATTTCCCACTTAGAATTGAGTTTTTAAATAGTTTCAGATTCATTGTGGAACTATTGGGTAATATAATAAAAAAATACATGTGGAAAAAAATAAATATTTGGTCTAAAAAGGTGGATGTCAAGCATTGCTAAAAAAAAAAAGAGTCTTACTAAACAAATTAATCGAGCAAATTATGAAGTAGAAAAAAAAGTTTAAAAAGGCCCCAAACTATTCAGGGTCAATGTAATAGTTCCTCCTCAAAATTAGAAATAAATGTTACAAACTAAAGCGGATTTCCTGTTGTGTGTGGACCCCATCGTGATATGAAAGTTTAAAAAAACAAACTGCTTTCTAGTGTTGTTTACCAGAAAGCTTTCTGTGGACTCTCCTAAGGCAGAGATGCTGCACTACTTTGTGAGCAGTTGATCTTAAGGCCCTGGGGAAAACAGCTGTTTGTGTGTGAGAGGGTGTGGGGGGCTTTTAGCCTCTGAGAGTCTGATTCTGTTTCTGTGCTGTGTCACATTTGGACCTACACGTGTGTTTGCAGATCTGTGACATGGCCAATGATCCACAATGGAAATGAGTATTCTTTTCTATATTTGTAAATATAAAACAGCTCAACCAGCATGTTACTTACCTACCTTAGAAAGAAAATGAAAAATATCTCCAGTTTCCTCATCAATTTTTTTTACATTTTTACTGTTTCCTGTGTAGAAATCCTTTCATTTTTTGTGGTTCTGCATTCATTTTGCCTTCAATTTTATTTAGCTTTTCATTCTTTCTTGCTTTTTTCCAGTTTCTCCCACCACATGCAAGGCCATTATCTCCTGTAAATCTTATTTTGTTGTGGTTTTAACTTTCCTTTCCTTCTATTTCCTCACAGCGCTTTGGAGTTTCATTTCTGCTCCTGTTTATTTCTCTTTCTTTTTGCGGCTCTAATGTGTTTTTCATAAACATTGCTGAATTACCCTCTTTAGGGAGGGCCTTGAGGTGAGAATTTTGTTTAAATAAAGGCACTCTTTTTTTGCCTTGAATGTCTCTGTAAGTATCTTGCAGACAGAAATCGAACACTCCGACGTTTTTTCTTAAAAAAACTGCAGATGCGTGTTGTTCTTTAGATGTTACAAGAGTGGTGTCATGGGACTGGTGGTGTAGGACCCAAAAATGCAGACATGCAGGGATGGTGGCAGAAACCAAAACATTTAATAAATAAACTGAAACATGACAAAAAACTCCTCCTCAAGAAGGGAAGGGCGAGCAGTTCCCTTTGACTGTAAAAGAGAACTGGACTGAGCAGGTGTGACGTCACCCATAGAAACAGTGGTTTTTGCTACTGCAGTCCTCATCACCCTATTTCAGATGTTTCCTGCAGCTGCTATTTAACCACTCTTGTCGTCTCTTCTCTTGTCTTCCAAAATCCTGTCTTTGCCGGAGCCACACCATAGCCTCGTTTCCACTGAACGGTACAATACAGTCCTGTCTGGTATTTTGAGTGTTTCCACTATAAAATGGAAAAACATTTTTGTTTTTTTTCCTTTTTCTATGTGGAATTTTGGTTTCTTGAATTTGTTTTTTTATTTTATAATTTAATGTTGTTTTTTTTCCATTATTTGTCGTTGCGACCTTTAATCTGTTTTTGCGTTGAGTGATTTGTAGGTGTGATTTGCACTTCAGGGCCACCGAAAACACTTGGAAAGATAGTCTCCAAAGAGTGCAAAGTTTATCAGTTAAAAATATTAATAACTACTGTTTAATCCTCCAAAAATATATAACTCTCAATCAAATACTATATTAGATTTATGCTGCAAAAATATAGTTAATAAATGTTTCCATCTTATGGAATAGTCAAACTTTTTATAATATAAAATCATATTTTTCTATGTTTTTTTTTCATTCAGTGTGATGCATTTAATGGTATGTTTTAAATTAGCGAGATGCGGCATGAAGGGGTTATACGAAGAAGCACACAAGCATATGTCTGCATATCTTGACATAAGCATGTGGTGAACTGTGCTGAGTCGTCAGAAATATCATCTGGATTCCGCTCAGATTTCCACAGACTAAATAAATGCTGTTCACATGACTGGAACAGAAATGTTCTTGAGTACATGCTCAATGTTTGTCATCATGAAAATGATCCCTCAATAATTTATCATACAACAGACTTTTGCAAGAATAAGACGTCAGTGCTGTCGGTGTGATGGACACTTTATTACACTTCATTGTGTTTTACACGAGGTGTCGTAGTGGATGTGTCAGCGTGAGAAAGCACACTTGAGAATGATACACTTCTGTTTTCCAGCTCTGACTCATCATTATGACTTCATTTCCTGATTATGAAAAAGTCATTTTCAGCAGAGGTGCATTAACAGATGCCCCCCCCACACACACACACAGTCTGTTCAAATGACTGTACCTCGAACCACTGGCCATGCGACTGCATCTTCAGCACCACGCACGGGTCAGGTTTGGAAAGAGCGTCACGATCCGAGATGCCCCGGCAAGCCACTCGCAGCTCCACTTTGGTCAGGCATGGGGAGCTTATGAAGCCCAGCGTGGCCTCTGCAGACTCATAGATGTTACTCATGCTGGACGCACTGTCACCCTGAAAGTGAAAAAAAAAATACTTCTCTTACTTTAGAAAGACCACTTACTTTAGAAATATATAAATTATTTTACATGTATTCTCCAACATGAAAAAAAAAGCTACAAGAACATGTTAAAAATACAATTTTTTCATCGTAGTGGGTCTTTAAAACTGTTTTATTTGCAGATGATACAAATATTTTTTGTTGAGGAGATAATTTAGAGGAAGTTACTAGATTTAAGATTTGGCTGGATCTGAATAAGTTCACATTTAATTAAAATAAAACTAAGTAAAATGTGTAAATAAAACAACCCACATTAATAAAAAAAATAAGATTAATAGTAAACAAATTGAAAGAATGTCAGAAAATTTCTTGGTGTCTTTAAATCATATTAAAGAAATTAAAAATGAACAATTACAAAAGAGCATCCAAAGACGCTTCAATTTAAGAGATAATAAATACAGTCTGTTTTTTAGTTTTTTTGTAAATTCATAGTTATACATTTGTTTATGATAATTATTTTATCAGTTTGAAATACATAAATGAATACATAAGTAATGAGTAAGAAAACGTACAGTTGGCTTATAGCCTACTAATCCTAATGTCCTAAAACAATATTAAATATATTACATTTATATAAACACTACACATTTGCAACTGTATGCAATAGAGATGCAAAAAAATCACTTTCTTCACGATTCGGTTCAATGGTGTAACACACAGTTCTATTTTTTACAGGAACTGTGGCATCCCTAATAGATAGAAAGACAGATGGATCCACTGCAGCAAATGTACTTTCATGAAAGACACCACCGAATTAGACCCGACTTAGCAGACGGCACTCAAACTCTCAGGTCAAGGTTAGAACACAAAGTAGCCAAACGTTCCCATCACAAGTGCAGCATACAGGATTGACACAAACGCAGCTTTTTCCAGTTTCCCATGACCTTCTACTGGTTTGTTGCCTTTTGCAACATTTAAGATTCAGCATTTCTTTTTTTTTTTTAATTGAAGCAACGATTCTCCAGACCTTTTGCTGTTTTTCAAAAACCCCAATGCACGCACTTATGTAAATGATGGAGTTTTGTGAGCATGCTCATTAAAGCAAAGACAAGCATGCATACATTCAAAGCTGTCTGCTGAGGCTCCAGGAAATGTCATTCGATTGCTACTCAGGTTTCTACCATGTCTGTAATGTCCTTAGCATCTAATAGAAACAGCTTTTTGCCACGGTAATGAAGAACGGCTTATTAATAATTCATCACATTTTTACAGTGAACTACGAAAGAATTAGACACTTCATTGTGACAAAAGCATTTTAGATGTTACATTGTTTTATTTCTCTAAAAGCATAAAAAAATGAAGGCAGTTCCTGTAGTTTTTGAACAAATTAATTTTGAACAGGATTAGGACTGATTCCAAGTGAATAAAAGAAACTTTATCTAATAGTTTTGCAGAAAAAAACTCTACAAGTCCATCATCACATGCAGGTGTGTTCGCTCATTCTGCTTATTAGACCTCTATTCAGAACTGTGTGGGTGTACGCAGACTCAGCTTCTCCATACTCCCCTATTAATTTGCTGCACCCACTTGAGTGTTTATGCCCATTTCTGAACGTACGCTGACTCTTGTGAGGCGTTTTCTACATATCCTCACTTATAGCCTGACAAGAAGGCGAGCAGGGCTTTTAAAGGATTAGTTCAACACGTTGGGAAGACATTGTTCTCTTCCGTGGCCCACCTGTTTTGAATCCTTAAAGCCTACTTGATAAGCACGGTCTCGTGGCAAAGCTTGAAACGGGCACAAAAAAACAGTTCAATCGGATATTTTTATTTTACTTGTGTCTCCGGATTGTAATCTTTTTTGTTTGTTTTTTTGTTAATCCCGAGTCAATTGCAGAGCAGCCATAACTGTACCCCTCATGAGAAACATGCAACACTGGATGATCTATTTTAAGGCAAAGCACAGGGTTTTTTTTAACCTTACCAATTAAAATTTAATGCCTTGGCTTCACTAAACAGCAAGTAAAAGCAAATTAAGCATAAAATAATTGTGGGCTGGTCAAGAAGCAAACTTTACTCTCTTGGGTGATAGGAAAGTCAAAAAGTCGTCAGATTTCAGGTGGATTTTTATTTGCACTTCCTCAGAACAGTTTTAAAAAAGAACAAAGAAGAAATGTTCAACGTGTAAACGGTTGTTTCCTGTGTTGCACAAGTTTCATCAAAAATTTATACTTTAATGTGCTCACTGTTTGGTCTGGCTGAATCAAATGTTACTGTATTTAACCGCTTCAGATCCGAGCTTTTATATGAGCTAACCCTCTACTCATATAGTCACAGGTACCCAGTTAAGCAGGATATAATATAACCCGAAATGTGATGTTCATGCATGTGGACGCCAGCTCTCAAGAGGCTCAAGTGAACTCAAAAAGCCAATTTAAATGATTAAAAAACACAACACATTTCAGGTGTAACGTGGCTTGAAAAGACAGAAATTTACTGTTGTGAGTGAAATAATACTTCATTTACATTTGGGTAGCAGAGGGGCAGAGGGACATAAAAGAACGGCCAAAGATGAGAGGGTGTGTGACTAAAATGAGAGACAGAATCATCAAATCTAAGCGTTGTGACTTAAGTACTGGTGAAATGTACTCAAATTCAAGAGGTTTGAAGACCTGCTCTGATTAAAAAAAATGTATTAACATGTTCTTGTGGCTTTTTTTGATGCTAGAGCTTAAAACTGTGTTTCTGATTATTTCTTTATTCAAATTGTTGTGAATCAGGAGCAGAACAAAAAAAATGCACTTTGAAAAAGATCTTATTTGTTTTGCAAAAAATATTCTGGGTGGGCTACGAGTATGGCAAACGAAAGCGATCATAAATCACCAGGAAAAACCATTGACTGTAAAGAGAAAATTGGACTGAGCAACCCCTCCTGAACCACCTCGAATGCTTAAATAAACAGATTCTGCTTTCAATGGAAAGGGTGTGGACTTTGAACAAGCTCACTCATTATTGGTGAAAGCAGTTGCTCTAGAAACATTGACTGAGCCCGACTCGGACCAATTCACTGTTGTCTGGCTCCAACATGGCGGAGAAATGACAACTGAACTGGCTTTATTTCACTGGAGCCGGAGGTTAAGCCTTTTCTATGGGCGACGTAACACTTGTTCTGTCCAGTTCTTTGTATACTGCAAAAAAATGCAGTTTGAAAAAGATAATTTTGGTTTTGTAGAAAATACGCTGGGTGGGCTTCAAGTATGGCAAGTGAAAGGAATCATAAACCACCAGAAAAAACACTGTAAACTCTGCTCCATTCTAATGTGTCTTCTTGTAGACGACTAGATCCATATATGTCTTTGTTTTCCTCGACCGAGCTGGCATCTGCCTAAAAACTGCACGGCTGGAAAGTTCTAATAATGCTCATTGTTTTTGCTGTGCCACTAATGTTAGAAAATAACACAGGTTTTATTATTTTGGTTAAAAACAGTGTAATTATAACTGAAGGACCACTGGGAATGATCATAAGAGGATCAGAGAGTTACTTCAAGAAATATCAGGCAACACTTTTTGCTGTTTCGTAAACATTCAACTTTTGGCAGTAGCTTGGTTTAATTTAGCCTAAAAAAAAAAAAAAAACTGGCATCAGTCTGGATTATTCAACCATATCCGACAACCAGCAGTTATGGTGCACACAAATTAACAAGTTGCATTAAACATATTGAAGCCTCACATATTCAGTGGGTGTAGAAATGACAATGTGTTAATTAATGGGCTGCAGAGGTGTTGATGGGCCCGTTTTTAACATTTGGAAGGGGCTGTATCCGGGCAAACGTTCGAGTCCCCACAGCTATAAGAAGTAAGGGTGAGGGATCAATCTGTGGATAAGAAAAGTCTCTAAACTCTTTCAATATCCTGTTGTTTAATTTGAGTTTTAAATGTATGCATGAAATGCGTATAATGACGCAGTGCAGTGAGCCTTTCTATTCACATGTGTAGCCTAAAGCTGGTGACACTTGGTTAAACTTAGCTGGAGGATTATTGCTGTGTTGGAAACACTGCATCCCATGTATAATTAATCTGAAAATGTACGGCCCCGATTTTCCGGCCCATAAATGTGTAGGGCAGAACCCTTGGGTGGCCTCGGGTCCAGTTAGCCCAAAAAGCAGGATGACCGCAGGTCTGTGGTTCTAGATGGTACCAGCTGAATATTCATGCCGTGGTCTAGTAGTACCATCCTCAGGGAGTCAAGCTCTTAGAAGTGGGTCTAATTCTGACCTGAATGTCTTTCTCTCCCTCTTCACCTTCTTCCATAATTCATGTTCTAAGGGTGCGTGGGTGATTATTTTTAGCGAAGCACAGTGAACGGTGTGTTTACAGAGACGTGGACAGAGCCACATGGCAGGTGTGTAACACACAGCACAACTGAGTGGGAGTGGCAAAAGTTAGTTTTTGATTGTGGTCCTGTGAACTGTTATGTCAGTCTGTGCATGTTCAGTATGTGTGCGTGTGGGGAGCAGCAGATGTCTGTCTGTTCCAGCTGACAGCAGATGACACCAATAATAAAAAGAGATATGGAACATTTCTCTATCCGGAGCTGCTGTGTGCAGAAGCTGCCATGGTTGTTCAGTTAAGCATGAGCTGTCACATGTGTTACATAGTGCTGTAGGTGACAATTAATTCTCACATCACACTTTATGACACAATCTGGAAACAAAGTAAAAGGAAAAAAAACATAAAATGACTACTTTTGAAATGCAATTGAAGTATTTATATATAGCTATATAAGAAAATTAAAAGAAAATAAAAATTAACCATTGACAATTTTGAAACAGCAAATACAAAACAAAAGAAAATGTTAAAAAAAGAAAAACAAATGAAATTGCATTTGTTTAGACAAAAAACTATCTTTTAAAACTTTTTTTGAGCAAAAACTTTCTGTACTATTAAGTTTGTTGATTTGTTTTGCATTAACTGAGTTTCTGTTTTAAAGTCCCACTCTGATCATGTTTTGATCTATCGTTAAAGTGCTCCCACTGGTCTTTTAATTATGATGATGAAAAAGTGACGTTTTCTAGGACATAGTTTCTGCAGAGCATCGCGAGTTCAGTAGAAATTCACCTTTAAATTGATGGTGGGACTGTTGGCGCTGGAGCAAACCCAACACCTTACATCATCCATTTGTTCACACTCCCTCCAGCTAGCTTACAGTCCCTTAGAACTCCAACCTCAAATTAGCGGTGCAACAATAACGGCGACCAGTATTGGAGCTATCCAGTTGTACAAGTGGATGCATCAGAATGGAAAAGAGATAATGGTATTTTTCCTGGTGATTTATGATCTCTTTCGCTTGCCATACTTGTAACCCACAGCAACATTTCTTCAAAACAGACATGATCTTTTTGAAACTGCACTGTTTTGTCTGCTCCTGATTCACCACGATTTGTGGATCTAGTTGGTTACAATTGGACGTATCAGAACAGAGCGGAGCAGGGAACTCATAGCTTGCTGCAGAGCTTTCTACATCACACCTACAAGCTTTTTCCAACATCGTTTTTTTTGTCTGCTCCTGATTCACAACTTTTTGAATAAATAAATACTCAGAAATGCAATTTGAAGCTTAACTTTCTTTCTATGTGTCCTCCATCATGAAGAAAACGCCACAAGAACATGTAAAAAACACCAAAAAACACCATTTTCATTGGAGTGGGTTTTTAAGAGTGGGACTTTACGAACATTCAAAAAGCCATAATTGTCTGTAGTATTATTATTATTCTGAAAATGTTCCGATTCCAAAGTTTGTTACTGTCAAAGATGTACTATTTCTTGCCTTGAAATCTAAAAAACCCACTGTCAAACTGCAAACACTTAAGGAGAGCCTGATGGAAGTCACAAATAAAAACCAGCAGAGCCACAGCTGATTGCTGAGCCACGTCTGCATTGTTCCATTGCACTTCACTCTCAACCCACTCTCTACATACTGTGACAATCACTAGAGCTTGATTGTTTTGACCCTCGCCTTACTCTGTGTAAGTGTATGTGCAAGTAGATGCCAAATGGGTCACGAGGAGCTAAAGGTGAATGGTATGCTCACCTGTACTCTTACTTCCGCCTATGACACCTGCTACATATTTCTATGGCCACACATTCAATTATGAGACCAATTCGGCCCTTTTAAGGGGATTTCTTCTATACAAAAGCATGCAAAATAAATTGAGAAATCGACCAGAGTGAATAAACTTTTATGGAGTTGACACTGAAAGATTACTGAAGAAAGTTAATGTGACAGATGATGGATTAGCCAGATCGGGAACGATTTTTGGAAATTAAAATAGAAAGATGCAAAAGAGAGAAAAAACAGAAATGAATGGTGAAAGATTTGCTTTTATAAAACTGGTCCGTCTGTGTTTTTAGGCATTTCAGACCAAAAAATAGTGATATTTTAGATATGATTATTTATTTATTTTTTGTTTTGCTCTAGAACAAGTCATTGAAGCAACCAAACAGCATGAATTGAGGCTGTTTGTGTGTTGGGTTGCATGTTTACAGCGCAGGCTGCATCAATCAGTGGCAGGACAGAAAATTGTGCAAAGCACCCTAACAGTCTGTTACCCCCCCTCACAGCACAATCCAAGCAGATCCGATAACCTGCAAAGGGAGACTCACCTATGCGTCCTGGAGAGGGGGATCCAAGCGGAGCTGAGGAACTTCACCACCGTTCACTGGACTATCACGAAAACCTCTCCACCTCCGGACCCATCGCAGTGATAGATCTCCTGTTCTCGCCTCAGTCTGCACCCCCACCACCTACTGTAGAGCTCGACCGGCTTGGGCACTGACACTCCGAGCTGAACTCCTACAGCTGGAGCTCGGATGATGCGCTCCACACGCCCGGGTGAGTGAAGGATGAGGAGGGAGGAGGACGCTACACCACTCTACTGGAGTTTGCAATACGCTGACACCGTCAGGGGGGCCGCATGGTAGCGCAGAGTACCAGGGGACCCGCGGCTTCTGAATGCAGGGTTTTTGCGCCATCTTGTGGTGAAGGGGATGAACTGCTGCTCAGAGATGCTGCTGCTCAGATCTGATTGGCTGCGACGCGCTTCGCTGGTTCCTGTAATGAGCAGTGACCGCACACCTGAGACCGCTTGGCAGCATAAACCCACTGTATCTTGCTGGTTCAGAAGCCTGACATAAATCAACTTTTTCGAAGCTGTCTTTGAAAATATTTTGGTGTAAAAACACACAAGTGTTCAAACATTGGATTTTATATTTTAAAGACCGACTCTGATGAAAATTGTGTTTTGGGTGTTTTTTACATGTTCTTGTGGCATTTTTCTGATAATGGACGACATATAATAAATAATTAAGCTTAAAATAGCATTTCTGAGTATTTCTTTTATTTAAAAAGTTGTGAATCAGGAGCAGATGAAAAATGCTTTTGGAGAAAGCTTGCAGACGTGATATAGAAGGCCACATGCTCCCGGCTACGCTCCATTCTGGTGAATTTTTGCTGCACCGGTAATGTTATGTTGGGGGTGTGAACATGTAAACAGATGGATTGACAGCAATAGGGGTCGAGGTTGCTCCACACCAACAGTCCCGCCCACACCCTATTGGCAAATTTTAATGAACTACTGCTGCTCGGCAGAAATTATGTCCTAGAAAACAACACAGGTTTGGGTTTTCTTGTTTTTTTTGTTTTTTTGTTTGTTTGTTTGTTTGTTTGTTTTTTTGGGGGGGACACCATAATTATAGCTAAAAGATAACTAGGAAAATTTTTGCAATAGATCAAAAGATGATCGGAGTGGGACGTTATTGCATTTGAGGCAAAAGTTTGTTTAAAAACCACCAATTCACCACTGTTCACATCAGATATATTTATTTTTATGGGCTGAAAATATATAACTTTTTTGTTTGTTTTGTTTGTTTATAACATGATAACAAATGGAAAATTAATTTACCTTTTAAATACAGACAGATAAGGTTAGTTTGTTGTATGGCAGAAAAAAGTTCTAACTAACTCACTTAAAAAACCCTGATGAAAATTGTATTTTTGTTGTTCTAGTGGCAATTTTCTGATGATGAAGGACATATTAAGAAATTTAAGTTTAAAATTGCATTTCTGAGTATTTCATTATTCTAATCATTGTGAATCAAGAGCAGATGAAAAAAAAGGCCATTTGAAAAAGCTTGGATGTGATGTTGAACTTACAACGGCAAGCCACAAATCAAATCAATATTTATTTATCCAGCACCTCATACATATTATAATACAAAGTGCTGTCCACAAAAAAATAAACAACATATAAGAAATGTAATAATTTTTAAAATACCCCCCCCCCCCACCTCCCACCCCCTCAACTAATGCTGATAAACACTGGAAAACAGGCTCCCTGCTCTGTTCTATTCTGATGCATCCACTAAATAGATTCATGTACGTCTTTATTTTCCACGTCTGAGCTGGTATCTGGATCAAGGGCTGGACAGCTTCGACATTGCTCACAATTTTTGTTGCACCGGTTATGTAAGGCTGGGGGAGATGGTTCTGGCACAAATGACACCCTGGGTGAGCCACACCAGTAGCGCTCCTCAAAGCTCCTCCCGGCCCAGAAACATATAATTCAAATATTTAACAAATACCGATTATAAAAAGTACAACTACAAGTTTGTAAATTCTTACAACTTATAAGACTGTTATAAGAATACTAAGTGTAAGAATAACTCTTTTAAGGATAACATCACAGGTATGTGTGCTTGAGATTTCAAATGACTTCCAATATAAGATTCAAGAAAACTATAAACAACTAGTGCAACTTATATATACATATATACACGCACACACACACACACACACACACACATATATATATATATATATATACACACACACACACACACACACACATATATATATATATATATATATATGTATATATAGGTTTAATAATACAACTATAACAAATCAACCCAGAAAATACACTATAAACTTGTTCTGCTTCTTTTATTAGAAACTAAAAATGTGCCACAAATATTTTAGAAGTGCATCTTAAATGAAGAGAAAAATGGAACATTCTGAAAACCTATTTAGACAAATATAAAAAAGTAGAGGGGATTGAAGCTGTCTATTTTTTTATGCAATGCCTGACAAAAAGCTGAGGAACCACCACAAAGATATTTCTAATCATACTGAGAATAAGAGACAAAGTACTGGATTTTTGTAATTATAAATATCTAAACAACAGCAGGTCATTATGTAGTGTTATGCTATTTAAATGAAAACATGAGTGAAGGAATTCATTACAATTGGTTGGATATGAGTGAAAAGTATTTCATTAGCTGCATTTAATGCACAAATTGAGTTTAGAATAACTAAACGTTCAAAGTATAGGCTAAAAATAGTCTTAGCCTAACTCTTCAAATATTGTTTAATAAAGTTGTCTTAGTCTTAAATAATTATATTAACAATGTTCAATATCATACCTTTGTCCTTTTCACGTTTTTCTTGGTCTTCTTTCCTCTTTTTTTCTTTTTTGGGCACCAGAGGGTTTTGTACTTTTCATTTTATTGTGCTCACAAAAATAAACAAGTTGGCATCCTCTGACACCAACTACCGCTTAGCATCGTATCAGCTCAGACTAAACCAATACTTACTATAGATTTTTTTAAATATTGGGATTGAGTTTAAAAATACATTCATGGTGAATGCAATCCGTAATTTGGTGTGATGAATTAAAGTGGTTTAATTTTAAAGTAGTTTGAGCTTGAGATGAGTGTTAGACTGAAAAATGCTCCCAATTACCTTTTTATTCACTCAGTCACCCTCCCTCTTGCATTTTTTAACTGGTATTTTCCAGTGTACTGCAATGAGGTTTCAGTGTGATGCAGCAGAGGGCGCTGTTTGACATTTAAGTCACCTTCAGATAAAGATAACGAGAACAGGCAATGTCCTCTACTCATATTAAAGAAACTAAAATGCCGCCCTGGGCAACCGCCCATGTTGCCAATATCAAAAACCGCCACTGTGTTAGTGGCTCTAGCAATAGAGTGTAAACAGATGGATGACGGGAAGTGGCTGCAGTCTTGTTTTGCATCAACAGTACCAACTCAGAGGCAAATTTCTATAATAAACTACTGCTGCTCTGAAAAAAACATATCCAAAAATCTGCACAGGTTTTTGGTTTGGCTAAAAATGGTATGTTGTGGTTTACTTTTCTGCTTATCTTATCAGGGGTTGACCCAGCAAATCAGCTTTGAACCTTTCCTGAAACAACCCTGTTTTGTCTCCGGGCTGGGGACGAGCACAGGGAGATCCAGATAATTATAGTTAAAAGACCACTGGAATCAATACATGCACATTTTTGTTTCATGTTAACGTGTCTTTTAATTGGTTTCTATGGATCTGTTTTCCAGTCAGGTCAACTCATGCATGAGATCATCCCGTGTTTTGTGGCGGAGCTCAGCCTTTGTGCGGGCGGGCGGACCACGCCCCGGCCACGGTGTAAACGCCGCGCGCTCCTCTAAGCTAAGCTAGCTCCCAGCCGCTGCTACATCCGGGCGCCCCGTTAGGTTTACCCTGCGAAGATGGCGACTTCAGGGAGGAGTGCACTATTATCCTCCGCCTCAAGTGGACCTAAGAGCACACTGGAAAATTCCAACCCAGAAGAAGACGATGGGCAGAACCTATGGTGGGCGATAGGAGAGTTAAGCGGTTTTATTGTGCTCACAGTTTGGGGACACGGAGCCCAGAAAGCTGGAAAATGGATGGTTTGACAGCTAGCATGCTAATGTGGCTAGCTAGCATCAGTACCAGACTCACTGGTGATGACACAGCGGCTATTTAGCTTGTGGCTTCATTGTTTATGAATGAATTCATATGAATCTACGTCTTGTTTGGCTGTGCTGTAATGGAGGCGTGCTGTCTGCAGGTCCACCATCCTGAGTGAAGTGTCCACCCATTCAAGATCAAAGCTTCCGTCTGGAAAAAATGTCCTGGTCATGGGTGGGTATTTGCATGTCTGCAGTCTCCTGGCTAGCCAGTGGGTACCGTTAGCTCTGGTAGCCTCACGAGCTGTTGATCACCTCCTCTTTCGTCTATTTCTGCTCGGTAGCTAAGCTAGGTGGCTTGTCTTTGGTGCTGGTGCCACCTTCTGAGACAGAGACAGGTGTATTTATCGAGCGCACGCATACATACACGCCATCGAGCTGCCTCACATTGAAACCTTGCAAGTCATTGTGACATCCAGTGATGCTGCTGCAGCACAGCTAACAAATATGAAAATAAAAACAATGGATGACTGATTTTTTTTCTTTTTCGGGTTTTATGTGACTGAGGCAGAGCGTCTGCCATCCTGTACCTTTAAGATCCACATATATAAAACACACTTGCACATCTAAGCTAATGTGTTGGTTACGAATATATAAATAATGATGGGAAGACTTGGTCTGTTATGATGTCTGTGGAAAAATAGCCAACCTCCGTAATGCAACAACCCCCCCTATCGGTTCAAGTTCATATGGCACAAAGGAAAACACGTGCAGACATGACCTTATAACACACAGATCAAAACAAAACATGGCAATAATATCAGGATACCTGTCATGCAAATCCAAGGTCATACAAGCAAGTATAATATATTTATTTATCTCTAACTTCAATTTAACAGTATTTTCTTGCATCAAAGTTTGTTTTCTGTTAACAAATATGAGAGTTTGAAGGCTTTAGGTAATCAGAAAATGCAATATGGATGCATGAAATCAATGGATCATCATTCCCACCTGAAGGAATTTCCTCTTGTTTCAAGCAAAAACAACATTGATGTTACCTTTTAACCTTAGAAGTTGCTCGGGTAAAACCATAAATTCTATCATTTTTGCCCAGTTTAATCACTTGTTCATAAAATTTGTTTTTTATAACGACAAAAAGGTATTGAAATGGAAGTTTGAATAAAAAAATGAGTCACATTCAAACTGTATGTGTTGATTGTAAATCAAGCTGTCATATCAAAAACAGAAGTTTAACACATTCTGCCAATGTTATTCATTATTTCTTTTAATGTGGGTAATGATACTATTCCTGGTCATTTTAGATCACTTTAGGCGAGACAAGAATGTTTTGTGGTTTAATCCATTGATGCCTATTGATGCAAATATTGATAAAATTCCCTTTGCTCTAAATTTATCTTATTTAACATCAACATGAAAGCCAAACTATAAGGGATTTTTTTTTATTGCTGGAAATAAATTTTGGCAGCAAAGGTTAAACAATTTTGATATTTACTCTTAAGGGGGAGTATTTCTAAACACCTTTTTGAGTTGTATGAATACCTCATAAAACTTCCTGTAAAAGAATAGTTCCAAGAATGTTCCTAATACTCTGCTGTATTAGAAATTAAGATTTACTGAACACGTACTAAAGCAAGTATTTTTTACAAATTCTTTTGGAGATTGCATTAAAAGATCATATGTCCTATCAGTGTATTTTGTGTCAATAATTGATTATCTGTGTCTAGGTGAGGTGGGCTCAGGAAAGACCACCTTGGTCGCAAAGTTACAGGGTATTGAGGAGTACATGAAGGGGCGTGGCCTAGAATACCTCTACTTCAGTGTTCATGATGATGACATCGATGGTAAACAACAACTGCCTTTATCTCCTACATATGTGTTTGCTTTATCAATGTGGCATCACTACCACTATATCATTAGTTGTACGACTCTAATATTAAGCATAGATATTCATATGCTTTATTTAGATCACACTAGATGCAATGCGTGGGTGTTGGATGGAGACCTTTACCACAAAGGTCTGCAGGGAGTAGCTGTTCCAGTGGACTCTGTCGAAAACACTCTGCTCCTGATAACAGTTGACATGTCGCGGCCTTGGAATGCCCTGGACTCTCTTCAGAAGTGGGCTGCCGTTGCTAGGGAACACATTGACAAACTCAGAGTTGCCCCGGAAAAGCTGCGTGAGATGGAGCACAGAAGTAAGTAATGTAGACGTGTGAAATAAAAAATAAATACAGCATTAAAAGAAAGCGCCTCGTCTTGAAAGCGCATCAGGGAAGACGTCCATTTTTTTGTCATCTGGGGTGTTCATGATTTTGGGGGGGGGGATGATGTCAGAACTCCAGGATGGTGAGGTGGCAAATAAATCTAAGCAATTTTTAGCAGAACCTGCATGAGTACATTTTTGGATTTCCTTGACAACAGGGGTTTTTCCTTTTTTGTTAACCATACCCAGATTCCTAATATGTTCATATCGTATGACGTAAACACACATTGTTCACTGTGACCAAAATTCATTTTCCCTGGGGACTAGGTGCGAGCAAACTGTGTTGAGTTTTGGAGTATGTGGCGGGGGTCAAATTTTCTTACAAAGGCACAGTTAGAAAGAATGTGGAAAAGCAATGTGGTCTTTGCGCTGTGGAAAATGTACAACTGGCCTTTTATTTTGTCTTCACCTAGAATCTTTGTAAATTATTTTATTTTCTTGCAGTTGTTAAACAGTTTCAGGAGTATATAGAGCCAGGTAGTGGAGAAGATGGAGTACCACAAAGGAGAAGTGAAGAGGAGGAGGGTGTACTGCTGCCGCTAGGAGACAACACACTTACACACAACCTGGGAATACCAGTTGTGGTGGTCTGCACTAAGGTACACACTCTCTGCTAAGCTGTTTATAAGCCTTCCTTTTTATCCTTTGGCATGTATTTTGTGTACGTACAGAAGTGTCACCTGATTTATTTATAATGACCTCCCAGACTTGTGACACCTGCCTCTTTGTTCTTAGTGTGATGCTATCAGCACTTTGGAGAAGGAGCACGACTACAGAGACGAGCACTTGGACTTTATCCAGTCCCACATCAGACGGTTCTGTCTACATTGTATCCTTGAACGAACACCAGGGATTTTAAATTTAGCATCTGCATTGGTCTCCATGATCAAAACACAATATTCTCCAGGTGGACGTTTGATCTAAAACATCATACTAATGTGATTGACTGTCATTTTCCAATGACTTAATCTACAGTGCATGCCCTCTCTGTGAACTCTCCATTGAATAAAAGCAGTGAAACCAAGTGTTCATCTGTTCAAAGAAGCCTTCTGAAGTGGAGTAACTGAGCTGCTGTTTAATGCTACTGTCACAAATACAATCGCTACTGTAAAGTGTCGCATATTCACGCGAAGCTGCTTTCTCTGCTTTAGAATCCACTGCAATGACATTAGTTGCGTAAATCATTGTAGTGTTCTATTAGTCAACATTGGAACTAAAGCTCTGGTGTTAAAGGGTCATAATGAAACTATTAGTTTGAGCTTTCGTCTGTTATTTTTCTGCGTTTTCTCTAGTCAATACTAAGTGGCAACACTGTTATTCTCATAGTGTTGATGTGTTAAAATTGAGTCCAGATAGTTGTTTTTCTGTGTCCTGGTTTCTGTTGGGCCATGTCATTAAAAATGAATTGGTAGCTTTACTTTTTACTGTATCAATGATGTATGTCACCACAGTGTGCTGTAATCCTTGACTGCAGTGTCAGATGGTGCAACTCTGCTTTACACGTCAGTGAAGGAGATGAAGAATCTGGATATCTTGTACAAATATCTAGTTCACAGACTTTACGGTTTTCCATTCCACTGCAGTGCTCAGGTGGTCGAAAAAGACGCCGTCTTCATGTAAGCCTGGTGGCGCACAAATGAAATCCATTCAAGGGACAGGAGAAAAATCTCACTTCTTGACGTTGTATGTCACTTTCTCTTTCCTCCACTAGTCCATCAGGCTGGGACAACGAGAAAAAGATTGCCATACTTTATGAGAACTTCCAGACATTGAAAGCAGACGACAACTACGAGGATGTCATAGCCAAACCGCCAGTTAGAAAGGTACGAGGCACTATACCTTTTAAAACTCCAAACTAGTTTGTAGCCTTTTTCAGGCCACGGACCTTTTTCAAATACGTTTGGAGGTTTCGTTACGTACGTACATACGTTTGGCAGTCAGCACAGCCACTTTTAGAAATTAACAAATGTATTTTTGACATGTGACCAAGCGACTTGACATGTCAAGTAAAAGTCGGATGTCTTTGGGAGAATCCAGTAGTCTTTTTTTTTTTTTAATAAAACGTCGTTCGTAATCAGATCATAAATGAAAAATGTAAACAATTACTTCTTTTTCTCTGCGGCCCGGTACCAGCTGTCCCATCGACTGGTGCCTGTTTGTGGCCCGAGGTTAGGGATCACTGCCCTACTACATCCCTACCTCTTGGACTGCTGTTGCTTCTTAAAAATTAAATTGACAAATAATATAAAACATCTGTTGCTTTTATTAACTCCTCCATAAAAATCCAGCTTCCCTTTTTTAAAGCAAATTCGCAACCTGATCAGGTGTTGAGCTGCTGTTAATATTAGCTAAAACTTTGACCTCACCCAGCTAGATAAATAACTTTTGCACCTTTTTAAATATGGTTGCATGTGATACTTTCTGTAAATACTTTTGTCGGTAAGCCTACGATTAAAAATGTGCTCTTTTTTTCCTTTCACTAGATTGTTCATGAAAAGGAGATACAGGCAGAAGACGACCAAGTGTTTCTGGTAAAGCTGCAGGTCAGGAATCATACCAGCTGTATAAATGACGTTGGGTTTGCACATTCAATCAAGCTTAAATGGTTTTGTTTTGTAACTTTGGTTTAACTTAGAGTAAATGTGCATGTTCTGCTCTATGATTTGCAGTCACTACTTGCCAAACAGCCTACTGTGACAGCAGGGCGGCCAGTGGTAAGTTTTGGGTTTTTTTTCTAAAGATTGTGGTTAAACAAAAAGAGAAAACTTCCTTTCTGTGTACATATGTGTGAAAAACAATGCTTTGGTTCATAGGACACCTCTAGCAGGGCACCCACAGGCTCCCCGAGGACGAGTAATCGCTCTGCAGCAGCAAACGTAGCAAACGCCATGCCACAGTCTGGTAGGTGCACGGCCTCTCAAGCATTCTGCTTTGTTACTGCATTGAGGACATTTGAACTTTTATTCCTTGATGCTACAGGTCAGACCAGTGAAGGTGTGCTGGCCAATTTTTTTAACAGTCTACTGACAAAGAAAGCAGGTACAGGAGCCCCAGGGACACCAGGCGGCGGTAACAACACTCCAGGAACTGTTCGGAAGTCAGGTGAGAACATACTCTGTCTCAAACAAAAATTCTGGTTCATCAACTGTCATTGTTTTTACATTTTCTTCACTTCTGACATGACCGTGCTTTAATAAATTCATAAAGAGATGATGCACATCCAGGAAGCACACAATCATTTGTTAAGCCTTAGTCACAACTACCCTTTTGGGTGGATATGAGTGAAAAATGGTCAAACTTGTACATGGAACGCAGGTGGACCGCCGGAATTGTCAAGGTCATTGACCGCTTGGTGAGCCCACGGTGCAAAAATGTTCATGCAGAGTAGTCATATGCTCCATTTTCATGATGTCCTTAAGGTGACCTCAAATGACCTGCGAGACACACTTGTGTGCTCCCCTTAAGATGCAGCCACACGTACGACCCTCCAAGGGTTGACCCATTAGGGTCAAGCCCCCATACTGGTGCATGTGACTAAGCCTTTACTTCTATGCCTGTTTTGGCTCTGTTGGAAACTTGATTTCCTTTTCAACCTATGCTCATGAACTTTTGTGCAGTCTGACTCCTAACCATTCATCATGTGTGTACGTGCTAGTCAGAGGATGCTGGCCACGCTAAGGTGTGAGCATGATTTGTCGTCTCGTCTCTTGCTGCTTGTGTATGGTCATCTTTCTTTCAGTCCCCTTTCCTTTACCTGAGCCCTCGCCTTTTATTCTAAAACTAGAAAGGGAACATTTATTAATTCAAGGGTTCTTTAATAACTGGTTGCTTATAGACTATCAAAGTATCCCTATCCTAAAACATGTTTTACACTGCAAGGTAAAGCCATGTACTAGACCTTAATTTGCATTGCAATGTTGGCATTATTAACAGTAACATGCTCTAAAATGTAAGAGGCCATATCACGCTGTTTTAATCTAATCTTGTATACTTTTATACCAACGAATCTTTGCATTAGAAAATCCAATATACCTAGAAGTTAGTTATACCTCCTAAGCAGCACAATAAGGGCACTAATGAATTTCCTTGGATGGACGGTATGAGGGCCAACCCTGTTGCATGCCAAAAATATTTTGCCCAAAAACCGTAAAATCACAAAAGTTTCTTTAAAGCTCCTTTAAATTTGTAGTTTTTTTTTTTTTTCAAGCTTGAGTATTTTCTTGATTCAACATTCATGGAAATCTCCACAACATTGTAAAGAATTACCAGCAGGAAAGTGAAAAAGACCTGGTTGATCTCTTTTAACAGTCTGGTCTATGACATCCCTCTCCATTTATTTTACCATTTATTTTAATTAATACCTTTTTTTTTTTTTATAAAATGTGGTTGCATGCAGCACTGCATGTCTTTTTTTCTTTGCACCTCCGATTGTCAGTGCATGTGATTTTAAGTAAGACTGGGAAGTTGAAAACACATTCATTCTCTGTTATTTCCCAATACTGCAAAAACTTGTAAATGTGAATACATTCTGAAAGGCACTTTATCAGAAATAGAATAGTAACATTCCTAAACCCATTAATGAATTTTTTAAAATATATTCCTATCCTATTAAGTGCAGATATATTTAATGTACCTTATGCAAGACTTGTGCTGCATTCACGCAGCCAATTCGCGTGTTGCCCCTCTTTCACCACGTGGCAAATTTGCTGCCCGCCGCGTGGCCAAAAACGTGTTCCCTAAGCTCGCCGCCCTGCACGCGTGTGAGAGGAGCAGGCAGCTAACGTTTTTAGCCTGATCACTACATGAAGCGGTGTCTCTGTTTATCTCTCTTAAAATGCATCAGAGATCAGTTTAGAGCTTTTCATAAACATCGGTGATCACGTCGTGGATCGCAGGCCATCAAAAATAAATCAGTGAAAATAAAAACCATCTACCCACCAAAAAAAAGAAAAATTCAGTCATCCCGCTCTTGTGATGATAGCGGTTTGTCGTGTTCTTATAATACATCAAATCCGGAAGTAATCAAGTTCGAGTACTGCTATTGTTGTCTTTTATTTTTTAAATACATAGTGTATTTCACTAAGCGTAAAGAATATTTTTTTTCGTTATTTCTATGAGCATCTTTTTAAAAAAGGTTTCATAGATTAAATAAATTTGGGTTAACTATATATTACAAAAAAACTCATGGCTATAAAGAAAAGACATTCTAATGACATTTAAAGTCTAAAGAATTATCCTGATATTTTTTTATTAATATTTATAGTAATGTGTATTGAGTAATTTAGCAAAAAAAAAAAAGGAAATAAGATTCAACAAACTACCAAAGTCGGGTGCAGGGTTCGAAGCCGGGTTCTTTCGATTACGAAAAATACAGCACATGGGAACTAACTAATCCAATGTAGTTTGTCACTCAATAAAGACAGCTACCCACACAATCCTGAGTGAAGGACTCGCTCAGGTTGTCACAAAAAGATTTGTTCATATGTGGATTTTTCATAATTTTTAAACAGGAATTGTGTTTCTTTTGTAACAGCATGTTAGTTGTATATTTGAGCAGTTAAAAATAAAAATTTTACATTATTTTATGTGTTTTAAGTAGCTCGCTTTCCAAAAAGTGTGAGCATCCCTTATTTAGGGATTCTCTTGAATGAGCTTCAGTTCCACTGTGTCTGGATGGCGGCAGCTTCCACTGTGTTTCCGTCTCTCACTGTGTTTGAAGGCTCGCTGTCCCGCATTAACTCAAGAGAGTAAAAATAAATACAATAATAAAATTAGGGGACCTCTTTTAATTATTATTGTCTCAATGAAAATAAGAAAAAACATCATAAAGTTCAGGAGACCCGTGCAGGCTGTCTCTTCATCCCACAGCAGATCTCTGTCTGGCTATCCATGTTTAGTGGTTAGCAAAATTTCAAGGATCATCTTTTGTACAATTTTTGTTTGTTCAAACAAATGTTAAAAGGTATAAATCTTTGCACTTTTATATATTATTTTATAAAGTATTTCATAAATACTCAAACTTTCAATATGAATGATATTAATTTAGTTTGTTAAACTAGTTCTAAAAAATAAACTAAAAGTGAATTTCTTTTTTTTACCTTTAATTTCCTCTAGATCTTGAGCATTCTGGGTATTTTTTGCACGGCTTTGCCTTTTGACTTGTTTAAAAAAATGTGCGTTTTTAAAAACCCACTCCGATGATCTTTTGATCTGTTGTAAAAGTGTTCCCAGTTTGTTTATTTTTACGTTTTTAGCCCCCAAAAAAACTGTAATTTTCTGGGACATATTTCCTGCAGATCAGCAGGAGTTCTTTAGAAATTTACATCTGAGTTGTGGGCAGGACTTTTGGCGCAAAGCAACCCCACCCCTCTTTTGTCACCCATAACTGGGAGCTCTGTGTTTACATGCTCCCCCGCTAGCTCAGAGGAGATACCAGCTCAGAGCAGGAACATGAAGACGTACATGGATCTAGTCTACGAGTGGATGAATCCAAATTAAAGAGAACAGAGAGCTTGTGACCTGGCGATTGTAGCTCCTATATCAAAACTACAGGCTTTTTTAAATTGTATTTTGTCATCTGCTCCTGGTTCCCAACAATTTGAAAGAAAAAAAATACTCAGAAATGTGATTTGAAGCTTAATTGTCCTCCGTCATCAGAAAAATGCCACAAGAACATGTTAAAACACCAAAAACAGCATTTTCATCAGAGGGGGTCTTTATGCCATGGGCCAATATGTAATTTAAAGTGCATTCTAATTTCTATACTCAGTTTAGAATCGACCAACAACTTTTAGCTGGAAGCTGATGAATGTAGTGGTTTTTTATTTCTGTTTATAGGGAAACTTCATGTTTCACATAAAAACATGAAAAATCATAAACAATTAACAGTGCTTAGCTGAAACGTACTGTAAGAAACACAGCAGTGGCAATAGAATATAATTGATTAAATATAGTTTTTCTTTTGGAGTATTGTGCTTCCTCTTGTCAGTTGGTGGCTGTGGCTGTTTTTCTGTTTGCAAATTAGTGAAGACACAATGAGAACACTGAAGGCTGCTGAAGTGCCTGAATTAGACTGAATATATATCCATTTAAAAAAAAGGATAAGCGCTGTTTGACCCAGCTCTTATTTTAACCATGTGCTCTTTTGCTTTTGTTTTAACTGCATTCCCATTGAAGTTCTGAAATGTTCTGTTTTGTGCTGCACTGCTTAGGCTGCTTCTGTGTCGGTTTTTGGTGCAATGCTAATATTTGTTCGTGTGCATCTTCCATCAACCAATGCAGGTTCAAAGCTGGGCCTGGGCGAAGTCCAGGCAGAGCTGGACCGCATATCCAGTCGGGAGACTGACTCAGACTTATCCAATGCCAACGACACCCCAGCCACCGACGGCCAGGACACATGAAGCCCATCACACTTCTCCTTTTCTCCTCCCATCACCTGAGTTACGATCAACCTCCCCCTCTTCCAACCATGTTCCCCCTTCCGCTTCATCATAAAGATGCAAGGGGAAATTGAGGGGTGGATGTTCTTTCCTGTCATCTTTCACTTTTTCCTCAAGAAAGAACTGTCTTCATTCCTTCCCTCACCTACACGTCGCCCCTGCCCAACCTTGCTTCTTGGCTGTTACACCGAGGGACTAGTGTTTGTCACTTTTACATACAAGTCTGTTTGTTAACATGAAAATATAAGAAAGGGACGGGGGTAATAGGGATCTGAAAACGGAGTAAGAGAGAAGTGGATTCTGAGAAGTTGACTACAAAAAAATGAAAATGGGTGTTTTATCCATCCAGTTATTGTGACGGTGCAGTTAGTGTTTTTACTTTAGAAAATGACGAGGGTGCGTTGGCTTAAAAGGAAGATATGTTTTTGATGAAGGGACAAAATGTGTGTGTGTATGTGTGTGTCAGAGTTGAACAGAACTGTAAGTATGAGCAAACAGAGCATGATAAGCAAAGTTCATTCAATCTCAAGATTTTTTATTTATTTATTTTTTTGTTATGTTTTCTTTTTCTGTTTTGGCTGTTTGCATTCCAACCAAATCCTAAAGATGCTATTACACTACTGTTTCAGCCTAATTGAAGTACATTTGAACTTATTGGAAATCTACTTTAAGCTTGGTACAAAAGCACTACAATCGGTAACTGTTCTCCAACTGGCCATGGAGGATCTGCATCCACTTCAAACGTGTAAATAGAGCACTAACCAGAAAGGACGTCTGAGTGTGAGCTTTATTTGTACAGGAGAAAGCACTAGTGATTTAAGTTCCATAGTTACTGCTTACAGGCTGATTAGAAAAATGAG
>BSAI01000106.1:4352122-4569831 GCA_036245035.1 Adrianichthys oophorus
GGGGGGGGCAGGAAATGGGGAAATTTGCATCAAGAATCTACAGTCATCGCCTCGCTGATTGGTCCTGTTATTTCAGAGCTCTGTGTTGGCGTTTGTATAATCAGATCTGTCAATCAGTTAAATAAAAGGTGTATTTATTCGGATTTGGTTGGTGTCTGTCCTTGTTAATGCCTTTCCTATACATTAATACATGTTGAGAAATTTCATAAATTAAAGTTTAAACTCCCAAAAATCAACACAAGTGGTGAGCTTACTACTGTGATGAGAGTATATCAATTTCCACAAAAAAATGGAAAAAGCATAACCCATTGAGAATGCCTCTGCAGTGATGTAAAGAATTATTCCTGACAAAATATGCACACAAGTTTTATCCCACACTAAAAATAATTCATTACAATATTGATATATTTTCATACAAGCTTGTATCTTAAAACTATTCCTTTTGAAACTATCTGTAGACAGTATTGATATGTTGAGAACATCCTGTACGATCCTAAATATTCAAATGGCCATTGGCAAAGAATGAGGACAAGATAAAGTTAGTGAAACTTAAATCCAGTGAAGGAAATAAGGATTTGCTGATTTTGTAAGTTTGCCCACCTAAAAAGAAATTGACAGTCTGTCATCCTAATGGTAGGTTCAGTTAAGCTGTAAGAGATAGCAAATCACAACAAAAGACAAGAAATTAAAGAATGTATATACATTTATTTGCGTTTCATTGAGGGACAGACACAGACCAGTTAGACTCCCGTTTGAACAAATCACCGGTAGAAATGACACCAGTACACAGAATCAGTCGGTCAGACTCCAAACTCCAACATGAGAAAGACTTTCAGTGGATTTAAGGGAGAAGATTGTAGACCTGCACAAGACCAGAATGGACTGCAAAACCATCAGCAAGAAGCTGGTGGTTAACAAAATACAAGAACATGACCATCAATCCACCTATAGGTCTGCAAACCAGATCTGACCTGGTGGGGTTTCAGTGAGAAATAAAAACAACACGGCAGGAGTTAGTTGATGATCTCAAAGCAGCTGGAACCACAGTCACCAAGAAAACCATTGGTAATACTTTACCCCACAATGATTTAACATCAGGTAAAGTACCTCTGCTTAAGAAGGCACATGTGCAAACCTGCCTGATGTTTGCTTTCGTGATTTAGACAGTGATTGGGAGAAGGTGCTGTGGTCAGATGAGACCAACATTGAGCTCTTTGGCCTCACTTCAACCTATCATGTTTGGAGGAAGAGAAATGCTGCCTATGACCCCAAACTGCTAACTTACTGCTAAATGCTTCTCAGTGACACTTTGGACTTTGACCTTTAACCTCTATTTTTATTACTCACATGCAGTAATAATCATTGCAATCTCAATACTTATTTGAACTTCATGATTAAAAAATAATTCAATTTGTGTCCTCGTATTTTGCATTTTTTAATCTTTGCAACACTCAGAAGACTTGCGAAAATGCACAACTCTGCTAAGTACTTAAATTGTTTGAAAGGAAAGCAGATTTTAATTGCATACAGTCGCTAGATAAATCAAATAATTAAAGTTTTAATAAATAAAGAAATATTTTTTTTCAGTCTTGTATTGCAACATAAATTGGTTCGTATCGAGTTGCTAAATGTGTTTTTCATAAAGGTTTCTTAAAGGTTTTCAAGCTACTGCTTTATTTATAACCTATATTTTTTTTGATGCTTTAATCATATATGTTTTATTTAATAAGATCTCCTTCATCATTAAATATCTAATCTTTTTTTCATTTCTAACATTTATTTTATAACGTTTAAATCTCTCAATTATTTGCACATTCATCTCTAAAATAACAACAATTTATGAATGCAGTCCTGGCCAGAGAGAGCACAAAAATACTATTGTTTTAAGTGAATGCTTTTGAAAATTATAAGAGCTAAAATATTAAATAACTTAAAACACACGACGTGCAAAAATGTCAGTCTTTTAGGACCGACTTATGGTGACGCTCTATTTTTTTCAAGTGCGGCAGAATACAGTATTTTTCCCCCCTCTTCGCCATCTTAATGTCCAATCGCACAGGCGGAAGCAACATCTTCGGCAGAGCAGCAGCGGGTGTGGTTCGGAGTAGGGCGGCTGTCTCACCTAGCAGTTCTTTCCTTCTTTTAAGCTACGTGAAAAGGTGGGGGGTTTGTCGGAGGAATCACGGAGGAATCATTCGATTGCGGTAAGGATTGTATTTTAGTTGTGTTCCTAAAGAAAGTCATATTCTGACCAGCAAAGGGGCTCCGGTGGGGTTCTCTGATTTGGCTGGCTGCAGAGAGCAGGTTTTTGTACCGTCTGGAACTACTTTTCATACGTTTTGGTATGGTAAGCTAATCAAACCCATACTGAGGGTATTTTTGGATGTCACAGTTTGGTTATGAAACGTTTACTAAAAGCACAACGGTTTCAAATATGTGTTTGTTTGTGTGATGTAGCGGTAGAAAGCCCTGCGCTGCTTTACGAAGTGCCGAGGAACAAAAATCTGAAGCACAAATTGTTTATTTATTATCTTGGGTAGTTAGCAATCTAGCAAGCTGATTAGCTGCGTACGTTTGGCTGCCTCGCGACCAAGGTAAGCTACCAACCTGTTAGCTAGGAGGGGGTCGCTAACACGTTACAGTTGGGAATTACGTGCTAATAAATTACACTCGGTTAGTGGGGGCTTTCTCTTGTTGATTTGGCAGCTTGTTGTTAGTTGGAACCGGAGCCACCGCGCAAAAGGGGGGGAAGTACTGGAGGTAAATGCGGGCAGAGGTGGTAGTTTCATTGGAAATCCAAGCTCCGAGGTCGGAACTTGGCCGCTGTAAGGGGAGGGGGAGGGGGATATGCCTTTGATGTTCGCTGCCGCTGAATGGTGAATTGTGTTCGCGCTGGCCTGGAAATACCCACCGGTTTGCTCTCTCGGTATGAGGTGGAAGCGAGGCATTTCCCCCTCACTTTGACGTTAGTAAACCGTTGAAGGGCTGGCACAGGTAACGGAGCTGAGCCATTTAACTGACTCACGTAGGTTGCCTTAAGATTGTGATCACGGTGAGCCGTAGCAATTAGAAGTTGACTGAATTCATATTTATGTTTCTTGTATGATATTAAAAATATTTCTTTGCTCCCCTCCCTCCCAGACATTTTTGCTGTGCGGGCTGAGGCTTGGCAAAAACAATGGCTACCCAGTGTGAGTATGGAAAAGTCTTCTGCTACTAAACCGATACATTTTGGTACAATCCACTTTTACTTTACACCTTACCATTGAAATAGGTATGTCTGATTCAATTATGTGGTTGAAAATATCAAAGGGAAAAACCTCAACGCTGCTAGGAGTAATCCAGGGGTTCTCGAAGTTTTTATTGAGAAAGGGCCATATTAAGAGCTCGACATTAGACTAATATTGTTTTTAATACCTTTTAATGACCAAGTGTCATTAACAGTTAACAGAGCAAGATTTGAAACATTGTTTTAACTGAGAAATATGTTCCATTTTGGTCAACAACAGACCTATGTGAGGTCTAAGTGAGCTGCTTTCAGCATACATTCTTTCACAATCTCCCTGTCACTGAAGCCGCTTGCTATGCCGGTGTAAAGCCAAGGTACGTTTCCCTTGCCAGAATATGTTTCCCTGCTCTAAGACATAGTTGATTTGTTTTGTAACACTCATATTTTGTCCAAAAAAAGCATTTAAAAAAGGTGGATGATCATAATATACTTTATTTTAGGGCTTTTGGGAGTTTATTTGAATATTTGCGTATTTTTCCACATATTCTACATAAAAAAGACAACTTTTTGTGTTAAAGTACCTTTGTTTGGCTAAGTTAGGATAAGAAACCCAGTTTATGAAAGTGACTTTGTTATGAAAGTATTTAACAACAAACAATGAATAAATAGTTGCTGCTTCTACAGCAGATTATTGGGGGTCACAGATTTTTGCAGGCTGGATCCGCAGCTGTCTGACAGTCTGTGCCCCCTCTGGTTGTTTAATGTAGAATATATGGGGAAAAAATTCAGATATGACAATAAAATCCCAGAAGCCCCAGAAAAAAGTATATCGTAATCATCCACCTTTTAACACTGTTTGGGACAAAACATCAGTGTTATCAAACAAATCAACGATACCTGAGAGTGGGGAAACACATTCAGGCCATTTCCAAAGCCACAACGTAAACTTCTGTCACAGCCTCACTGGATTTTGCCATTTTTTGTAAACATTATCTTCTGTGCAGCATAGCCTTGTTGTAGTTGTTGGAGCTTATTGTTGCGCTCCTCGGCGGTAAATTTCTCATACTTTTTATGATTTGTAACATAGTGGCGATTTAAATAGAATTCTTTGAGCATTGCATTTACCTGCCTCTAAATCAAGCACATGACTTTATCCAGCCCATGAAGTACGACAAAGTAAGCATTTGTCCACTTAGCTTTAAAGCACTTTCTCTCCTCGCCAAGACGTTTTTTTCCCTCAAAGAACCCTGCTCTGGCTCTCTCTAAATCTCGATCATACAACTGGTTTGATAACCATCAATTGTGATTTATAGAGTAAAAATATACTTTTAGAACCCCTGGATTAATAGAACATTTTCCTCACGCTATTCATGACAGATTAGTGTATATTTTGCTTCCAATCTGTTTCATTTGTTTTTCTGTTGCAGTAGTGTTATAATGTCTTATCCAAATGTATTTGTGGGTCAATGAGGAGTCATTGTTGTAGCTGATGTCAAGGTCCTTGTGATTTTGGGGGGGAATTTACTGCATCTAAGATAGAAAGCCTTTCTTGTCATATATGGCTGTATATTTGTGTTAGATCAGGGGCCAGCAACCTTCAGCACATAAAGAACCATTTTGGTCAATTTCGCACTGACTACAACCCAGTAAGAGCCACACAGACTTATTTCACTCTTAAGGAAAAAAAATACACTGATATATATTTGTTACTGTTAAGATTGATATAAACAAACTATTTTTGGCATAATTAAAACATGAACTGAAAGAGAAAATAGCCCCTTTTTTTTCTTCAAAATATGAAATAGTTTATAACTTTTGTTAGAGGTTTGCGTGACTTCTTTTCAAAAAAAGACACTGTACCTTTTATCTCAATGCACCAAATAAAGTAGTAAATAGTGTAACGTCAGCAGTAATAATTATAAAAGAAGCTGTTTATTTTACCATTTGTGATGCATCTGAGCCAGAAATACAGAAATTCAGAAATGAACTATAATTAAATTGGAGCTAATTAAGTGACCACTATCCTACTTTTAGAACCAAAAGGCATATTTAAATTCTTACTAATTACTTTTTACTTACTTACTTACTTTACTAGTTATTTTTTATTTTAATTTAAAGCTTTGTATTTCTCTTTAACCAGAGAGCCCCAATGGAGGGTTAAAGAGCCACATGGTGCTCTGGAGCATCAGTTTAAAGACCTTAGTTATTCAAATGAGTTTTGTTGTGTCAAGTAAATGTCTGAGCTGTCCAGCAGTACAGTTTTGATCCAGATACCAGCTCAGACGAGGAAAACAAAGACGTACATGGATCTATTAGTCTACAAGTGGATGCATCAGAATCGGGCGGAGCAGACTTGGGTCCACCCATTTCACTTGCCGTCACAAATTTAAGCTTTTTCAAACTGGGCGTTTTTATTTGAATAAAAAATTACTCAGAAATGCAGTTTTAAACGTACTTTTGTTCACAAATGTTGTATATCAAAAGAAAAATGCAACAATAGCATATTAAAAACACCAAAAACACAAATTTAATCGGCGTGGGTCTTTAAGCACCAACTTTTTCATGTAATTTATCACTATTGTGTTTTGAAAAAAGGGCTTTATGTTTGCTAGTTTGTAAGTTACTCATTTTCAAGTCTTAAAGCAGATATTGACACAATTACAAAGAAAAGTGACCACGTAAACCTGCTGAGTTAACTGCAATGTAGTCAATAAGGCAAGTGCACTAAACTGTCTTGCTGTTGCACCTCAGAAAACCAGTTAGGTGCACCAGTGCAACCAGTGTAAAAATGTTGTCTAGAGCCCTGTTTGGGGTTGTTTTTCATGAGAATTAACATTTTAACCCTCTCAAGGCCAAATTAAGTCTTAACATCATCTAGCTGTTGCAAATCTGCAGCGCCTGCACTGAGAGGGATAAAAAAACGTAAAAGCTAAAAAAAAAAAAAAAGATCGATTTTGCATGATATAGGCCCTTTTAAGATGAAATTTAAATGAAAAAACATAAATCTCATAAATGGGAACAATTTTTGTCAATATTGAAAAGCTGAAGTTAAAAATGTTAATTCTTTACTTTATTTTTTAAACTTTTTAGAACTGAAAATAGAAAAACGAGAAATACATTTCAATGGATCTTACTGACTGCCTTATCTATTTATTAAATCAACCCTTTATGATTGCTTTGACATTTTTATTGATTAGCAGTTTTTGATGTATTCTCTACCGCTCTTGAGATGCATTGAAGTTTAGCATTTGTTCTCACAGCTGGTTTCATAAACATATTTGAACCTCTCAGACTGCATTTATTATCTCAAATGGAACAGGCTTTGAATGCTCTTTGGCAATTGTTTGCTTATTTATTTTAAACATGATTATAATTACTTTGAAATTAACCAGGTCTTCAAGTTATTATCATTTTAATTTATTAAATAGGGAGTCAGTTCTGATTCAAGCTTTAAACTATATGTATTAACTTTTTTCAGAAGGCTTTACATGCCCGCCTGTATGAATGGTTGAGATAAGTTGGCTTAAAAATAGACAAAGGCAGCACTAGTAAGCATAGAAAGAAGCCAAAAGAATGTGATCTAAACTTTAGTTCATAATGTCCTCAAAACATTTACCAGTGGTCTGAGTAGTAGAACTATTTGTGGCAGACCCAGGCACTTGCTCTAAAAATTATAGATCTCTGTTTCAAGGAGTTATTACTTAAGTGCACTGTTGCCTCTGCTACCAAGACCCTAGTGATTTTTGGGAAATAGAGCATGTGATAACAGACATCAAAGAACATGGTTTCTTTGACCACTAAGGCCTTAGTCACACTCCCCCTTACGGGTAGATACCAGCTCTGTGCAGGTGATAAATGGGAAAACCTGTATGGGGCACGCAGGTGGCCTGCATCAAATTTTAAGATCGTAAGCCACTCTGTTAGCCTGGAGGGAGGAAATGTTTATGCTTTTTTTATTTTCTAAAGGTGGGCGACAGGCTGTAGTAAAAACTTAGACATGCAAGGGTCAGTAAGTGGGACGCCGGAGAGTCGCAGACACAACATGCAGATTTTTCTTTTTCCGAACCCCACCTATTCTGCACATTGCAAGGGACCCATTGGTACTATTGAACTGATAGGTGCATACTCTGCACACAGCCTGACTGTTATAATTGAGGAAATCACAGCGTAGTTTGTGTAGACATCCTACGGGCACTTGCATATCGCCTGCACATCCTGTGCGTGCAGCATTTGGACGCAGTTAGAAAGGAGTCAGTGCGCACACCTTTCTAACAACCAGGGCTCTAAATTAACTTTTTGGTTACTAGCTGGGGTGGCCGGTAACATCCAAAGTCTACCAGCCAAATCTGGACTCCACTAGCCAAACATTTCTCAGGACAAATAATTTGTGTATTTCAAAGTAAATCAGTTATTCCCTTTTATTTATAAAGTTTCAGTTCATGATTAGTCTGTTGTAAAAACAAAGCACTAATACTAATTAAAAGAGTGGTCTTATGTCATGTTTTATAGGATTACAGAAATTTAATGTAATGTTATTTTAATTAAAGACTCTTCTGATCTCTGAACTTTATTCTAAACAAAAACCTTTCTTTAAAGCATTGACTTTATCTACAACATTACACAGCAAGACGTTGGAAGTATTAAATATTGAGCTGTTTTTGTTGTTTTTTTTTTTTGTTGGAGTCAATCCCGACGACAATATTGGCCTACTGGGCGCTCACGTTGTGGGTGTGGGCCACTTTGTCGCTTACAGTCTATTTAAAAAAAAAAATCGATTTTTTAAATATTATTTTTATGTAATCGTATTGCATTCAATTTAAAAAAAAAAGACGTGCCTTTTTTTAATGAATGCAAAATGCTTCCATTAAGATTAAAACGGGTTATACACAATAAAATAATTACTTTAAAGTTTTGTTTACGGCATGCAGAAAAAAAAACATGTATATATTGAAAAATTAGCGACAATTTGCCTTATTGTGTGTTCTTACAGATCAGTGTGTTGTAGTTGTGAGTCTTAGTCTTTTAAAAAAGTAACAATGACACGGAGCAACAAGTGAGTGTGTTTGTGTTGGCTGGGATCAGTGTGAGCAAATGCTAGAAATTACCAGCGCACCTGAATGCAGCAATAGCGAGCTCAATGAAAGCGCATAAATGTGGAAATTCCATGTAGTCCCTGAATGCACCTCCAGTTGCAGCAAATGTGAGGTTTAAATCTGCCAATAAAGTCAGAATTAAATGTTTAAACCAACTGTGCGATGGATCTTTGTGGTGGCCAAGTGGAGAGGGAAGGCAGACACTTATCAGTCATGGTTGTGAGTTTGATCCCCGTGTCAGAGATGATGAACAATGTCTCACCTGCCAAAGTGACTAGTGAAATAGTTTTTCTACCAGCCAAATAAAAGTTTTACCCGCATTCAGCAGGTGTTAATTTAGAGCCCTACTAACAACTATAGTGTGGCATAAGAGCACCCACCGTATGACATCATCCACACATCATAAGTTTGTGACATTTTTAGAGTACTTACAAATCCTTCACAATACTCTTACCAAACGTGACAATTATTTTTAGAATAAATGATGGAATCACCACGGGTGACAGATGCAGATAAAGGAGACCAATGCTTTGAAAATTAGAAAATGGTTTCAGTACTAGGACATGAACTTGTGCTCCATAGCAACAGTACAGAGCCTGCCATACCTCAAGGCTGAACTATAAAAGCAGTGTTTGTTTTCTATGTCACAATATGTTTTTCTTTGTTTTTGTATAGCTGATTTGATGGAGCTAGACATGGCTCTGGGTGACAGTAAGGCTGCTGTGAGTCAGTGGCAGCAGCAGTCCTATTTGGATTCAGGAATCCAATCTGGCGTCACCACCACAGCACCATCTCTGAGTGGCAAGGGCAATCCTGATGCTGAAGAGGAGGATCCAACACTGTATGACTGGGAATTCAGCCAGCCTTTCACTCCAGAGCCTACAGGTATGGAACTGTTGAACATCAACTTGACGTACGAACCAACCAATTTATGCAGCAGAATATTCAATAAACCAGAAAAGAGTCAGTGAAAGGATGATGTCGGTTGAAAGATTAAGTGTTAAAGTCGAAGGTTTAATGAATCGATGTGACTCCTGGCCTTTGGGGCATGCTGTGGAGTACTCATGTGGAGTACTCAGTTTGTTCACTGTAAGATTTACAGCTTTTGTTATGACAGGTCATTTAAAAAACATCTATAGAAGAACTAAGAATGACTCATTTAGAAATCTAAATCAGATCTGACTTGAGCTCACCCTTTTTTTTTCTCTTTTTCTTAATTTTCTTGTAATTTAAATGCATACAAGCTTTTTTCTTAAAATCTTTCATTTCTAGAGTCTCACTGTGTTTATTTTTTCCTTTTTCCAGACATAGAAGGTTATGCCATGACGCGAGCTCAGCGTGTTCGTGCTGCAATGTTTCCGGAGACTCTGGAGGAGGGACTGCAGATCCCTCCCACCCAGCTGGATGCCGCTCACCCAACTGCAGTGCAGCGTCTGGCTGAACCTTCTCAGATGCTAAAGCATGCTGTGGTCAACCTCATTAACTATCAGGATGATGCAGAGCTGGCCACACGTGCTATACCTGAACTCACTAAACTACTCAATGATGAAGACCAGGTACAGGAGAACATTACAGGATTATCACTTGCCTTTATTCAAACTCATGATTGCTTTAGTAATTATGGTATTTTTACATTATTTGACTGCTCATCTGAAACTAACTTCATTTCTCTTCAAGGTTGTTGTGAATAAAGCAGCTGTCATGGTGCATCAGTTGTCAAAGAAGGAAGCGTCGCGCCATGCCCTCATGCGTTCGCCACAAATGGTGTCCGCGGTTGTTCGTGCCATGCAAAACACTGGCGATGTGGAGACTGCTCGTTGCTCTGCTGGCACATTGCACAACCTGTCTCACCATCGTGAAGGGCTCCTTGCAATCTTCAAGTCTGGTGGCATCCCTGCTCTGGTCAAGATGCTTGGGTAAGAGTTTCAAAGAGATGGCTATAACGTTTTTATTTTAAATGGGATAATATTTATTGTTTTTCTGCTTTTTACTAAATGAATCTTGATACTGAAGTGATATGACTGCTTGTTGCATTTTAAAACAGTTCACTTTTATTCTGCCTAGTTCAAAAAAACACAACTAATTAATGCCAAGGAGAGAGAATTAAAAATGAAAAGAAGATATTTTACAGTGACTCTTTAGTCATTGAGGGTGACTACCATATTTTCCAAACTATTGGGCGCTCCATCAATGAATGGTCTATTGTTTTTACTTTGTCATATATGAGGCCACCAAACTATAAGACACATCAAGCGAGACAAGAGTCAGAGATCAGAGAGTTCATCACTCAGACTTTACCATCTGCGTTAATAAAGTCAGTAACTTTAATTCTTGTTTGTGATGTTCACCCCGTTAGTGCTTTTTTCAGTAACACCCAACGTTGTCTGCAACTCATTAAAAAAAACAGACATTTTGACAGAATGCCATGGACCTCTTAAAATCATTTCAACATCAGTAAGCACAACTAGAATTAATCCATATACACCATGCTCTGCGGTTTAGGGTGTCCAGTCATGTTTTTAACAAAAAAATGAACAAAAGTTGAACAAACCACTTGTTGGGTGGGAATAAAACAAAATAATGGTTTAAGCCTTCTTAAGAATTATTATTATTGTTAAATAAAGTGATGTTCCTCAAAAGTAATACATGTGACACCAAGACATGTGAGGTTACAACTAGAGGGGCAAAAAAAAAAAAGCATCTGTGAGCCTTTGTGTGGGTGGTGTTCAGTCATTTTGATCTAGTGACAAACCATTTTGTTTTCTGATTATAACACCAAGAAATTGTCCTATTGCCCTGAAATGTCTCAAAAGTCAGTCTGAAAACACTTGAGTTCCTTCTGGCTATGTTTTTTTTCTTTGTGAAAAGGCAAACAATCACCTGGCAAGTGGTGACATGTTGGATATTCCAAATGGACTCGTGCTTTTGTGCTTGATGTGCAGTGTGGAACACAAAGCATATTTTGATCATGCTAGTTTCTATAATGATGTATCTAGCTTGAGTTATTAAATATTTCATCACTTGTCCTTTTTTTTCGGGAATAACAAAGTTTTTTTTTTTTTTGGTCTTTTTTATGTGTTCTTGTGTTAAGATTTTCAATGCAATGTTAATATTTGGTTGGGCTCCATGATGTTTGTTTAACTTTTTAATCTCTAACATAAAAAACGAGCCCAGCAGAACAGACTCCCTGCTCTAACATTTTTTTATATTTAATGGTGATGTTGGTTTTACTTTTAGTTTATTAAAACTTCATAAACACATTTCAAGTTTACCCTCCATAAGACATGGATCATATTTATGTCAAGAAGCTTTCTTTGAATAACTTATTCAAGCATTTTTTTGCTGGTTTTATATAATATTTTTTCCCCCACTTATTTGATTTTCCTCTTGTTTGAAGCTCACCCGTGGACAGTGTGTTGTTCTATGCCATCACCACCCTCCACAACCTGTTGCTGCACCAAGAAGGGGCAAAGATGGCGGTGCGTCTGGCTGGAGGACTGCAAAAGATGGTGGCCCTCCTGTCAAACACTAATGTCAAGTTTCTGGCAATCACTACTGACTGCCTCCAGATTTTGGCTTACGGCAATCAAGAAAGCAAGGTATCAAAGTGTTGTCTTTTTTTTGTGGTCAACTTTTTTTTTTAATTAGTCTTTTTACATAATTTTTACACTACTTGCAAGTAATTATAACTATAAAACTATTCTTATTTTAGCTGATCATTCTGGCCAGTGGTGGCCCTCAGGCCCTGGTTAATATCATGAGGACTTTCACATATGAGAAGCTTCTGTGGACTACAAGCAGGGTGCTGAAGGTGCTTTCCGTTTGCTCTAGCAACAAGCCGGCGATTGTTGAAGCTGGTACGTGCTCGCACAGGGAATAGAAACTGAAATACGGTGAAAGAACAAATGTAAAATGTTGTCAGTTCATCAAAGGCCTCTAATTGAATTCATTTGCTTGTGCAGGAGGCATGCAGGCCTTAGGACTTCATCTGACAGACCAAAGCCAGCGTCTGGTCCAGAACTGCCTCTGGACTCTGAGAAATCTGTCTGATGCTGCCACTAAGCAGGTAAGTATGATGAAGAAAACATCACCTTTCTTCATAAAGGACACATTTACTGCTGTGTACACTTTGAAAAGAGGATATCAAATGGCATCAAATTCGGTTTTATTTCCAATACTTTGTTTTAAGATAAAAAAAAAAAATACTTATAAAAATTTTTATTTTATTTATTGTGTTGTTCTGCTTTTGCTGCTTTATCACTGTTTCTGTAGGAGGGGATGGAGGGTCTCCTTGGGACTTTGGTTCAGCTCCTCGGCAGTGATGACATCAATGTAGTGACCTGTGCAGCTGGCATTCTCTCCAACCTGACCTGCAACAACTACAGTAACAAGCTCATGGTTTGCCAGGTAAAGATAGTTTTTGTGTGCTTGCAGGCGGGCGGAGAGTTTGATGTGATTACTGAACATGTCCTTCCAATAGGTTGGTGGCATTGAAGCTCTGGTGCGGACGGTGCTTCGCGCCGGTGACAGAGAGGACATCACTGAGCCAGCAGTGTGTGCCCTGCGTCACCTGACCTCCCGTCACCAGGATGCAGAGATGGCTCAGAATGCTGTACGCCTTCACTATGGTCTGCCCGTGGTGGTCAAACTACTCCACCCTCCATCTCACTGGCCACTAATTAAAGTGAATATTTCATTTATCAATTAAACAATAACCATGTGTCAATAAAGTAGATTTATCAAACCTAATGATTTTTCCCCTTCTATCCAGGCAACAGTGGGTTTAATTCGCAACCTGGCTCTCTGTCCTGCAAATCACAGCGCCCTGCGGGAGCAGGGTGCCATCCCCCGACTGGTCCAACTGCTTGTCAGAGCTCACCAGGACACCCAAAGGCGCACCAGCATGGGAGGCAACCAGCAGCAGTTTGTGGTAACAAGATGTTGGCTTTTAGATGAACGGTTTCTTCCTTTCTCCTCTCTTAAATTTAATAAATCTTCATTTTCTTTAAACACATTTTAGGAAGGTGTCCGTATGGAGGAAATAGTGGAAGGTTGCACAGGAGCTCTGCACATTCTAGCCCGGGATGTTCACAACCGAATTGTCATCAGAGGGCTAAACACCATTCCGCTCTTTGTCCAGGTGACTTAATTGACATTTTTGTTAAAATATCTGCATGAAGTTGTTAAGTCTTTACAATCTTTGTTTTTCTATCCAGTTGCTGTATTCTCCAGTGGAGAACATCCAGCGTGTTGCAGCAGGTGTTCTGTGTGAATTGGCTCAGGATAAGGAGGCTGCAGAAGCCATTGAAGCTGAAGGAGCCACTGCGCCCCTCACCGAGCTGCTCCACTCCCGCAACGAGGGTGTAGGTGAGTCTACCGAAAACACAAGTCTGCACTTTTTTCTGAGTGGCAGATTTTTTTTTTGACCTGTCTTAAATCCCCCTCTAGCTACCTATGCTGCAGCCGTCCTGTTCCGCATGTCTGAGGACAAACCCCAGGACTACAAGAAACGTCTGTCGGTGGAGCTGACCAGCTCTTTATTCAGGACTGAGCCAATGGCCTGGAATGATGTAAGGGCATACACTTACTTTACTTGAAAGTCTTTTTTTTTTTTTATTCCCACTCTGATCATATTTTATCTGTTGTAAAAGCGTTTCTAGTGCTCCTTTAATTATAATGATGCAGTTTTTAGCCAGAGCAACAGCAATTCATTAGAAATTCACATCTGAGTTGTGGGTCCATGTCATCATGGAGGGGAAGAGTTAAGAACAGAGTTTAGAGCTCTCTATTTACATGCTCTCCCGGTAGTTCACCCCCCCAACCTAACATTACTGCTGCAACAAAAATGGCAAACAATATCTGAACTATCCTGTCGTAGAGTTCTAAGCCAGATTCCAACTCAGACGAGGAAAACAAAGACGAACGTGGATCTAGTTGTCTACGAGTGGATGTATCAGAATGGAGCGGAGAGTTTGTGGCCCGCCCATTGTAACTTCTACATCACTGCTACAACCTTAACCCTCCAACCACATTTTTTCTTCAGAGACTTTAGCCCGGACGTCCACAATCCACTTACATGTGGAGGTATAACTCGCCTTGCTCTGCCTCCTAGTCTTAGTAGAAATGTGTGCACTGTCTGTCATTCATCGCTCCCACGAACAAAGACGCTCGCTCTAAAAAAAAGCACTCGCTAGTTTTAATTTGAAAAAAAGGGCGTTTTACCGACACTTTATTTTGAAGATTTGTTTACTTCCGATGACCGTAGCGATGCACATGCGGCTTTGTTTTGGAGTTATAAACTTAAAACCTAGGATTTTTCTGCATTTCAGAGCAATAAGTAAATCGTTACCGAATTATATTTTTACTACACTCTACTATATTTTTGAAGAACACAAATCAGAGATATTGAACGCTGTAAATATTTTCTTACTTGAATTTTTGGTAGCAGATTGCGAGGATCAGCGTACTCTGATGCTCGTTACAGCCCTGCTGGAAATGCATGTGCATAAAGTTTGGCTGGATGTCTGCACAGTGTGCGGCACGCAGCTCTTGATGTAGTAACATGATCATCTCCTGAACTAACAGACAAAGTCCTGCTATAATCACTCTGTGTTCCTCCTGGGTCCCTCAAAATGCGCTCATCTGTGCTCTCGCCACTCCCGTGTCAGCGAGAAATGGTCACAGAGTGGAGCACTTCCCGAGGTCGCACAAGAACTTTTTTTTTTTTTTTTTTTTTTTTTTACAGGTTTTGGAACTCTGTGCACACAAGAGGCACACTGGATTATTAGGCGCACGATTTTTTAATAAAGTTTAGGATTTTAAGCCACCTTATGGTGTGGAAGATATGTTCTACTTCCATGGGGAAAAAGTCCACAAGAGCCTGTCAAACACCAAAATACATTTTTTTTTTTTTTTTTTTTTTATTATGAAGATGTTTTTGCCAATATTCACTTTTTTATTTCTTTGGCTTTTTGCAGACTGGAGACCTGGGACTGGATATTGGAGCTCAGGGAGACCCCCTGGCTTACAGACAGGATGGTGAGTTGATTTTATTTATCTTTTAATTACGTGAAAACGCCTTTTCCTGCATTCCTCATTCACTGACCTAAATGTGTAAAACTAAACTATTTTCTTGTGATGCAAAGTGTTTTTTTTTTCATAATATGAATTGAAATGAAAAAGATGTTAGATTGATGGAAAGCTTTTGAAAGTTGAATTGAATCCCTTTTTAAATTTTTTTTTAAGCGATTTCATATTACTCTTGGTCCCAGAATTTTTTACGCTTTTTTTAATCGTTTCAGACGGAGCATATCGAGCTTACCCTGCCAACTACGGGCAGGACGCCCTGTTGGACCCAATGATGGAAGGTGCGGACTATCACACTGATGCTCTCCCTGACCTGGGTCACCACACTGACCCTCTGCCAGATCTCGGTCACACCCAGGACCTGATGGACAGCAACCAACTGGCCTGGTTTGACACCGACCTGTAGGATTGGTAAGACGGACCACAAACTTTTCAAAATATCGATTTGCTCATATCAGGAGCAGCGTTTGACGATGAAATCTTTTCTTTTTTTCAGTTTCTCTGGATAGAACCTGCATTGTGACTGGCCTGTATTGTTTGAAACAGCGTTATGATTGCCCTGCAGAGTGTTTAAGGTGAAGCGGAACCGGTCTTTGAAAGTGCCTGACACATGAAAATAACGATGGTCGCCACAGGAATGCTTCAGCATGTTGAAATTTGGAGGGAAATGAGACTTCAAGTATCAGATATGGAAACACAGTGTAGGTCTAAGAGCAGGTTAGATTTTGAACGAACGCACACGAGGTGAATCTTAAGTTTGAAACACTTGTTTTAGCCTGGCCTGTATTACCAGTTTATTTTTCTTTCTTTCTTTTTTTTTACTCTGTACGTTTTAAATTTTTTTCTTTTGTATTATTCATTCTGTCATGGTACTGACCCAGTTTGCCTTCACACCTAGCTATATTCTTTTTAGTGCTTACTACCTGTAATTTTATTTTATTTTATTTTTTTTTAAAAACCTTCATTACACATAGTGTTAAGTTATAGTGTTATTATACAATGTTCCTTTGCTTATGGTCAAATGTGTAGAACACTAATAATCAGTTGAATTGTACTCTGACTTAAAGTGTAACATTGTGTAGTTTGTTTTTTATAATCTCAAAAATGGAGAATTATGCATTCTTATTATGTGCTTGTTGAAGCATAAAATATGTCAGTGTCACAAATGTTCTAAAGAGGGGGCTGGGCTAAATTGAGGGTGGATCGGGGGATAAATCTAGAGACAAGTGTTTTATATAAAAGTATCACTGGTAGGTTAACTATTTTGTATGCCATCATTGGATGTCTGATAGAACTCTAACGCTATCATTGGTGGTCTGATGAAACCCAGTTTTATGTGCTATCAGGGGTAGCTACGTTGACAAACAGTTGTAGTCCCGCTGTGATTATTTTCAAGAGGAGTTGATGGCTGAATAATAAAATGGCATTTTATTTCAGTCTGTGTCCTGTGTCTTTTGTCCCCGCGGCTTGCTTTACTCTAAAGTGAGTCTTGAGTTCTTTTTTATTCAAATTGTTGTGAATCAGGAGCAGATGAAAAAATGCCGTATTTGTGAACATAGAAAACACGCTGGGCGGGTCACCAGCTCTTCGCCGTTTCTAAGACTGGTGCCGGAAGTTTTCAGGAGCAGAAAATATCAACCTGAAAAGGAGCTTTTGATCAGTCGGTAAATCTTTTAGAATGTGTGCAGTAGAAAACAAGTGAATCTAAACAATTTTGTGCAAGTTTCCATAACTAAAAACAAAATCTTTTCACTCCAAAGACTGCTACATTCTGAAAGACTAAATCAATTACATTTTATTTTACAAGTTAGTAACTTGTTTCCATTTTTGTCTGTCATTGTATCCATTTGGAACAATTTTTTTGTTTTATGGCTGAAGTTCAATTTCATAGCATTAAAAGTTAAAAATGATGAATCAATAGACATAATATTGCATTTTCGCAAGAACAATTGATTCAATGTTTGTTTTAAACCTAGCCCCACTTAGATACTCTGTTCGTACTTTATTTTATTATAAAGATTTTAAAACCATTTATACCTATAAAGAAGTTCAGAAAGCGAAGATCTTTGAAGAGTTTTGCCTTGAACATAACTAAAAGTTCACCCAAAAAGCATTTTGTCTGAATTAAAATATGAAAGTTAAATTAAGTTTATTTTTAGGGAAGAAAGGTCTTAAATTCATACGAAGCACCGGACGTGTGAAATGTTTTGAAAGGTGAGGGATTACTGTGTTCAACTCCAACATTTTACAATTTTATCTTTAATGTCAGAGGTTAGAGCTACTTGAGACAACTTTTAGGAACAAGTGTGTATTCCAGGCTAACAAAGAGCCTAACAAGTAACAGTCTAGGGTGGAGTCAAGTGTAAAAAAGATGCTCTTCCATTGTTGGTAACGATATGTATGAACAAGATTCATGTGCTTTTTTTTTTACCAATTGAAGCGCATAGAAATTTAAAACAATTATTTGAGTTAAGCACAAACCATACTAAAGCTGTGATTATTTAAAACAGCCTAGAATATTGAGTTTTTAAAGAAAATGCAAAAACGGTTAAAAAGGTTGCACCGACTCAGTACTCAAAAACTGATTTCAGAAACAGAAATCTGCCAGACTAACACTGATCAAAGTTGAAGTCCAGGAAACTGTTTATTATTTAGCTATTTTTAAATGTCTTTTCCTCTTGCTGGGGCTCTGCTTCATTTATTCATTTGGATGTCACTTCATGACGACGTCTGATGCTGACCTCTTGGCCGGGTCGCCCTTGTAAAAGAGATCTTGCTCTCAATGGGTCTTTTACCAGGTTAAAAACACCAAATATTCCAAATGTACTGATTTCAATTTGTGGGTTTTTTTTCAGGCGTTTATGTCATTATAAAAGACTTCTGTTGGCATCAATGATGCTTTTTAATGTCTCTGTTGTAAACATTTTGTAAGCTGGTTCCCGGGCTTCGTTTTCTATTTAGGAAACTGTGGTTTAGGGTCATTTTTAACAATGCAATAAAGAAAAAAAATGTTACAAAAACAATTGAAAACAGTGGAGAGTTTACCTTAACTTCTCCAGTCATCAATACATAAACATCCTAATCCAGTTGAATGTTTCCCAGCATGCTTTTATGTGTAACTGCTATTATTTTGGCCTTTATCTGAAGAAAAATAATGAGCTATTAATGCTTCAGATTCCAGTGCAGGACAACAAAATGTTAACAAAACTTTTAACATGATGGGTTTGTTTTTGTGTGGATCTGATGTGTAAAAATGATGTAAAAACATCTCATCTTCACAGAGACAAAAGGAATTGAATGGATTGTTCATTGGAATTTTAGCCTACGACTTAACTTTTAAGGGTAGTAGCATGCTTTTTTAACATTAACTGAACAATCTGACAGTGAAAAGTGTTCTGTAAAAGTTGAGAAACCAGCCCACAACTGACTGCAGTCTCGCTTGGTGGTGACACTCAAACCATTTCCACCATTTGCCGCCGTTTAACATCAAAAGAAATACTCAAAAGGGAATAATGGCTCCACATTCTGGGACTAAACGTAGTCAAATGATCGTTCATTCAGAATGACTTCTTCTTTGTCTTCCAGCTGTTCCCTTTGGGGCTCCTCACAGCAAATCATCCGCCTCCCTCCAACTCAGGGGTCTGCAACCAGACGCTCCAGAACCGCATGTTGTGGCTGTTTGGTCCAAGAAAAGCCAACTGCTTTTAATGTTAAAAAGCAACAAATGTGTTGGACCATATGGTGCATCAAGCTAAATAAAACACTGATAAGTCAAACTTATCTGTACTTAACAGTACACATCACTCCCCCAGGCTCTTGACTACAGTACCCATAGTGCTCCAGAAATCCATCAAGTAGTGTGACATCGTACTTTACCAAAGTTAAACATTTTGCAGATTTCTGATCACCATCTACCTCAGCAAATTAATCTGAGGAGCATAAGTCTTCCTCTGGGCCTCCTTGCAATGTCAGCATCCTTTAACCAGCATCATCACTGTCTCAACGTGTCTCAGTCTACTTTCCAGCATGAAACTCCAAAACATCCCTTCATGGAATCCATCCTCGTCACTCCCAAAGAGAACTTCTTCATCTTCAGCCCTACCTCCAGCTCTGCCTCCTGCACACATTTACACATGCAAAGCTGTTTTTAAAATGATGTCTGGCTCCTCCCCCAACACTAATGGGTCAGCGTGTCATGAAAAGGGGCTTGTTAACATTTGGGGCCTTGTTCTGTTAGGACTTACATGCAGGCCTTGAGGTTCACCAGTGAGAAATCTGAGACCAACACAGATCTGGAAGCTACCGCAACGAAGAAGATGGAGAAGTTTGGCGTCGATTGAAAGGCACACACCTACCTGGCAAGGATTGCGGTGGCCCTTTATGAGGCTCCAGACCAGGATGAAAGCAGAACTTTATTTTAGCTCAACGTGTTAAACAAAAATAACCTCCATTTTTTATCTTGTAGTTGATTCAGAAGATGGACCCTTTGACTTCTGAGTGGAGAAAATCTGCTGAGAACAACATCAGGGTGTGTTTGTCAAGACACAGATGCTTCAAAAAGCTACGTTTGGGTCTTTAAATGTACGACTTCAACTTAATTTCACCGCGAAAAACTGGATTACAATCTATGTTTAGATTCCAGTGGTGTCAGAATCCATGATGACCAATAGAAACTACTGGAAACTGGACTCTAGCCAGATCACAACAAAGATGGCGCGTCGTCATCTAAAACATCTCCCGGATCTCTTCCCCGAGCTCGCCTCCGAAGTGGAACACGTAAATAAAAGATCAGGAAAGTGGTCAGCGCTTTGCTCTCCTCTCCCTGTAGCTGGTGATGAAGCTCAGGTCAAGTTCAGCTGTCCTTTCTCCATTGAAAACCTGCTGAAAATAGGCGCTACTTCAGCTCAGCCGGACATTTGTCCGCTGTCCATTGAAGCGGAGCAGCAGCTTCATTCAGATCACAGACAAGCTGGAGAAAACAGAGCTATCAACTGGGAGTCTGAGCTGCTTTTGTTCAGTCCAACTTCCTCTGCAAAGTCCACATTCTGGTCAAGAGGGGGCAGCATATCCCACAGCCTCAATCAATGAGGCCTGAGCCACCATGTCCTGAACCAGAAACCAGCACTACTGACCATTGTACAGACAGGTGTTACCTCATTTTTTAAACCAATTTGCATTTTTAAAAAAAATCTTCCTTTATATGTTTAAGAAGTGAGTAGTTTGTTTGAAAGAGCGATCTGTCTGAGGTGCTCGTGCATAAACTCACTGTCAGAAACAACTATCCGCATCCGTTCTGTTCCTTCCGTCCTGCAGTCATGAAAACAAAATTGTGCTTTTCCCATTTAACAAAAATATATATTTTAGTCTTATGTTTGTGTTTACCACAAATCAATCGAACAGAAATGGTTTGGGAGCAGAATTTTTAAAGATATGAAGGACTCATCTGAAGACGAGCTAAAGTCTAAACCGTCTGGGTTTGTTAAATGTCAGCACTTGAACTTTAAGCTTTGATTTCTGCTGTTGCAGTCACCCTAAACGGCTTAACAAGTGACACACAGTTGAACAACTGCAGCTGTGGGTTTGACTCGAGCAAATAAGTCACAGAAGATGTTAGCTTTTCTACTTATCACGTTGTTGCCTAAAACTAAATAGGAAACCAGACAGGAATGAACAAATGCAGCAAAAAATGTTCAACCATTCAAGAAGGAAATAGGTCAAATTACAAAAAAAACCCATCTATATTTTTTCTTTTTTTAACTATTCTAACACATTTTTAGAAAATTTTAGATAGAGAAGAAGATAGAGAAAAGTCACCCACATCGAGATTGGGAAAAGCAACTGAAGTTTTGATAAAAGTTGGACCAAAGAGGTCAGAGTTAGCAAAGAGGCTGGAGAATGTGATGTGAGGGTAATGACCCGATGAACTCCAAGTAAGGAAATGCTTTGTAAAATACGATAGCCAAGTTGATGGGGGCTGTTGGAAAGCTTTTAGTTTGGGAAGGTTTCCTTACTGACTGAAACTGCCTAATAAAAGGCTTAAAGTCTCAACCACTAGCTTTACAATTGGACCATTCTCCATAATTAACTCCTTATTATTTCTATAATAAGAAAACAATTGAATTATAATAATAAAAGCTATTCTTCTGAATAACACAATATTTTTTTTTCTTTTTTTTTTGTACCCCTATCTTCAAGTTTGTTTTTCTGTTCATTTTAAATTTAAATACAATTTATATCGTGTTAAATACAGGAGGGATTTATCCGTATATACCCCTCATGTGTCCAAAGATTAGTGCCATTTAGTTATGGATTTCAGCCTTTGATATTGTCGGCTAACACATGCAAACATAAGTGTTCTTCTAAAACAGGCAAAACAAGAACAAAAAAAGGAAGGGAGGATGCCTTTGCCAAGGCTGTGAACAGTTCATCCTTGCTTTGCCATGACAAATTATTTTTGGATCTTTAAATATTTATTTTATTAGCAAACAAATTCAAATTCAAAATTGAGAATGTTTGGAAAGTTAGACTTCCTCATCCAGAGATCCTGTTCTCAGTTTTTGTGCATAACTCCTTGTTTCCTTGTGGAACAATCTTTTGGGTCAATTTCTTTGTCAAATCCTGTAGCCATTAGACAGATGAATGCTTTGAAAACCTTTCACAGACCTTGCTGATGACCTTGCTCCTGTTTTTGCTGCGCTCAGCATTACCGTGATGTTTGACTTGTGACACGAAGCTGTCTCCTGCAACCTGACCTGAGCGACGGAGCGTGACTCCTCCTCTGCCCATTTTAAGCCCCCTCACAGCTGACACCCAAATATTAATCGATTTTTTTCCCTTCCACTTTGCCCTTTGTAAATAATCAACCACATTTCTAAAAGTGTTTTTGCTTCATACTGTCACACTCACATGCATATGTAAAAAATATGCATTTTGGATGTAGGATTTTTTGGGGGGTGTATTTGTGAGTGTTGACATTTACATACGAGCATGTTTGCTAGCACTCCTATATATTTACATATAAACACACAAACGTTAGCTTCTCTCCTGACCTGAAACCTGTTGCACTTTCTGCTGACCCATCTCCCCTCTGCAAAAACGGACTGGCGCACATAGAAACTGAACTTAGAGGTCAGCGTAGAGGACACGGTCCCATGAACTTACTGTTAGTTGTTAACGGTGGCCGGCCAGCCATGCCGTCACAAAAAAAGCTGACTATAAGTAATGTGTCGGGTCTAAAGTGGAGTTTAAAGCTTTTGCATAGGTGACTTTCCTACAAGGAACATGTAACGTTTTAAATTATAAATATATTTGTAAGTAGTACCTGGTTTGACCTCTTCATGCAACAGTCAGCGCACATCCAAGTTTCCAGTTCAATTGCGGTCACAAGATTGGACAATTGTAAATAGTTAATGAGTGATTAGTGAATTACTTATTGAATTTTTTTTGATAACAGCCTTCCTGTTGGTGAAGCGTGTGTCATTTCAGTTCATTGAATTGACTTAAAGAGTGTGTTTTATGCAGGTATGATTCTCAACTGGGAGGAAACAAACTATCTGAAAGAAGAACACACACACAAACTGCTCCACTTTATTGAAAAAGATTAGATTTTTTGACTGACAAATCAGAGATTTATAAGTGGTTAAGAAACTACTGGATTGTATTTTGTACGGAACAACTACAATCTTTTTCCAACAGCATGTTTTCATCTGCTCCTGATTCAGAACAATTTGAATAAAGAAATATTCAGAACATCAGTTTTAATCTTAAATTCATCTATATGTGTCCTCCATCATTAGAAAACAAGAACATGTTTCTCATGTTGGACTCATTCACCCTGTCAAACGCCTTTAACCTAAAAAAGCTTGTTTGCGATGTTCTCTGAATGGCAGTTATGCAATTCAGATGTTCTGTTTTTCAGAAACTCCTCTAACATTTAACAGAGTTCCAAAGAAAGGCTTTGGTTTTTGCAAACTTGCAAGGCGCCCAAGTTTGTGTTCGAAATCTGTTACGAGAGCTGGTGAGTGAGTCTCCAACATCTTCCCTGCCCTCCGACATTTGTGACTGATTAATCAAAGCCAGACATTTCTAACAGATCTCATCAGATCATGTGAGGGGGAAGACAAAGTCAGGCAGGGCTGTCACAAGACAACAATTTGCCATGCGAACAACAAGAAGGGTTGAGTGAGCTCTAAGCAGTACTTATATACAGTACTTCCATCCAAAGGGATTACTGGTGGACGACCTAGATTGCAGTCCTTCTGTCTACTATTCCTCCCTCCCTCCCCTGACTGATCAACAGATTACAGTCAGAGAGTACTGAGCTTGGCACTCAGACAGAAACACTGAGCATGTGACAGAGCAGCACCCAGGGATGGATGGAAACAAAAAAAAAACAGCTTGTATGTCCTCTTAATTATCATTTATAGATATCTACATTTAGATATCAAAGTATAAATATAGGGAATAAAACATGCAAGTGAACTTTGACTTTTAAATATGAATTTACTGTAGATAAACACAAGCGCAGGTTTATATTGTTTTCCTTTTCCCATAGGTTTATGAAAAACATCTGCATCAACATCTGTTTGATTGATTATGGTAAATGTTGACGCCCCCCTGTCAGTGTTCCTGGCTAATCTCTGGACAGATGTTCTGTCACTTGTTTACTCAGAAGCTGTTCTATGTACAATTGAGCTAATATTAGCTCTGAAATGTCCATTTCCTCCCATCTGACCTCAGCACCTCCTGAGATACAGTGGAATCCTCCCACAGTACAGATATCTCGCTGTCACCTTTACGATACATGAAATTTCATCATACTCTGGGTAATTAAACAAGTCTGTTGGAAAGAAACTGCTTGTTTGTTTGTTTGTTTGCCCTACAAGCTAAGCAGAACTTCACATGTTGCTCTAAAACTCAGCGGATCAGGACTCAGAACCCTCTGTTCTCTCCTGACTGTCCAAAGCAAAGTACTTGGTGTTTCTTGAAGGCGTGTCTTGGTGACGTAAGAAGATAAGAGAGCTTCAGACAGGCCGTCACGTCCCACTCGTCTTCTTTGTCCTGGTTTACGCCCAGCAAAACTCCGCCCACCGACTCTGAAACACTAGGTTTTTTCTTTTGTTTTTCCTCTTTTCAATTAAGCTAAAAAGGCTATTTTACTGTAAATTGAATATTTTATCTGAAACACTGCACTGTAACCATTTGGTGAATCATAGATCATGAAAACTTGTTTCAACGTAGTACACGCATATTTATTACATGCTAAAAGTGAGGCAGTATACTTACAGTTTACTTTTTGTATACTATCCATACATTTTCCAATTTGGTCTGAAGAAGTATTAAGTTATTCTCTCTACACCACACATCCATGGTGCATTGTATACTTGCTATACTTATACTCATGTATAATTTAAAAAATAAACTTAAAGTGAAGTTTTGCTAAGGGTATGAAAAAGTCAAAAAAACAAATTTCCTTTGTGAAAACAGAAGGTCAAAGACAAGGGCATGTCACTGGAACTCTGACCTTTCTCTTCAGTATTGTTTATTTTATATTGTTAGTATAACTTTATTAATGCCCTGTTTTTGAATGCCCCAGAGGAGGGACCTTTGCTTTACCACAGTCATATCGTGGTTTTATTTTATATGCCTTTGAGGTGTGTTGTTTTCTTATCCTCACTACAAGGAAAGACGAGAATCATTAACTCTTGATCCATTTGGGTCAGCAGCTCCCTCTTAATAACAGACAACAAATCAAGCTATAAAGCTGACCGCACAATAACATTTTCCCACAACAAACCATTTAATCATTAATTAGGAAGCCATGGTTGAGCAGTGCAAATTCTTTGACTGAGGCAGAGCGTATGAGGGAATTTGGAAAATGAGGTTAGTCCTTCCAAAATGATGTTTGTCCTTTGGGTTCACCCTCAAAATGTCTTTTAAAATCACACTTTTAGTTTGATTTATAGAACCAGTTAAAGTTAGGACATTTACTGCACTTATTTTCAAGCAATCCTATAGTTTAAATTGTTGCCTCCTTAACCTCTTTTGCTCTTTTTCTGTCAAATGTAGGTTACTCATCCCACAGGACACTAACCTGATCGTTCAGACAAGTGTATGTACATATTAGCATAAGCATCATCAGATTTTTGCTTGGCGAAAGAAGAGGAAAGACGGAATTATTAAACAATAAAAGCTGAATTAAATACTGTGAGGATTGTTGACTTTGTCAGTTTTGTTTTCCTGATTCTTGCCCTACAACAAAATTGAAATTTTTATGTTCAAGTTTAATTTATTAAATATTGAGGTCTCTGCCACCAAGCCTGGTCTTTCTGCATTTTTGGGACCAGCGGTTCCTGACAAATATCTTCTGAATGTTGGGTGGATTTAAAGATCCGGTCAGCCTGACCTTACATACTTTCCTCTTCGAATGAAAACAAAGGCTGATTAATTGAGGCTTCCACAGGTTCAGCTCTATGGACGGAGACGGATTCTTGCTGCTTCTGGAATGCTTTCCTCTCAGGCATTAATCAGGAAAAAAGGTTGTATAAGAAGTCACTGAAGGAAGTACGATTCAGCTGGACTGAAAAAAGCAAGAGAGGATTTCAATATTTTTCTAGCTGTCATTAGTACTTTGCCTTGGCATGTTCGCCTTGTCCATACTGAGTGCTGAAGTGTGGTTTTGTTGTGCAATAAACAACTGGAGAAAATAAAAAAACCTTCAAGACAACCTCACGTGGAAAAATGAGAACTTTAACCTTCAGTTTGTTGTTCATGCCTTAGTGAAGAGCCATCCACGTTGTAGTTTAAGTCATCAGGTTGCTTTCATTTGTAACTTTATTTCTGTGAAAAATTCTCTGTCATTGCTTGTGTCCAAAGTTGCCTTAAGTATTTGTAATGTGGCATTTCTAAAGTTGTTGTGGTTTTGATCTCCAAATCCAAATCCAGATGTTTCAGATTTGCATTTATGTTGGTTTGAGTAAAACAGAGTACCTCTGGTGGGATTATGCGTTACGCACTTGGAGCTTCCTGAAAGTCCCACTGTGGTCATCTTTTGATCCACTAAAGCGTTCCCAGTGATCTTTTAATTATGGGTATGCAATTTTTAGCCAAAATAAAAAAAAAAAAAAGCTTTTTCTTGGACATAGTTTCTGCAGAGCGGCAGTAGTTCATCAGAAATTTGCCTCTGAGTTGTGGGCGGGACTGTTGGCACGGAGTAAGCCTTTCCCCACTTCCCATCATCCCTTTGTTTACACTCTTCTATCAGAAACTTGAAGCATCTCAAACCCCAAGATAACATTACCAGTGCAATAAAAATGGCGAACAATGTAAACTTTTTTATTTGAAGTATGTCAGCAAAGCAAATCTTATTTCTAAAAAGTTTATTTCCAAACTGAATAACCACTTTCTTGCTTAAAAAAAATACATTTTATAAATTAAACTACTAAATGGCCATCATTGGGCTATTTTTTATTATTTTTGGTTTTCTTGCCTCAACTAATTTCTCCAGCCTGGTTAATCTCTTAGTATCAGTTTTGGAGGAAAGAGAGCACTTATCACACAAGTTACTGTTCTTTATTAAGAAAATCCCTATTTAATCAAAGTTACATTTTTTGAAGATGATATTAAAAAAAGTCCCTCTTTAGTCAGCTAAAACGTTTAAAAATTCCCTTATGCACAAACTCTTAAAAATAAGTAGAGAAGGGGGAGGATAATCTGTCAAAGTGAATGTTAAAAACTAATCAGAAGGATGTTTTATGGGTGGATCATGTAGATCCAGCTGAGGAGACCCTTCCCCTGTTTCCTGATTCTGTGGAGACTTCTCCCAGATATACTAGGATTCATCAAAATCACAGCAAGAGTTTATTTGAAAACAGTTGATTTGAAAACTTTCTTTTGTCTATAAAGAATTACCTTTGACCTTTACAGCAGCTGTCAGCCTCACACATTTCCTGATGCAACGCAGACGTTTTCTCCTCGGGCCAAACAACGGAATATCTCATTAGTCACCTTTTACTACGTGATCCTACAAACACACTTTGGGTCATGACTGAATCACAGCACTTGCTAGTGTGTTGCATCAGTTCCTTCATGACCAGTTGAAACAAGCTCTGAGGCACAATGAGGCTGGGTTGGGTGTGTACGCTTGATCAACATAGGACTCATTTAGGTGTCCACTGTCAGCTTGCAGTCGGGTTATGCTGTACTTTACAGCAGCTGCTGGGATGGGCTCTGACTTTATATCCCGTTTTTTTATTTCCCACCTTGTTTGCGTAGAACAGCAGAGCACTGTAGTCATTAACTTTAGACACGTAAACTTTAAGACCCCAGAAAGGCCTGCAGGGATGGAGGATGCAGAGCGAAGGTAGATGCATTTGTTTGTACAGTAAAGAGTTAACCCTTCATTGCAACAGAAGGTCAAAGCAGACAAAAATCTACCTTAGTTAACTTGTAACAAAATTAAAAACCACCTTTTTAAAAACCCCTTTGACAGCCGTGCTCTTTAAAGACTCCATTCAATGAAAATGGTGTCTTGAACATGCTCTTGTAGCATTGACTTGCAGATAAATAAATGTACGTCTTCATTTCGTACGTCTGAGCTGGAATCTGGCTCAAAACTGTACAACTGTACAGCTCGGATGTTGCTAATGTGCTAATGTTAGCTTGGGTTTGCTAGGTGCTATAAGCTAGCGGGAGAGAGTGTAAACAAAGGGATGATGGGAAACTGGCTGAGGCTTACTTCCACGCCAACAGTCTCAGCTGCAACTAAAAAGTGAATTTCTGATTAACTCCTGCTGTTCTGCAGAAACTATGCCAAAAAAAAAAAACAGGTTTTCAGATTTTTGCTAAAAACGACATAATCGTAACAAAAAGACCACTGGTAACCATTTTGCAATAAAAAAATATAGTTGGAGTGGGACTTTAAAAGTGGCCGGCCTCTCCCACAAATACAGTAATCAGGAAGGTGAAAGTCCACTGCCTTTATCAGCCTGCGACCCACAAATGCTGCAATCATTTTCTTGCAGCCTTCACATGCATTGCTTCACAAAGATAAATCTGCAGAAGCGGGCATGCAAACACCAAGGTGCTCCAGCAGGTTGGAAAAACACTGTGGCTAAGGTCATAGAGTCGTTGCCCTTTAACCGGGGTCAGCGGTTCGGTCCTCAGCCTCCATTTAAGTTGATGTTTTTCTTTTTGGTCAAGCCACCGACCTCCACATTATCCCTCGTCTGAATTTGATTGCAGAACTATAGTTTACTATTTGACAGCTTTAGCACAGGTATATAACTCTTAGCAAAATCAAGATAAGCTTGAAGGGCCAATAAAATGTGGACATTTTATTTTAAGGCTTAGGGGTACTTTTTCCAACAAGATATGCGAGACATGAAAGTAGCCTGCTGGTTATACAGCCCCCCTCCAATGTGCCTATTGTCCAACATGTTTCTATTGAAGGCTTCACTTTACAAGTCCACAGTGCAGCTATTGTATCCCAACAAGGACCTTTCACACACTTATTGCCAAGACTCACACTTATTGGCAGATTCACAGTCCTAGCAGTCAGAGCCTTGCAGGTGTGGAATTTTCCATGATAAGCCTCTATGCAGTCACAAAGTCAAAAAGATTACAGGATTTGGGATGTAAACACTACTTTTTGGAAGATGCTGATGCATGGAAAACACAGCACTCACATTTGTGGTGGGATGTCATGCATCCTGTTGTGTTCACTATCTACACAACCAAAGAGGCCAATCGGGTCAAGAGAGGTAGTGGTAGAAATTCTGAAAAAGTCTGAAATGAAGTGACTTTACTTCAACATTTACTGCAAATACAATGGCCTCTGTTAGAAAGGTTGGGTTGAAGTTTCTATACAGGTTCTGTAAGACTCGGTAGCCAATCAAAGTCTGAAGTACCCTGAACTTGCTTCTTTTTTTAATTTAAGGCAAAACAAAGACATATATATGTACATGTATCTCTTTGCAATATATATAATATCTCTTTGCAAAAAGTAATACATTTTAGTGTACTATAAGTATACTTAGTCTTTACTAAAAGTGAAGTTTACTTTTTATGTACTATTTATATATTTCATACTTAAAATGTTCCAATTTAGTCCCAGCTATACTTATACTCAAGTGTACTTTAAAAAGTTTACTTAAAGGGTATTACTTTTTTCCAAGAGATATAAAAATTAGGATAATTAGTCATTTCTCAGCACAAGTAATATATTTAAATGTACTACAAGTAACCAGGGGTCTGCAACCTGAGGGTCCGAAGCCACATGTGGCTCTTTCATCCCTCCATTGTGGAGCTCTGGCTTTGAAGAAAATGATAACTATATGAATAAATAATGGGTTATTTAGTGAATTTGGCCATTTCTGTTTAGATTTGTCAACTTTTTTTATTATTAAAAACAAAACAATGGTACTACATTTCATACAACCATAGTTTGTCAATAGAATAAGTGTAAAGCACATATTCGTAGTTTTTTTCCTGCACAACAGTGTCTAGATGCTGTTCAGAAAAAAATCTTTTAAAGCATTTAGATGAAATTTTTTTTTTTAATTTGATTCTACATCAATGTTCTCTTGAAAAATTCATAATGATAGAAAATGTCATGTTTGACTTTCATACAACTTTGGTTTAAGTCAGTCTGCTGCAAAAGGAGCATTTTATTCACACAGATTGGACTTTATTTGGAAATAAACTTGTATATAGAAATCAAGAATAATTTGTTTTAAACAGAAACAAAATATTTATTTCCATTATTTGTTTTAAAAGGCTATGTTTAATACATTTTTGTCTTAATAAATTATTAAGTGTATTAATAATGAATTAAGTGTATTTTTCTAAACAGTGAGTTTTTTTTTCCTTTTTGTTTTGCATTTGAATGAGTTCAAGTAAATCTACTGCAGCTGGAGCACACGGGTGGATTTTATTTTGAAAGGAACTTGGATTTGCTTCTGGCAAAAGTAAAAGAAATTATTTAAAGCTGTTGTTTTTATAAAAATACAATCAGTTAGAATTCAAATGTTGTAAACATTTAAAATGTTATCAATGAATTGCCACAAAAACATGAATGAAGGGTCCTTTTCTAAACAGGAAGTCGGTTTTGGTTGGTTAAAAAAATCGGTCCAAATGTCTATTTTATTGTGAAAGGTTGCAGACCCCTGGTCTATAGTATGCTTGCCATACTTATACTCAATAAAACAAATGTCAGAGTACTTTTTTCCTTGAGAAATGATTTATTGGGAAAAAAAGATACACATCCATAATGCACCCACCTGTAAACAATGACGTAATAATTACTCTTAATCATAAATAAATAGACACATTTCCACGTATAAATGCAGGACATGGCATATTCTATTAATCATTATTTTTAAAAATAAAGTTGGAATACATAGAACAGCTGAAATAAATACCAGGGAAACTTTTTGTAGGAAAAAATGTATTTTATTGAAAGTTTTTTTTTTCTTTTATATGCTTTAAAAGCGTGTACGTGCTGTTTCTCTCCCTTCCCGTCATGAAACCTCTGGAAAGCTCAGTGATGCGCATCTGCAGTCGTCCAATGGTGAGTGCAGAGGCGCAAAGTGGGCCGGGCCGCCCCCTCCCAGCTCTCATAAAGTCCCCTCACACATCCGCCTGGCGCAACACATGATAAACAAAGAGAGCCGTTTCTGCTGGCTTTTCACAGAAAAATTCAGACTCAATCAATAGAGTTGTGGAATTTTTAAAGCGTGCAAAACCCAAGACAATCAGCAGTCGAAGACCAAAGGTGAGTATGAGCCCTTAAAAGCCACTTTTATTTGTTTTTGTCTCCTTCTCCACAGGCGCGCAGCTTGTTCCAGCACGTTGTTATTTAAGGGGGAGTTGCATATTTTAAATGCCAAAAAAAGTACAAAATATAGGGTTACAAAAATCTCTTCGTTCTACTCATTTCAGGTTTTTTTTAAGTTATGTGTTTGTTTTTGTGTGCATTGCATGCTTCTGCAGAGGATTTAGGAAATGCATTTCTTAAATGGAAACGCGCACCCTTTCCGGAAGGAGGGCGCTCAACAAATGTGACTGCAGGTACCGTGCACGTGTGTTGCAAAAAGAGAGACTTTTGCATCTCAGGAAATGTTCATGAAAATCCAAGTTTTTAACATTAAGTCACAATAAAAAAAAACAAGTAGTTTGAGTTGGAAATAAAAAAGTGTTTTCTTTTACTGAAAAAAAATCTAGTTTTACTCCACGTTTCCAGTTTCCATTTGGGTTTCAATCGCAAGTTATTTTACCAGCTGATCACAGTGTGTTGTAGTGACTCAGGAAGATACATGTCACTATAAACAACAGCTGCTGCTTGAGTAAGCATGCATGATCCCCCCACATTTACTTTGTTTTTGCAGCCCTCTGTGGCCTCTTTAACCCTCCCCTTACATACTGATGCAACCAAGAACCACAAACACACAAATATATATATATATATATATATGTGTATGTATGTATAATTGCATGAAAATGTAGGTCTGTGGCAGCTTAATCCATCGTCCTACCGTGCTGTTATTTCAGAACCAGGGATTTGACAGATTAAATTAGTTTCTAAAGATTAAGGGAAGCAATCATTGTTTCTGCAGATGGATGCAGCAAGGCTTGTGCGGTTTAAAATCACAGAAACAGGGCTGGGATTTGTGTGATTGTGTCTCCGATTTAATCTGCATATGCTCATGTTCCAGCTAACAAACAGTTTGAACTCGTGTCGTTTTGCAACACCGAGGATTTTGCATCGTCACCGTGTCATCTATCTGGATTGGTACTGGAAAACTAGCTCTTATGTGGTGTAAATTGCCTCAAGATGACGATGGTTTCCCCACTTGGTACCTCATCTTTTTTACATGCAGTAATATTTCCAAAAAGATTCCGAACTTGCACGAATCAAGTTACTTTCTCTAATTTACGCCCTTAAATGAAGGCGAGTCATATCATTTGTAATGCATTTGCCATGCAAACACCACATTTCAGATCATCTCAAACAAGCTTTCTCATTCTTTCCTGTTTATGATTGCACAACATGGTATCACTTCTGCTGGAACAAAGCTGTTTCAGTAACATTTTTTTCCTCGCTGAAAAGAATCTCCACCCCCAAGTTCCAATAAGAGATCAGCATGAAAGAAGTTCTTTGACTTGCTTATGAACAATATCCGCCTGTTGTCAGTGACTCCGGCGTTAAAAGAAAATTCCTAACTGCAGCAGAGATACAGGATACTCGACAGAGACTTTACGATATTGGTGGTTTTTGGATTCTTTGTTGTTCGCTGCGTCCTCCTGAAGTTAGGGGGTTTGAAAGTCTTAACGTCCCTGCTTTTGTTTTCCTCACTGCCAGATGAAACGTGAGCTCAGCACAGCGAGCAGTTGGATGTAAACAGCAGGTGACCTACATCTGAGTCACTGTCCAAATACGCTTACAGGTGGCAACAACGGTGGAGAGCGAGGCAATGCCCGGCGCTGACTCATCAAATTCGGAACTTTGGAAGGTCTTTCTTGATCGTAAATGTGGTCGAGCGTGGAGGCTTCATCTCTGGTGGCTTTTAACAAAGCCCTGCAGTGTCAAGCTATGCTCACCCCCCACCCAACCCCCCCGGCAAAGCACGTTCAAGAGTGAGGTTTCAGGCATGATGGTGCCTGACATCGTTGACCAGAAGCAGGACAACTTAGCATAACCAAAAGTGTTCAGAATTGTAAAAAAACAATTCATGAAATGCAAAAAAAAAAAACCCTCACAACTGTTAGGGTCACCAGTTTAAATAAAGTTTTTTCCTAGCTATTTAGGAATACTTCCAGTTCGGGTTGTGGACATTGATGCACATTTTTAAGACCGTTTTTGAACTCCACTTTCCAAAGGCGTGGCCACTGAAGTCTGCGTTAAAAGTTCAACCAGTTGAACTTTGACCAGTCGGGGACTCTGATTTGGTAGTGATGTATTGGTGGCATCCCTTTTAATTCCCAGAAGTGCCATTCGTTTGAAGAAGGCAAAATAAGTCGTTGGGGTCTGTGCCCGGACAAAACTATACGACACCAAGCTGTGAAAGAAAACGCCTAGAGCAACATTTGCACCGCATTGATATTTCGCACCAAGCCTTACTAACTGTGGGTGCCGAATATGCGCTAGCAAATGGTAGAAGAAGAAGAAGCCCCTCCCTGCTTGTCCAGTGTGAACATACGGGCCAAATGCATTTTCTTGAAGGCCCGTCGCATGCCCAGTGTGTCACAGTAACCTTGCTTTTGTGCGGACAAATGAAGCTGTTGTACTCCTCTTCCTCTGCCTCCGTGGTCTGATCTGGTTGGTGCTGGACTCCGTCAGAGAGTTGTCTGTGTGTGTTGATGGTAAACTCTGCCAGACGCATTTGGCCTTTTATGAATGACTTCCTCTAAATCCTGCTCTGGTAACCTCTCAGCCATTTTGAGGCCGACAGAGACGGATGAGAGATACAATGATGGCGCCGAACACATTGTGTTACCTTGGAAAACACAAACATGGCGATGGCACTCGGGCAGAAATCAAGACATGGGAAAATTGGAGGAAAGCAGCAGCTGAAAAAGAAGCTGGGATGTTTCACTGGGAACCATGGCGTCGGCTGCTCCCCGTGTATACTGATGCGTGTTTTGGTCACTCTCCTCTTCAGCTGCAGAGAGAGGAGGTCAAGCTTCTGGCTTAGGAGCCACGATGGCAGCACACAAAGAGCTCTCTTAACTGGTGAATTTGATTAGCAATCCCAGTCACAATCTTCAAGTTCTTCTAATTCAGCGCTGCAGATTTGTGTTTGTTTCTTCTATTTCATTACTCTCCATATTCTCTGATTAGATTCATGGACTGACGTGGGTTTTAAAGGCAGTGAAAGTTGATTTTTGTTTTTTGTTTGGGTTTTTTTTTTCCCAGAGGAGTCCAACAGACTTGGATTAGGTTTCCAATTTTCCTAACTGCTCCCCTTTGTGTGTCTGCACCCTGTCTGGCAGGTTTTGTATCTTCACTCCTCGTGGGGGGAGTTCCTGGATGTAGCTTTGAGTTTATGTGTTGTGACAGGTCACAACACATTTTTGCAAAGTCCATTAAAAGTACTGCGGAACGATCACACAGGAGCGAAATGGGAACAGCAAAGTTTTATAATCTTCTTTTTTTTTAAGTTTAAACATTTGAAATGCATTCAATTTGAACAAAAAATATAAAGGTTACTTTAATACTTTTCTTCAAAGCTTAATATTTCATTAATTTCCTCCATTGTTTTAAATTTTCAGCTTCATCTCCTGAATTTTTGGCTAAACCGAACCACCGCTCTCTCTCTCTTTCTCTCTTTGATTCCCAGGCACTGACGCTCACTGAAAATGGACGATATCCAGGTTGTTGAGTCCAAACCCCTGCTGGTCGACCGGGAGCTCCCAGTAAGTGTCAATGTCAAAATATGTGAATATTCCTCAGAAAACGTTGATGCATAAAGAGTTTGGAAGTCATTTTCAAAGCAACAAAAACACAGCTATTCACAATGCAGACTATTGGTCCTGCAGTGGGTGTGGTCATTGTGCTGCATGCACGTTTTTGAGCTCTCTGTAACATTTTAGGAGCCATCAAAAAATTACTTTCTGTCAAAAAAATAAAATGTTTTGATTGAAAGTTTCCATTTTTAGTGTTAAACTCTATTTAATGACAGGATTAGGTCTTTAAAGCCCCTCTGTGATCATTTTTGGAGTTCTATTAAAACTTTTCCAGTTTTTATTGTGGTCATGCCGTTTAATCAAAAAGCCTGTGTCGACATAGTTTCTGCAGAGCGGCAGGAGTTTAATAGAAATTGGCTTCTGAGTTGTGGATGGGACTATTGGTGGAGCAGTCCGCCCCCCTTCCCCTCCACGTTGCTCAGAGCAGGGAGCTCGTGGCCCAGCCCAGCATATTTTCTACATCACAAATGCGCTCCTTTTTTAACGACATTTTTTCAGCTGCTTATGATTCACAATTTGAATAAAGAATTACAAAAAAATGCAATTTTAAGCTTAAATTTCATTATATTTGTCCTCAGTCATCAGAAAAAACCCCAAAACACTGTTTTAATTAGAGTGGGTCTTTAAGAAATGAAACCATTCCATTCCATTGCATTTTGTTTCTGCTTTCATCACTTTTTCTTCTCCCTTTAGGGCCTGAGAGAAGCTGTTCAGCAGCTTGTTGTCAAGGTATGTTCTCAAAGCCATCAATGTAAAAATCCACTCTCACTCCTTTCATTTTTTTCTTTTTGAATCACCATGTCACCACTAGTTTGGCAAACAGAATTTTCTCACAGTTTTGGAGTCTCAAAAGTATGTTTTGTCTTGAGGGCAAATTCAGTTGATTCCTACAACTCATTCTGCAATACATTTTATTTGAAAACGCTCCCACACAAGCGCCCTACTTCTGCTGCAGAATCTAAAAATCTGTCTGTGTTTAAAGTCCCACTCCGACTAAAAAATCTTTTAGTTATGATTATACTGTTTTTAGCTCAAATCAAAAAGCCTGTGTTGTTTTTGTTAAGACATGTTTTCTGCAGAGCAGCAGGAACTCATTAGAAATAGGATTCTGGTTTGTGGGCATCCATCATCCCTTTGTTTACTCTCTCTCCCGCCAGCTTATAGCACCTCAGCTATCCAGCCTTACAGTTTAGAGTCAGATGGCAGCTCAGACGAGGAAAAGGAAGACGTTAATGCTTCTTTTTGTAACAAACTGGACCTTTGGTTTTCATCTGCTCCTGTGCAAACATAATTTGAGCAATACTACACTATACTACTATACCTGTCCTTCATTATGAGAAAAGTACTACAAGAGCATGTTAAAAACTCAATTTTTATTGGAGTGGGTCTTTAAAAGTGGTGTGGAGATGATTTCCTAATTGGAAAGGAGATTCTTCATAGTTGTTGTTTTGTGTTGCTTTGGGCTAGAAGTCTGAGAGGTCAGAGGTCATCTGCTCTTGCTAGTGGGAAATGTTGGCTGTTTCAACTACAGTTTGCACCCCTGCTGGAGTGGGAATATTTGCAAAAAAGACTTTGGAGAAGTCTTGTAACGTCACCTGATAGCTTTGCACTTACATTTCACTTGCATGTAAGGTTCAAATGCCTGTTATGCATGAGCCAATCCTGACGTGTCCTAATTCTAGAGTTAGAAGGGATCTTTTCTTTGGTCCTTTCTTTCTTCAGCTGAACACGCAGTCATCGCATTCTTGGCGACTGTGGCCTGACCCCAGAGACCTGACCAAAATAAGCCCACCTTCCCAGGGAGGCCATATAAAATCCTCTTACTGACCTGCATCGGTACCATTTAGTTGGCGACAAAAATCAAGGGCAGAAATCTGAGCCTCTCCAGAGTGAGATTTAAAGTTGACAAAAAAGGGTTCTTTGATGAATTTCTGAAGTGTTTTGCTGCGTCATTAACTGGTATGAAAGAATAGAGGCATTGTGAGATTATCTGTCCTGTGTGGTGTACGTGCCTGAGTGTGTCCTGCAAAGGGTTCAGTGCGAATAGAAGAGCTTTTTTTCTCCACCAAATCATTTTTAAAGAATGACATTTTAATTTGAATTGGGTGAAAAAAGCTTGTTTCTGCCACGTTGGCCTGCATTTGTTTTTTCAGTCGAGTCTTTCCTCCTGAAAACGTACCTGCTGCTTAGCGACGTGTTGCTCCTCTGCGAGCATGCGCTTGTGCTCATCACGTCAATCCAATAGCTGATGCCTCCCTGCTTGACACCGGCTGATCCAATTTAAGGATCTATTCATCTAGAATTAGCTTGTTTTGAACAGCCTGCAAGGCACCATGGGAGTCTGGGGGAGCTTATGTCGTCCAGTAAGCATGGGAGGTATAAAATGCAGCTCTCGCCACAGAGCCGCATCATTTCAGAGCCTTAGAGTCTCTGATCGACAGCTTGGACAGTTTTCAGTAGTGAGCGGTGCTTAGATTCTCTCCTGCAAACATGGTTCTGGAGGATTCTGACGTGGAAATGATTGTAGCTGAAATTGAAGTCAGCGTGAGTGAATTTATTGAATTTTTCTTTATTAACGGCAGCTTCTGTTGAAAGTTTGGATTTCTTTATGGTGAAAAAAGTAGATTCATACCTTAAAAAATGTTTGGATGCAATGTCTTTAAATACAAGTTCTTGCAAAAATGTGTGTTTTTTTGTTTTTTTTTTTAATGATTTATACATTTTTCCTTTATAACCTGCAGGAGCATGACGTGGAGACTCCTTATGGGAGAATTCACTGCACGATGAAAGGGGTTCCCAAATCGGAGAGACCGGTCATCCTCACCTACCATGACATTGGACTTAACCGTAAGTCTCTCTCCTCCTTTGGGACCATCTGGGCCAAACATCTGTTGTGTATAAAGCCTGCACAGCTTTAAGTACCTGTAATAAGAGGTAGGACAACCTTAGAAGGACAGCAGCCAAAACTCTAGTAACCGTATTTATCTAGAAGTTGCTCCGGAGCACTAAGGGAACGAGACTGAACATCTTGGCAGGCAAATCATAATAACGGAATAGATAATGATAGACTGACTATAAGCGCCCTTCACTACTGTACCCGTATTAAACAGGAGAAATTGAATAAGTGTCTAATATGTTAGCACAACATATGAACAATTATTAAGGTAATGATAGCATAAAGAACGTGTGAACAAACCAATGCTTGCTCTTTAAACCACTAAATCTATTGAATTTATCCACTGTGTCGCTTTGAAAACGACTCCACAAAACCTGGCATAAAGCAAGCGACCACTTCCTATAAAAGTGCAATCCAGGTTTCCGCGTTTAAAGCTCTCGGTTTGTGCGTCACTACGCAAGTTTCTATGATTGTTTTTGGGCTCTTGCGTCCAAAATGCACGGCCATTAAATGCACATTGAAAGTTAAACCAGGTCAAACCAGGACTCTGGTTTGGTAGTGACGTATGGCTACGGCTACCGTCCTTTTTAATTCAAGATAGTACCAAATGTTTGCAGATGACACAAATTCTTTCATATATCGTGATAGAGCTGTGAAAGAAGAAGCCTGGAGCAAAGTTCTCGAGATTTGCACCACTTTGACATTTTGCACTAAGCCTCTACCAACTGTGGGAGCCGGACACGCGCTAGAATCCACCATGGGTAAATGCACTGTCAAGATTGCACTTTTAGCGCGTTCTTGAACGTGCGTTACATGCTCGATGTGAACGTAGCATAAAACAGAACGGCGCTTCTTTTTCAGCCGTGCTATCAGTACCAAAACATGACACACGCTCCTACAGTGCCCTCTTGTGATGCTATTAGGAAAATAACAAGCACTCAAACCTATTAAGAAATTATTTACTTTTATTTTTTAATTAAAAATAAATCGTACATGAGTGTAAGTTACACCCTCGGCCAAACTATGCAGAAAAATAAGTCTAATACTCCAAAAACTACAAGAAGTTCACATGCATGACTACTGTCTTCTTGGAAACCAAAGTTTGCCATTGAGCAGTGTTGGTAAAAGCTTTCCTTTCTTTGCTCTCCTTGCAGATAAAACCTGCTGGGATACCCTCTTCAACCACGAAGACATGTCAGAAATCATGCAGCACTTTGCAGTGTGTCATGTTGATGCACCGGGGCAGCATGAAGGGGCAAACACCTTCTCAACGGGGTGAGTCGGTTAAACCAATAAGAGAAAAACCGCAACATGCACCAGCAAACCGTGGCAAACAGTCTGGGATTGTTAAAAGTGTGGGTCAAACGATCTCTGCGGATGTACTTAAGACAACCCAATTTAACAAGTGTGTTGCTGGGGCAGGTGTTATCTCAGGCAGCCTAATCTTATGCTCTGATGATGGGACTTTGTCCTGTGGTAATGCGCCCATAGCGCCATAAAGGAAAGTGATAAAGAACAATACGTCTTTGATAAGGCCTGACCCACAAAAATGTTTTCAACTTTTTTTCAGATACGAGTATCCATCAATGGACCAGTTATCCGAGACTCTCCCGCTGGTGCTGAAGCACTTTGGGTATGTTGAGTTTTAGTTTTCATGTTGACCGCCCGCCGTTATTCATAGGATCGCTTCTATCCGGTTATTCTAACAGCCTCCCCTTCTCTTTGTGGCCTGTAGACTGAAGAGCGTGGTCGGAATGGGAATTGGAGCTGGAGCCTACATCCTGACCAGATTTGCTGTAAGCCGACACCTAGCTCTGTCAATCACACTTAATTACGAGTTTTCATCAATCTTGAATTAGCAGTGCCAGCTAAAATGTTTGTCTTATTTTGGCAACAAAATTGCACGTATTGCTGGAGCCTGCTAAGCCATAAAAGCCTGAGGAATGTAACGGATCAACACGAGGCTCAATAGGAAGTCTCACATTGTTGGTTCGACTTTTAACTCCTTGAAGTTTTCCCTTCAGCTTTTCCAGTGTTTCATGTTTGAGCCTAACACCTGTGACCAAACAAAACTTCTTTCATTCTTTAAAAGTTGAAAACTTTATTTTGAAAAACCTCTTTAATCACCTAATTAGAATTTGTGTTCATTTAGACAGTGCAGTTAAGCTACTATAAGATTCCTTTAAAAAAAAACTAAAACATTTAAATTTTATAGATATGTTAAAAGTATTGTGCTCCATTTTGAATAGTTTAAAATGTTTTTTTTTTTAGCTGACCTGTCCGAGCATGGTGGAAGGCCTGGTGCTTATCAACATCAACCCTTGTGCTGAAGGATGGATGGACTGGGCTGCACACAAGGTGAACTTCTCCCACTCCTTTTAGCAGCTCAGTTCTGCATTTGTTTTTCCTGAAACCGTAAAAACAACAAAAACTGTCTTTTCTTATCATTTTGAGCTCACTTGCAAATCTGCCAGACTAAATGTTACTCATTAACCTCTAGATCAGCGGCTGGACCCATGCCATGACTGACATGGTGATCACCCACCTCTTTGGAAAGGTATGCTTTTGGCACATTTATGACGTCCGTAACGTAAGCATTTTTAGTTTTTATATTTTTCCCTTTGTGTCCACAGGAGGAGATCAATCACAATCCTGATTTAATCACGAAATATCGCAACCATATCATAAACGACATGAACCAGTTCAACCTGTCGCTTTTTGTCAAGGCCTACGAAAGGTCAGCGCACAAAATAAACATCAGACGGCTTTATTAGAAAGTTAAAAGTTATTTTATGCTGTTGGAATTGTCTTTTCAGCCGGAGAGATCTGGAAATTGAGCGGCCTGTTCCTGGAAGCAATGCCAGAACCCTCAAGTAAGTGCGCCCACCTCATCCCCAAACGGAAGACAGAACATCTAGTGTTAGATCAGCGCTGATTGGGCTTTTGTTTTGTTTTTTTGCCTGTAGGTGTCCTTCTCTGCTGGTGGTTGGCGATAGTTCTCCAGCAGTGGATGCTGTGGTGAGTTCATGCAGTTTACATAGCTACTAAATCAAGGTCCTAGTGCTATTCCCTTTAACACTGTAAAGCCCACTACATCTAAGATTTATCCAAAAAAATCTAGATGTTTCTTTAAATCATTTGATGAAATCCACAAAAAAATTGCATTTTTTTAATGAGATATTGACTTGAGCATCTGATTTAGTCTATGTACTGCTTCAGATTTGATCCACACATTTTTAACATGGTGCAACTGCATGACAAAGAATTAATTATCAACACATTTTGCCTTCTTTAAAAACAGCAAGTAGGTAATTAGAAAATGAACAGCAAGAAATGAGTTATTCACACCACAAAGGGTTTCTGAGATTTCATGGAGGTAGCCATTTTGAAATGAGCAGGAAAAGCCCTTGTACTGCCTCCAGTGGAATAACGATGAACTACAGGGCAGAAAACACGGACAAAATTACATACAATGAGTTTTTAATGAAAAAGAGGTCTCAGAAATGTATTGATTAACTATAATACCAATGGTTATATTGGGTTAACTTTGCTCTGTTTTCCATGCATGTGTCTTCTGTGTTTAAGCTTGAGAAATATGCAAAATAGCATGCTAGCCTGTAATGCTAGCTTTTTTTCTCACCTGCTTGATAAAGTTCAGCCATTAGTTTGACATTTTACTAAATGTTTTTCTCAAATGTGTTTTAATTATTTACTCACAGGTTGAGTGCAACACCAAGCTGGACCCAACCAAGGCTACTCTGCTGAAGGTGAGACCCCGACACACGCACACAACCCTGTACCCTCCTTTGAAACGAAACGGCCTGGATGGAAACTCTTCAACTGATAAGTTTCCAGCAGTTCAGCGTTTACTTGGTGACTCATTAACCAGCGTTTGTGCAATGTTCACCAACTGTCCCACTTTTTTGCAACCTTTTCTGCCCCAAAGCAAAAAGCGGTCGAAATGTAGTAAGGGACGCTATTAATTGGCTTTAACTGCTCAGTTTCTGTGCACTTTGCTTGGCGAGGACAAGGCGTTCAAGCTGAGCATGATACCTGCAGAACAATGACACTTTGAGTGACACTGTTGCTGTGGCAACGCCAATGGTTAACTTCTGTGCCCTTTTGTGTGTGTGTGTCTCCAGATGGCTGATTGCGGTGGCATGCCCCAAGTCGACCAGGTGTGTATGTCTGAGACTGACATTAATGCTGCAGGCTGGGCTAGATACAGCCTGATAATCGGGACAGATATTCAGGTTAGAGGAGTGAATAGCGTAAGAAGGTGGCACTTAAGAGCATTAAGAGGAAACAGACATGGGCCACGCTTGTCAGCTTGTAATCCGGAGAAGCACCTGCTTGTAGCAGCTGTTGGATCTAGTTAGTAAGCTGTGTGCAGGATGACAAACTGCAGATCCATGTATAAACAGAAAGGAAAACCGATTAATGGAAGTCTGATTGCATCTGCTTTTTTTTTCCTGTGCAGCCTGGCAAACTGACAGAAGCTTTCAAGTACTTCATTCAGGGCATGGGATACAGTAAGTACTGAAAAAATAACAACATTTCCAAATGTGTTGATTTGCAAAGCACACTTTGAATACCTGAATCACAAATTGAGAAAACTTTTACCCTAATAGTGCTCTGCCACCGTGTGGTGGGATTAGGAACTTTACCATTTCTTTTTGTTTGAAGTCCAGCTCCAATCATCTTTTGCAAAAGTTTCCTCAGTGGTCTTGTCATGACGATTATGCCGTTTTTGGACAAATTTGAAAAAGTCGTTTTCTAGGACATAGTTTCTGCAGAGCAGCAGTCGTTTATTAGAAATTTGCCTCCGAGTTGTGAGCAGGACTTCCCGTCACACATCTGTTTACAAGCTAGCTCTCCTGCTAGTTTACAGCCCTTCCAACCCTAACCTAAATTATCCAGTTTTTAAAAAAATGCATGAAAACATTGAATACATTCTCCTTTTTCTAATTAGTGCGTTCTTTATTTTGTAGGTTTGAAATAGAAGTTGGTTTTTGTGCTTTTTTAACACAGATCCGCTCTTGGTTGAGGATTTTTTTTTTTTTGGGACAAATTACAAGTCTTACAATCTTGAAACAACAAAAGTAAAAGATGTACGAATCATTAAAAAAAATACAGGAGTAGGAAGGAAAGAAACTGGAACAAAAAGGAGATATGATAGCGGCAAAAAAAAGCTTTTCATCAACGTGGTTCTTAAAGTAATGTGGTTAAAGTCATTTAAAAATGCAAGATTAGTCATCTGTTGCAGCTCAACAGTATGTTTTAAAAACTGTGAGTTAAAATCTTAAATGCTTTGACACAAATGGTAATCAGTTGCTTTCATGTACTGCTTCTAGAAGTTGATTGAATTTTCTCCTCCCTTTAGTGCCTTCTGCCAGCATGACCCGCCTGGCTCGCTCTCGCACCGCCTCTGGCTCCAGCATCACTTCTTTCGAGGGCAACCGCTCACGCTCCCACACCCACGAGGGCAACCGCTCGCGCTCGCACACCAACGAGGGCAACCGCAGCCGCAGCCACACGGCTGACGCCCGCGCTCACGCGGACGGCTCTGCGGACGGCGCGGCCACCAACAACATGGACCAGGCGGTGCCGAAGTCCGCTGAAGTGTCCTGTTAAGTGACCCGCCGCTCGCCCGACAGAAGAACCACTTGAGGTCGTTCTGCGCTGCCTCTAATTCACTCACACACATAGGAAGACTTTAGATCACACGTCCGTAAATACTGAAAGCCCACAATGCTTGGTGAGCCATCAGCTCAGGTGGGATTCCTTAAGAAGTTGGTCTGGTTCAGGTCAGCAGTGGTTGATTTGTTCAGGGATTCCAACGTTTCTGCTTCTTAAAGCTCGAGTGCAAATAGAGGCAATGCAGCCTTTCAGGACACTGATGCAGAGAATGTTCAAGAAAGCTGTGGCTTATAGCTCATCATCTTATATATCTCATGTACAGAAAATCAGTTTCTCATTCTATTTTCTTTTACCACGTTGAGATAGCTTTCTTTAATCTCTGTAAATGTCTTGTTTCCCTCACTGTCATTGTCAGATCTCTTTTTTTTTTTTTCTTTCTGTATCATAAATGTGTTCAGGAGCTGACTTATAGATTCAGGGTGATGGAATAGGGAAGCATATGAATGGAATAACAACAATTTTTACAATTTTTCTGGAACTTTGTGAATTAAGGGACAGAATTTAAAACAAATCCTGTAAATACTCCAATTTTTTTTTTTTTTTTTTGCCAAGTATCATTTTATATTCTCATTTTTCAACAGTGACGTGAAACAAATGTGTCGGGGAGTCAAGCGATCAATTTTAAAATAACATTCCACTGTGGATCTATGCTTTCATTAATCAGAATATGCTCTAAGATAAATTCAGAAGCTTTTACATGTTATGTCTTATTGATAAATCTCGGCTTCAGTGTTTTTTTTTTTTTTTTTTTTTTTTTTTTTTTAATGCAATCAAGTGAAATGGAACACAAGACAAAAAATGTGCCATGGAATTGTTCACTTTTAAAAACGTGACGCTCCTTTATGGTTGTGGATTTGTGAGGTGAGTGAAGAGACAGGAAGTCCACATGCTAACATGAGGATCAGCCCTAAAATAAAAATTTAACCTGACATCTTTTACTCCACTATTTTACTTGCACTACAGCGCCGTTCTACTTTAGACTCACAGCTTTGTAAAGAGGCAATGCACAAACCATCTAATGCTGTAGAAATGCATTAAAAATGGCATACATTTGTATTTATTAAAAAAAAATAAAAAAAAAAACTTGTAACAGATTCACATTTTGTCATATTTGTTTTTGAAAATTTTGATTTATTGGTAAAAGTTGATGAAATGTAAAAGCGACATCATCTGCATGAAATACAGCAAAGGTGACCTTTTATTATTAAAAAGATACCTGAATAACTTAGTTTACTTGAATTTTTATGTGGCTGTTATACTTTTCAAGCATCTTATGCCTCATTAAATCTATTTGGAGACACTTGTTTCATATTTACATGGTTTTCCTTTAGGAAAAATGTCAAACCAAATAGAAAACAGCGCAAGTTGGCTTCTTTTTAGTCCATGACTTCCGGGTAGCCGTAGTAATTCTCCAGCTCAGCAAAGATGTCGTTGGGATTTTTGCAGCTTAGGTTGCAGAAGCAGGCCTGGATCCACATCATCTTCCATGTGAATCCTGTCCCGTTGGGACACTCGAACTCCACATCGATGGTTTTGGATTTGTAAGGGATGCAGCATCGTTCATCTGTGCAGACGCCACAGTATTTGGGCCTATATTGTTTCTTGCTGGTGCAGCCGGAGATCGTAAGGTTCAGAGGTTGATCTTCTCTATAGATGTTCAAGCATTTCTTTCCTGGCTGAAGGAATATAAAAAAAAAAAACAGTTTAGATCTGGGAGGAAATACAGAGGCTTGGTTTGTAAGGACCATGCAGGTACCTTGATGTGTTTGGTGATGTCAACTTCACATGGCCGCAGGTTGCAGAGGCGGGACTCTTTGACCATCTTGCACTGGTCATTGGCGTTGGAGATTCTCATAGAGAGGCCGCGGCCGCAGGTCTTAGAGCAGGGGCTCCATGAGGTAGTCTGGGAGATGCAGTTATTGTGCCAGCTCCTGTTCTTGGCTGGTAAAGCTAACTCAAGGCAGAAAATGTTAAATGTTAAAGGAAATAACCAAAAACAATATCCCAACTTTGGATGAAAAGTTGTTTACATATAAGAAAATGAATTCAGTTTTAATGGAAAGTTATTTAAAAGTCCATCCACTCCTCAGAGGATTCTAAAAGTGATCAGTTTTCAAATAGTTTCACTGGAATCCAATATTTTTTGCACAAAGACCCTTTTTTCAAAATAAAAGAATTGCTTATAAAATGGCTATATCATTTTAAATGAGGTCATATATAATTCCCTGTAAGACTTAAATGGCAAAACTTTATATATCCTCAATTCATTATCTGTTTAAACAATTTCTTTTGTGTGGAATCACAAGCGTGACTGAGCATTGATTATACCTGTTGACTTGTTTTGTGCAGGCAAATGACTTGTTTACATCTTTGATTTTTCCAAGATCATTTTAGCTTAAACATTTGCTTTTCTTATCAAATTCAACTAGCTCAGCTTTATTTAATCAAAATGACTTTCACAGTACCACCTCCTATCCAATTCTACTGAAACAGCCACCTAAATAGCAAATATATTTAGTCCATAACAATATGGAAGGGGTTAAAAAAGGAAAAGTGATTTAAAACAAACTTAACTTTTTCATGGCTATACCTTTTCCAAACATTATATAGTTAAAGATATTTTAAATGCATTTCACATAAAGATTTCCAACAACCTCTTTGAATTCTTTTAAAATTTCTTAAGTTAAAAAAAGGGCTTCGGAATGAAAAGTTTCACAGCAAAATTAAGCTCCAACAAACGCGCAAAAGTTCTGGTCCTCGAAGACATGTTTTTTTCTTCTTTAAAAAGCTCTTCTATCCTCCATTTGTTGAAATGACTCCTGATTAAGCTGGATAAAAAAATTCATAATAACACCCTTAAACACCCAGACTCTAATCTGTCCAACGTGACCAAGACCAAAGAGCTGTCGAAGGACACTAGGGACAAAATTGTAGACCTGAACAAGAATGGAAAGAACCAATCTACAATAAACCAGCAGCTTGGAGAGATCAACTATTGGAGCAACTATTTGAAACTAGAAGAAAAACAAGATCACTGACATTCTCCCACAACCTGGAGCTCAGTTCAAAATCTCGCCTGGTGGAGCTAATGATCTTAAGAACGGAACGGGGAGGAAACAGCCAAGAATGCAGTACACAGGGGAATTTGTCAGTGACCTCAGGAGAAATGGGAACTTAGTAACAAAGGTCACTTTTGGTCACACACGACATTGTCATGGCTTGAAAATCTGCAGAGCTCCAAAAGTCCTCCACATGTCTAGACTTCAAAGTTCTCCGGAGACCATCTGATCCAAAGGAGAATTGGGTCAGACGAGACCAAAATGGAACTCTGTGGTATGGACACCACTTGCTGCATCTTAAGGGACAAGAACGCTGACTTGCATCCTACGCTCATCATTCTCACTGTGAAGCAAGGTAGTGGAAGCATCATAGTTTGATCCATACTAAGCAAAGAATTGGAATAGAGAATCTGTGGAGGATATGAAAAGTCTGTGTTGCCGATCAAAAGCCCCAAAAGATCACAGCTCTTGAGAAGATCTGCATGGAGGAATGGACCAAAATAGCAGCAACATTGTGTGTAAACCTGGTGAAAATCTACAATAAACGTCATTGCCAACCAGGGTTACATTACAAACTATTGAAGCGAATGTCTGTTATATATTGATTAAAACTTAAGTTATTTAAAAATCAAACAATATAGTTTCCTTTTTTTTTACTTTTCTGTCTCGGTTTCTGTTGTTTATACATTTACATTTAATAGAAAAACACTGACCCTTTGCTCTTCATCTGTTCCCAATCTAAACCATTAGACTATGTCTGCTCCGCAGTCTGGATCCATGTGCAACACAGCGGTGTCTTCACTGTCCTGTTGCCACAGCAATGGCGCACTAAATGACTGGAAACTGGATGTGTCTCAAAAACAGTGTGAGGGCTTCCACGGAAAAGGATTTGTCCGCCACTGTGTGCACACACACATTTCATAATACTGTTGGAAGAAAACGACCTCACACAGCTACTGATGCCAGAAACTCAATCAAACCCAGCTGCTTCGGCTTCACCTCTTCAATTCAACCATATCTACGGCAAAACTACAGATGAATGACACTTTCAGACAGAACAGTTTAAAGTTTTTAAATTTTATGGTTTATTTTTTGTTCTTTGCTTGCATAATGCTTCATACAGCTGGTCACTAGCTCCTCTACAAATTCTATGTCGATGACTGTTCTTATTTTTAAAAAAATCCCTGAAAATAAAGTGTTTACCCTCCACTGCATGTCGCGGTGCAGTCTTGCGGCCTCTTTTGGGCTCGTCACAGATCCACTTCTCACAGCACTGCCCCCGGACTTTGACGCGTCGTGGGTTTTGGCACCACACCCGAGGAGGCTGGGACTCGCTGCACAGCGCCACGCAGCCAATGGCACCGTTCACACACACGCACTGGTATTTACAGCTGGGCTGGAAGCTCTGCCCGTTGTGGTAGATCACACCATTGTGCTCACAGCCTGTTCCCACCATATCTGACAGAGATTGATCAAGAAGTTGATGAACAGGGTAATAAAAGTGACAACTTTTAAAAACACAAAACAGCTCATTTGAAATTGTAAAGCAGCTTAAACTACAATGCAGTTATCGCAAGACTTCTCAAATGAGTTTCCTTGTTAGGCTATTGTTAGGCAGCTAATTGTAACTGAGCATGCAATTGTATAAAGAAAAGATCACATGAAAACTGAATCTTGAAAATAACAGAAAATAATTGACGTGAATGCAAAGCTAATGTGGTCCAGGAATTGACTGGTGATCTGTTTAGGAAGTACCAACAGTAGCTGGAATCGACTGAAGATGGAAAGCAAAGCTAATGAGACTGTGCAAAGTCCCACTCTGATCATCTTTTGATATATTGTAAAATTATTCCCATTGGTCTTTAAATTATGATTATGCAGCTTTTTTTTTTTTTTTTAGCAAAACATCTGTGTAAGACATTTCTGCAGAGCCAGGATTTCATTCAAATTCACCTCTGAACTTTGGGCAGGACTGTAAGCGCGAACGTAAGCTCCGCTAATTTCCCCTCGTCCATCTGTTTACACTCTCTCCCGCTAGCTTATAGCGCCTCACAGGCCGAAGCTAGCATTAGCGTAGCAAAAAAAAGAAAAAACAAAAACAGCAAGCAATATCAGAGCTATCCGGCCGTAGAGCCAGATGGCAGCTCAGATGAATTTTAAGATATTTTTTATGACATTAGTTAAGACATGATATTTTTACCCTTGAACCTGACCTTCATTCAATCAAATATGTCCAACTTGCTCTGAACCAACTCCTAAACCATTTGACTGGTATTTGCTTAGGTCAAATTACGACATTTAAAAAAAAAAGCTAATTCATAAGTAGTTTTGTCATTTTAGATTCATAGTTTTATAAAGCAAGTTTGTATATACGTTTTACGTAGTCTTATAATCTCTAAGAAATCCCTTCCCCTACATATTGTTGATTACATACCTCGATAGAACACATTTAGCAGACATATAATTCTGTTATGCAAAACCAGGTGTTTGCTTGGATGAGTGACACTTACATGCACACACTCCTTTTTCATACCTCGGCTTGTCTGAGCTGTAGTCGCAGTACAGCCCCTTGTGGTAGTCGCAAGTGTCGGCCTCGTTGCAGACCTCGCCTACCTGTCGGGCGCAGGCCTTGCAGCACTCGCAGCCATCTGTGAGGAGGCTCACGCCCAGTGGACACCTGGGCGGGACCTCCGGACACTCGCAGGGCCACTTACAGTACTGCGTGCGGTTATAGGCGTCAGTGGGTGGCGGGGGGAAGGCTGTGGAGGGTGGCAAGGCAGTGGAATTCAGGGGGTACGCCTGAAGGAGAGGAGAAGAACTGGGTAAATCTAATAAAAAAAAAATGATTTGAACATTTTTAAAGCTGAAGATTGACAAGGCAAGCAAGGTGTGGGATAAATAGGTGTAAAAAAATAGACGGAAAAAGATAAATACAACAGTTCTGTTTCCGTATGATCTGACTCAAAACTGCACGGCTGGATAGCCAGTAGTGTTAGGTTGGTGGTGTGAGGGGCTGCAAGCTAGCAGGAGAGAGTGTAAACAAAGAGCTCTCGGTAACTTTCTAAAGAAGAGGTGAATTTCTAAAGAACTTCTGTCGCTCTGCAGAAACGATGTCCTGGAAAACAACACACATTTTTAAGTTTAGCTAACAATGGCCTCATCATAACTGAAAGACCGCTGGCAACACCTTTATGATAGATCAAAAGATGATCGAACTGGCACTTTAACCTCATTCCACTTTTGCCCTGATTTCTTATTAGTAACTCTGATCTATATGTTGTTATTCAAAAGACAAAAAAGGTTTTTCATGATTTCGTCAGAGCTTGGACAAGAAGTTACAGAATTTCTAGCTTGACCTGTAGGCTCAGAGCAACGGGAAGTTTGAGGTCCATAAACGTCCGACATGAACACACACTGGCAGTAACGCAGGCCTAATCAGCAGACACTTGTGAGAAACCCTAATCATCTTAAGCTCTGAGAGCCCAAAGTCTGTTTTTTGGACTTCAGTGAAATTTGAGTCACTCTGAGCGTTTTCCATAGCTTATGTTGGGAAATGAGTTTCACTCGCAGCTGTGCCACTAAGTCATCTCTCCAGAATCCTTTACAGATTATAAAAACATTACAAGCTCATTTCCAATCCTATTCTCAAACTTACAGAACAGCAGCTCTCGCAGAAGAAAGGGTGTCCCATGAATGAGCAAAAACTGAACTTAGAAATAAATTAAAGCGTCATATGGTTACAGTTAGTTTCATACTTATAATGGTAAGAATTAAATATATTTTCATTGTGTCAATAAATTAACACAAAACCAAAGGGAAAACATGAAACTAAATCGATTTATCAAGTTAAATAATATGAAGATCATTTCTCAAACCCATCAATACTGTATTTATATTGTAAAAATGATAACAGCTGTTAAAACGGAATAAGTAGTTAAACAAATGGATTATCTTTGTTGTTATTAATCATATTCAAACAATTAATTAAACTCCTTTTTGAAAACTTAATATTTCATTATTTCAATGCGTCATGTTCTGTATGCATAAGAGTTTATTTATGGTTAAGAGTCATTTCATTGAATTATTTACATGTGTACGTATGTCCAGTCAATTCATGACAAATTATCCTAAGTTTGATATATTTATATTTAGGAATGTATTTCTGTTGTTCGTTTTTTATTTTAATTGCTTGAAAAATAAAAACATTTCCAAATCCAAACACAAGTATTGTTACGGAAATAACTTCAATGTCCTTTCAGGGCAGGGGAACTGGTGTAAACAAGGACCCTGGTGTAAACAAGTTTTTAACTTCTTTAGGTACATCCCTTCCTTGGTTGTAAATTTGTAAGGGACCTGTATTGTACTACTAACTGTACAAAATTACAAATAAAAGTCTCAATTAACAAATTAAAATCAATAAGTAAACAAATCAGTCATAAATGTGTTTCCTGTTTATTCAGTCTTCCATATGTGCTGTTTTCGCCACTTCCTTATTAACACATTTCCACTAACACTGCTACATTTTAACTGTTAAACACTAAATAAGACTTAAACTTTACAGTCCTTTAACCTCCATCAATGGGTTCTTGGGTCATCAATGGGTCACCTACCTGCAGCGGGGTACTCTTGGAGGATGACGTCTCCCCAGTTTGAGACCCCTGCTTCAGGGGCTTCGTACTAATTGTTAAAAAAAATAAGGCTGAGAAAAGCTGAACAGATCTGAGGGAGTTTGAAATGCGTTTCCCCAAACAGCCACTAGGTGGCTCTGACCTCAAACAAACTTCAGGTGAGGAAGGCAGAAGAGGCATTTAATTATTGTTTCAATAATGTTGAAAATGATGTTTGTTTGGGCATGACACACTTCATTTTAAAATTACACATTTTTTCACATATGGGTGTGGACATTTATATTTAATCAATTTATTTAAGTTACTATTGCATTAATCTGGTCATTTGATTGTAATTTTGTTGCAGGGGGGAAAGGCTTTTATTTTGGAATAAAATCATCTGATTGTTAAAAAAAAATCCACTTGCTCATCAAAAGACAAAGAAAGGTCTCCTCACTGCTCACCTGTTGAATCCCAGCTGCTGTCAGAATCCACAGAAGCAGTCCCCTCATCACTGGCGCGGAGCTGCTCACGCATCCAAACCAGAATCCACTAGTCCCGCACGGCGCTGCAACATCCTCGTGTCGCCTGTGTCATCCCCACCCAAAAATACCGTTCATCTGACACTTTCCCTTGTTTGTCTTTGCTCCACGTTCGCCTGATCCTCCTCCTCCTCTTCCTCCTCCTCCGTGCTCAGGGCGTGTCCAGGAGATCTGCTGGAGGCTTTCCTTCTTCAGGCTGGACTTGCTCGTCCACTCACTTCCACTTTTCAAAGGGAACACACACGTTGCTGCCCACGTAAGAGCTGTTTAGGCCGGAGAGGGTCCTCAAATCTGAGTCAGTGGACCCCTGATCCAAGATGCAAGAAAGATGACAACAAACAACTAAACAAAACACAACATACTACTTCAAAATAGATTGATCAGTGATCAATCAGTGATCAACCCTGATTTTATCCGGACTGGGGACTGGCACAGGGAGACCCGGAGTTGGCCCCCTTTATGGCTACACTGATCATATGGAGTTCACAAAAACAAATAAATAAACGAATAAACTATTGATATTACTCCCAATAAATGGAAGGAATAATTTGCACCTCATTTATGTTGACAAATTTGTTTTAAATTGTATGATTTTGTAGAAAATACCTAAACAACTAAAGAAAAAAAAATTGAGTCAATCATAGCTAGCTAACCCACTTTTTTTGTTTAAAATATATATACAAAATAAATAAAATAAATATTTTTGCATATATGCAAAAAAATTGCAGTTAAGAAAGTGTATTTTGCAAAAGTTTTTTGAAATCTCAAGTATTTTGAAAAAGATGGTTTTCATTTTTAAAATGTTATTTAAGTTTTTAATTAGAAAGACATGATACATAAATATTGTCCCATCCAGTGGCAGTTTAGGCAAAAACAATGACATAAGGGCCCTCTGCAGCGGATGTATCAATCATTCTTTAAAAATCCTAACCTAGGGTAAAATGTCCGTCAAATATCTTCTTCACTGGTCTAATTTTAGACAGCATCAATGTCAAGAATCCCAATGTTTTGAAAATCTCCTAAAAAGCGAATACAATTTTGAATGGACTTCTGCTTCTCAACAGAAACAATGTCTTAGAAAACGACATAAATTCTTTTATTTTGGCAAAAAACAGCATAATCATAATTAAAGGTTCAGTGGGAACGCTTTTACAACAGATCCAAATGTGAACGGAGTGGGACTTTAAAGGGTGGCACGGATGTAATTTACTCATAACACATAAGTACATTTGAAATAATATGACCTTGTAATGACACCCCGCCAAAATAATGGTTATAGTGCTGAAAATAATGAATATTGCATGACACCGTGGGAGTCATTTTCCAGGTAGTTTGGCTTTCTCTGAACTTTATTTAACTGGGTTGCTGCTCCACTGAGAGCTTACACTGAGAAGTTGCCGTCACCATGACACACATCCAGATGACCCACCTCTCCTCACAGTCTGGGAGTGTGTCTGGCCCCCAGATGTTCATTTCACGTCCCTGATGTCATCCCAGTCTGCTACTTTTCTTTATCGGTTTTCTTTGAGATGATGAACATAAAGAGGGGAAAACCTCAATTTTTGTGTGGAGTGGAAGTTACCTAAGACACTGCTACTGGAGATGAAAATCAATCGATCAAATCTCCCTGACCCCCTACCAGAGCCAGCAGAGAAAGGAAAAAGCGATGGATCATAAAGGAGGACTTTTTTTTAGCTTTGAGCCTCTGTAATTTACAGGCAGATCTCTAATCCCTGTTATCGTCTGAGCTGCTTTTTTCGTCCCCGTTCTGACAACCTGACTCCTCCAACATAACGTGACCACTTCCTGTCTGGCTACCATCTCTGTGCTTTGAAAAGCTTGAATTTTTTCCCCCTGTTGAGTTTTCAATTCCAGTTAAGGCTACCTACCCTATCCCACATCAAATCTATCACTTTTTATTTCACAGTCAAAGAAAAAAAAAAAAAGGCAGTTTGAGTCTTAAGAGTTTTCTGCTCACTGAGAAATCCTTATTTTTTAGTCTTTTTACAAATTTACTTTGATTTGCCACATCAGGACTAGTTCAGGTTTATTATCTAAGTAAGTTAGAATTCTAGGATACTTGACAAACCGCAGACACAGGAAGACCCAAAACAAAACAATTTTATAAAGAACTAAAACTCGTTTTAAAACAAACATGTAAAGGACAACGTGAATAGCATTGCTTGATGTGGAAACTTTCAGACATTTCCAGCATTCATTTGTAAATCCCTCTACTTCAAAGAAATGACAAGACTTATTTTTAGAATTAAGATGTTTTTTTAAAGCCTTTTTTAAAAAGGAGATTTAGATAGTATCAACTGGAAAACTTGGCTAGGTTTTTCTCACAATAATGTTAGTCTAATATGAAAAATATTGACTTGAGTGTTCAGGAAAAATCACATTATTTCCCCACTGTCTCAAATTTGATACACGCATTTTTAACATGGAGTATTGTAAAGAATTCATTATTAACAAATGTTACACTTTTTCAATACAGAAAGCAGACATTTTAAAATTGACAAACAATAGTTGAGTTATTCTCTCTACAAAGTAAAAAAAATGAGCCAAACGTTTTCCCGCCAAAACTGTTTTTGAGATTTTGAGGAGGCAGCCATTTTGAAATGAGCAGGAAAAGCCCTTCTGCCCCTAGTGGAATGATGATGATCTACAGGGCAGAAAACAGACTGATTCTTCTACAATGAGGTTTTAGGGAAAGTTTTATTCATGATAATGAGATCGAGGTTTAGAAATGTGAGTATTAAATGCCATATTATCTTTATACGTAATTTCTTTCAATTGTTTTCTTTTTTGCCCACTTTAAAAAAAAAAAAAATCTGCTTTTCTTGTTTAACCTCCCTATCTCTCTGTACACAAATCTTGGTGTATGTCTTTTATTAACATTTAAAAAGTTAAAGTATGAAATTCTGATGCTGAAAACAGTGTGAGGAAGAAGGAGGTACACTGACCCTTCCAACCAGATGCTATAAACACAAAAAGTCAAAAGAAGCTGGAGAACAAAAACACTTGAAGACAAAATCCCTGGGGTTTTGGAGCAAAGCGCATCACAGTAATACCTCACAGTAACACCTCAGGAAATTGAGCCAGCATCTGACAAAAGTAAAAAAAAAAATGTTGGCTCAATTTGTGCCTCTGCGGGGGAAAAATATATTTAAGGTAAGTCTGAGGCAGGAAGTGGACTGACTGACATTTGAAGCTATAAATGAAACACATCTATCTTTGAACAGCGGAATTTTTGTAAAGTTGCGGAAACAGAAAAAAAACCTGCAGAAGTTTAATCCAAACCCAATTCAACAATGTCTCGTTCATTGAAATGGACTTTTGATCCTGATGCAAGACCTTATAATCTTCTTCTTCTGTCAAATCTTTTCAAAAACACACAGAAAGATTTATTTGTTTAAACTTGTGACAGTGAATACTGGAGCTGTCCTTCCGGAACTGGAGTCCTGCACAGCTGATTGAACCGAAAATCCTCTCATTAAACTCTCTTGAAGTCAATCTGTGTTTTGGAAAAGTCACAGCTTCGAAGTCAAGTGGAGTGACTAATCCTCCTCAGAATGGGGGAAAGCTTCTGCAACACCTTTAGGCGACCAAAAACCGCTGAGGTGATGCATGAATAAAGATGCTGCAGAGAGTGTGGGAACATTTTTGGCGTTTCCCGTCATTGCTTTGGATCTACCGGCCCCATGAAGAAGTCAAAGAGATCAGAACATCAAAAAACCGTACTTATATATTTGCAGAAGAAAATGAATCTTCTAAGTGCACATTTACTATAATTATGCAAATTAGGAGCAATTAAAACAGTAAAAACTGTCACAGCTTCATTTTTAAATCTGCAGATCATCCTTAAAATTAGAGCCTAATTGCATTGTTTTACTATTTTAAAAGTAAAAATCAGTTACTTGAAACCCAATGAATTGACTTCCTTGAAGTAAATGTGGTGTTTTGCCTTACATATGTGAAAGAGCCAGGGCACTGCAGCCTGCACTCAGACGGGTCCAGTAATTACACCGTCTTTTTTTAGCTGTGGTTGGAGAATTCCGGCCTCGACTAAAACATCTGCTGTGAGGAATCTGACATGAACTCCAAACACAAACAGTCACTGAGTCTTAAAGATAAAGGCAGACGTGTGTGATAAGATGCATGCAATGGGATTCTAAAGTTTATGCTTGGAAAAACCCACCTTTACAGTAAAAATGTCCTTGAACTAAAAATAAAAATGTGTTTAACTCATGCTGTATATTTAGGCTGCAGGAAATTGGGCAAAAGAAAAGCAGAGGTAATAGACCTGATACAGTTCCCATAATTACCTGCACATCTGGATTAGTAATTACATCCAGATCTCATCTACTAAAGGGGAAGTTTAACGTGTGACTTTGTGTTCCCATCTGACATTTTTGCTTGAAATCGTCAGCTACAATAGTGTTTCCATTCAGTCAAAGTCTGTAAAAACCTTTGTCTCAAATTAGCCAAACACCAAAGGAGGATTTAAGCATAAGACGATGAACGTGCACATGATTTAAGAGTTATGCTGCATGATTCTGGATTGGTCCATTTCAAGATTGATTCCAGTACCGAAAAGTACCTGAAGTTTTTGTCAGTTTTGTGTGGACATTCAACCAATCTATGAAGTTACTAAAGAACTTTCTTTAAAGCATTTTTTAACTATTAGGACGAGCTCGGTGGCCTGGTGGTAGAGTATTTGTTCTGAGAGAGGGACATGAGTGGTTCAAATTCCCTTTTTATCTTGTTGGACACAGACAGGTGAATCATGAAGGAGATGGATGAAAAGCAGAGAATGAATTTCCCTCGCCATCAAGGCTTATCCTTTTTGTTTCTGAGATGAAACTCTACAGTTGGCTTACACAATAACATGAAATATGTCGTTTGGATACAAATAGAATCTCAAGACTTATTTAAATATGATTTCAATGGACTTTTTCTTGTTTGTGTGGTCTTGCGATTAGTGAGCTCTGTTGGTGGTAAGCTGGGATCATAAATGCTGAGCCAAAAACTAAACAAAGAAGAAATAAGTGTTAGTACAGGACTACAGTTAGTTATCAGATGTGAGGGTACCAGGGTTTACAGACAAACCATTCACAACCGACTCCACCGCTTTGACTTGAACGCCAGACGACCGTTACAGGTGACTCTAAGACACCCCTGTGACTGTTTGCATTGTAATCTGAAAGTTTTACTTTGAAGTACAGATTACTTTTCATCATTAAATTAAATGGAATTGAATGTCGGAGGAGCGCCCATTGGTAGGTGTCAGTGTGTGTGCAGGAATGTATTAAAACACAGGTGATTCAAATCTCAGGCATCGATTAAGAGACGGCTGCTGCGGTGAGCTTCTTCTTAGGCCATTCAGCTTTTTTGAGCTTTGTTCAAGTCGGCCAAAGAATGAGGAGTTGCATTTTAGTGAAGGGTTAAGGATAAGGCAGGAAGCGAAACGCTTCTCAGACACTGACTTTTAACAAAAGCGGCCTTTCAGCGTGTGCTCACGTGCACAGCAGGAAGCCCATCAACCACGTTCTTTTCAACTATGCATGTCAGTAAATCAAACAAAACACCAGCTTGACTTCTGCACTTGAACAATGTAAACATCACAACTTTGGGACATGTCTGGAACATAAATGACCGATCTGTTCAAGCTCTGGTCTTATCAGAAAGAAGGGCCCAGCCTACATTAGGAATGCACTACATTACAGGGCTAAGCTGGTTCTGGCCTCCAAAAAGCTAGAGCCTCAGGGTGGGCTTTCGGAGTAAATATATTTCAAAATAAGAGTCAGTTTGCAGTCATATGGGATGGAAAAGTTTTCATTCTTTTACTGCAAATGGAGGCACAAAGTGCTTCATTAAAATAAAAAAAATTAGACATGGTAACAATTTAAGAGGAAAATAAACATAAGTACATAACACCTGGTTTTAAAGTGTTCTTGTGGTTGATTGTAGTCAGGTCGATGAAGAAAAGCATGCATCTTATGTCTTAGTCACATGAACCCAAATGGAGGTTGACCTGTACAGGTGCTGCGGATTTTTGGGTTGTCCGGGCCAGTGGAGGGTCACCTTAAGGGATATCATGAGAATGGAACATATGATTGTTGTGCGTGAGGCAATGTGAGGTATTTGTAAAAACAATGTAAGTTACACACACTTATGACACACAAGTGATGGTGTTGTACGGTGCTGTCATGTTGTTTGTAAGGTGCACATACTGACCCTTACTGACTGCAAAAGCTGCATGCACAGGATGTGCAGTAAGTGCTCGCAGGATGCCCACACAAACTATGCTCTGATTGTCTAGTTTCCTCATTTCTAACAGTCAGGCTGCACATATTTATCACTTGAGCTAATGGACCCTTTGCGGAGGACGCAGGACTTGGTTCTGTCTTTTTGGTGAGTGCTGAAAAATATTGCAGTATGTGCAAGAAACATTCAGAGAAAAACCAAAGTTCAAAAGTCTTTGAACGTAATGCTTGACAAAAACGTGGGGAAAACGTCTGAGAATAAAGGAACATCTGGGAGAGAGACAACCATTAATGAGAAATTAATATGATAAAGAAAACAAAATCAAGTGAACCAGATAAAATGCAGGAAAACAAGCAACTACATAGTAAAAAAAACACGAATTTACTGTTCATTTTTCAGTGGAGCATCTCACGTCTGACTCGTGATTTATAGTTGCTTTACTTTAGTTATGTTGTCATCAGCATAGAAGAGAGTGGAGAAGGCTAAAAGAGCATAATCAGACTAACTACCCAGGCGCCATTATCTGTCTCATCAGCTGAGACACGTGAAGGTTAGGAGGAATCTTGGAGCCGTGGTTGCTGAAAGGATTTTCTCAAAGCAAAGTAAACAGGATTTAGAGCCAAACAGATCTTTGGGGAATCCACCACACCTAAAGCCACATTTAAAATGGTCACTGCTGCACACAAGTATGGGGCCCACAAACTATGATGACACAAAACACAGTGCTTTCGAAGTGTATGTTGAAATCTAAGACAAAACACGACAAAGCATCAAAACATCTCACAGGCACTTACTGTCATTTTAGGTCCAAACTGGTTTGTAGGGGTAACAACATGAAAGAACTATGTGCTAGATCAAATTCTTTGATTCTATTAAGATTCAAATTTTGTCATCATTCTTATTGTTTTTAATAATAAGGCATTTAAAAATGATTGATTAAAAAAATGAAAATGTACAAAGTATTTTCAAATACAACCTCCGAGATTGAAGTCCTAATAGAGAAAGTTTGATGCTTTGGTGGTGTAGTGGTTAGCACTCTTGCCTTACAGTTAGAAGCCCTGGTTCAAATCCCAGCAGGGTCCTTTCTGTGTGTGGTTTGCATGTTCTCCTCATGCATGTGTGGGTCTTCTCTGGTTTCCTCCTACGGTCAAAAAACATGCTTGTTGTGTTTGTGGTTGTATGGCAACTGAAAGGTATCAAAAACCACCATAAACAACAGCGTTTACAATTTATGATACATTTCACTTGCCATATTTTGGATGCGATTAAATGCTGGACAAACACAAGATGCCATAAGTTACGTGCTACTTTTAAAACCCGTAAAAAAAAAACTGGCGTCTTTGATGGCCAAAATGCTGTTGTTTACAGCAATTTTACCAGCAATTGATACCTTTCGCTTGCCGTTGTGAGGATTGTGTGCTTGGATTTTTGTCATGTTCTGTTTTCTTTGTCCAGCTCACCAAGTTCAGGTTGATTATCCACAGCTCGCTTTGTTTAGTTAATCACTCTCAATCTATTTTAGTGTCTGGTTTTCAGTTCCTCAGTGTCAGGTCATCTGCTCTGTTCTGTTTTGTCACCTTTTTGTTTCTCCCACAATTTTGTCAAGTTTCTATTCATTTATTAAATGTTTAAGTTTCTGCCACCAAGCCTGGTCTCCTGCATTTTGGGACCTCCACCATCAATTCCTGACAGTCATAATTTGGGCACAAAAGTGTTGGATACAATGAAACGCTGTTTTTTACGTCCATATTAGGACAACACCAGACGGCGTAAATCTCGTGCTACTTTTAAAACGTGCTTGAAAAACTGTGTTTTCAATGGCCAAAATGCTGTTGTTTACTGCGGTTTTCCTGGTGATTTACGATATCTTTTGCTTGCCATAGCGACATAGAGCGGCGACTTGTTCAGGGCTGGATCGGCTCTAGAAACCCAGTGACCTCAAAGCAGTGTTCAGCAGATTCTGATGAATGGTTTGCTTGTTGAATTAACCTTATTAAAAAAAGTAAAAAAACTATAGCCAACGTGCATTTTGCTAATCAGAACCAAAACTTGGTCATCACAAGTATGTGAAAACATTCTAATATGTAAGGAGAAAAGCAAACTATAAACCACACTCTTTGGTTGGGTTCTCATTTAAATGAGATGCATTTCAATTAGTTTAATTTAAAAAAGTGCAAACAAGTGAGCTGGTTAAGACCAATTTTGCTTGGATTTAGCATTGCACAATTGTTCAAATTTGCCTGAAGTTCGCATGGAGTTTTGGTGCAACTTTATTATGGAAGACCTTCCTCATGTTGCACAGCACTTTCACCTCTTAGCGAGAGGTATCAAACTAAAAAAAATATGATCTAGGAGGATGCAGCAGTGTGTTCGGGTTCCCTTAAGTTCTTGTGAGCTATATGAAATATAATAAGTCTTATACATTGTTTCTTTCAAAATAATAGCTAATGTTTAGATGTATTATGATAAAAGTATGTCTGAAGTCTTTGTTCTGTAGATAATGATAAGTAAAAGCAGAGACAGGATTTGTTGCATCTAATAAAAGTTTCTAGCTTTAATAAAAATATTTTTTAGCAGCTTTTAAATGTTCAGGATCTCTCAACCTACTTTGAGAACATCACTGTCACAGTTTGAATTTTATCAACCAGTCTCATATGAAACAGACTCACAGGGAAACCTTTCTCTTCTCTCTTACAGCAGAATTCAGGGAGGGTGACAAACTTTGCCAGGTATGGCTACAGAACAGATTGACCATCATAAAGGTAAACAACCCTTTGGTTTGCCAGCAAAACCAGCGAGATTTTGACAAGTCGCCATTGAAAAGATTTCCAACTAGTGACTCTCGCTTGAATCTCACATTTCACACTGTTCAATTTACTGCGTCCATTATCTGGACTTTAGATAACTGTATTGATGCCACTGTGAGGAAGCTCAGTTAAAACTTTGGGGATCAGATATCAGGTTCAAAGAAAGGAGAAGTTGAAATGTGTAAAACATTCAAGGTAAAAACAATCCAATTATTCAACTCTTAATAATAGATAGATAGATCTTTACTTGTCGTTGTCACAGGTAAAACGAAATTATGGGGATGTTGACATATGTACAATACTTATTTACACTATACATACAAAAAAAAAAAAAAAAACTATCCCAATATAGAGGTCACCGGTATTGGTATCAGAAAGGAAAACATTCATTAAATAGATGGAAATGTGACAAAAACTCATGGAGAAATAAAACGGTGGCAAAGCAAAGCAGATGATCTGATAATGACCAACAGATAACAAGATAATTAGAAAGACTTACCGAATTTAACAGACACAAAAACATCTGCGGATGATTATCATGAACCTGGAGTGGCTGTGACAGGAGACAACTCAAAGCTAAACAAAACCAAGCTAAACTGCTTCACAGCTCTTTTCCGATACATGATACATTCCAACCGGGTCCAAATCGCATTTATTCATTTCTCCTCCATGATCAATTTTCAAACGGTTGGCACTTCTGTGGATTGAAAGCGATGCCATCCATATGTCACTACTCGATTGTTCAAAGTTTGACCTGGTTTGACTTTGAACATGCGTTCACTGGCCGTGCGTTTTGCACGTGGAGCCTGAAAATGGTTGTGTTGTTACACGTACACGCAAGAGTTTTGAACAAGGAAGCCTGAAATCCCCGTTTACGCCCATTTAAATAGACTTTTCGTTGGAAGTGACATTACAGATGGTGTGTGTAGCTTCACACTGCCGGGTGAAGGAGCTGTGCTGCACCTCTGCTGTCTGATGCAGTGAATGAGAGGTGTTGTCATGGAGTGAACTGCAGAGGAGTTGTAGAAAGTTCCTGCACTGCCCAAAGGACGTCCTCTCCTCAGAAAATGGAGGCAACAAATTGATTTGCTGTGCTCACCAACTCCTATCCCTCTGGTTGAAGCATACCTTTCTGACAGGACAGTCAAGCCTCATGACGTCATGAGGACACAGCGCGCTTAAGGACTATGATTACATTCCTCACGGTTATACATCACTCATGACCTGCTTCCAGTTAGCAAACACGTGCTTACACCAAAGCTCACAAGCACATTAACATCTTTATCAGATCTGGCTGCGGGGCTTTCTTTAAAAAAATGTACACATCTTAAAAGCAGCAGCACACCTGCATGTGTAGGTGTGGGTGGACAACTTTCACAGGTGCATGGTGAAAGCTCAGATCATGAAAATAGCTCTCTGCCCTGTAATGACTGGGTAACGCATGATGACACAGCGATAAACAGTTGGAGTGGAGAAGTGAGCACGGGAGGACACTTACCAAACTCTCATTACGGGCTTGACAGGGCTGCCTGGCAGGGTAACTGATTGTTACCCAGTCCTGGATGTAAAAGCTGGCATTATCCTTAATGTGCTCTCATGCAAGGATGTGAAGGCTGAGGGTGGGACTGCAAATGCAGGAAGAGTGGAAAAGACTGGCTGCTTTCGAGGGAAAACATCCCTTTCACAAAAGCATTTCAACTGAAACCAAACTTGATAGTGAAATTTAGAGCTACGACACAGAATGTCTTCGCAAAACCTTAATGCAGACAAACAGAAGCTGGACAAACCAAGGGCATTTCATTAGAGATTAGAAACCAGTGACCATTAAAACAGCAACAGATGAAGACAAGGATTTTGGCAGCAGGATCAACCAAACTCGAAGTGATTCCACACAGGGAGAGGCTGACCTCCAGATGGAATCTATGACAATTAAAAGCAAGTAAAGAATGTAAATAAAAAGATGTCGTCCAGTCAATTTTTTTTCAAATCCACCAAAAACTTCTATTCCCAGAGCCCCACCCCTTCACATTTGGTATCACTGAAAAACCCCAAATGTCCTCCGTAAGATACCAAAAGGAGTTAATTCAATAGTGAAAGACATGATCAGTAGTTTAAATATGTGAGATGATGGTGATTTAAAAAATAACAAAAAAATCCTTCACTGTCTGCTCAACCAAACTGTGGCGCACATTTAGAAAACATATCAATAAGAACATTGATTGTGAGTATTAATCCCCGAAGGCTATACGCAACAGAAAGCAAACAATTGTCTTTGTCCGGGTTGGGTACTTAAAGGGTTTGAAGATATTCCACTCTTTAGTATCCTATGCTAGTTATATTACGGGTACTTAGTCACAGCATGTTTGCAGTGGTGGTCAGAGGTCACAGTGATGTCATTCTGGTGGTAAAACTTTCCTAAGCATCTTTATTGCAGCAGACTGGAATGATGGTTTAGGGCTGGAAACGATTTCAGGTTGTTCTTAATTCACTTGAGCACATTTGCCAGGAAACATTTAGGAGTCATGACCATGAAGAATAGTTATGTTACTATTAAAGTTATAAAAAAATGCATTTAGGAATATAATGAATACTATTTGAGCTTTGTAATGTCTTTCAGAGGCAGAATATTCAAATATTGTAACGGGCTGCTTTAGGTTTTCTAGAAAGCAGAAAGCTGTTTTAGATAGATCATAGATCATTTATGACTAAATCTCCAAATTAACATGGTACAATGAGTCTAGTCTCCATTAAGAAGGTTAGATCAGGGCCGGCCCTGGGCATATGCGAGTTAGGCGATCGCCTAGGGCGCCTTCTGCTGGAGAGGCGTATAATGCATAATCATGTTTTTTTTTTTAATTCAGACAGTTTGACACAACTCTTTTTATGTAACAAATATATATATAGATATATATATCTATATATATATTTTTACATTTATATATATATATATATAAATATATGTGTGTGTGTGTGTGTGTGTGTGTGTGTGTGTGTGTGTGTGTGCAAGTTGCGTCTTTGTCTTGGGTGTCATGCAGCCCAGGGCCGGCTCTAGGTCAGAAAAGTGGTGAAGTATATTTGTTTACATAGCGATGTTATTTTTTGAAGAAATGTTAGTTTTTAGTTAAAAACATGTAGCCAAAAATGAGAGAGACCTGGCTGCAGACAAGACGGCGCCCAGACATCATTAGCTGTTTTTCAGAATGGTTACACCTTTTATTCAAACTTTTTAATGTGTATAAACAATTAATTGTACAAGATGAGCTTAAAATCGGGCATAGAACAGTAATCGTTTTATTTTTTTTGAAACTAATATTAACAAAAGTGATTTCACAGATTTAGCTCCAGTGTTTGCATTCCTTCGACTATCGTAACATTTCAGCTCTAAATAGAGGTTGAAATTTTTTGGGAAACCAAGCCATGGTATTCCCGCAGGATTCCCGTGGAATGGAAGTCGTCTCTGCCATTAATCATGGGACCGGGATGAGACTAAATACATTTTTTACGGGAGCGGGAATCAACCAATAAGAGAAGTAAAGGCGAGACCATTTTGTAATTGTGTGATGATATTCCTACAATCTAACTCAATTGAAATAATAAGTACATTACCCAGAAGCCATCAGTGTTCCTAGTCACGGTTTTCCCTCTAGAATCTAAAGTGCAGTGATCACATATCGATGGCAGTTGGAGGAGCAATAAGAAGTAGGAGGGGTAGAATCGCAAAAAATCAAATAGTTACATGAGTGAGGGATTGTTTGTTCAGTGCGATAGGGTATAGATACTGCTCACGTTGTCAATGCAAGTGGATAATCTTATTTCTTTTATCCTGAGAAAAAAAAACCCTATAGAGCTTACTTAAAACAACTTTCTAATTCGTGCCCATTCAAATGTCTTTATTTAGGCCCCTAAAAAAAGAAGTTGCGATGAGAATTTCTGACAGTTAGTAATTTACTTATTTTAGACAGAGGGTGTGGGACTTGGACATGTTCAAAGACATGCAGTGCTACCACACTGGCCTCTGGCAAGTGGCCAGTTTCAACCACAGACTCAGAGTTTGCGTCTACATGACAGACAACTATAGAGTTGCTCAGAGAAAGTAACCTTGAAAGACTTCAAAGAGTAAAGCACAACCTGAGTAGCGTGTGCTTAAAGATGTGGGACATCAATCTTTTTTTTTCTCTCTTAAACACCTTTCTCTGTGAGGAAAGATCCTAGAGCATACTACTTACTTTACAGCAAACAGCCCCCAAACACATGTTAGGGTTTTTATGTGGCTATTTTGAATGAAGACATTTTACAATTCAAAAGTTACAATTTACACATCAGAATTAAAGACCTTTCTTGGTTTATTGATGACAGGTTTGGTTCTGTGTCTTTTAATCTAGTTCTATTTTATCTCACTTGATTTTTTTGGAATGTTGGATTAAGCTTTGCCAATGCTTTGCTAACATGTTTTTTTTATTATATGTGACACTGATTTCAATATTCTGTAGGTATAAAAAGCTGATTTTGTCAGGAAGTCCTTCCGTAATAGCCATGAACACACAACAGACAAGCAGCACCACCTGGCTGTAGCGCGACTTCAGGTTAGTAGTAGGCAGTCAGATGTTGCAGATGAACTTGATCAGCAGACTTGCATCAAGACTCTGAACTTCTGTCGGAGTTTGTGACTGATCCAAGAGTGGAGACCCGGTCTGCAACCATGACCAGTACCTACGGACCTCTGCACTCAGACATAGTTTAGCAAATACCACACAGCTGCAGATGAGAGGGTACTAGGGGTTACAGACAAACCATTCACAACCCACTCCACCGCTTTGACTTGAATGTCAGACGACTGATGCAGGCAGTGGTGTAAAGTACCTGAGTAAAGGTAATGAGTAACGGTAAGTGTCCAATCAAATGCAGTGGAGTAAAGAGTACAAATATTCAATCAAAAATGTAGTTGAGTAGAGAGTAAAAGTTGCTTATACTTTTGATACTCAGTACAAGTTCAAAGCAGCCAAAAAAAATTGGAGTAATAAATATCAAGCTAATGACAATGGCGTTTCTTCTCATTCATTATTAGTTGCATCAAAGAGAACTTTTACAATTTTCTTTAAAATTCAGACCAAATGGGAGAAGCACTCGTGTAAATAATATCCTTAACTTATTGTGAGTTGTGTAATTCTTCAATCTGCCTATCCTCTGCATCAGGTTTGAAGTTGTTTTTTAGGGGAGTTTAAACGTATTGTTCTAATTAGAGTAAAATTTGCCAAACTGAAGGATACCTGTGTTAGAGCGGTCAAACTTATTCAAACTGCCCTGTTTGTGGCAAGAATTTAATTACGTCTAAAGACAGAAAATGTTCAGTGTGAAGATGCATCTACACTGCAGTTGCATTCTATTTTTTAAAAAATATGGTCATTAAAAAGACACTAAACTACTACTTTACTACTACTAATAATAATATTAAAATAAAAATATATTAAAATAAATAAATGAGATACATTCCATATGAAATTATGTAACTAGTACTTGTATTTACATTTTAATTTTATGATGAAAGTGTCTCTGTTTTACGGAGCCCGTGACCTGACATGCATAAAAAATAAATAGTTTAATAAATAAATAGTAAATAATTCGTTTGTTCCCACATTTTTCCCAACAAAAATGTAAAACATTTAAATTAACTTTGCATCAGATGGTTCTGGCTTCCACGGCGTGCGTTAATTTCTGAAAATACACACTTCGTCAGGTATTGTCCCACTTATAACACGGTCATTTACAAAATAAATAAATATAAAATTGACTTTTAGTGCTTTATTCTTGTTATTTTTCTGGTTTAAATCGCTTTCTCACAATAAGCTGACTATTTGATTGGTAGTGTGGCTCGTTGTCACGGTAGCACAACAAAGTGTTGCTGTACTCAACTGCATCGGCAAAGGATATATGTGCTGATGTTTTAAAGAAGCCTGCGCAGTGATATGGAACATTTGGGCTTTGTGACCAGAACTTCTTTTTTAGATGTGCATGAACACGCAGCAGCCAATCAGATTTGAGCATTCACCTGGACCATTTAAAGTGCAGAAACACAATGTTTGTTTCTTATGGCTGTATATCAGCATCTTTGTTTTCTCGGAGTAATACTGCAGACATAAAAGTCTTGTAGTTCTTTACAGTTCTGCTTATCTTACTGTTGATATGTTTTGTTCACAGAAATTACATTTGTAGAATGCCTGAGTTAACAGTTTACAATAAAAATAAAAAAAAAAAAAGTTTTCTCAGGCCTTTTTTTGGTTCAAATATTGTCGGAAGAGTACTTGTTGGTAGAGGAAGGTAGAGTACTTTATTAATCCAGAGGGAACTTGCAAGTTCATCCATTGCAGGCTGAAGGCTATACTTGTTCAGGAATCATTGCCAACATTGTGTCCACGTCGACCATAAAGCCGATGACTGACAGAAACCCTCAAAAGAAAATGCTTTATCAATATGATGATCAAAATGCCTCAAAGCACCAAGTATTTTTAGCTAAAATACTTAAAGATTAGGTCAAACTTCAAGATTATTTGAAAATATCTTCCTATTCCACAATATATTATATACACAGAAACAGACAGTAATTAAAACATTTACTCTTAGTTACTAGATGAACCTTTTGGATAAATATACTTTTAATGACCCACTCCAATGAAAATCATGTTTTCTGTGTTTTGACATGCTCTTGTAGCATTTTAAATCTAATGATGGAGGACAAATATAAAAATATTTAAGTTTGAAACAGATAAAAACACTAACCTTTTGGAGATATGATGAAAAGTTGAAGACAAACGGGATTCCATCCTCTCTCAGCCGGACACTCTGCCCTGTCCTATCAAAGTCCTCGGCTTGAAGTGCTCCTGCAGAGCCTGGAGAATAAAATCCATCCTTCTTATTGCAGCTTCACAACACTTCCTTAATTCTATGTCGCTGGGAAACCTCAGAAATTGGATAATGGAAAAAAAGATCAACAATAGCAAGAGATAAAACGAGGGAGGAACAGTTTCTGCAGTTAGCATTTCTTTGTTAGCCGTGTAAAATTTTTTACGATTATACAAACGTATAAATCCTCTAATAACCAAAATATTGTTAGACCTTTCTTGTGAAGGATAATTCCACATGATCTGCTCTCAAAAGAGCGCAGGTTGATGCATCTGAAGGCTGCACAAACGAAAAGCATGGCTGAGATTCTCCATTGACTACAGCTGGTTGTCAATGTAGCCTAGCTAAAGTCGACCTCTCCAATATGGCGCCACCGCTGGTTCACTCCAGAGCCCGTAATGAAGCGCCTACTCATATATAATGTCTACAGTGAAGAGCTGTGCCAGCAGCTTGCATGTCCATATTGCGTGATCTAGAACTGAAGGGGACAGAGTAATATTTTCAGGGAACAATTCAATTATTTAGTGGGAACAAACTAGTCATTTTTTTTACCCGTGTCAGGTCCCGGGCTCCGAACTGTTTAATGGTTTGGTGTAAAAATGAAAAATGTATCATAACTGTGTACATTTAGTTTTCAATCTTCAGTCTGAAAGCATCTTGGTATGAACACATCTGATTCAGATCATCATCGAGCCGAGCAACTCTGGCCCGATAATGACAGTCATTAAAGTCAGGTGTGCTCAGGAAAACATAACATGATTGGCCCTGGGGACAGACTGTTGTAGACAATGCAAATGTCTCGTAAAGCTGTTTAGATAATCACATTGCCCTGTTTGACTTTTACCGTCCGTTTGTCTTCATGCTTCATTTTCATTAGCGCCGTACATAGAAGCCGCAGTTCCACTAAAGCCGAAAAACACACAGCTGCCATCTTTGTGACTGCGCATGTGGAGACAAGGGTTCAACAGAAAAAAACAGATCAGATTCTCCTGCACTGTGTAACAATGAAAAACAGTCTATTGTACTGACAACATGACAGTTCTAAGTTGGGTTTTCTATTTGACCAAAAAAAAAACCACTAAAATATGTATTTTTTCTACTTTACTCTTTTAAAAGGGGCTTTAAAAACTCTGTCTTTAGTTAACTATTTTCTCTGTTTAGGCTTTAAACAGTTTTCCAGGGAATTTATATTAATTTTAAAATAGTTTGAATTTGAATTTATATGAAGACATCCTTTAGCTTAAACTTGGAAAAAAAACTGAAAATATAAAGCAGAAGTATGATCATATAGCTTGCTTTTAGAACAATGAAAGAATTCACTAAAACCTATCAGGAAGTGGTGGTGAAAGACCCACTATGATGGAAATGTTTTTTTTTTTTTTATATGTTCTTATAGTATTTTTCTGTAAACAACTTAGAAGTGAATTTGTTATGAGCTGCCGCCGCTCTGCAGAAACTACATCCTAGAAAACGACATGGGTTTTTGATTTAGGCTAAAAAGACCACACAGATCAAAAGATGATCGGACTTGAAGGGCTCCATGCAGGAGACCTGGCTTGGTGGCCAGTCTATCTTTTTTTTTTGAGGTGTTTGAATCTACTATTCTAAAATCCAGTTCCCTGGAAATTTCCCAGAAGTCCCTGCAAAAAACTAATCGATGCTCATTAAACCAGCGAAGATAGACCACAATGCATTGTGTTTGAACAGTTAGTCATTTGAAAAAAATGTTTGCAAATATAATTTTATAAATCATTAAAGTTTTCATCTTCAGAACACAGTGGATTCATAAATAATCTTTGTAAAAAGTTCATATTTATTTTGTATTTTGACAAAAAGGGCATCATATTTGCCTTTTAAAAAAAATTAGTAATCCTGTGTACAGAATACGTTAAAATCCAGGGCACAGAGAGTCCTGAGCTATAGAGTCTTCTAAAGGCAGCAGTGAGGGAATTTGGACAGAGTTAAAACCTTGAACAAAGAGGTGAGAAAAACAGATGTGGTCTGAAGTATTTTTACACCTCCCTACCAACACCACAAGTCAGTCATATTCTTCCTCTCCTTCACAGAAACACAATCAAAATATCTGTGACTCGATTCATCGTTTATAACATTGTGCTTTGTCCATTTAACTTTCAGTTTCCTCCGTTGTTTTTGAGATGCTTCCTTATGTCTCCTGCGTTTATTACACCTCACCATGGTCCATCAATGTGTTGAACCAGACGTCACAAACACAAGGAACCACGAAAACGACTGCAATACAAGAATGAAGAGTACCGTCCTGATGAGACTAGATGTCTCCTAGTCTGTGTCAGATCTTTATGAACCTATTAAATGTATTACAAGAATGTATTCCTTTTCCATAACAAAAGGAAAATGTACTAATAATTTGTAGGTTGTAGGAAAAAAAGGGCAAAAACTTTAAAGACATGTGACAACTGTTGGTCAAGAGACTTTCAGCAAAGTCTGAGGTAACTGAGCCAAAGTCTGAGGTAACTGAGCTCTCTTACCACAAAGAAACATGTTTACTGTGAATTTATTTTCATCTTAAGCTTCTGACAACTTCCTTCCTTTGTGGTAACCGCAGCAGTTAGTCCGGGCATCCGACAATGGCCACCAGCCAGCCGACAACTGGGAGTTTTTAGGCTTAAAAAACACCAAGATGAAGTTCCGCTTCTGCTTTTGACTTGAAATTAAGCAAATCTCTATGTAACACAATATTTACTCTTGAAAAAGTAAGTAAATAAGTCTTTCACACTACACAACCACACACACAAACAAGGCATATCCTGAAACTATTAGTATGGCTTCAAATAGTTGCTCAAACTGTTTAAAGATGAAGGATTTGACTAAAACTCCTCTGAGCTTCAACTTTAGACATAAAAATATACACTATGGAAAGTGGAGATTCAAATAAAACACATCATTGATGCAAATTGGTTTCCACATCAGTTTTTATTTCTATTTACACTTTGGGTTTTATTTATCTGTCAGCATTTGAGCAGATGAAAACTCGCAGTTTGAAAAAGCTTGGGTTTGTGACGCAGCAACTGCCGTCGGCGGGCCAAAAGCTCCAAGCTACAATTCTAAATCATCCACTTGCAGACAAATAGATCCGTGCACGTTTGCATTTTCCTCGCCTGAGCTTGCATCTGGCTCAAAACTGTACGGAGTTGTACTGTAGCTCTGATTTTGCTTGACCAATTTCTTTTTTTTTGCTAGGCTAATGTTAGCCTGGGCTTTTGAGGAGCTGTAAGCTAACAGGAGAGAGTGTAAACAAAGGCATGCTGGGATATCAATGGATTGTCATTTTGGCCTTCTCCTTGAGAGGTGTTAGTGCTAACCATAGCACCCTGCAACCCTCTGTAAACACTGAGGAATTTTTTTTTGTCCTTAAACTACACATGCATGAAAGTCCCAGTAGATCAGCATTTTCTGAAATACTCGGACTAGCCCGTCTGGCTCCAACAACTATGCCATGTTTAAAGTCAAGTAAACCCCTTTTCTTCCCCATGCTGATGCTCGGTTTGAACTGCAGCAGATCGTCTTGACCACGTCAACATGCCTCAATACATTCAGTAGCTGTCATGTGATTGGCTGATTAGAAATTTGTGTTAACGAGCAGTCAGACAGGTGTGCTTAATAAAGTGGCCAGTGTGTGTTTGTGCAGGTTCTTGAAAATACATTTACCTGATTGGTTGTTGTTTTACTTAATGTCGGAAATGTATTCTGACTTATGCTGCTTCGGTGAGCTCTGATCTTCTTAATGATCTAGTGAACCCAGCCATGGAGACGTGATTACCGATGCCTAAAAGAACAAATCTGATCTGTCAACAGCATCCGTGTCTTCCATGCTACATATTTTTGGACAGGCGTCGAGCAGCAAATTCCCTGCGCAGACAAGATAGGGCATCCAACGCGGATTTGACGTGCGAATCGCATTCAGTGTGAATGCAGCTTAAGAATTGGCCATTATTTATGTTATTGGTCATAATTTTGAGACTGCTTCTACTGTTTGACATTCCATCACATTTTCTATTGCTATGGACATGTGATTTACCTTACCTTAAATTGAATTGATATATGAAAATGTAGGGAACCTCTCGCTCCTATTTTTTTTCTCGGTGCAAATAAGGTAATCTAAGCTGTAATTTATATATATATAATTGCGATAATGCTGAAGGGCACATTGTTTCAATAACAATAATTATATGATTTTTACTCAAACTTCTGATGTAGAACTGTATTATTGAGAGTTTTCTGTCTAAATTAACTTTACTATTACATGTTGTCCCGGTGTCTATTATTTTTTAATATTTGCGTATTGAACTCTGTGTAATCCATAGTTTCTAAATGTGTTTATCAAGTTCAAAAATGTGCCTGTAGCAGGTCATTTTCCTCACTTCCTGTGTGTTGGTTTAACAGTTGAATTTATCATGATTTTTTATGTTGCAGTCATGTTCCAGTTCATGTTTTGAACTTACACAACCCTAAACATTTCTATAATGGTTGAAGTACCGGAGTTCCTGGGGTGGATAATCAGTTTGTCATGTCTTAGGAATGCAATATCTCCCCTTTTACGTGCACTTGTAAAGTCTTCATGTGTGATTGTTCCTTTAAGATTTGTTGTCTTCTGTGATACCGTTGACTTGTTTTTAAACTGCATGAATTTCCCCGCGATAGGCTTTGGTTTGTTCTGGCTGCTTTCAGTTTCTCCCGTACAGTTTTGGAATTACGATTTGACATTTTTGGAATAAACACCAGGGCTACTAAAGGCGGAAATCATGTCCTAGATTTTTTGGCTAAAACAGCATAATCCTAATTAAAAGGCCAATGGGAAAGCTTTTACTAATGATGATTGGAGTAGGACTTTGTTTGAGGTTTTGGGGGTTTTAGCAATGGTTGTTACAACAGAAAAACAACCCTGATCATCCTAGAGGTTAAATTGTTATGCTTGTTATCATTATCATTTATGATCTCCAAAATGTTTGCTAGAGAACACTAACCCTAACCCGCACTCTATACTTGACTAAATCTTTATTTTCACATATAAAATGCCTCCAGATAATGATGGTTTTCTTAAGTAACTCTACAAAGACAGAAAGACTAAACCACTACTTTATTTTCTGTGCATCAACCTTCCAGTGAACCAATGAGTGTGCTCAATTCAGAAGCCATAGCCTTACTTTCTAATGGAGGAGGGTTGTTTAATGGCTCTAAAACATATTAAGTTCTAATTTTCTTTTACACCAATAAAGAATATATTTGATCTTAAATAAATGTACATTTCAAAAACCGAGTTCATAAGACACATATTTTCACAGGTTTCAGTCCGTATGTTCTTAGCCAATAATATCATTTCCCATTTTTTTCTATCAGCGTGAGTCAGTGAAGGTCTTTCCTCCACTCCCTAGAGGAATTATGACCAACAGAAGGACCAAACTGCAGTGGCAACAACCAAGATAAGCACAAAATGTCTCAACAACTCATTTGCCTTCCGTCTTCCTCATTTCTTTACAGGAAGTACGACTTTGTCAGAGAAACGTCGCATTTTTTTGTGGCGTGTCATTACTGTGAAGTGGTGGGAACATGGTGCATGTCTGGTGTCAGACGGCTGCTGCCAACATGCTCCGTTCGGACCACTGACCCCCTCGCCACGTTGATACCATCACAGGCAGCGAGCTATAAATTCTATTGGTAAGTCCTTTTTAATTTGCATTGTTTACCCCCTCAAATCACTTCCCTATTCCACAACTGAAATTTAGAGATGGAAATATGTCATCGCTTAGTAAAGAAAGTAGATTTTTTTTATATTAAAAACCTTCTATGACATGGATTTCTGTAGATAAGATTTTAGCTGACGGAATTTCACAAGAGATCAGTGCATCGGCATTGGTCGTCAAACAGGAGGTGCTGCAATGGAAAATAATGTGTGATTACATCTAGCCTCAGCTTCCCTTTTTTATCCACCGCTGCCTTGTGTGAATCATGATCTTCTTCGTAGTCACACGAAGTTATTGCAGCAGAAAAAATAAAAACGTTTGACTAATTTTTATGTTTTATATCTTTTTCTATCAGCCTGATCCGTCTTGAGGATGGGGAATGTGATGCAAGGTAAGAGCACCAGAGACAAAGTCAAAAAAGAAAACCTTGATGATGGTGATCTGAAAGGTAAGAGGACCAATGGTCATTTTTTGAAACATTTTATGATGATATCTTGAAACATCTCACCCGTGCTATTAGATAGGATGTGCCCAGATCAAATGCATGGGCAGTTTGCGTGACAGAAGTCATATTTTGAAAGTGTATGTCACCATTTCGTTGTGTTTTATGATTATGGCAGGTTCAGACGATGAAATTGTGGTGGTGCTGGAGGACTACCCATCAGCTGAAATCAGTGAGCCCATCTACAAAATGGGGGAGAAGCTCAGAGTCATTGCGCGGTACGTTTCTGTATTCAGCATTTGCACGATAAAGACTGACAAACAACCGTGAGAAAAACAGAAAAAGTTAATGCAGCAACCTAATGCTGCAGGCCTCAGCTTTAGAGGAAGGGGTTACACTAAGATCTAATGCTAATTCCTCTTTACTTTTTATGGTCAGAGAGGCTTACTGGTGTAAAGTTTGCTCAATTGCTACTGGGAGGGAGAACTATATACCTTGCAGCCATGTAGCAAAAGTTTACCATGGGTAAGTTAACCAAATTAGAGCTGACTTCATGCACAAGCAATTTTTACTCAAAAAAATAGAGTCCAAATTCAGACGAATATTAATGTAGTGTTTTGTGTTGCTGTCCATTCAGATGGCTGTTTGAAGGATTGGAGCGGAAAAAGGCGGAGGAGCTGCTTCTACTACCTGAGAACAGGGTGGGCTCTTTTCTGGTGAGGGAGAGCTCCACAGAAAGAGGTACGGACACATTCAGGTCACAGCAGACGATGCAGAAAAAAACGGTTTAACCAATTTGTCAGGAGTGAAGAAACGCTCGTCTTTGCATGCGATGGACAGTTTAACTTTCAAAGTGTGTTTTTTTGAGTTGAGGAATGTGTGACACCAGTGTGAAAATAAAAAGGAAAACAAAAGCAGAGCCCAACGTTGTAGCATGCAAAATATGATGAAAGTGCAATACTTTGAAGATATTTACCAGAATATTTATGTATTGTTTTGACCACTATTGCAATATTTAAAAACGTCAAAGACCCACTCCGATGGAAGAAGTGTTTTTGGTGTTTTTAACGTGTTCTTGTGGCATTTTTACAATGCTGGAGGACACTGTTATAGAAAATTCAAATTGTGTTTTAGAGTATTTTTTTAATTCAAACTGCTGTGAATCAGGAGGAGATGTTTGAAAAACATTGTATTTGTGACAGAAAATATGCCGGGTGGGTCACAAGCTCCCTGATGCATCCACTTGCTGATGACTAGATCTATGAGGGTTGACTATATCTGTGGCTTGGAAGAAAAACTTCTGCAAAATGATCAAATTAGTGTAAATGTAGTCGAGGACAGTAAATATCTACTCTTTTTTTTCTCACTATAGTTGTAAGCTACTAGTAAGCTACAGAATGCAGAGAATGGCATATTTATTGAAGGTTAGGATTATTCCAATGTAAAAAGAGATCGCTTCATGGTTAATTAACACGCAGCCTCATTCACACAGTTTAAACTCACCATTACAGCGTTTGAATCGATAAGAATTTAAAAGAAATATACAGATTTTCAAAAGAAGTCATGCATTTATGGAAAGAGTCACATTCAAGAACCTTTGTTACGACATTGTAGCATAAGTTATTACAACATAAAGCATTTTTTTTTTAAATGTACATCACAATTACTTCCATAGGATCAGTCACTGGTGTAAAATGCAAGGTGACCTGGTGACCTTTTTCTCAGTTGTGATCACATGATCTGCAGAAGTCTCCATGCAATCCTACTTTAAAAGAAAAATCCTAAATGTTTCTTTTGAGCATTTAATTTAATTATTCATTTATTTGTTTGTTTACTTACTTAAGATTAATTTCCTTGTATTATTGTATTTTGTTATTTATTTATTTGTTTACCTATTTATGATTCATTTTTATGTATTATTGTATTTTTTTTAAAAATTGCATTTATTTGTGTAATTATGTATTTACTTGTTTATTTATTTATGATTAATTTGTATTATTTTATTTATATATTTATTTTGAATTTTGTTTGTTTATGTAATTATTTACCTATTTATGATTAATATGTAGTTATCTTATTTACATTTTTATTAATTTCATATTTTATTATTTTAATGCATTTATCTACGTATTTATTTGTTTGCTTATTTATTTAGCTTTCATCTTCATATGCTCCACGGTCTTGCACCTGACCAGTTAACAGAATTTAAAAGGTTTTCTCTTTCATATTTTAAACACCTTTAAAAGGTTTGGCTGTTGTTCATCCATACCATTATTTGTCTGTTTTTTTTTTTTTTTGGTTAGATAATGCATAAGACTGTGTTGTGTGGCTTCAACCAAAAAAATTATTGTATTATAAGATAAATGGCAGCAGGTCAAAAACCTTAGAGGAAAACCCAAAAGAACAGAAGGGTTAGTCAAATTCCAAACATTTAGGGATTGTTTTTCTGAATCACTAAATATCATACCCAGTCAAGGTGTGTTGTCCAAACATTGTTCTTAAACAATATCATTTCTTTGTTCTTGTCATGAACTTTCTCCTCTTATACTTTTACTCCTTTATTTCTGGGTGTGAGATTAGTGTTGATTAAGGGAGCCACATTGTAGTATTGAAACGAATTACGATGCATTTATAAGCACTAAATCCATAAACGCTGTTTGTTTGTTTTTTTAGGTATATATTCACTCTCAGTAAAGCACAGGATGATAAAGCACTATCGTATCTTCCGACTGGACAACAGCTGGTACTACATCTCCCCAAGACTCACCTTCCAATGTCTTGAAGATATGATTAACCATTATTCAGGTCAGCAGATGTGAGATGTGAGGGGGTTTTTGTGCTTATGATGCATGTGTGTGCTTGAGCAGTCGAGTGTATGACCTTTTTATGCAACTCCAGCACATATTTGTAAAAGTATTTGACTTCCCTTTTCTTCCTCTTTTCAGACTCAGCAGATGGGCTGTGCTGCACACTTACCTCTCCCTGTCTGTCGAGCCGAATTTCAAGTTCTGGGACTCCACCTGTGGTCATGCGACACAACTTCGACTGGAGGAAAGTAGACAGGTTAAAAAAACAAGTTTTTGGTTTATTGGAAATCGCTTTATTTATTTTAACATAACCCAAGTTGCATAAGAATTTCAAACAACTTCAACGGGGACATTTTTTGTGTGTCTTTGTCTTGATTAATTCAAAAAGATGAAAAGGAAAAATACAAAATGAAGGCTCCGAACGGCGTTGTGTGGCCTGCAGTTGCTACCCGTCACCCTCTTTTGACCTGCCCTCACTGGATGAGTGTCTGCGACATGCCCTTCACTCTTCCCCTTTGGATCTGCCACTCTGGTCAGAGCTGCACGTGACAAATTAAAAAAAAAACAAAAACTCCCCACTTTTTTCAAAATGGCTGGTTTTATCTCTATAGCAACCATTAAATTTTTTTGTTGCCAGGGGTTGACAAACAAGTCTAAATAACTTTTAGAAGAATCTGCCCAAGTAAATTTTTGGATTTCCATGGTAACGGAGGTTTTTTGTTAACCACAGCCACATTCCTGGTATGTCCATCAAGCATGTCACATCATTTCATTCAGCTTGACCCAAGAATTCATCCATTGTCACAATATTCTGGTAAAAAAATGTGCGAGCAACAGGGCAACATCACTTTTGCAAGTTCACCACACTAACGCTGTTAAATTTCTACAGTCAGTATTCAAATTCTACGTTCTAAATCCAAAAGTTTCCCTCAAGAAGTTTCCAGATGATGCTCGAGGAGTTAGGAGGCGATAGATCAAAACCATTAGAAGAGTTTAAAATTCATAGAGCGTAGTTTTGGAAAATTCAAGATGGCGGCCTCTTTCCGAGGTCAGAGGTCAATGAAACTTCAGTTGCAGCTGTTGAATTAAGTTGGTGGCATGTGTGTAAAACCAAAAAAATTTCAAAAAAGAAAATCAGCAAATTTCACACTTTGCCACAAAATGGCCGCCTAGATGTAGATCCGGAGGCCATTCATTCATTCATTCATTTTCCAATCCGCTTTATCCCTTTCGGGGTCACGGGGTTGCCGGAGCCTAACCCGGCTACTCATGGGCGAAGGCAGGGTACACTCCTGGACTGGTCGCCAGTCTGTCGCAGGGGCCACAATCACACACCCATGCACACTCACATTCACACCTAGGGACAATTTAGAGTAACCAATTAACCTATGAAGCATGTTTTTGGACGGTGGGAGGAAGCCGGAGTACCCGGAGAAAACCCACGCATGCACGGGGAGAGCATGCAAACTCCACACAGAAAGGTCCACCAGCCAGGACTTGAACCAGGAACCTTCTTGCTGTGAGGCAGGAGCGCTAACCACTGCGCCACCGTGCAGCCCTCCGGAGGCCATCCCATAATAATTTAAAAACTTTCTTTAGATATCTTTTGTCATGTTGGTGTGGACTAATTTTGGTGAGGCTTTGAGTATGTGATGGGGGTGACATTTTCACTAAAACATGCAGATGGAAAGTAGACCTGCTAAACCAAAATGCTCCATGCAATCCAGGAGTGCTGCGGCATGTTCCCAACCAAAAAGTGACAAAAATATACTAAATGAGTAAAGGTTGAAAGTGATGCAAGGTTTATACAAAGCTAAGAATAAGGGACCAAACGCTGAACTGAATGTAAATTTTTTACACAAAAAAATGTTTTATTTTGTAGAAACTTAGCAATTTCAAATTTTTTTCCATGAAGCTAAAAGATCATGATAAATATTTGTGTCTGCCTCCTGTCTCTGCAGCAAACAACTGGTGGACAACAGCAATGAAAGCATCGTGAGCTACGGAGTAAGGAACAGCATCGCTGCATATCTGTCCTTTACCGACCTGGAAGACTCCTCATCCAGACTGGAACGTAGGAAGAAAAAATGCAAATCAGTGAACATAAACCCCGCAATGGGCCACAGAAACACTGAATATGAGGACTTATAGAAAATGTTGGAACCATCCTCCGATGTCTGCTCCTAAAAACCCTGAAACCTGCAGAGTTTGCTATGACCTCACACTTGTCAAAGCATGTTAAAAAATCCAGGTGTGTGTACCGGGAGCACTTTGAAGTATTGTAACAATAATTGCTTGGCATGATTCCCACTTTGTTGTCAAAGAAATGGAGCCGATCTTTATGAGAGTGCAATTGTGGCACTGTTTTAGCAGATGCTAAAGCAAGCCCCAAAAAAGTTCACACAAAACCAGGGCTTTGCAATTGTGTGAAATGTTGAAATATTCTTTATATATCTATGTTGTTTTGCATTACCAATATTACTGCCTTTCTAAATAGTCTGTGATGTTGAGAAATGTTGCTGCGTGGTCGTAATTTAAAGAAAGCTGAGTATTGCTTAGCTGTTGTTGTTGTTTTTTGTTGTTGTTTTTTTTTTTTTTTTTGGGGGGGGGGTCAATCAAGCCTTTAAAATGCAACAACAAATTCTGAAAAAAATCAAAGAAAAACAACACACAATCTGGCATTGTATTGGTCTAACCTAAAATTATGGGAGTCCAAGTGACTCCCACAAAGGTCTCCTCTGGGGCTGCCCAAAACTTTCACTCCCAGAAGACCGAAGTGAGAACCGGGGACCAAATGCAGGGATTGAAACAGCTGCCACTTCTGCCAAAGTTAGCTGAAATCTCACAAATTGTTGATGTTGTGTTGGGGTATGTTTAAATTCCATCACTACTCCCTAATCTCTAAAAGACTTTATACTGCAGGATTATCTACCGGACTGGATTTTAACACCATTCGCACACATGCTAACTACTTTTATTTAAAACGATAAGTGTGACGCCACCCATTTGCTGAAGTAAAAGCCTAGTAAATATGAACATTTTACAAAGACTATTTATGAATTATGCACAACTTGGATTATTTATAAAAAGTATATTTTAAATACATTTTATTTTAAATCATTCATGCATTGTGGTCTATATTGGCCAGTCTAGAGACTGGTTTTTCTCAGAGATTTCTGGGAAATTTCCAGGGCACTGGATTTTGGAATTGTAGATTCGGACACAGAAAATTGGCGAACACCCATCCAACTAAACCCTTAATCACAACTCCTCGCACGAGTGTCTGCAGGCAAAAAATGGGCAAACCGTACAGTTAACCGCGGAGGCCCACACGGGATTTTAAGATTTTAGATAACCTGGTGCACCTGTAAGACAAAAATATTCAAGCACAATGTTTTCATATCATAGCAAACATTTAACACGTGTCACACAGATTTTTCATTTCTTTCAAACCCTGTGCAGTGTGCAAAGGGCGCGACATTGCAGTACAAGTTAGTGCAGGCTCCTTGTGTTCAGTCTGCGGCCGGATTTGTGTTGGGTCTCCGTCCTCACTGAGTTTTTGTAAATGGCATGATTTATTAACATTAAACTTTGTTTATTATTATTTCGATTGTGGTGTTAACGTGCTTTATAGCGTGGGCATGTCGCCATAAATGTAACAATTTAGAACGTTTTATTTTGAAAGTGCAACTGAAGTTTTTATTTTGAAACTTGTTTCCTGTTTCTCCGGCCTTTTGCTGCCTTGTGTTGCATTGTGGAGGGTCGCAGAAATGACGGCGGCGATGTAAATATTCAGATTGATTCCTGAATGTTCTATTTTATTTAGGAAATTAGACAAATTCATGGGCACTCATGTAACACGTGCACACCCTGTGCATGTAGCATTTGTGCTCAGTCAATAAGGGGCAAGTTCGCGCACCTTATTAATGACTAGTGTGCAGCGTAAACGCACAGCATTACCCACGCATCATATGATAGTACATTCTCTTTACAAATACTTCATGATACGCTTACCACAGTGGTATGTTCCATTTTCATGACGTCCCTGAAGGTGGCCGTGCAGGCGTGCAGGCGTCAAGGGGTCTGCAAGACACACCTGACCTTCCTTTGAGATTCTGTCGCTCCTCTCTACGACCTTTCACGGCCCGGGAAACCCAAATTACCTGCATAACCATACGAGTCAACACCTGTTTGGGTGCATGTGACTGAGGCTTACAGTAACTAGGGTGTAGCGATGCAACTGGGACACAACTGTTGTCTTTTTGTTCACGCTACACCCATGTAGACAGTAGACAGTAGGAAGTAAACTTAATGAACTTTTTAGCATTTGTGCTTTTGTGTCTACACATTTGAAAATTTAGCAACAAGTTTAGCACTTACCGGAAATGCAACGTAACAGTGGTAAGGCATATTCTGTGAAACCATATGTGAACCCCCTCTGATTTTGTAAACCTATTTGTTGCTCCAAAAGCAACCACAAGTCTAACCTATTTTTAAGTAAAGTCTCACGCTAATGCAGAAGTGCTTTGTTAAGCAAAGTGTTGCCATCTCTAAGTAAAGGTTTAGACACAATAAAAGGTCCAATAAGACTGGAGTTATAAATGTAAGACCCAAACATATTATTTTTTATATTGAAATGACAACCACAAGTTCCTGTTTGTGAAAACACAACACACTTCGAAACTCTAAAAACGACCGCACCACTTAAAAAGACATCACATGCCTGACCTTATAACTAAAGCCAAAATGTTACTTCCCTAAAACTGATGGTAACTCACACAGGTTGAGGTCAACTGAATGAAATAGTGTTAGTTTGCTGGGATGCGAACTGACAGACACCCGACTTATTTATCTGATGAAATCATAAAGCATTTCAGGAAGAAAAAAAAATTGGGGGAAAACACAAACATGTGAAAAATGCAAATGGGAACAAAACATAAATGCATGACTGAAAAGGCATGCACTGTACAAATGCACTGAAAATGTCATGATTTTTAATTGCTATTAGAAAAAAAAAAGTTTCAAAAATATATATGCACAAAACCAAAATAAAGGTTTAAATGAAACAATGATGAATCCAGGATGTCTACAGATTTAAAAAAGTTAAATGTCAGGGTTTTAAGACCATTTTAAGAACACTTACATTCTAGTTTAAGCCATTTGTAAAAAAAAAAACGAAAAACCAAAACGTAGTCTGTTGTTTCTTGCTCCACATGTGCGATTCGATCGCCTTCATCCCCATCATGCCAGGTTTAGATGTCTTCAGCAAACCCTGCAGTTTGCTTCATAATTATTTCCACTAACCAGTTTTAACCATTAGCAAGCCAGTGCTCCATGAACAAGCACATTCCCAGTTTCTTACACCAACGTGCAGGAGTAAATGTAGCTAGCTACATTTATTGAAGAATAATGAAAAACTCCCCTCTGGGAAAAATTGTGTTTTTGCCATGTTCTTGTGACATTTTTCTGATGGACATAAAGAAAATTAAAACTGCTTTTCTGAGTATTTCTATATTTCAATTGTTGTGAATCAGGAGCTACGGTGGCCGACAAGGCTCACATAAATGCAAAAGCTACGACAAAAGGCACAACACGACGACAAAAGCCAAAACACAACGGAAGTGCAACACAACGGAAATTTAAAAAAATGTTTTAAAGTTTCAATCAGTTTCAAGATACTGGCGCCTCTTGAGACCTACGTGATTTGTCATCTTTGTTTGTCTGAAGTTAATTTAGTCTGTTGCTGTGCTCTTATTTGAGCCATGTAGGCCACCGTAAATCTCATACAAATCACGAACCTCTCAAGAGCCTGCAGCTTAAAACAGAAGGAAACTTAAAAAAAAAAAAAGTCAGTTACAGTATTTTCTGCTTATTCGCGGGGTTAGAGACTGGAGACACCCAGTACACTCGGATACAAAGTGGCACAAACTTGTGAAGTGGAAAGAAAATATACAAGAGTTCAACTGAAAAGTGCAGTGTGCAAAAGTATTCTTTACTCTGAGTGCATCCAGTTGCCTTGAGAAGTTGCTTGTTGATCGGTGACTGATCAAATGTTGACTTAATGCCTTGATAGAGTCCACCTGTGTGTCATTTCATCTCAGTATACAAATCCAGCTGTGTAGCGACAGTCTCTGTGGTTTGTCAAGAGAATCTTGGGAGAAAACAGCATCATGAAGTGTAAGGAACACACCAGACAGGTCAGGAAGAAAGTTGTGGAGAAATTTAAAGCAGGGTTGGGCTAGAACAGGATTTCCCAAGCTTTGAACATCCCACAAACCATTGTCAATCATCCACAAATGGAAAGAGTATGACACAACCACAAACCTGCCTAGATGTGGTCGTCCACCTAAACTAACAGGCCAAACAAGGAGAGCACTGATCAGAGATGCAGCCAGGAGGCCCATGGTGACTCTGGATGAACTGCAGAGATCTACAGCTCAGACGGGGGAATCTGTCCATAGGACAACCATCAGTCGTGCACTGCACAAATCTGGTCTTCATGGAAAACTGGCAAGAAGAAAGCCATTGTTAAAAGAAAACCACAAGAAGTCCTGTTTGCAGTTTGCCATAAGTCATGTGATTGACCCAGCAAACGTGTGGAAGAAGATGCTCTGGTCAGATGAGACCAAAATGGAACTTTTTGGTCTAAACGCAAAGTGCTATGTGTGGCAGAAATTTAACACTGCACATCACTCTGAACACACTAAACATGGTGGTGGCAGCATCATGCTCTGGGGCTGCTTCTCTTCAGCAGAGACAGGGAATCTGGTTAGAGTTGATGGGAAGATAGATGGAGCCAAATACAGAGAAATAGTGGAGGAAAACCTGTTGAAGCCTGTACAACACCTGAGACTGGGGCAACAGGACAACCACCCTGAACATAAAGCCAAAGATACAATGGAACGGCTTCAAATGAAACGTATTCATGTGTTGGAACGGTCCAGTCAAAGTCCAGACCTAAATCCAATTGAAAATCTGTGGAAAGATCTGAAAACTACTGTTCACAAACGCTCTCCATCTAATCTGACTCAGCTTGGATTGGTTTGCAGGAAGAATGGACAAAGATTTCAGTCTCTAGATGTGCAAACTTGGTAGAGACAAACCCCAGAAGACCTGCAGCTGGAACTGCAGCAAAAGGGGGTTCCACAAAGTATTGACTCAGGGGGGCTGAATACTTTTGAACACTGCACTTTACAGTTTTTTATTTTAAAAAAAATGGAACTCTTGTATAGTTTTCTTTCCACTTCACAAGTGTTTGCCACTTTGTGTTGGTCTTTCACATAAAATTCCAATAAAATATATTTGTGTTTGTGGTCAGAATGTGAGAAACTGTGGAGACGTTCAGGGGTATGAATACTTTTGCAAGACACTGTAGATACAGAAGCTTAGAATTTAATCAGAAAACATGTTTGATGTTTTTAAATGTCATTTCGTAGATTTATTATTCCCCAAATACGAGGACAAATCATCCAATATTAGTTTCTTTATCATTTTAGTCATTAAAGGAATTATTTACCTATTGGCTAAAATACAGGGTGGTTTCAGGAAGGACATCCTGTGTAAAAATCCCTGCCAAACCACCAGTGTGCAGCAGCTGTCTGTGGCATCCCCTGAAGAGACGAGCTGAAAGATAAACAACAGTGACAAATGACTTATTTTCTTTTCTACTACATTACACACTGAAATGGAGATGTTGCATTCATTTTTCATCTAAGAAAGTTTCCGGTTTATGCCTGTGATTGGAGCTCCTCTGGGAAAGATATTGCCTTTTGCGTTTTTGTGCTCCTTTTTGTTTCAAGCTCCTGCACTTTTATTGGTCGTCTCTGAGCAGCCTTGTCACATGCAGCAGACGGGCACGCAGTTTTCGAAAACGTGCTAACAGAGTCCAATTTCAGGAAGCTTTCCAGTAACTTTGTGAAGCAACACGATCAGAACTTTCCTTTGTACAAAATTAGGATTTAACGAGTTGGCTTGCTGAACATGTAATCGGCTGGAGTCCTGTTAAAGTCATGCTGGGGAGCAAACACACATCTGGAAGCTTACTATTACTCAATTAGAGTCTCTCGATGTCAGCATTAATTTTCTCGCACAAAAGGCTGGCTTTCTGTGAGCAATCGGTTAAGAAAATACAGTGAAGAAACCTTGGAGTACAAGTGTGTGCTGTTGGTAAACGTCTGCGTTACTGTCATCAATCATGCATCGTATTTGGGATGAGTGTTTACATGTGAGTTTCTGCAGATGAATTTTTTGGTTAAACTACTTTATTCAAAATCTTTTTAATCATTGCTGGCTTGAATATCTCAATATTAATACTAGTATGTGGCTGCACGGTGGCGCAGTGGTTAGCGCTCTTGCCTCACAGCAAGAAGGTTCCCGGTTCAAGTCCTGGCTGGGGGACCTTTCTGTGTGGAGTTTGCATGTTCTCCCCGTGCATGCGTGGGTTTTCTCCGGGGACTCCGGCTTCCTCCCACCGTCCAAAAACATGCTTCATAGGTTGATTGGTTACTCTAAATTGTCCCTAGGTGTGCATGGGTGTGTGTTTGTGGCCCCTGCGACAGACTGGCGACCAGTCCAGGGGTGTACCCTGCCTTCGCCCATGAGTAGCCGGGTTAGGCTCCGGCAACCCCGTGACCCCGAAAGGGATAAAGTGGATTGGAAAATGAATGAATGAATAATACTAGTATTGTGTAATTTGTGCAATCACAGCAAAGCTCTTAATTAAATAGTATCTTTAAGATGAAGGAAAATAATTTATAGTTGAGTCTGCATAATTTTTAGCCTGATTTTGCACTGGGTGTCACAGGAAAGCAACTCAAGCAATGCGCTTTAGTTTCGATGGGTTTTGGTTCAGTAAAAACAAGAAGTGGATGTCTATTTCTCAGAGTAGCTGTGGGAACAAAAGGTCTTTCTAATCTCAACATTTCTTCCTTGAAGCCCAGCTGTCTAAACGTTTCCCTTCTGATGATAGTTTTTCATGCTTAGACAAAAAAATCCCCAGACTTCATTAAAATGGCTTCTATCATCACAAAACGGGTTTATCTAAGAGAGTTAAACTAAAAATGTTTAATCCATTGACTGTATATTACATTTGGACAGAGCGACCCCTACCCCCTCATGTTCCAAACAGGAAGTACCCGCTGGTTCCAAGCAAGGCTGTGTGATGGTGAATTCTTTTACATCACGATTTTGTTTTTTTTTCATATCAGGAGATTATGATATATATCACGATATAAACCATATACAATTTCTGTTTAATTTGAACGCTCTGTAGCTCATTAAAGAAATGTGTAATCATCAGCAGGTCATTTAGATTGAAACATTTATTTCCTATTGTACTTTAAACATAACAGATGCACTGAAGGAACATGATGCAACAGTTGTTTCCCCAGAAAACTAAAAAATATATATGCCATAAGTTCATAAATATTACAAACTAAACTGAAAATTAAATCAAAAGCTTTCAAGTTTAAAAAAAGAACATTAAATAAAACAGAACACTAAACTGCTTGATCAGTTCCATTTAAAACAAAGCATTGATTCTACAAATAAATTCTGATGTTATCAAGGTTTACAGAACAAACATCAAATTGACATTTTTGTCAACATCTCCTGGCTAAGCTAGGAACTAAACTAAAATTCTCTGAATTTCTTCTCGTCGTTTAGACTGTTGCTGCTGTGAAGGTCTTAACTTTCTTGTTTTTGCTGGAGAATTATCGTTTTTTTCAGTCTGTGATTGAGCATGCTTGATGGCACTGCTTCAGGTGACAAAAACAGGTTGGTGGTATTTCCCGTTTAGAAGGAACAATTTGAAGGGCACGTTACTCTATTTTTTGTCTGATTTTAAATAACTAAAACCCCTCCACACAGGGGAGAAAATTTAATTTTTAAAACACTGGCCAAGTAGGCAGGTAGATAAAAAAAAAGTAATATATTGTATCAACCAAATTCTAACACTGTTTTACACAAAAATACCTCAGGCATTTTCCTTTTTTTTTTTTATTTTCGAATTGAAATGAGTCTCTCACCGCTTGTGATGTGCGCCGTTGTGTAGCGTGTGTCTGGACCCAAACATGAACAGGGTCCCACGTTGGACCTCGTCCTCTCATGTGGCGTGTCTGCCTCAAATATGGACCTTCTGTTTGATGCTGGTTTGTCCTGTGCTTCTGTTAAATCTGGCGCGCCTGTTCAGCGCTGTCGAGTTCTTAACTCTTCCACTGTGACCATGTGCGCCCTCTGCCTCATCTGCAGAGGATCTCTGGTCTTGGTTTCACTCCTCTTGCCTTAATACTCTAGACTCAGTTGCTCCTTTTAAAACTATGAGACCTAGGGTCAAACCTGTGCCCTGGTTTAATGAGAGCACCCGTACTGCAAGGAGGGAGTATCGCAGAGCAGAACGTAGGTGGAAAAAGGATAAGTTGCAGGTCTCTTTCCAGATTTTAAAGGACTGCCAGTATCAATATCAAATCACTGTCAAAAAATCACTAGAGGCATGTTTGTGCAATATCATTGAGACTAACAGCCACAATCCACGTGTTTGGAAGTGTAGCCTCTGTTCTAGACACCCCACAGTCTGACTGCCAGGAAGTATCCTCTGAAATGTGTAATGAATTTTTAAATGTTTTCATTCAGAAGGTTGCTAACATCAGAGCTGTCATTTCAGCACCCAGCTCTGACCCGTCTGAATCTGTCGCTCCTCCAGCTGTGTTCCAGTCATTTAAGCCTGTGACTCTGTCTTTTCTAGAAGACATTGTCATCCACGTGAAGCCATCAGGCTCTCCTCTGGATGCCGTTCTTCCTCGCTTTTTTAAACACATTTTCACCAGCATAGGGCAGCGGATCCCCATTATTATCAACACCAGTCGCGTTGTCGCTGTTGTTAAACCTCAGATTAAAAGACCAAACCTTGACGACTCTGATTTAGCTAACTTTCATCTCTAGATTAGCCTTTCTCTCAAAAATTTTGGAGAAAGTGGTTTACCTGCAGTTGCAGTCCTGGAGAGGTTCAGGTCGGGTTTAAAAACGCTACACAGCACACAATCTGTGCTGCTGAGGGTTTTTTGTGATATTTTTCGTGCAACTGATGATGGGAACTCTGTTGTCCTTCTTTTGCTGGACTTGACCACAGCATTTGATTCTTTGGACCACAAGCTTTTACTGCCCAGGTTGGAAGGTTTGGTTGAGATTTGTGGTACTGCACTCGACTGGCTTTCATCTTATTTATCTGACAGGACTGTGTGTGTAAGCATGTTTGGATCCCATTCTGCAACTGCCCCACTGTTGTTTGGGGTTCCACAGGGCTCTATTTTAGGACCACTTTTATTTTCTTTGTACCTCCTTCCTCTCCTACCTCTTCGTCCTGAGAAAACACAGGGTTTCCTTTCACTGTTACGCTGATGATAGTCAGATTTATTTACCGATAAAGAAAGGTTACTCCATTACACCTCTACTGACTTGTTTAAATGACATCAAAGACTGGTTGGCCCTAAGCTTTTTAAGTTTGGTCAGTCTGTGTCTAACCTGGATTTTAAAACGGACTTTGACTGTCAAATCAGCTCAGTGGTAAAATCCAGCTTCTTTTAACTGGTGAAGGTGGCAGCTGGCAGCTGGTGAAGGTGAAACCATTTTTACCGAAATATAAATTCTGAAACAGTAATTCATGCCTTCGTCACATCTCGGCTGGATTACTGTAACTCACTTTATTTTGGAGTTAGCCAGTCGTCCCTCTCCAACTAGTCCAGAATCCTGCTGCCCGGGTTCTGGTCGGAACCACATCACGGAACCACATCACCCCCATCCTGGCTGCCTGCAAATTTTAGAATTAATTTAAAGATTCTTTTATTTTTCTTTCTATTTTTATTATTCTTTTTATTTTTAAAAAACTTTTTAAAAACCATTTTTATCACCAGGCCTTTGACACGGCACGAGACGCTGCTCTGCTGGTGTGTTTTACTGTTTTATTGTGTAGTCTTGTTTTATCTGTTGTTTTATGATTTTTAAGTCACTTATTTATGCTTTTTTTATCTTTAATTGTTTTAACATTTTATCTGTTGTTTTTATTTGTGCTTTAATGTGTTCTTATTGTTTGACTGAGTTCATTTTAAGACGCCTAATTAATCAACAAATCAAATCAAGCTTTACTAAAGCAATTAGATTACGTTATTTTAACAAAGCTGGAACTTATTTTATTTAGATTTGTATTTTAATGAAAGGGAAGACAAGTTTCTTCAATAACTTGACTGTATTAAAACTTTCAGATAAACAGCATCATGAAACTATATTTTAACAAAGTTACTGATTTTACAGTTACAGGTAGCTTTTCTAATGTGGCTAACGTGTAGCATGCGAAAAACAAGTTCTAGAGTTACTTTGAACACAGTTAATAAAGTCTGACTGACTCTTTTGTCTCGTTCAATTCGTGTTACAGTTCAGTGCACCTTATATATAACATATTTAATAAATAGACAATTTATTGATGTTGACCCTATGGTGCAGAAAATACGGTACTTCGTGTTCTTTTGAACTTTACCAAATCCCCAAAGTGTTTCATGGTACAAATGTAAACTTTCTATCTGGTCTAAGTGTGAAACGGAACAAAAACAATGTCAACAAAGTAAAATAAAAAAAAAAGAATGAAGCACAATGTTTCTACAAACAGAAGTTTGAACAAAATCTGGTGAAAGTCTCTTGCTTTAGCCAAACTGAGAAGTGGCTGCTGAAACAGCATATGAGGAAATGTTCGTCCAAGAGTCAGAGCCAATACACACAACAAGTTCTCGGTTCAGCCAAAGAAGAAGAGGGAACCTTACCCAAACATTCATGAGAAATGAAAGCCCCCAAAAGATCAAGGTCTATGCTGGGAAAAGGGATGGCCTAAAGTGACCTGCTGGGAATGAAGTGTTGGTCTGCTCTCGTTCCAGTGGACAAAGAAAGAACAATCATTGCTGAACAGACCAAACTATGAGCACTATTGACAGTTTTTATGAATCTTATATTTAAGCAGCTGATGGCTGCTGAGATAGCATTTTAAAGCTGGGATAAATACAATGAAGTTATAAATGACACCATTTAATTCATCAGTTTATACATCTGTGCACAAACTGTTGGTCTATTTAGACAGTCAGTTCAATGTGAATTATACACAGAGCTTGTACTGATTAACACCAACATCTGTGGCCACATGTTGCTGTGTTTGACGTGTTAACTTCCTCACACGTCTTCCAAACTGAAAGTGTGCTCGTGGCCCGTCACAGACTGACAGTCATCCAAACCGTTTGCTGCAACACTAGAAACTATGGCTGCTTTTAAATGACATGACTTTAGACCCACTTCAATTTATTGGAAAAGCGTTATAATAAATATATCATTTTTAGCTCAAATTAAAAAAAAAATTCTAGGACATAGTTTCTGCAGAGTGGCAGTAGTTCATGAGAAATTCAGTGAGTTGTAGGCTCACAGAGTAAGCCTGCCCTCATTTCCTATCATCCCTTAGTTTACACGTGGTTCTGCTGGTTTACAGCCCCTCACATCCCCGAAATGATACCTAACTTATTTATAACATGATGGAGCTCCAATCAATAAAAGTTTACACAAGTTTTCAAGCATGAAAAGGAGCCTATGAAGACTACTGGGAAAATAAGTATGAACATATTGAAGACAGGCCTCTGATCAACAAGTAAATGACTTTGCTTGTCTTTAAAGCCGCTATTAGTCACAGCAGGCGCCCTTTAGGAATAAAAGTTTGTGTGTGCATGAGTGTGCACGTATGTGTGCGTGTGTTTCGTTCCTGTGATGATCAGAGAACTGTCAGCACAGTTGAAGATGATTTATCAGTTTACAGTCCTTAATGTGTTGACAACACAGATGAACCTTCAACTCATTGGTTAGATTTAGTGGTTATTAATTATGTTTTATATATACATTTTCCCTTGTATTGCACATCCCTACTGTGGGAAGAAACCGGAGTGTCAGTCAGGGATTTGAACCTTTTTGACTTTTAGTGCTAACCACTATGCCATTGTGGAGCCCACTGTCATGCTTACTTAAACAAAAACGCAAAACACTTAAAGAAGAAAGGAAAACATTTAGGATGTCAAATTATCGAGTTAATTACAGAAAAACAAGTGCATTTTTTTACTCGCTTCAATCTCATTTTCAATCTATTCTATTGTGCTCTCAAATTTAGAAAGCAAAGGTCCAACTGTAAATACTGTCAATATGATCACCTTTGTATTTCCAGACTTCTGCCACCCAAAAGAAACGGAGCTGCAGCAGAATTATATTTGTCTGCTGCACAGATTCCTACAGACGTGTCTGAAACTCTTCATCTTCCTCTTGTGGCTCACATCCATACACCTGTCAAAGCTTGGATGAAGGTCAGAAATAAATAAAAAAGTTTTAACATCATGAATTTCAGCCCTGAGCTGCAGCGGGCCGCTCCAATAATAAGACATTGATGTGCTTATTAGAGTTTTATTTACAGATGTGACATTAATGACTCACATTTAGGAGTGGTAAAAAGCTGCTGGAAAGTTTCCACACATAAACTCACCGCGCATTAGTGAATTTCACAGTAAAATAGCTGATAGCTCACTGGAATAGTAACTTCCCATAGAGTATGAGTTATAAAAAGTGTTACGATCCATTAAAGTCTATCTTATGTTGAAATATGATGTGGGAGGTCAATCTAAATTTAAAAAATGTGTAAGATGCATCGAGAATATGCCTGAGACTTCAACCAACCACCACTTTGAATGTTCGTCAAAGCTGGTGTGAACGACAGAGGGGAAGTCTAAAGTTAAACACCCCAAAAGAAACGGCTTGAGTGGTGGTTTCAGCCCACCACAGCAGAATACAAACTGCTCACTGTGGAGCTGAGACAGCCCTCTGACAAAACATGTGTCACCACTCTCAGAAAAAAGCTTTCACATGTGAACTCACTCAACCGTCTCCTAAAAGTTCTATCATCTTTGACTTGAATATAATTGTGTAAATTATATATTATTTATATATAACATATAAATTAAATTTATATTACTTGTGTTTATATACGCATAGCTACATTTTCCAAGAAGACCTGGCTGCAGACTACAACATGGCGCCAACATGGCTCCAGAGCATCATTAGCCAGAAGTCCTTGACTGAAGTTCAACCGAAGTTCACGTTTTAATTAACGGAAGTGCCAACCGTTTGAAAATTGATCGTGGAGGAGAAAATAACATTTGCGATTAATTCTATGACACCAAGTCTTTCAAATATTGGAATAGAGCTGTGAAAGAAAAAGCCTGGAGTAAGATTCACCAGATTTGCCCCGTTTCCACAATTTGGACCAAACCTCTTCCAACTGTAGGTGGCGGACATAGTAAACAGTAGAAAAAGAAGCAATAGCCCCTCCCTGCTTGTCCAGTGTGAACACCGCCGGCTAAGTGTACATTCAAGAAGGCTCTTGAACGCGCAACACGTGCCCGATGTGTCCGTAGCTACAGGTGGCAGATTTATGTGTATTTTCTTAATGGATATTAAAAAAAAGACTTTATTATTTTGTTGGAAAATGTCGGTGGAATAAATTGCCACTGCTTGAACAGAAAGCCTGACTAACAGAATAGAGGAGTGAGTGTATTTCTCACACTTTGATCCACAACCATCCCTCCAATCAAACTTGACAGTATCTGATTTTGGCTGGATCTAGTGTGCACCACAAGTTTATTGATGTTAATGGGAAGAAAGTGTCTCGCCTCACAAAGCGCTGCCCATCCTCTTGACCAGACCTCTGGTATTCCCTAATCAGCCCGTCTCCTGGAACAGAGAAACATCAACAGCAAGAATGTGGATCTGTCCTCATGAAAAGTCACAGACAGCTGGAGCCTAACAGCAGGCCAGAGCAGAGCTGCAGCTTGCTTTAACAGCTGCTGACGTGGACCAACGTGTGAATTTAAAACCCACACACACACCAAAATCGGCACAGCTGGAAACACTCGCCGTGCCCGTGTGGCAGCCAGCTTGAGAATCTCGCATTCGACTTCAAAAAGTTGGAAAAAGATGAGTGTTTAGTGGTTGAAATGAAGTACTTTGGAATGTAAACAGACTGTCAGATATTTACAGGTCACGATCACAATAAGAAGCATCAAGTTTGAAAAGATCCAGACACCTGATTGTTTTTTCTGATGAGTCACAATATGTTCTACCAAAAATGTAAATATTCACACACCTAATGCTCCACTGTCAGGTTTGTTTACACAGTCTGCTTTAAAAATTCAACTTTAAATTGTAGATCTGTTGTAAAGCGGCTCTACATCCTCCATGTTCAGTTTTGTTCTTCATCTGCAAATTAATTGCAGGCAGCAGTTCACCACAGAAGTACAGAAGTAATGGAAAAACTCATTAGGAATGAGTGTGACGGGAAAACGTTCCAGGTCTTGGGAATTTTTTTTGCGTGCGCACGGAAAAGTCAACCTTTATCCAAATGTCAGCTGACTCTCCTTCTCTCAATTATGCCACAAGATGAAGTCATCGTTATTTAACATGTAATCCTGCTGATGTTGCACTGTATCGTTCAAAAAAGGAGAATGTGGAACATTTCATTACCAGACATGTTTGGTATGTTGTTTGTTTGAATTGAAAGGAAGTTGTCACAACCAGAGAACGGCACATTCCTTAATGTTAGAATCCACCGGGACATTTGTTCGCACACAAATACACCTATTTCCATTTCATGCAAGCTTAGTTTAAAGTGTAAATATATATATATACTGTATATCCATTTAAATGTGACAGCGGTTAAAAATAAAGGAACAAGTCAGTGGTTAAACCTAAAATCAGCTTAATAAGACACTTGCATGTGCAGAAGATGAACGGATGTTGTACTTTAGTTGTTTGCAACAGCCTGACATCTGGTGGGCATTGTTAAAAACTTTTCAGAAATATTTCTCAAGCAGAAGTAGAGCAAATGACCTCTAATCAAAAGGTTAAGGGTTCCGTTCCCGTCTTGCCTGAATCCCACATGCTCATCCAGTGGTGGAGCTAGAACATTTTATATAGGCGTGTGGGAGGGGGGCAGACGTCTTTAGTAGGGTGGCAAATGGGAACAACAGAGTTTACAAACGAATGGAGGAAAAATACATTTTTCAAACAGTTTTATTATTTTTTTGAATTAAAACTGCAGCTTGAGGTTGAGGTGCTACTATTTCTAATGCTCAAAAAGCTTGTACTGATCATTTTAAAAAATCTTCTAAAAGTCTATAATGATGCAAATATTGACTCAAAAATTGGAGGGCAGGTGCCCCCTTTTGGCCCCCTGTAGCTCTGCCCCTACCATCTTCATTTTTTTTCCTTTTACTATGAATTATAAAGATCGAAGGAAAAATCTGTCCATGTAATCAAATTAAGTTAAAGTTCCATCAGCTGTCGTGCATCTAGGAACAGTGAGCTGCAGAGACAGCTGCACTCAGAGAGCGTCTAGTGGTTTGAATGCCCAATCCAATTACATCATGGATTTGAACTCAACCTTCCACTGTCAGGGTAGACACTCTTCCACAAGGCCACTGAGCTCAGTATTTTGCCTCAGAACAAACTAGATACCGTTGTACAGAGGAATACCAGCATTTTTGTTTGAAATTTAACATAAATCACACTGACAGACATTTTCTTTTAGGCTACAGTTTAACCCCTTCATGCACTATGTCGCTAATTCACATTGTACCATTTAATCCAGGACTCCACTTAATTTAGCATCTCGTTTGATGGGAAAAAACACTGAAGAAATATTTTTATTGTAATAAATAAAGTCTGGCAGTTAAAACATGTTTTAAAAATTCTAGGCTAAAAACTGCAACTCTGAATGTTCACACATGTTTTGCAAGTCTGCCTCGCCTCAGAAGGAGTGAAAAATATGCAACACTGTTTTCTTTTCTTTTCTGCTGAACCCCTGATCTATTTATATTGGCACACTTTTCATTTCTGTCTGCCTTTTGAGCATGTGCAACAATTTTCCAGCTGTTCATCTCTGACTTCCTGTTTCTATTCTGGAAATCATCCCCGCACAAATTACTCCTAAAGCTCTAACGATACTTGTCTCCATCTTGAGTTCTCTGAAAGGAACATAAGATTCTCCTAATCAGCTTGATTGCCAGCAGGTTTTCATACACGGGACAGTTATCCTGGTATGGAAGCGTCACGTCATCCATCTGCCATCCAGAGTCACAGGGTTGTAAAAGGTCAAAGTTTATAGGTCTATAATGTCTGAAATACACAGTTAGTGAAAAGAAAATAAACACTGATTTATTCAGATTTAGTATAAAATCTGAGGAGGTGTTTTTTTCTGTTGCTGCTTGATCAAGGAGCACTTTCCTTGTTGTATTATTGTTTCGTTGAGGGGTCTAATCTTTGGGAAACAGTTCTGTTGGTAAACTGGGTGCATTTGAAGGTTTTTATGAAATGTCTGGGATAAAGAATCTGTGGGATTTTATTATTTTTTTATCATGTAAAACACGTTTTTATATGTGGTTTTGTAAAGAAAAAAATGCGAAACAACTATAGTATAGTGTAGGTTTGATTGATTAAAATTTAACAGTACAAAATATATGTTTGGGAGATTTTTTGTAGCTTTTAGTAGTTTTAATATTCGATTAAATTTGGGGATGGGGGTACAAAAAAATTAAATCCGTTTTATTGAGAGGGCGGAACCTTTCCTTCAACCCCTGAAATACTCGGACGTATTTAATGGAAGCACCTGGCGTGTCACACTTTTTAATGTCCGTTGAACACGGACCAGCGCTGCAGTTTAATGAAATTAAATTTGCTATTTCATTTAAAGCTAAATGGAGTGTGAGGCGCAGAAAGATACAGAATTAGAGGAGCCATCAATTATCGACCGATACTACACACGGTGGTACAGAACAGGTATGAAAAGTATTTAATAACAACCGAAGATGCTAATATTTTACGATTTAACTGGTTAAGTAATATTTTTTCATGTACATTGGCTTAAAACACAAGCTATTGTTTCTATATTTTAGATTTGAAAGGGCAACCATGTGAAGACCATTGTATTCTCCAGCATTCGAACAGGTGGGGTTTATGTGTGATTTTTGTCAACGCGGTACGCATGCGTAGAAAGGAGAGGTCCCTCTTTTTTTGTCTAGTTTACTTCTTGAACACATAAGACTTTTAGGCATTTTTGTTTGTTTTCAGAATATGCGTCGTCACCTTAGCAGAAACCCACCCAGTTCTCCAGAATGGACGTACAATCAAAAGCATAGACTACCAGATCAGCAACTGCTGCAGTCGCTTGAACAATAAAGTGTCTGGAAAATCCAAGCGGGTAATCCAACGTGGTTTGTTTTTCTTGTCTTATTTCTGCATGGCAACTATAATCAAAGTGTCTTATTTCTTATTTTGTTTGCCCAAAAATAGGGGGGTCAGTTCCTTACAGATTTTGCACCTTTATGTAGAATTACATGCTCAGATGAGACCAAGTACACAATCTACAGGTAAGATTTTTCACCTTTTATCTTAGGTCTATCTTCTGCTTTATGGGATGTTTTTGTAACTGAAAACTGTTTTCAGCTGCATCCGCGGCCGCCTGCTGGAAGTCAATGAGAACATTTTGGAAAGACCAAATCTGTTGCTAGAAAAGGTAAGTTACCTCTTTACATTGTTTTGCCTTTGTTGACTTCATTACAGGTTAATATTTTTGTGATGTTTATCTTCTACTGCAGAATTTGTTGACATACTATGTGCTTAGCATGTACATTCATTGGCCACTTTATTAGGTGCACCTTTCTAGTACCAGGTTGGACTCCCTTTTGCTTTCAGAACTGCTTTAATCCTTTGTGCATCGATTCAACAAAGTACTGGAAACATTCCTCATAGTTTGGTCCATATTGACATGATAGCATCACAAAGTTGCTTTATATTTACAGAAATGGAGACTCGTCAAATCCAACGTTTTTTTTTTTCTTTTGTCTTATCCTGAGTCTGTGTGAATTGTAGCCTGTTTCCTGTTCTTAGCTGACAGAAGTGGTACCTGGCGTGGTCTTCTGCTGCTGTAACCCATCTGTGCGTTCAGAGATGCTCTTCTGCAGACCTCGGTTGTAACCAGTAGTTACCAGTGGCATCATCAAGGCATTTCCACCCACAGAGCTGGCGCTCGCTGGATATTTTTCTTTTTTTTCTGACCATTCTCTGTAAACCCTGGAGATGGTTGTGGGTGAAAATCCCAGTACATCAGCAGTTTCTGAAATACTCAAACTGCAAGTTGCTGCAATATGATTGGCTGGTTAGACATTTGCGTTAAGGAGCGATAGGACAGGAGTGCCTGATAAAGTGACCAGTGAGTGTATATTTGTACTTGAGCGTGATCTTTTAGCTCAGAACTACATTATCAAACTTTAACAAATTGAATCCAGTATTATTATACTTTTTGAAACCAAAGGTTGAAACATTTTTCTTTTTTGTCTCTTGTACAATCAGCCGTCAACTGAAGGATACATCGCTGTTATTCTCCCCAAGTTTGAGGAAAGCAAGAGTGTGACAGAAAATCTGTTGAGCAGGAAAGAGTTTGAGAGTATCGTCTCCAAACGAGATCGATCACAAGCTTTGTGATGAAGAGTCTGCCATCTTCAAGCTGGAACTGCAGCTTTTTTTCCCCCATCAGTAAAACAAATGGAGTCGAGCCTGACTGTAATGAGAAACTATGTATTTATCACTCCTGTGGATTTAGTTTCAAACACAGGTATGACATTATTTAAATTGGCTTTTTTTGGGTAAATGACAGATGGAGAAAACGATCAAATCTTTCTTGAAATGCTCTGTTGTAAACTATTTTTTAATGTAAAAAAAACAGCAGACTTTTTCTTTTGTTTAAAAAAATACTGTTTATTTTTTTCTCTTTTCTTCACCTTTCAGTCATCAAGAGTTGATCAAAACTAGATCTATGATTTCTTCACATCTCTGCTGCCACAGGATTCTTAGCTGCTCTCACACAGTTAAATCATTATCAGACTTGTCTCTATAGACACCAAACTCATTACTGTTTATGCTTCAAGTACCATACTTAGAAATATATCCTATTAATTATTAAATGCAGTTGAGTATAGATCATTGACTGTAAATGAGAACTGGATACAGTGAGTGTGACATCACCCATAGAAAACTACATCCTTCCTGTTCCAATGAAATCATCAGATAAGTCTCCATTTTTTTTTTCTTAATACAGACATCGTCATGTTGGAACCAGAACTTGTCAGTAAGCAGTGATTGGTCTAAGTCAACATTTCTATTTCACCCGCTGTCGCCAATCAGGAGTGAGCTTGTTGAAAGGCCACTCCCCTACCACTGAAAGCAGGCTCAGGAGAATCTGTCAAACGCATCGACAGTTCAACATAACTACTTTCATTGAGGCGTCTGGTCAGTTTATAACTTGAATAACTTAAAAAATATGAAAAGGATTAGCAAGAACACGTTAAAAAAGTAGCAGGACAATAGAATTCTATGGGATTTTGACTTCTTGCAGCCAGCAGGATCTTCCTGTTTGGAACGTCAGGGAAGGCGGGGTCACTCAGTCCAGTTCTCATTTAGAGTCAGTGGTTCCAAATTATCTTGGTAATATTTAAGAATGTAATAGCTGATATAATATCTCATTAAAAAGCTGCACTGAGCTGTTTCTTTCCTAAATAAAGTAAATGTCTCCACTGGGGGACAGACGTGTCCAAATAGTATGCAATTGAGCAGATGAATGAACGTGAGGAATGCTCTGCTGTGTGAATTTGTAAAATACTCGTATGGCCACAAGAAAACGTGACATTAAAACGTTACCAGGCTATGATTGCACAAAGGTTTCAGTGATGACTGCGTCATGTAGAATGTGCTGGTTCTTTTGTCCTTATGTAACCTGTCCAATACATTAATAATACAGCACAAAGCACACAGGCCTGTTACACTGAGGCACATGTTGAAGACGGATGTATGGCTGAAGGAAGCGTTTGTTCCTGACTTCTGATCATTTATTAGCTCAGCTAACGACACTTGCTCCAAAATTGGATTTAAGATGACCTCACTTTTCTTGGAAACTCCATACTAGTTTTGATTGTCTCCCCCTTGTGGACTGAGATGGTACTGTTTCGGGTACACGGTGCACAACTATCTCAGATTGTTTTTTTATGTTTTAAACTACAGAATTATTCAATTGAAAACAAATTCTGCTCAACACAAGTACTGCCACCTTTTGCAGCTTCTAGCCCCTTTTGTAATGACTGTGTGGGGGCTGTTTCTTGGATCAGAAGTGCTCCACAGAAGTGAGGTTGCTTTTCTGACGAGAGTAACAAGCAAATCATCTGAATTATTTGCTCTCCAGTAGGTTGAGGCTGGCCATGTGCTCCTCCAAGGACTTGACTCCAAAGCCGTTGCTGCTGCTGCCATTCAGAGCTGCGTCCTCTTTAACTGGAGTGGACGTGTCCTGCGTCTCCCTCCAGTCCTGAGGGGAACTACGGCTTGTTCTCTCTGATTTATACTGCAACAGAGGAAACACTGATCAGGAACCACGGAATTTAAACAGGGATGTTCTTCTTTTCCAAATGAAAACTAAATGAAGTTAACGTTGTATTTTTGCTTTTGCTCTCACAAACTGCATTGTTGTGTTTTGGGATATTTGTCATCAACTTTTTGTGTTTAGTTTTGCAGATGACACCTTTCCGATGAGCTTGTTACACAGAGGAAGGAGGCCGAGGACCACTGTCATCAGACTTCTGCTTGTTTGAATGGTTGAGTCCACCTGGAGACAAAGACAAAGAAATGTCTATTTTAGATTACATTAGATTGACACAAAGCAAACAGTGCCAAAAATCTAAAAGTTTCAGATCTATTGAAATGGGTTCATTTCCCGAGATTTTACATTAATAATAGAGATATTATGAGGTATTGGGGAAAAAAAAGTATTTTTCATGTTGATAGTGTCAAATTCCCTCTTTTGATGGTAAACTTTAAACGCGACTTTAAACGCGACAAGAGTGGCTAAATTGAAGCACAAATGAATCAGAATTTGGTCTGCTTACAGTAAAGCATGTAAAGGATATAAATACGAATCCAAAAGTGGATCTGGTGCTGAGAAAAACACAAAGAAGAAAATGTCGGGCTTTAATGTCTGAAGCTTTTCTGTCGAAGACCTTTTGTTTTTGTCACTTAAAATAAAAATGTGCCATAAATAAATAAATAGTTTCTCTGTTAAAAGGCATTTTTTTAATTTATAGTTTTAAACAACAAATGAATAATAGTATCAATCTAGAGAAAGCATTGGACTTTATCATATTGTTAGCTGAATTATGCATCGATTCGTGGAGCATGTGTGCAGATGTGTATCAAACTATGTGACAGAGACTTTAAGGTCTGTAGGACAACCTGATATCCACAAATGAGCTCTGGTATTGGCTTTGTGAGCCATATTTTGATTGGATGTTAAATACTTACATAAGGATAGTCTATAAGTCAAAATTCATGGTGGTTTTTCACAAGTGTTTCTGCTTTTCTGTCATCTGTGCCAGAACAGCCACTGGAATCAATGGCAGATTATGGATCAATAATCCAGAAAGCATTCTGACATTGTTTCAGTAAACATCACATTTGATTGATTTTCATAAAAGACCGCTTGGTCATCTGCAAAAAGAGAAACACCTACAAATGAAACTAAAAAGGAAACCTGAAATGTGTCCTGTCTGGATGGTAAACCATCTAAAGTGTGATACCCTGATGTGAGATGTGTGCTAGCGGGACAATACCTGGAACGTTCGTTACAAACAAATACATTAAAAAGAGCTTTATGCACTTTAAATGAGTTTCACTGTCATGCAAAGACTTGACACTAAACTCCAGATGAATAAAGCCAAAGATGCAGTTGAGGTACCTTCTGGAAGGTGGCAGTCTTGCCCTGAACGGGGGTCTTGGCCCCCATCTGCAGCTGCTGGCACAGAGCCATCAGCTTCTCAGTTTCTGTCAACACCACGGCTTTCTCCTCATCAACCAGCTGGAACAGCATGCATGACAGGCAGGAAGAGGAGAAAGAGAGGACAGTTTTTCTGAAAAGAGTAGACATTTTCTCCAGGAGGGGGCAGGGTTATAATGGCTATTGATTTATTAGACTGGATTTTACAGACAAGCAAGCATCACTGAATTAAAGTAAAAATCACAACAAAATATGTCAAAAAAAATACATTGAAAACCACAGATCTGTTTTATAAACGCCTGCTGCCAAAAAAACATCCGACTCTATTAGAACCAATGTGTTTGATGTGAAAAAGTACAAGGTAAGTTCATGGTGCTGATTTGGTTGTGGTCAGTTGTGGTCCGGTGGTGTCCTCTGCACACGTGAACATACAGGAAGTATACGATGGCTGACAGAAAAGACGAATGGCATGTGTTAAAGACTGTCAGAAAGATTTGTTTAACTAAACTTGGACCTGGAAAAGGAGATGGTGGCTGGTAAAAGAAGGGATATAGGTTTAGGCACAGTTTGATGACTCTTAGCTCTTCAGAGAAAAACAAACTATGACAGCATTTATTTCCTGCTCTTGCTCTCTGATTTAGAGCGCACTTGACAGGGAATGGGAAACATTGTGATACAGATCGTGAAAGCAAGTTGTTTTATGTAACCTTCCATTTTAGGAATAAAAACTAATTTGTTTTCCAAATCTTGAAATAAAATTATGTCAGACAGATTCCTGCAGGGAAGTGCTGATGTTAAAATATGACTTTTAAGTCATAAAAAATTATGTTTTCGGCATTTTAACCATGATCTTGTGACCTTTTTTGATATTGGAGGACATATGTAAAGAAAATTATGATTTAAATTGCAGTATTTCTCTTTTCCATTCTGATGTATCCACTTACAGACAAATAGATCCATGTTTTGGATCTTCATTTTCCCCGTCTGAGCTAGCAGCTGGCTCAAAACTGTTCGGCTCGACTTTTTTGTCGCATCCTTAATGTTGGGCGGGGGTTGTGAGGGGCTGTGAGCTAACGGGAGAGCGTGGAAACAGATGGATGATGGGAAGTAGGGGCAGGCTTACACTACTTAGACAGTCCCACCCACAACTAGGACGTGAATTTCTAAAATGTTAACTACTGCTGCTCTGCAGAAACTATGTCCTAAAAAAGGACATAGTTTGTTTGATTTTGGCTAAAAATGGCGTGACTTTTATTAAAACTGGGAACATTTTTACAAGAGATCAAAAGATGGTTGGAGTGGGTCTTTCATATCCTGCTGGAATGTTATATTAACTGCACAAAAAGTAGTTATGAATGAAATTAATTTGTTTCTTCTGCCAGACAAGACGTTACTGGTCGTAACATATTCAATACGCTGGTCTGGAGTTTTCTTTAGAAGGCAAGTGAGTGACAGCATGGATATCCCAAAAGATTTGTCCAAAGAATGAAAAAACAAATGGAAAAAAGATTTTATCGATCAAGTAAGTAAACATGTTTGGTTGATTTTTCTTTGTAATTGTAAAAACCTTGTTTTTTTTTATTATTTAAATTGTGTTTTTTGTGCTAAGTTCTCGTACACAAAAACTAAATGTAAAAGTCAAAGTCAGAATTTGCAGCGTTGCATAGCTTATAACAAACTGCTGTAGTTGTTCATGTGTTCATTTATTAAGATGGTCAAAGAGTCTGATTTGCCTGTGAAGGACAGTAGAGCCGTTTGAAATTTCTGAAAGATTGTTTACACCAAGCAGCAGTGGATGCAGTTTATTTTTTCTTTGACAAAACTATAAAAAGTGCGTTATTTAATGCAGGAAAACTCTCTCCCATAGGTTAAGAAACGTTTACCGCGTCAGTCCATATTTCTTTGCTCCAAGAGAATTGAGAGGATGCAGGTCGTGCTACTTTATATGAATAAAAGGACTTGAAAGCACCATATCCCCTCATAAGTTTCCCTATGCTGAGCATTCCAACCAAAAAAAATATACAATATACATCTAAAATTACCTTTTTTGAGTAAGAAAAAAAAGATTGATTTAAATTATATGCAATTACAATTGAAACAGTAAAATGGCCTTTTTAATGTATAATAATGGTCTCTGACCCTTTAACTGTCTGCATGACCAAATGGTTGAACACATTTTGGAAAATATTTTAAGTAAAAATGTTGATTGCGTTTATTTTTCACCTGAAAACAGTCATAGTAATGCCCTAACAGTAGTGCCCACCAATCACTGTTTTGTAGTCTTTTTTTAAGTAACTTCAAACTTTATTATTCATTTATTTAACCAAAAAGACAGATTTATTTTCCGATCAGGTGCACGCAAAAAAATGCAAATCTTTGATCACACATTTAGCCCCTGGTGTTCACACTGGACAAGCAGGAAGGGGCTTCCTCTTCTTGATCTTTCGCTACTGTTTACTAGAGTATGTCCTCCACCTACAGTTAGAAGTGACATGGTGTTAAGTGTCACAGTGGTGCTAATCTCGTAAATTTCGCTCCAGGCATTTTTCTTTCACAGCTCTGTTCCGATATACGAAAGAGTTGGTGCCGTAGAATTCCAGCCGGGCACAAACCGCAATTATTCGTTTCTCCTCCGTGACCATGAGCAGCCATCACCATGCATCACCACCAAATCACAGTTCCTGATTGGTCAAAGTTGGATCTGGTTTAATATTCAACATGTGTTCAACGAACGCGTTTTGTACGTAGAGCCCAAAATCGGTCATAAAATCGTGTGTATGTGCGCGTACGTTTTGAATGCGGAAGCTCAAACCACGAGCGCTTACATAGACTCCTCATTGAAAGTGGTTGCTTGAACGCACCGAGGCCGGTGAGAGCGTAGCTTCAGACATTACTGTCAAATCCCAGATTGATACTTTTGCGATCGGAATGATTAAAACTGAACAGTTCGGGAAAAAGTAAAGCATACTTTGCATTTATATTTACCTGCGTAGAAAATGTTTGCAGAGACGAGCACAGCTGGACTCCCTCCTCAGACAGAACCTTGGGGATAAATCCCAGAAAGATTAGGGTTATAAAGCATATATTTATATGTGCAAGCAAATATCTTCCTCTGTACTGTTAATCATATTGGGCACTGACTCTAAAAATGGTTATACCTTACTGAAAATGACCACCGCCCCCCCCACATCCGACCAAGCCAAGACACTTTGGCTCTACATTTCCACAACATTGATAATTATCTGTCAGATCTGCAGATGCGTCGCTCCAAAATGGATGTTGGCATTTACTGATCTATTGATCTGCCGACCTCAGAACACGTTTGGTTTAATAAAAAAATACAAGCTACATTAATCTTCAGTAAAACAGATGCTGATACCTCTGCTTGATGAAAAAGATCCAGCGTAGTCTTCAAAAGGCCTTCTCCTCTGAGGAGTCGATAAAAGAAATGATGTAGAGACGTACAAATTTGAGAGACAAAAAAAAAAAGTTTAAAAGCTGGAAACATTCCAAATCTCACAAGTGATTAACTTTGGAAGATATTTGTAGGAATGCCACACAAGCCTAAGGTTCTAGGGGTGGAAACAACTGATAGGTGTGATGTGCAGCTGTGCTACCTGGTGAAGAGGTACATGCTGTAGGCCATGCTGGCCAGGCTCTGGCTCTGTCGGGTGATGTCGTGCTCTTGTTCGTCCCATTTTTCTAACTCGCCGTCTACATCCGACGACAGCAAACGCAGTTCAAGACCCAACTTGGCCATACTTGTCTGCTCCTGCACCCAGAAAGATGTCATTCTGAAACATACCACACTGCAAAAAAAAAACATAACCCTGAGAAAGTAAAAAAAAACTTGTTTTTATTTTTATTTTCTGTTTTGCAAGAAAACTAATCTTATCAAGACAGTTTTGCAATTGCAAAATAATCTTAGTTTGAGAAAAGAAGTCTTAAGCAAGACCCTTTATCCCAGTGCCTAATGCTACGGTCACAAATACAACTGGGCTGCACGGTGGCGCAGTGGTTAGCGCTCTTGCCTCACAGCAAGAAGTCCCCCAGTTCAAGTCCCGGCTGGGGACCTGAAACACTGTCATCTTTCTGTGTGGAGTTAGCATGTTCTCCCCGTGCATGTGTGGGTTTTCTCCGGCTTCTTCTCACCGTCCAAAAACATGCTTCATAAGTTCATTGGTCACCCTAAATTGTCCCTAGGTGTGCGTATGGGTGTGTGATTGTGACCCTGCGACAGACTGGTGGACAGACTGGTACCCCGTGACCCCTAAAGGGACAACGCAAGTTTAGAAAACGGATGGATGGACAAAAACAACCGCCACCGTGTTCTTCCAGATTTTAATGCTGCCGCCATTTGATTTTTTTGAAAATTGCTGGCGTGTTCATGAATGTAGACGGCGGCAGTCAGGCGTAGGGGATGATGCCATTACAAAATTGGCTGACGGCTGGGTGGCCACATGGCGGTGGCAGCCGGATCGTCAGCCGGCCGCAGCTCTGATTGGAGCTGCTGTCAACAGTCCTTTTTCTTAAAACCTCCGCGGCCATCGCATGCGTGTAAAAATGCAACAGCCGCCTCCCGATTACAAATGCCACCACACTAACATTGGTCAATATTGCTGAAAAACTTGCATTGAAGTCACCGTGAGGTGGCCCTTTGAGAAATGTGACCGTACTCGAACTATGTGGCCACATGGAAGCCCAAGTTAGGGTTTCCCTGTGCCGGTCCCCAGCTCAGATAAAATACAGCATTGTGTCAGGAAGGGCGACCCCTGAAGCGATGTGCTGAAAGGTGAACAAGAACAAATAGATTTTTTTTATAAAAATAAAAATTATTGGTTAGACCCTTTTTCATACCCCAGTGGAAGATTTTTCTTCTTGCCTATTTAAAGAAAACGTTTCAAATTTCAGGAACTTTTATCTTCTAGGGGGTCAGTGTGGATGTTGTTTGGAATATGGGGAGTATATATTATTTATTTTAACATAATCCTTTTAAATGTGCTATTTGTGGCAGCAAATAATGTAAAAAAAAAAAGTGCAGCTACGCAAAAGTGCCACAAACTCCCTCAATTCTGCTAAAAAAAAAATTGAACAAAGTCCCCTGAAAATGAATTTACTGCTGACAGAACACAAGTGCAAGATGCAGCATGAATAATTATCCGGGGTAGCTCGTAGCGCACACACTATACCTCTGCATCCAGCTTGACAGCTTTAGCAGTTTTCAGGCCAGCAGAGTGCTTCTGTGAAGAAGAAAGTGTGAACTGAAGGAGAACAAAGTCATTGAATTTTGGAAATATGTGGTGCTAGATGATGTGATACATACCCCAGGTCTTGGAAGTGATAAGTATGGCTTTTTGTCACCTAAAAGAAAACGCTTTTGTAATTACTTTAACGCTGCATAAAAAATGGAAAACATGTTCAGTATATCTGGTATGTCGACATGTGTTAAAGTTTGAAGATCAATTGACTTTGAAATGCAATCCAATACAGCAGCTCTGCCACAAATGAGACTTTTAGAAGGTTATATTTGGAACCTGACTGATTAACTGCTCAGCTGAACATTGAACATGATCATTCCAATTTTGTAATAATTAAAAACCAGCAGGGGGTAAAAGCAGCCCCGTTTAGTTCAAATTTACCATAGTTTTATAAAGAACAAACAATCTAGGCAGCGTTACTTCTATGTGTTGTCATTTCCTGTCTCCATTAAGTCAAATTTATCATCCTCACAGTTTTAAAGGAAAGGATTTTGCATGACTTTTACCTTTTAGTTAACAAAGACCCATTTTCTTACCCTTAAATGTAACTAAGATCCAATACTTGGTTGCCTTCTTAAAGCCGTTGACCAAATAAACCACTAAGGTGCTGATTTGAACATGTTCTCGTGGCGTTTTTCTCATGATAGAGGACATATATAAAGAAAATTAAGCTTAAAATTGCATTTCTGGGTATTTCTTTATTGAAATTGTTGTGAATCAGGAGCAGAAGGAAAAAAAAAGTTTTTAAAAAGAGCTTATTTGTGATGTATAGACTATAATTGGCTCCCTGCTCCGCTCCAATCAGTTGCATCCACTTGTAAACAAATAGGTCCACGTATGTTTTTGTTTTCCTTGTCTGAGCTGGCATCTGGCTCAAAAGTGTACGTCTAGATAGCTCCAATATTGCTCGCCTTTATGTTGCGCCAGTAATGTTAGGTTGAGGTTGTGAGGGGCTGTAAGCTAGGAAAAGAACACGTAATCAGAGAGCTCTCAGCAACAGTGACGGGAAGGGGGGGCGTGGTCGCTTTTCACGAACAGAAAACGACACAGGGTTTTTTTTAAGCATAGTCAGAATTAAAAGACCACTGTGAACGCTTTTATAATAGATCAAAAGATGATTAACATGGGTCTCCAAGCATATGATATTGTCCTGTTGGTGAAAATAAATGATGTAACTCAGGGTTGACAAGGAATACGCAAAAACAAACTTTAGAAAGACATAAAATGCACTTTTATTTTCCTTTATTTCAATAATTTGGAATTCAATTTATATAAAAGGAGAAATGATGTAAAACTGAATGCAACAGGTTTAGTTTTTTATCTCATTAAAGTGACCACTAAGTGTATCTGATGATAGAAAGAGTTAGAAGCATGGGGGTGTGACTGCACAGGCGTCGTCATCTACATGCGTTTTTCTTTTCACGTTCATTGAGAGACTTTTAAAACCTTTGAATCTGAAAGTAAAACAGTCTTTGACTTCAGTTAGATTAGGAATGGAGGCTGAGCAGAGGAGGAATGAATGCTCGGGTGTTTATTGCCACTGTCGTCTGTCCCTTGATTGGTAAAAACTTCCCACAGCCAGCGATGATTAATTCCGAGAGGATATGTTCACACTGCATGCATGGCCTCATCCTTAACTTCCAATAACGTTTCAGAAATGCTCACAAACAAAATCATTAATTGAGGCTTCGTCTTCGAGTTCGATTCTTTCAAGCCAATTAATGTGAGAAACCATCTGTCTGCTGATTTGGTCTGTGGGGGCCAACATTTAGGGGCTTCTGATGTAGATGTACAAGGACAAAGCAAATTAAAGGCTGGATCAGATTTAGGTGGTAGTTAACGGTCACCTATTCTTCACAAAATTGTATTTACCAGCATGAAATCAAAGAACTCCAAACTGGTTATGAGGTCTTATGAGGCCTCTCCTTTCCGAGTCTTGCTGATTGATAATCACTGAATGTTCTGATGCATCTACTGATAGCAGCTGAGGTTTGCTCAAAAACAAACCTCGTCGGCCTTCAAAAACATCATTGATCTCTTTCAGTAGCAGGGCCATGTCGCAGAGCTGAGACTCCCATGCTTCACAGAAAACATCCAGGTTCTCTTTGGCAATTTTACTGGAAGGATGGAGAGCCAGAGTCTGCGCAGCGGAAATGATCTAAACAAAAACAGCAACAAGAAAAAAACTTCAACATAAAATAGTAATTTATAGGATAAAAAAGGACCATAGGGTTTTCAAAACCTATATACAAAAGGAAAACATCTGAGACACGCATTCGTTCAAAATTAACCTGCTCATATGTGCACACTCACTCTACAGTACAGATATACTGCTGTTATTCACATTTCGGCACATCTTAGAATTTGGAAATTCTGTATATCTGTACACACAGCCTGCCCATGTTCATCCTATAGAGTGTTGTGTCTAATTGCCAATTATCCTTTGGGCTTCCCCAATATTACCTGAGCATGTGGAGAGATAAGTCCGCTGCAGGTTTCTGAATGGCACCTTCACTGATTGGCTAACCTTTGAACCTAGGAGCCAAGTCATTACTGCAGAGTCATGTGGGGCCTGACATAAGCGCCATGGGACGGGAACGTTCTACTCTGCTGGATAATTACTGGTAGGGATGGTTTCCGAGAACAAATATAATTAGATCTAAGCTATGCTCTCAAATATTCTGAATTCAGCAGGTTTTTTTCCATCCTCTGCACAGGATATAGATCTACACTCTTTAGAGAATCTCGCTTCATTTTATAGCCCTGTTTTGACCAAATAAACTTAACTAACACGCAACAAAACGTGTAGTTACCGGGGCTTTAAAGCTAACCAAAGTTAATCTGATGACCTTCACTATTTTATGTAGATAATAATCATTGTGTCACATACCTGTGGGCCAATAACATGGAAGGTCTCTTCTGCATGAATACAGGTAATCTCCAGTGGTTCTGTACACGATACATGGCATAACAATCGGCACGTCTGGATAAAACAAACAGAAGGTCATAAATATGCTTATGTTGTGGCTTTTTACTACTTTTACACAAAAAACGTAACTACAAAAACCCCAATTTCTCTTTATCTACGAAGCTTTTCTGCGCAGCAGCTGCTTACCTCCACCAGCTGCTCCTTTTGCTCAGTGAGCTTGCGCGAATAATCCGCTACTGCCTCCAGGTTTCCTTCAGCACCCGCAGCTTTGAGAGCCCTTAGAGGCAGCTGCTCTCCGTGAACCTTCAACAAATCCGAGGCCCGGCCCACTGCCACCTTATGCAGCTGAGAGGAAGGCACACAGTTGAATAGGACAAGAATAAAAAGAAAGGATGTAGAAATTAGAGACGTTTGTGGAACAGAGGGGTGGCATTTTGACTCAAAAAGAGACTGCTGCTCACTTCCCGCCTCAGGTCTCCTATGCTGTGACATGTCTTCAGTATGGTCACCTCCAAGTTCTCCGTGGCCTCTTTGGAACTGCCAGACTGCTGCTGCAAGAGAAAAATCAACATTTTAAATTGGATTTAAATGCAAACACTATTTTCTTCACTTCAAACACCCTATTTTCTTCACTATGGGGCGCAGTGGATTATAAGGCACACCATCAATGAATGTTTTGTAACTTATGTCATATATAAGGTGCATTTAGAGAGAAAAAAGGCGTCAGAGACAGGTCCGTCAGACTTTAACTGCATTCGGAGTAACTGGAACTTTTTTGTAGCACACTACATATTAGCCACGTTAGCATATTCACAATGCCTGTTGAAACAAAAAACGTAATGGTGACTACGCTAACTCCCAACTTTGCTACGTAAAGAAAAAAAAAAAAAAAACTCAGGCCACTATTCCCTACATAGTGCTCTATATTGTGCATATGCCATTTTGTTGTACTGTTCAAATCTTATATAATTCCAAAATCCAGTGCCCTAGAAATTTTCCAGAAGTCTTTTCAAAAAACCAGTTTGCATTGATGCTCACTACTTGGTGAATATAGAACACAATGGTTTCATTAATAGTCTTCACTACTAGTCTAAAATGCTCGTATTTTGTGACATCATTTTTGCCGTTAAAAAAGAAGGAGTGAGCATGGTTTCCAAAATTCTTTTAAAATCCAGGGCACTAAATAGTCCCGTACTATATAGTTTTTTAGTTGTTAGGGAGTAGGGAGGGGATTTGGACATACCCACAGTCTGACACCACTACACGTTAGCCGTGTTAGCGTATTCACAAAGTCCCCGCAACCTTGTTTGCAACACAAAAAGAAAAAAAAACCAGACTGATACCGCTAAAACAAACTGTGACTAGGCTATTTCCAACCTTGTTAATTACATGTAAAAAAAACAAAACACAGTACAACCCTGCTATACGTTAGCCGTATTAGCAGATTCACAAAAGCTGTAATTCCCAACCTTTTTTGCAACCTGTAAAAAAAAAAAATACCGAAAAACAAATGTTCCTGTGACTTCGCTAATTACTAACTTTGTTTGTTACATGTAAAAAAAAAAACCTCTGCTACACGTTAGCTGTGATAGCTGCTAGCTGTATGTTAGCTAACATTCAGAATAACTCAGCCTTGTTTGCAACTGGTTAAAAACACAAACAAACCTTTTGGCAGAGTGCCGTGTACCCTTCAAAATTACTATGACATCAGTAACAACTAGAATTAATTCCATATAAAAGGCTATCCAGATTTTAAGACACACTTTTGCTTTTTCCCCCCAAAAATGAAAGCTTTTAAATGCGTGTCTTAGTGCAAAAAAAAAAGATCAGGATACACAGCAATTTTGATCTATATCAATAACCCATTTTAAATGTAACATTACACCCATGTGTTGTTCTCTATTTGCTCTGCAATAGCAACGTAAAGTCTTTCAGCACAAAGTAAAATAATCAAGCTTAGCTACTCTCTATAATTTAACATCACACAACAATTTTCTAAATTTCAGACCAACTTCAATGCAACTGCAATGTAAACGAGGGCCTCATTTTTGAAACACGTACCAAAATAAAAAGCCAGATTGGCTGGGGTAACAAAATATTTAAACATTCTTTGTCCTAAACACCTTTCATTCACTCGTCTCTTTTGTCTATACATAACTTTCAATTAAAAGGACTAGACGAGGCACCTCGGTGCAGTCATGCTAAATGCAGGCCTTCTAGACGCTCAGAAACATTCAAACCAAAAAGTTTGGACTCAGAAAAAGAAGTCACATAAAAACAGCCTTGAGTTTTAAGTCTGTTACTTTTAAAGGCCAAGTTGGCATGTTAGGATGGATGGTAAAAATTGCATTTAAAATGCAGCTGTGTGTAAGGTGGATCATGAAGTAAAATTTGTTTTTGGGACATTCACACACCCTGTAAATGTACAAATGTAATGTAAAAGTTCTAATACTAATAATACTACTAATAATACTTTTTTGATTAAAACCATAAAAGACGTTGCTTTAAATTAGGGGTAGGCAATATATCGGCACCATTATCAATATCGTCCGATTTTTAAATAGTTTAGGTTTATTGGTATTGGTCCGATAAAAAGTCTGCCGATATATGCCACCAACATTTTTTTTTTAATTTAAGAGGGGTTACAGCAGGAAAAGTGCTCTGTTTACTTATATTACAGTGATAGTCAGTAATTGTCCTGATTATTTTAATTTTGATAGGGATACATGTTGTTCCTAATAGATCCCTGGCAATGGGAAGCATACGGTTTGCAGTTTTGTCTAAAAGTCAGATAATGGTCTGAATGTTTTCAGATATATTTTCAAAGTTTTAAGTGATACTTATTCCAACGTTGTTACGATCCATTGCATCTGTTAAAAAGATCAAGTACAACGTGATTGTACAGTAAAAGAGCAGTTGTGCACTGCTAATGAAAAACAAAGATAAAAAAGGAAATCTAAACTTTGTGTTATTGTAGACTGTTAAATATCAGTATCGGCAAATATCAACTATCAGCCACAGTTTCAGGGAAAATACTGGTTATCGGTATCGGCTGAAAAAATGTTATCGACTCATCCCTACTTTAAATTTTTAAGGTTTTATTTAACTTCATGAAACAATGTAGCATACTCTAAGTGAAGATTAACTGATTTTTTAAAAAACCCTTTTAGCCCTAAAAGGCAGAGATGCTGAAAAATATAGAATAGACATTTTCAAAACATGTTTCAATCTATCTGTGTTGTTGTATTTATATTAGCTTAAGGAGTTGAGTGTGTAAAACAATAACTGGAATTTTATAAAAATGACAGAACACTATTCTAACGTTTAATGAATTTTAATAATTCATGAATTAATAATAATTAATAATAATTCAGCAAACATGGCTGTTAAGAGGTCAGCAACTAAACTGTGACCATCAGTATATTTAGACTCTTTTTATAGTAAGTTGTGCAGATATTTAAGAATAAGTGGGTTCTATTGGAGTTAATGATAGCTTTATAGTTGAGGAAGAAAGAAAGACTAAAAAATGACGTACATTTTCCCAATCTGCTGTTTCATTCACGTATACAGCTAGGGAAAAAAATGTAGACTGCGTACCACCCCAACCCAGGCGTGCACCAGCTGCTGGGTGTCCTGGCGCGTCTGCTGACACAGACTCAGAATGCTCTGCCTCTGCTCGTGGCTGGTGTAAGCCGAATCTGTGAAGTCCTCCGTCCGTTCCACCAGTGCCTCCAGCTGGACGGTCAAGCTCTGCGGCGTGAAAGAGGACAAGTCCTCCCGCAGCGACTCCACAGTGTACTGGGCCGGAGTAATTTGGAGTTGTGAGGAAATTAAAAATAAAAAAAGTATTGTTAGTGGTTGATGAAAAAGGAACGGAGAAATAAAGACATACAACTAAAAGTTTGAGCCACTAAAGGTGCAAACAAATTAAGCAAGTAGAATCTCAAGTATACCAGCATAGAGCTAATGCACTTCTCTTGTTGTATACCCTCCTGGTCTCTCCTTAGACTGTGTGTAAAAACCAGATTAAATGAGCTTTTAGTCAAATCTAGCAAGCTTTTTATTAATGAAACAGTCGATTCCAGGCCTTCACTCTTTTTGTCTCCATGGCAGAGAGGCACTCTGAATGTTTTTATGAGAGTTTGTTTCTTTCATCTGGCACCAAGAAAGGACGGGAGAGTCATTTTGATGAAGCCTTAATGAAGAATTATTATCTATTAAAACTGACATGAACTGTAATAAAGTGAAAAAAAACAGCATTTTGAAAAATGATAACTTAAAATTGTACTGAAATTAACTAGAGTAAGAATACAACAATGATATTATGAATTTAAACTTCTACATTTTTCTTTTAAAGACCCACTGCGATGAAAACTGTTTTTTTTGTGTGTTTTTAAAACATGTTCTTGCAGCATTTTTTTAACGATGGAGAACATATGTTAAGAAAATTAATCCAAAAACTTCATTTTGGAGTATTTCTGTCCCAATCCACTGTGAATCAGGAGCTAACGAAAACATGCAGTTTGTGACGTTGAAAATATGCTGAGCGAGGCACAATCTCGTGCTTTGAAAGAATCCGTTCTAGTTTTCCTCGTCCAAGCTGGCAACTGGCTCAGAACTCTACGGCTGGATAGCTCCGATATTGCTCGCCATTTTTGTTGCGCCGGTAATGTTGGAGGTTGGGGGTGTGAGGCTGTAAGCTAGCAGGATTGCATCTAAACAGATGGGTGAAGGGAAGTGTGGACAGGCTTACTCTGCGCCTACCAACAACTCAGAGGTGAATTTCTAATGAACTCCTGCCGCTCTGCAGAAACTCAGTTCCCAAAAATAAAACAAGTTTTTAAATTTCGTCTGAAAATGTCATATTCATAATTAAAAGTCCACTGGGAACACTAAGAAAACTAATCAGATGGTTGGAGAGGGTCTTTCAAGGGTTTTTAGCAGGACAAAAGGTTTTCTAATATTTTATAAAAATACATTTTTATGTGAAATCTCTTTTTTTTGGTGATTCTTATTTGAATTTGTTTTCTCTTGTTTGTAACGCCTAAAGTAATATTCAAATAATAAAAACGTTTGAGTATCATGTACAGTGTTGCTTTTTTAGCTGGCCTGGGATTGAACCTTTAAATTATTAGAATCTAGTATCCGCATATGTGTCTTTGTGTTTTACTCTCAATGTTGTTTTCTCAGCCTACCTTGAAGTCTTTGATGCCGCTGCAGATGCTGGCAGACAGGATCTTGTTCTCCCCGCAGCTCCGTGCCTCAGTAACTATTTCGATGACCTGCTCCAGGGCGCAGCGCATTCGGTGGAACACGGCGTCTTTGTTGATCCTTGCCGACTCACAATCCGGATGCCTCAGGCAAGTCTGCAAGAGGAATTCAGTCTGAAATGTCAAAGCTCACGTCTTCATCAATTCTGCTTCTTCCTTTACTTCCATTTTAGAAAATAACATGCCTCTGACTTATATAATATTATTGGTCCAAACATGCTTTAGAAAAAAACCAGAGAAGGCCTTAAATAAGAGATGGACACCATCCATAACACCTTGGTCAGGGGTTACCTTGGAGGCTGTGAGGAGCATCATGGTGCATTTCTCCAGCACGGCCCTGGCTGCAGCCATTCTGGCTTTCTTCTTCTCGTCCTTCAAATCCTAGTACACAGAAAAGATTAGACAATAACTGGTAGCACTACTTCCAAAACTTCAAAAATAACCCTCCACAAAATCCAAATGATGTGATTTCTGTGCACGTTTACATCCCTACACCTGCACAGGCACAAAGCAGAGCACACCAGAATATAAAGGAAGATGCTACCCTGTGAATTTGTTTGCAACAGAAATAGACGCTAACACAAAAAGCGTGATTTTCTTTTCTTTTTTCCAAATCACAGCTGAACAACTTTTCTCCAGGCACTTTGCCATAGATTACAAAGCCGATGTGATTATCCGTCATTATTTTTCCCCGCGCATTCCTCGCCTGGCTTCAGTAGGAAAAGGTGGCAGCTTTTCTGTAAAGATGCAAGCTTATACAGGCATGAGAGTGCAAAAAAAAGGCCCTAAAAAGGGAAGCAGCATAGCATATGAGGAGAGGAAGCAATAACGAGGAACGTGGAGGGATGTGATATGTGTGCAAAATGCAAGTCCAGGTCAAATTCAGCCACAAATGAATTCTCGCCCCTTATCCTTATCCGGTCCCTGTACAGTGCTGGCAGCTGTTGCACTTCACATCAACTTCTGCAGCTAAAGTCTTTTAGCTGCAGCGCGAGTGCATGGGAGAAGGATTAGCAGAGTCTGACACTACAAAGTTACAACCTCTAAACTTCTAGACAGGTTTAGTTTTTCTGCTTCACTGATGGGAGTGAAAATGCCTGTTTTCATTCTCATCTGAAAGATTAAAATAGTCGATTAACTTTCTTTCTTAAGCCTTCAGGAAAAAAATGTATAAACGCAGAACTTGTTTCACTGCACAGACTTTTGGGATAGGGAGTCAATTGCATTGGAGTGATAGACACACCTCATTTAGTGTTTTCCAATGGCTTCATTGTATTGCGTGCCTTACTTATTGGGGCCAAAACGCCATGAGCAGATGGCGACACAAGAAAAGTAGGTAGTTGGCATTCAGATGTTGCAGATGAACTTTGTGAATCTCAAAATGTCATTAGCAGACTTGCATCAATACTGACAGAGTTTGTGACGGACCCAGGAGTGGAGCCCCGTGAGTAACAGGTACCTTAGGACCTCTGCACTCAGCCATGGCTTAGCAGATGCCACACAGATGCAAGTCTGTTTACCAAATGTGAGGATGTGAGAGGTACCAGGGTTTCCACTGACAAACCATTCACATATGACTCCACCGCTTTGACTTGGCAACCACTGCAGGTGACCCCACTGACACCAAGACACCACTGTGAACGTTTGCAGTGGCCACAAGACCATGTGACCTGGACAATGCAGCAATGGTCTACTGTCTTGTACATTGATGAGTGTCGGGTCACCTTGCACAGAAATGATGGTCGTCAGCGTTGCTGGAGAAGGCGAGGCGAGCGATACGCCGAGGTCAACGTGGCCCCTAGGGTTCACTTTGGTGGATGAGGGGCAACAGTCTGGGCAGGCGTCACCAGTAACAGCACAACTGGTTTGGTTTTTGTAGACGGCCCAGTCACTTATCTCACAGACATCATAGAACCCATCATCAATCCCCAATTCCACCAGCACACCGGCAGGTTTCTGTTCATGGATGATAAAGCTCCACCACATGGTGACAGAATCATCACAGCTGGACTTCAGGAAGTGGGAATAAGTTAAGGAAGTGAAAATAGATCTTCGAAAACTGGAAGCTTAGAAATGCCAACTTTGACCCCATTTGGACTGGTCTGTGAAAATATTATCTAATTTAAACCGGTCCGTCGCCTGAAAAAGGTTGGGGACCACTGCCATACAGCACGTCTGGGACCAGCTAAAGCAGAGATTGGATGATCGTACCCCACCCCCAAGTGACCTGGCAGAACAACACGTAGAACTTGTAGAAGAGTGGAAGTCATTGCCTCAGACCAAGGTCATGTGGCTAGTGAGGAGCATCAGACATCACTGTCAAGCTGTCACTGCAGCAAATAGTGGTCAGTGTTTGTTGTTAGGGGAAACTGAGGGAAATTGGTTCTGTGCTACTCACGTTCTGCCTGTCTCCTGTTAGGTGTGCAAACTCAACCATCTCATTGCCAAACTGGCTGAATATCTGTACAAACTCCTGGAAGGTGCTCACTCTTTCCAGATGATCGAGGGTAACGAGAACCTGAAAAAGAGCAGAAAAAAATTTAAAAAGAGGACATATCAATGTCTGAATGTGAAAACTTCATATCTACTTTCCAGGAGATCCAAGTAAGAGTAAGCCCACCTCCCCTTCCCCTCCCTGTTGCTGAGAACTCAGGGCAGGGAGCTTTTGGCTTGCCCAGTGTATTTTCTACACCACAAATACACTCTTTTTCAAACTGTATTTTTTCATCTGCGCCGAATTCACCACTATTTGAATAAAGAAATACTCAGAATTGCAATTTTAAGCTTAATTTTCTTCATACATGTCCTCCATCATCAGATAAATGCCACAAAAGCATGTTAAAAACACCAAAAACAACATCGTTTTCATTGGAGTGGGCCTTTAAGCTTGTAGTAGGTTACAAAGCATCTACTTTATTTGCTGGGGACATTCTAACTGGCAGCACCGATGTAGCAGCTTTTATCAGTGGTGTACAAGGATGAAGAAGATCTAATTGTGTTTGCTGTCCTAACAAGTCTAGATTAGGCCTCATCTTTTGTTTCTTGGCTCCTCTCTGAAACTACCTCCACATCAGACTGTTTGGTTGTCAAATACAAACAGAAGAAAGAGTCCGTTTTCATGTGGCTGCTAAAAGAGCTGTTTTTCCTCAATTACTCCTAGAGTGCTCTTTCAGAGAGCAGGTGCTTATCTAAAAAGAAAAAAACTCAGAACAGATTTCTGATGGTGAATGAGGATACCTTCAAGCGGTGCACGAGTGTGATTCAAGGCTTGTTCTTGCACCTTAGTGCCTCACCTTGTTGCGTGACGTGATTATCTGTTTGATGACAATGCGGTCGGCGAGGACTAGGACTTTGGTGACAGAAGAAAGTAGCATGCGAGCAGCCTTTACCATCGCTGTCCTGTCACTGAACACTGTGACACGGTCATCTGACGGCGTTGGAGTGGCTGATCCCACATCTGTTAGTTGAGCTATAGCATCACCTACAACAAATGACAGAAAAAAATAGCTGCATCATTCAATAGCTTGTCAAAGCCTGTGCCTTCTGTCTGATGAGTCTTTTTTGGCTCTGTGATTGTCCCTTTTTATTTTTAATCTTGTGGTACCTTTTGAGTAGCTGTTGTGTTTTGGTGATTGTTTTTCTGTTAATAATCATCATGCTATGAATGGTTTGCTTAGAATTGATCTTAATTACTTCAAATATTAAGTCAAATGTTTTGTTTATTAGTTTCCTTGGTTGTTGTGTTGTGACTCCTGCCTCCAGTCACCCTAATAAATGGCTGTGTGGCCAACTTAAACCCCCAGTTTTATTCAATTTCTTTATGTTACCTATTTTCTCCTTGAAGAGGGACATAACATAAGTGGGGGCTCGTCCGGGATAATTTTAAGGGGGTAAGTTTCAGCTGAGATTGGCTGTTACCTTAGGTGACGCATGAGCAGCGTTGTGTTGATGTGTCCTTCCCTCTTGTGTTTGTTCCCCAACACGCATAATATTAAAGGGGAAAACCATACATTACCATAATAGGTTTTATGTATTTATTTGTCATCACAAATGTCATGTAGACACTAGGTACCCACAGAATGTATATGAAAACTACGTTCTGCCTAGTTTCCTAAATTCCAACAAGATTGTCACGCACGGGGTGAGTGCTTATCACTTGAACAGCACTAAGGGGCCCTTGTGCAGTGCGAAGGGTTTATTAAAGTACATGAGTGTCGTGAGTGTTTGCTACAACCTGTGTCACCCGCAGCATACCCGTAGAAAAAAATTGCACATACATTGTCTTCACTGAGTGGTCTACAACCTTGATATTTTGAGTTGGTCCAGTACAGGTTGACCACTTTTTATCCAAAGACAATTCATACCCATTTGTAAGGGAAGTTATGACTACGAAAACAACAGTTTGACTGTTTTTTTGATATCTCAGAGGACCTGAGGAGAAAAAAAATTGCAATATACTTCTTTTAAATCAAGGTTTTTTCATAAACACTGTTACATAAAAAGTAAAAAGGAGATTCTTGCACTCAATTAGCAAAAATTAAGAACAATGGTCTTTCTGGCTGTGACTTTACTATAAGATCAAGTGCAAAACTGCAGGAAAGTCCTTGTATGGACCTCCACATATGTACCACATAGTAGGAGCTATATAACAAAAATTCCACAACATAAAAGAAAAACAGCCCAATCACAGAATTTTTGTGTTGATTAAAAGAGAGTAGAACACAATGTTCTACGAAAGGCTCAAAAGATTTGTTGTGTATGTAAGTCAGTGGTGTTAAGCTACAGGCTGAGTGCCACTGACCTACTTCTTTCACAAGTACCTCTGTCCCTGTAGTTATTATTTTCTGAACCAACCTGATCCAGGTAATCTCCAGTTAGTAGGGAGAAATATCTAAAAACGGAATGAATAGAGTGGTAGCCCTATTGGACTGGCGTTTGATGCCCATGCTGTAAATGACCAATGAAAATAGGAAGAAAGTGTAAACATTGACAATTTCAGGATCCACTATAGAGCAATCAAACCTTTACTTATGGAACATGTTTTTTCTATTTAAAAAATTGAAGCACAAAGTGCTGCCTCCCCCTGCTAAAAAAAGTAGAGAGAAACGGTGCAGAAATTTTAATAAAAGTCATCTTTTGAGAGCAGCTTGCAACAGGGGGAAGATGTTGGCATCAACAACATGCACAGGCCCCAAAAGTTAAGCAAACTGAATCAATAAAATGTTTCATTGTTTCAAATGTTCTGCTAGCGAAAGTGACTACTGACCAAAAACCCCTTTAGCAACACACACAAACTATGGCAGTTCAGATAGTCATAACAGTAATTTTGCTAATTATTTCAGAACTTAAGATAAAATTAAATGGTGGGGGGCAACTTTTCAAATGTCCGTTTTTTTTTCACACAGTGCCACAAAATGTATCTTAACAGAAACAAAACTTATTATCCATCCATCCATCTTTAGAGCTCGCTGTATCCTTTTTGGGGTCATTGGCTTTGCTGGAGCCTATCCCAGCTACTGTTGAGCAAAAATGGGGAAAAGTCTAAACAGGTCACCAGTCCTTTGCAGGACCAAAACATATTATTAAATTTAAGTCAAATCAATTAAATGAAAGTAAAAATACTAGGGAAAAATTGCTTAAAAGCTCATTTAAAAATGTATAAAAATATAGTTCTTGACAAAAAGCCGCCACAGCTCAGCATTTTTCCAAATCTGAAAGTAAGAACAATGTCTTGCTTCTTGCAAAGAATGATCTGGTCTGGAACTTATCTTTTGTCCTGAAAGGATGAGAATGTGAGAACTAGTTGAAAAGACAAAAGGAGCCAACACAGATGGCCTTTAAGAACCTGCCTCAATGGATTTCCCCACCATTTACTGGATGTGTGGAGCTTAATCAAACCAGTGCCTGCTTTTATTTCAGTCATTCCTTCATTCATAGGCTCAAGTTTGGACTGATAAAGCCCCCCCAGTGGCTGAAGAATGTCCATGCTTCCATAAGTGCTGCTCTACTCTCTTAGAGACTGAAAATAAAAAACATTTGAGAACTATTTAAGATTTCCTTTATTAAATAACAGTGAAAACAAAGAATAAGTACGGCAAAAAGGAGTAGTCGGAGAATTGAAAGAGACACATTAACATATGGGTGCCCTCAGATGTACTTTATTTGGGCAAAACAATGCAAACACAGATTCACACGCACATTTTCTCCACGGTCTGTTCTCTTCCCACCAGCTCCCTCTTTGAGTTGTAGCTATCTTTACAAATCAGGATGCTGCCAGGATTAAATGCTTTGTAATACAAATTGTTACCACCAACAAAGGTCTATTATTATGGAACAGTGTGCAAGTTAGTATCCCGGGAGATATTGTTTCCAGTTTGCAATGTGGAAGGTAACATATTTTCACCCTAATAAGATTTAAAGTGGCTGACAGAAAGAAAAGTTAACTATTAAAAATAAAGTCTAAGTCCTAATCTGGACATTTTTTATCATGCTTTATTTTTTCTTATCTTAACAAGAGGAGAACCATTTCTTATCTTATTTTTTAACAAATCTCTATGTTTTAAAACAGCTTAAACTAAACTGGACATTAAAAAAAGATTTAGTAACAGCAATTGGGTATGAAGCCAGTGTTGTCCATATGTTGCGCATATACAGAGCTCATTTGTGAAAAATCTATTCTGGTACATGGAACAACCAAGATGCCTCCAGTGCTCTGTAAGTTTTTCTGTAAGACAGAAAAACTGACCTTTCACAAACATTTCTAAAGCAAGGAAAGGTTTAAGCATGGAGAGTTGACCCGTACGAGCACTGTGGGTAATTGGGTTGCCTTGGCCCATGGAGGGTCATAGAGGAGCGAGTGCACCTTAAGGGAAAAGCAGGTGCGTTTTGCAGTTACCTTGAGGCTCGTACGGCCACCTTAAGGAACCTCATAAAATGGAACGTACCATTGTTGTACGAGTCTTAAGTGTGTCGTGAAGTATTTGTAAGGATAATGTCAGTTACACGCACTTACGACAGGTGATGCTGTCGTCCGATGCCCTTATACTGTAGTCACTCACCGCAGATGCTACAAACACCAGGTGTTCACGTAATACGTCAGAACACGGATGTCCATACGACGCTAACTTGCAGTGCAAGTTCAATGGCCACGCGTTTTATAGGTAAAGCCCGAAATTTGTGGTAGAAACTTGGGTAGCTATGCGTGAACGTAAGCATCCTAATTGCAGAAGCCTGAAACACACATTTACGTGAAACAGACTTTTTAATGGAAGCGGTTGCTTGAATGCGCGTTGCAGAGAGCAGCGTGAATGTAGCTTTCCAGTCAGGCTGCATGCAAGGAGCGCTAGCTTTTCACATGAACAATATAAATGTGCTCCTTGCACAGTGCTCAGGCCTGGGGGGGGGCAATGAAATAATTTGTACAACCCCTGCGTCTCACCACGTTTGTTTACCCTTACGCTATGTAGAAGTGTTCGCTACTTCCCGTCGTCCGCAGCGTGCCCATAGGAAAAAATGTGTGTGAACATGTTTGCGGTTAACAACCCTGATATTTCCTGCGAGCCACCTGTGTGCATAAGTTTGCCCATTATTTTGCTTGCAGTGGTCCCTCAGGCTTAAGATGTATCTTATTGATTTTCGCAAGTTTTGATCAACTAACACCTTGGAAAGTTTACTTCTGTGCTTCATCTACAGCAGGTGCCTTCAACTACCTTGTTGCTGAAATGTGGGATAAAAATACATACATGTGCTAGTTCCAAGGAAGTACTTCATAGTTTCTTTTGTGGAGGAAACATAATTGTTTTATTTAGTCTGAGGGAGCAAGAAGCAGACTGGAAGGTTCCTAAATCGAATGAGGAGTAATGAAAAATTCACCAGGACAAAGATAAAATATATGCAGTAAAGGCAATATTTATAGTCCATGTAGTCAATTTACTATACCTGCAATTATTTGAATCATTCTTAAAGTTATGGATAAGTTTGCTTTTTTTCTAAGACTGATATTTTAAACCCAAGTAGGTAGGACAGAAGGGCTATGGGCGGTGGTGTAAGGGCTAGCACTTGAATTTCACAGTGAGGAGCCCCTGGTTCAAATCCTGAGGGATCTTTTAACAATTCATTGTGGAGCTGCGTCTGCAACCTTTTACGAACAGCAACTGAAAAGACCAAAAGCAGACAGCTGATTGATTTTCTGAAATGCTCCAAAGTTGCGTCAACAGAGTTCAGTACATTTTTGCCTTAAGATTATTGGTGTACACATCCTCAAAACTTGCTTTTAAATGTTATATTTCATCTGTTTCGAGCCACCAAAGATTTCTACATTGTCTGCAAAGAAGTTGCAAAAACATTTGGTTTTTGTACTTTGATTTGACTTACTACAGGTGAGTTTGTGAGTAAGAACTGGGCCATTGGTTTGTCCTTTTCTCAGGGAGATAAAACTACAATTTACACAGAAATATTGAACCAATAAGTGTCAGTATTTAGATCAGAAGTTGGACTTTTCACAGTAAGTGAGCTTTTCAGCTTAGGCTTTCAGATTCTTTCTTTTTGTCAAATTTGAACAATACTATACTTTTACTGATGACAACTAATACATATTTTACAATTGATCATGGATGTCAGCTCTCATTTCAAGTGCTTAAGCGTTTAATTAGCTACCTTCACCATCCAGAGTATGATAGTATCTAGGTCTGCTGTAAAAATTCCATTACAATTTTGTAGAACAGCTTGGACTTGTATAATTATACTTTTTAAGCAATGATGGCTTGTCAGTCTTGACAAATCAAAAAAAAAAAAAAAGTTTTTTGGAGTCACCAACAGAAGATGCAAAAAATGCTCATTATTTTTTCTGAAGCTTTTAAAGAGACTTTCACTGTCTGTTCAAAATGTGTTTAAGCTGCAAAACTCATACGTTGATGATAGGAATTGCTTTAGATAGCTTTAGGGGTATTCTGATGGAATACTATTTGACAACTGAGCAGCTCAGTTGAAATTTACTAGAATTTGAAAACACTCCAAAGCCTGGAGGTAATTTGTCTATCCTTTATGTTTTATTTGCCTTGTCCAGCTGCTGAGCACACAGATTAGACTGAGGGCCTCAGTCTTACTGCTCCAATAGGGGGTTATGGCTTCAAACACACCATGTGTATATTTGTATAAACCCCTTTTGTATTTGAGGCTAACTTTGTTTGTATTCAATTTGTGTGCATTTCTTTTCGGACCAGACACAAGACAGAGGAGAGTAGATTTACAGAGATGGGGGGATATGGGTACAAGAAAGAAAAAAGGGGTGAAGACTATTTAACCCTTTAACACCCAAGCTTTACCGCCAGTGTTGACATTCTTTGGACTACAGTAACTCTTCAGCTGTTTATGCAATTAATGCAATTCCAGCGCATTCTGACGCAGAGAAAAGCGTCTTTGTGCCGTTATGTAACACCAACACCTTACATTAGTGAAGAATCAGAATTGATGTTGATCGGGTAAACGGTTGAAGAGTTATGGTATGTCATTTAGGTGACGTGGGCAACATCTCCGGTGTTAGTGGGTTACAGAAACATGTAGATGGGGGTAGGATACAAACAATAGACACAAGTTGTTTGAGATTAGTTGTTATAACTTTCACAGGGCCCCTGCGACAGACTGGCGACCAGTCCAGGGGTGTACCCTGCCTTCGCCCATGAGTAGCTGGCTTAGGCTCTGGCAACCCCGTGACCCCGAAAGGGATAAAGCAGATTGGAAAATGAATGAATGAATGAATGAACTTTCACAGGCAGATGTATACTAAAAAAGCGGGGCTTGTCCACAGACACATTTATCACTTTAGAACAAGACAATGAAATTTCTCAGCACCCCTGTTAAGTTCTTACCTGCTCTGCGTGCCTCAAAGCAGGCTTGACCCATCTCATCCTTCAGCTCTTGATTCTCTGAAGCAATGGCTTCCCCGACAGCAACAAAACGTCCCACTGCCACATTCACAGCTTGACCTACTCTGTGAATGGCTGCCAAGGTCTGCTCCGACTTCTTTGGCTTGTCTTTGTGGTTTATCAAAGTGGTAATCTGTAGAAAGATAAAAGGAGAGCAGGACAGTAATATCTAACAACAAACCCAAAAGCAACTTCATTGTATTTATAAAGAAAAAGATCACATTCAAGCTATATTAGGAAAAATGAAAAGAAAAAGTGTAAAAACAAATCTTAGATACTGTAAGTATTGTGGCAAAGATGACTGTAATATGCACAAACTATCTGTATTGCTGGATCAAACCAAGACTTTGGAGTACAGAACCTGCTTTTTGTATTCCAACCATGGGAAAAATAAAGTACAATTTTATTAGAGGAGATTAACTTGTTTAATCAAATCAAACAATAGTAGCTGTATAGAAAAAATACAAATAAAAGTCTTTGTGGACTGTCTGCGGTTAAAAAGTGGGCAGACCTGCACGGGGCACAGAGGTGGCCCGCATAAAAAATATCAAGGTTGTAGACCACTCACTGAGCCTGTAGAGTGAAAATGTTCATGCACATTTTTTCAACAGGCATTCTGCAGGTAACAGGTCATAGCGGACATTTATACACAACACGAGAGGGTAGGTAAGGATGAAGGTGTGACGCAGGTGTTTTGTAAAGATTGGTCATTTTTTTAACCTGCCCAACAACCCCTTCATTTTCCAACAGGTGACACTTCCGTGAATGAAAAGGGACACCATCCATACATCACTACCAAATCCAAAACTCTAACTGGTCAAAGTTCAACTGGTTTACCTTTAAGGCACGTTTAATGGCCAAGTGTTTTAGTGTTATAGAGCTTGAAAAATGGTCTTAAAAACTTGTGTAGCGAACGCCAGACTGAAACACACATTTACGTGAGTTTTCCAAGACTTTTCATTGAAAGTGGTCACTTGAACATGCGTTGCCAAGGCCGGTGTGAATGTAACATAAGATTGCAAGCCTGCATCTGAACAAACCCAAAGCTTTAGAAAGACCAAACTAACACCCTGAAGTTAACAGAACCAAAAGTACCCAAAATGCCACAGTTGGCATGTGCCAGAAGGAAGCAATTTTCCATTTAATTTCAAAATAAAAAGTCAGATTTTACACCAAAAATGCACACATTTACAGCCTCTTTGATTTACATAGATTTATAATTACTAGTTTTGTTTTTTTTACGGGCATGCCATAAATGTTGGACAAAAATCTGTCTTTTTCATTGGCAATTGGCTTGAACCAAGAGCCTCAAACTTTACTCTGTCCCATTTAATTGCTATTTTTAGAACATTATTGAGATGGGCGGGATAAACTCTGGTCAAGGTGCCCCTCCCACTTCAGGCTTTATTTTCATCATTCAGAATCCAATGGGCGACATCAGGGATGTCGAATACATAGCATCATTTTAGGAACCCAAACTACAGTCATTTGGCAAACAATATGAACAATTGGAAAACATGGTAGAAGAAGTATGATGGTTTGGCAATGTGCTATTGCTGAAGGTAGATTGGTAAAAAGACAGATTGACCAACTATAACTTTGTCCACCAATGTAATACAATCATGAGGCCATTGGTCTGGCTGTTTAAGCTTAAAAAATAATACCATACAACACTATTTTCTGAAGTTAACCAACACAAAAAGTGTATATTAATAAATACATAACTGAACATTTTTCAATCAACAACATTCAGGTAATATTTTTCCAAACCTAAAAGAGGAGGTAGCTGAAGCATTCATGAAAAAAAACAGAAATAATTCAAGCAAGACCTTTTAGTGATAATTGGGGACATTAATTATGAATAGGTGGAGTCTATCAAATATTTATTAATTGTTTTAACTCTCTCTAGAACCGCTGTGAGGGTTTAAGTGAGGGTATGTGTGTGTATGCGTTGGTTCATTGTGGGTGGGTGTTTTAATTGGTCTGAGTCTGTAGGTGGTCCAACAGGGGAATATGTTACAGTAAGGGCTTTGGGACACATATTTCTGCTGAGCTCAGAGTACAAAAGAGAGTATTTGTTCTACGTAAACCAAGTTCAATATCTAGCTTAGAGTTTTTTAAAGTTCAGTTTACTGCTCAAAACGGTGCCAGTTTAATGGAAACAAACTGCATGTTATTTTTCTTCTTTTCTTTCAAATATTTTGCTCAGCAAAGAATTATGTCTATTATGTTTTGTTCTTTCATCATGAGACCACAGATGCAAGAGCAATTGTTGGTATGGTGGGATCATATTTTTCAGTTAATTGTTCCTTTTTGTTCAAAATATTTGTGTGTGGGGACATGGAAAAACCAACAAACAAATGCTGCATAGCTTTAATTTCACTTTCACAAACTGTCCAGATATCTTCATTAATACTAAACCATAGCTGTTTTAATTCTTTAGATTGTTAGATGTCATTCATGATATTAAGATGAGTATTAAAAACTAAATGTCAACACTATTTATCAGAGTTGTTGTCAAAGGTTTGTCCTTGTCAAACTGCTTTTTTTGGTCTTAAAGCTCTACTATTGTTACACACTAAAATCCAGACACAGCCTTAAGTGCTCATTAAGCACTTTTTTAAAACGTCACTCATTTTTTTGAATGAGTGAGCCTTTATTATCTCGGTTTTTAAGCTTCTTTCTCACAAGCTTGGTGTTTCTCACTGATTCATCAACAAAGAGTGGGATAATGCTAAGAAAACACCAACACCAGCTGGCTGGACACTATGCAGCTGCCAAAGGGGAATTGGGGCACTGTGGCACATGATTCAAACCTACGTCATATGCAGCCACTGTGTTATGCAAGAGGCCCGATTAATATTTTTGTGACGTATAGTGTCTGTTTCTGTCTGCAGCGTGCACACACATTTGAATGCAGAGAGGACCTCCATATTCTACGGAAGGTAAAACCATGAATGAGGAAAAGAGAGGAAAGGATTACAGCAAATTGAGAAGAAACTACAGGAAAAAAGGTACACTTGGAAAATCTTGTGTAAAAACACCAAAGTTAGTTTAATGAAATGATGGGTATGTGAAAGACAACCAGTAAGGGAAAAAAAAAAAAAACTAATCTTGAGACTTTTAACAGCAGAGCAAAGAACCAGTGGCTGGGATTTCCTCTGATGGGGACTAGGAGGTGGTACATTTACTGGCCTGTACAAACAGGAACAGAGCGGGGTGGAGAAAACATAATATTGAAACAGTGGAATCACACAGGAGAAGCCTTTGTGGATGAATCAATGGAACTTTTTTTTTGTTTTTGCAAAAGGACAGAAAAAAATGCATAATCTTTTGACAGCCGTCAGAAAAGTCCACTCAGTTTGGTGAAGTTACACTGTAGTATAATGTTTGTCCAATCTCGCCTCAGCTGCACAAAAGAAGGAGCAGAAATACCAATGTGCAGCCATGCCCAACACATGATATTAATGCTAATTTTAAAGCACGGATTAAAAAAAACAAGTATTTCATATGTTCAATGATGAAAAAAACTCATTTACAGATCTAAATGGAGCCTAAAAAAATCCCCTAATGAATGCAACATAGCCTTTGCTATGGCCCTAGCAGAGCATTCTCTTTTGGTAAGCAAACAGTAAGTTTGCTTGACTTTCATTCTCTTGAATAATTAGGAGGACGATTACAAGGCCAAAAAAAAGGAACACAAATGCCTTACTGTGAATAACAAAAATTCTTAACCACTTCCACTCACTGGTTAGCAGGAAATCTAGACTCGCACCTCAAGGCCACAGACTATAAATCAGAGGAACAAAAGCTGGAAACATTAGTGGCTGCCTCCCATGGATACACACTTGGTTTGCTGTGAATGGCAAAGCTAGGAGAAATGTTGATGTCATCAGAGTCCTGTCTGTCTTCTTTATTTTCTTTTTGGCAGCTGGCATTAAACGTTTCATTGAAAAGCTGAAAAGTATCAGTATTAAAGACAGTAAGCGTTAGATAGTGACTAAGACACTCCTAAAAGAACACCCGGTCTTATTTCAAATAAATTGTAGGCATTAATCAGACTAATTGCTTATTTTGAAAGCAATCTGTCATCACTGTATTGTTTGATTTAAGTTATTATATGTGGTTGAGCTGGTGGCACACGCAGTAAGCTTTTAAGAGTGAATCCACAGACTTGCTATTCAACCTCTGCATATTTATCATTTTAGCAAGTGTGAAAATCGGAATGTGAAGCTTTTTAGTCATCTCTGGAGACAGCACAGCTTCATTTTAGCTATGTAAGCAAGTGGTTTTGCATTAAGTTTGCAAACACATTCATTTGCTGAATTATACTGCTGTGTTTGAGATAAAAGCCTAACGTTTTTCAAATGAAAAGAGCAAAGAAGACTTGAAAGAGTCTCCGTGCGATGATGGAGTCTGCATAAAAAAAAAAACCATCGGTATTGTTTCACTTAAATGAGATTTTGCGTCAGTGCGTGATGAAAATCCGCTCCTGGTTGTCACATGGCTCTTACGCAGCAGGATTCTAGTTTGAAAAACAGGATGAAGAAAATTTGCTGGTAAATTTAAGGTCATTATAACACAGAAGAGATCTCTGTTGAACCCGCTGAAGTTCAAGTTTAAGTCAAAGTCCCTCAAGTTGTCACGCGCACCTAAGGGTGTGAAATTTGTTCTCCACATTTGAACCATTCCCTGGGGGGGTGGTCAGGTGCAGACACAGCTGCGCTCAAGAACCACTTAGTGGTTTAACCCCCCAATCCAACCCCTTCATGCCAAGTTGCCAAAAGAAACTTTGAAATAGCAAATTTGGGAGAAATGTAAAACATGGGATATGTAAGGAAACACATCTCTCATCATCTTGCTATAGTTTTTTTTTCTTGGTTACCAAACATCCAGTGTCCTGCTACTCTTTCAGAATTTGTCTTCCCTTGTGACTTAAGCTGTCTAACTGCACCTCTCCAACATTAATCCTCCTTTTCAGTGTAGAAAGTGATCTAAGTGTTTCCCAAAGGCTTGACTGCAGCGGTACGAGAACAGCTTGCAGCGTTTAAGCTGCATCCTAAAGGGAACACTGCGAAACTTGGGTGCAGAAAAGCAGAAATGTGAAAGAGAAGCAATAATGCACCACACCAAAAATGGACAACTAAGGGGAAAAATATGCCCTCTAATTCCCTGATGACCTGAGCAAACCTAAAGCTTATAATTTCAGGCCAGAATGAACTCACTGACAAAAAACTGGGAGGCTTGGCCAAATTTGTGGTGGACACTAATGGTTTTATAAAAGAAAAACACAAGTGAAATGATCACCCCATTATCTCTTAATCTTCTTCAATAAGAATTACACAGAAGCAGCTCAGTTTATGCCTAACCCGATTCAGGCTGCAATGGCCTAACATTTTTAAGACTTTATTATTTGTTACCAACCCGTCCCCTTTCACCCATGTACACAATAGCATACACAACAAACACATTAACCTTTTTTTTTTTTTTAATAAGTTGCACCTGAGTAGTTGGACCCCTAGTCAAACTATGCAAAAAACGGTGACTTATACTCCAAAAAAATCAGGTAATCAAAACCATGCTTGGATTTTTAAGAGTTTTCACCTCTAGTCTTTGCAGATTTGGTTGTTCTGGTGGTTTCATGAAACTAGGACCTTCAGTGCACACTGGGATAGTTTGCAAACCAGCGTGAAAGAGAAAGTTAGTACCTCCAAATCAGAGGGCATGTTTTTCGGCTAGAAAAAGGGGGTTTGCCCTCTCCAGGTAGGTAGAGATCCGAGTGGAGACGTTTAAGTATCTTGGGCGCTTGTTCCGAAGTGACAGGCGGATTGGCAAAGCGGCTGCAGTAATCTTGATGCTACATCAACCCTTTGTAGTAAAGAAGGAGGTGAGTCAAAAAGCAAAGCTCTCGAATTACTGATCAATCTTTGTTCCTACCCACATCTGTGGTCATGAGCTTTGGATTCTGACAAGACGGGCAAGACCTTGAATACAAGTAGCTGAAATGAGTTCCCACTGCAGGAGGCCTGGTCGCTCCATTAGGAAAGCGAGTGAGGCGCTCACTCACCCTAAAGGAGTTTTGAGTAGAGCTCCTGCTTCTCCACATCGAGAGGCCAGTTTTTTTATGCCTACTGGACACCTCCCTGGGGAGGTATTTGAGGCACTAAGAGGAGGCTCCAGTGAAGACCCAGGGCACACTGGAGGGACTCTGTCTCTCCACTGGCCATTTAGGTATCCCCAGTGGAACTGGAGGAATTGTGTGTGCAGAGGGAATCTGGACATCTGCGTTTAGACTGCCTGTCCTGTGACCCAGCTGCAGAAAAGCTGGGGCGGATGGGTGGATGAATGGCAATTTGAAAACTGAATCAATATTTAAACGAATTGCAAATAGAACTTTGAACTTGTGAATTGAAGCTAAAATGATTCACTACTTTGGCAGTGACATGAACGATCACCTTGACCAACAAAATTCCTTGAGACAACATGACCTGAAAGAATTAAAACTTTCACGCATATGGAAACAAATTTTCATAATGAATCAATAATTTTGCTCTAGCCAAGTAACATGACTAGACGTGTGATTTCGGTTGATCATGATCGGTTGATGATGTTACTGCAACTCAAAAACATTGAAAGGACCAAAAGGAGAACCTTTCCTCTTCTTGGTAACCGCTGACTTTCAGTTTGCAGAGTTGCAATCGGCAACTTCCTTTCTAAGACTAAACACTGATCTAAAGCATTTAGCATTAGATTTTTGCTTAGTTGGGGATTTTTTGAGGAATACATTTAGAGCATAAGTCATCAAAAACAGTGTTATAACTGTTTGAAATTACGCCTTTTGCCTCACCCTAATGCCTCACAGGATACTTTCTTTAAATGCTGTGATGTACAACTGAAGTTCACATGGGAATGATTCAGTGATGAAGATATAAGAACACTAAACAGTGTTCTAAAAATAACCTGTGGTAGATGTAATCCACTCCGATATTGCTCACCCTTTTTGTTGCAACGCTAATGTTAGATTGGGAGTGTGAGTTGCTGTAAGCTAGCGGGAAAGAGTGTACAGATGGATGACGGGAAGTGCGTGTTGTTTTCTATGTCCTAGAAAATGACACAATTTTTTAAAATTTTTGGCTAAAAACAGCATAATCACAATTAAAAGACCACTGAGAATGCTTTTAAAAAAGACAAAAGATGATTGGAGTGGGAGTTTAAACTCTCAAAGTTCAAACCTTCATAGAACAATAAGTCTAATATCATAGAATGGAAACAAAGATCTAATCGCAATCAAAGATTTATGTAAATGTGGGGCACTGAAAGCATTATGTATGGGTGACAAAGCATGGAGGAGATTAATTGACAGCCAATCAGAACGCAGAGAAAAAGAATCCTGCAAAATTTTACAGAAAAATAATCCGCGATGTACCACGATATAGCGAGGGAAAAAGTTGTGCTTTTATTTTGCTTTATTGTTTTATAAATCATAGTTAGAAATAGTTTCTGCTTCTGTTCATAAGGCCTAACATCCCTGACCTTCCATCTGCCTTCACCAGTCAATCATTTTTGATGTATTTTATTAGTCATTTTACAAACAAGGAAGATGACACTTCTTGTAGGATACAGCTGAAAAGGGACATGTAATGTACACAAGTCAGTTACACATGAATAGAAAGCAGCATCCCTTAAAAAAGGCTACAGAGAAAGACTCCCACATATCAATGATAGTCTGAGAGGAAAACCGTTGTATCAGCCACTACCCCACTGCAGATATATGAGAAAAGGGCAATGTTTGGCCTTCAACTTGGGTTCAGCAATCAGAGCTGACATTTGAATGTGTGCAGATGCCACAGGCAGCATTTGCAAGGAAGGTTTTATGGAATAATAAATAGTTGAATTCTATGCACTGAGTGTAGAACTACCTACCAAGGACAAAGGCCTATCAAAAGAATTATGTTCTTACTTATATTATAATAATTACTATGATAGAGTTTTTATATAAGACTTTTTCTTTATTTCCCAAGAAAAGAACTTCTGTGGTCCTATAATGTCCCTTTCCAATGTTGTTTTTGAAACAGGACTACATAACAAAATTATTAATCTTCATATTTCCCAATGACTTCACGATAATTATGACTTAATCCTTATATTGTGTTCGGGTCAAAATATTTTTGACCGGAACACATTATAGGTGAATAAAAGAGACCCTTTACTTGACTTTTTACTAACTTTGGTACGAATGTATTTTTAATCTTGAGTTAGGTCTCATCGATTGGAAATCATAAAACAACCCCCCCCCCTCAATGTTTTGTCCTTTCATTATACTTTATTTTAACTGTCACAATAGGTCTACAAGAAAAAGTAGCACAGCTCCACTTGCAACATTTTGTCACTGCAAATGAATAATTTTGTTCCAGTAAATATTACATTAAAGACCCATTCTAATGAAAATTGCGTTTTGTTTTTAACATTTTTTGTAGCATTTTTCACACGATGGAGGACATGCATAAAAAACTTTAGGGATAAAACTGCGTTTCTAAATATTTCTTTTTTCCAATTGTGGAGGAGATTAAAAATCAGAAGGAGATTAAACAAATGCCTTTGAAAAAGCTTTCAGTGGTGACGCAGCAACTGAAATGGGCGGGCCAAAGTCTCCCTGCTCAGCTTCATTCCGATGCATCCACTTGCAAACAACTAGATCCATGCAGGTCTTCGTTTTCCTCGTCTGCGCTGGCTTCTGGCTAAAAACTGTACGGCAGGGTAGATCCGATATTGCTCGCCATTTTTGTTGCTCCACTAATGTTAGTGTGGGGTTGTGAGGGGCTTTAAGCTAATGAGAAAGAGTGCAAACAAAGGTATGATGGGATATCACCAGAGGCTTGCTTCCGCACCAATAGTCCCGCCCACAACTCAGAGGTGAATTTCAAATGAACTCCTGAACTGCCTGAAACGATTTTTTTAATTTTGCATCTAACAGGGCATAACCATAATTAAAAGTCCATTGGAAATGCTTTTATTATAGATCAAAGTGTGATTGGAGTCGGACAATCTTAATTTTCACTGTGAATGGGGGTAAACTGCTAAGAATTATAAACAAAGCCAACACCAAGTACTGGCAAAATTCAAATAAAAAATGTGTATGTCACAACAAAGCCATAGCGAGAAGGACTTTCGACGGTAGCTCCTCCCACACGCAGTGGGAGCAGCAGGTTTATTTAAGCCCTGAAACACTTTGGGACAAGCGTTGGGCAGACAGAGACAGTGGAAGCAAATTTGACCGTTGTGTACCAATTTTTCACGTTTAGCTGAAGTGGCATCTTACCCTTGAGTGGATAACGGAAGTGTTTCTTTTAATGGCTAAGCATTGCAATGTGTCAGACTGCTCTTTTTCTGTATTACAGCACAACACCAGAGCTGTTGCAGTGTGCATCATCGCTTCTGCATTAATGAGCTCCGGCTTTGCAACATTAGCAGATTCACCGCAGATATCTTTCAATTCACTTAAAAAAAAAACACAAATGCTACATTTTACATTAAAAACTAGTAAAAAGCAGCAAGAATAACATTATCAATCAAAACACATTTCTTCTTTGGGTCAGACATGAGAAATTAAAGGAATTAAAATTGCTAGCTTAAAACAATTCTCCAAATAAACAATTTGAATTTGGTTAGGTGGCTAATCCTACAGTAATGAAAGACACCTCAGTAATTCCTCCAATTAATGCAGTATTACAGCAAGTCATCAAACTGGATTACGAAGACACAGAAGTACCACTAAAAGCTGCAGTAGAAGGCAAAGATTGCCATAAAAAAAGGCTGCATATCAACACACGTACACACCAAGAGAACGGTCGTCACGTATGATCCTGTGTCCTGCCATGACCTGAGTAGGATGGGCTGGCGGCGTCTGAGGGGTGGTGGGGAAGTCCATAACATCCGAGCTGGGGGGACCATGTCCTCGGGGTTTGGGCAGGGTTCCCTACATCAGGGCACCAAGGTACCCCAAAAATTCTATATTTGCTTATAGCAACTAGAGCCCTGTCCTCTCGTTCGCCGCTCCCAGGCCCTGTCGGGGGCCCGTGCTGGTCATTGGTGTCCACCCTCCCCACCGGGTAGCCGGTCCCTTCTCAGTACCACTCCCTGTTGGTCTTGACGAGACTGGTGGGTGGGCTACTGGGGGGGGCAGGGCGGGCTGGTCGTGGGTGGTGCTGGTTCGTTTCTGGGGGTGGGGGCAGGGAGGCTCAGGACAAACCAGCGATGGCGTGCCTCTTGTCTCGGCGCCGGTATATGTCTTGGGTGATATAGGCTTGGGTCCAGGCTTGGGACACCTTAGGGGAGGGCCAGGTCCCTGCAGGGTTGGATCTCCTGCATACTCTCTGTCCCTTTGGCCCTCAGCCAAGGGGCTGCAGGGGTATGACCCCCCGCTCCATTCCCATGGTGTAAATTGCTGTTTGGTTACTGTGCGATGGTGTGTGTACGAACATCAACGCATGTAATGTAACTTATGTATGACACTCATCATATCCCATTATCTTGTATTATCATCTACTCCACCCCCAAAAATCAAAAGTCAAAAATCGACACGTCAATTGCGTACACCACGAACGCAGCTTTACTCCGGGCTTGGTGGATTTCTTCTAAAGAATTGAACATTTCTCTAAAAAGTGTGACTTGTATTCGAGAGTGACTTATTTGGTTTTTTTTCCCTTTATTATGCACTTTTTGGCTCCTTGGAGATCTACTCCGCAAAATACAAGGTTTTATAAAGATGCAGTTATAAAGTGTGAGAGAAACAAACACACTCTTTAAGTTTGTTAGCACAAACCCAGATAAAAATGCACGTTTTCTTGTGGCAGAAAAGCGCTGTCACAATGTAATCATTCAGGATGATATGAGGTGCAGGAAGAGTAGAGAAACCAGAAGCCGATAAGAGTGAATGATAAACCAGGGAGAAAAGCAGACGGGCAGCCATGATGTAGAGATAGTCACAAGAATGTCAGAGGACATACAGTAAAAAAAAAAAAAGGGTTGGTCGCAGATGCCAAGAATAATAAGGCACATCTGCCAGGAGCTGCTGTGGAAACACAGCAAAACAAATCAACAGTCTGTCTTATCTAGAAACCTTTTATGATATTGCTTTATGTCAGTTAGAAGTGACACTGGAGTTAGACAGTGTGAAACAGAAAGAGGGAAACAACACTTTCATTCTGTACTCTTTGCTTGATGTTCACCAAACAACACGGTTGTCTTGTTCTCTTGACCACAGTTCAAGGTAACGTAGTTTCAAAGAGAATTAGAGAAAAATCAATCATTTTTGTTTACAAAGGAACACATTGAAACAAAAACCAGTAAAATGATTGGGTTTTATTTGCACTATTCTGTTCTGAATGTGCTAACAGTGTCTTTTGCCTTAGTCACATACACAAGCATGGGGGTTGACCAGTACACATGTTGCAGGTTTTTGGGTTGCCTGGCCCGTGTAAGGTTGTAGACAGGACCCACCAAATTTAAGGGGAGCGCAGGTATAACTCAGAGTTCTCTTGAGGCTCGTATGGCCGCCTCAAGGAACGTACGGTTGTCGTTAGTGTGGTATTTGTAAGGATAATGTAAGTTACATGACGTACAGGTGATGCTATCGATTGTGTCCTTGTGCCGCACTCGTCATTATTGAAGTACGCTCACTGGCTTCTTACTAAACCGTGGGAAAATACGGCACACATGAGGTGTGCACAAGATAGTAAGTGCCAGTAGGACGCTCACACAAACAACACAGTTTGTCTGATTTCTAGCAGGCAAGCGCTTATCACTTGAACAAGACAACTTCAAAACAATAAAAAAATAACAAAAAAAAGTAACCAAAGCGTGGGAATTCCAGAGCAAGACATAACGTATGTCATCTGCCTGCAATGACTTCAAGAATACTGATAACATTCACAACATAGCCTGCCTTTGTACTTTGTTTCACTGCTTAAACAAGAAGGTCTTTCATTCCAAAAGAAGGATAGACGAATTTAGAAAGTGACTTTTAACTATTTTTCAAAAATAGACAAAAAAAATGCTACAAACAAGTAACAAAGCACAAAAACTAAAGGTTGGAAAGCAGTTTAAAGTCAAACGTTGGATTTAAGTCTGCTGTGAATCTTAAATAGTTTAAAACTGAAGCATTTTTTTGCCGTCAAACTCCTTCGTAGTCAATCCATTGGAATGAAAAAGGTATAAGTTGTAGCATATCTTCTTGTCTAAAACCTTAAGATCTGGAAAAGGACACTATAGCCAAAGGCACTCTTTGCTCTTTCTACCAGAACATTGACTGTCCACACCCATGTCTTCTTTGTTATGTTGAAATTGAAGTGGATAAAAGGGGTGCAAGAAAAGGTTCTATCATTATATTTATGCTGTTCTCTGCTTATTTTAAAAATCCTAATGAGAACCTGATAAGAAAAAACATTTTACTGTCCAAAAAATTCTAACTTATTCTCCTTATTTGCTCTTTCTTTATTCTTTTTATTGTCTTATTTTATGTACATTTCCCATTACTTTTTTTTGGTATTGTAACTATGTAAACTGTTAAAACCCTAATTTCCCCATGAGTCATTGCAAAAGGATCAGTAATGTTACCTTAAATTTTAAAGCAAACCTCCCATAGTCACTACATTTGACTAAAACACTGGAGGTTCTAAAACTTACTGTTTGCTACAGAAACACAGCAGCCAAAGAAGAAAGAAGTTTGGACGGTGAAGCAGCAGCCTGTCTGCTCAGCGAAGTGGGGGGGGTTCCAGCAGAGCCCGCTGTCCACCTCCGGCCTAGGTTGTTCTCATGCCATGTTCAGACTGGGTAATTGTATAAAGTCCTCAACAGGACAACTCTAAGCTTGCCAACATTCCATCAGTCATCATGATGGGTAATTGCAAGTAATTGACAAATAATAGTGTGTGGGGAATGAAGTGTGAAAGCGACTCAACTAGACTTTATGACAGCTTCTCAGCAAAAGCATGTTTTGCTAAAAAAAAAAGCAGGAAAGAAAAAACTTTAGACTGCTTGTTTTACTTTACACACCTCAGAATCGCAGCTTTCTTCTAAAATTACTAAAACTTTTGCTGAAGTGACAAACAAAAATATGCTGTCGTGTTTATTTTAAAAAAACTTTTTAAAGTAAGACCATGCACCTTTTGTTCCTAAATTTGATACAAATCTGGAAGTTCTACATACTCCAGATCCACTGGACCACCGGAGGCTATTTTTAAACAGAAGAATTTTTTATTTGACTTCTATGCTATAAATTGATACTTTAAACCATAAACGAGCTAATTAATTTTGTATTTTATACTTACAGCTTTATTTGCCATTCATATTTGATAGCTATGCAGTGTGGCGACTTTTTTTAACCTTTTCGCACAGGTGCTTAGTTCAAGTTTTTATATTCTTTTTGACTACTGTAACTCTTCAACCGTTTTTAATCAAAGTAATTACAGCAGATTCTGAAGCGGAGAAAAGCAGTCTTGTTTCAGAATGTAACACTTTACGTTAGAAAAGTGTTGAAAATCTGACGCTTTTCACTACAGGAATTTCGTTAATTGCGAAATTGGTCAAAGAGTTATGGTAGTTCAAAGATAGGTCTCCGGTGTTAGGCTACGAACACAAGTACAACTGCCACAGTGCGATGGGGAGGCATCGACAGAATCTTTAAGATTTCATGTTGCTGCCCGGTTTTCTCAAAAATTGTTGTCTTGGTCATGAATATAAACGGCAGCAGTCAGGCAGCTGCCAGGTGTGAAGAATTGCAAGCTTTTTAAATACCCCCGGGCTACCGAACGACTGGTGGCCAGTGGCACTTGATATGCAACACTTCACGGTAGTGAAGTGTTTATGCAACCAACATAACCAGCTGATTCAAAGCTGATTTGAGGAGCTGCTTTTCACCACATCAGAATTGTCCGACTCCCGTTGGTCACGTAAACGGTCGAAGATTTACGGTATTTCAAAGAGCTGTGTTATTTAGGTGTCGCCACCAACATCTACGGTGTAAAAGGGTTCAGAAAAACACTTTAGAAAAGGGTTGTTTAAAAGGAATTTTTATTTTTTTAATATCTATATAACAACAAAATGTGCTATGGTAGACATCAGATGAGCCACTAGAGAGACCATGGCGAAGTAGGAATATTCTCAGATAGAAGTGGTCAGGTAAGATAAAGTTATCTCCAATGCCTTGGAAACAATTACTGCATTCCTGCGAGCAGATTGCCTGAGATTCTCACACTGTGATCTATTATACTCTTGACCCAAGCCTCGATACCCCTTAAAGAATACACATGTGCACTTTTAGACACTACACACACCACTGCATTGGGAAGAACTTGAAATATGAGCCCTTGAAGGAATGCTGCCCTTCTGACTACATACTACGTTGTGGCACACAAACCCATCAATGAGATGCTTTCTCTACAAGACTCCAAACAAGTGGGTATATCTTCAATTTAAAAAAAACCTTCATATTTATAGCAAGAAAGAATTTTAAAATAAAAATAGTATCAATAACACAATTTAAAGGACTGCAATCCAAAAAAGATAAAAGAAGTACCGGTGATTAGGCCTTATTCCTAAAAATATTCAGTCACCACAAGTGAAGCCATTGTGTTCATAACATGCAAAGCTTCTTTTAGCACTTCAGCAGTTCTTGGAAAAAGGAAATAAATATACTTAACAACCACAACTTTTTTTTATAGAGGGTGAGTGACTACAACTTATTTATAGGTGTTGGCTCCTAGTTTGTGCCATTAAGACTAGGCAGTGTGTTCTGTGTGTCTAGCCCCCACTTTTCACTCGTTGGCGCCAGCCATTTGGAAACTTTGACAACATGAGAACTTGCTCATCGTACTGATAGGGGCAGGCTATTTTTTCAGATATTGATGAGTGCAGCTATTTACATATACAACAGTTCCTGGCACAGCATGAATCTGTGGTTAAAAAATGAATTGCAGCTGAAAGTTAGGTTATAGTTTTAATGATGAGTTGATAAAACAAATTTACATTCTAGTACCTGGTTGTAATTTGGGCTTAAATCCAGAATTGTAAGAGTTGTAAATCAACTTTGTACTGTAAATGCTAAACACTAATTGATTAGAGCCAACTGATACTACAAACAAAAGTAGACCTGAGACAGTTTTTAAAGCCTTAGGCATAACTGCAGTTTCGGGTAGATACAAGCTGTCTGCGGGCGAAAAATGGACAAACCTGTACGGGACACCTGGGTGGTACAGGCAAGACCCTAAGGTCATAGAACGCTCGATGAGCCCATAGAGCCAAAGGGTTCCCGCATTTTTTTTCATCACCCCCAAATCCTGTGCACTGTGCAAGTGCCTGCTAGTGCCGTTTAGTACGCACGCTTTACGTGCAACCTGACTGTTAGAAATTATGAAGTTAGACAACTAGAGAATGGTTTGTGTGGGCACCCTTTGAACACTTTACAGGCACTTACGTATCCACACACCCAGTACTGGCACCTTACAAATGACTAGATTGTGGTGTTATAAGTACTTCACGATGCATTTATCACACGCACAAAAATTGTAGTTTCAGTTTTCATGATGTCCCTTGAGGTGGCTTTACGAGGCTCAAGGAATCTGCAAGATGCACTTGTGGTCCCCTTTAAAAGCAGCCACCCCTCCCTATGACCCTCCACGGGCCCAGACAACTCAAAAGCCAACATAATTCGTTCAGGTCAACTACCCATATGCGTGCACCTGACAATAAGGCTTAACATTGGTTGTGAGTAGTGTCATTTTTTCAAAGAAGAGATAATGAAATATTAACTAAGATTTTTTTTTCACTCAGATATCTTCGGTTATGGAAGGACCATGACATTTTATATTGAATAAATTGTGTGACCAGAGTAAAAAGAGCTTTGTAGAACTGCTTTTAATTTCCACTTGAAACAAAAAGGGGGAATTCTAAACAATGCAAGAATAGGTAATGTCACTTGTTAAATCAATACTTAATCAGCCTTCGTGCAAAAGCTATATTTCTTGTTTAGAAGCAAGCACTTTCATTGAGAGAATTAAAAGAAGTTTAGGATATTGGTTTTAGCTTACCAATAAGTTAAATCTCCTGTTTCCCTATTAAGTTATCTTAAGAACACTGATCCCTTAAGGCTAAGTAATTTGGAAATGTACAAGATTGATGTCTCACTCAACAAATACAAAAGCTTCTTGGATCTAGAAGTAAACTAGTTGAAGCAAATTTGATAGATCAACGTGCAACCTGACCGTTTTATGTGCAATTTGAGGGAAAAGTGTTATGAAAAGACTTTCTTTAAAGCACTAGTGATAAGAGTGCAAAAGGGACAAGGGGTAAAAATTGGGCAATCCAGTTTCCTCAAAGTGTTTGAATGCGTGATTGAGAACAACACGCAACCAACAGCAAGGTTGTGCTGTTTAGAAACTGAAAGGAATCATAAAGAGGGAGACTGAACCAACAAAGATTGCTAATATTAACTATTTTACTGAACAAAGTCATCTGGGTGCGCATCTCATTACAATTTGACAAAGAGGGTGTTTACTCAATACCATTTCAATAATTTCCATTGGTATACATTGATGCTTGTGCAATGCAGTTAACACACCATTAGCAACATCACATACTATGGATAAAAATTGATAAAGTCATTCATAAAGTTGCCAATTTTGAGAGGAAAGGCAATGTAAACATTTTGCATTTGTTATTACTAATAAGCTAATTTACAGGATAGGACATTACCAGTAAACATTTTTCTGATTATATACAAAATCAGATTATTTTTACAATTCAGGATGAGACATAAAATATGATAATTTTACTTAATCTGTTGTGAAAACATTATTTGAAGCTACAATACTCTCTCACCGTTATAATTCTATAACCTGTTTCATGATTTATTTCAATGCAGTTTAGAGAATGTAATGTGTCTCTCCAGTTCCTGTTGCTGGACTCATGAACCAAACTCCATTGGGTAATCTGGACATAATAGCATGCTAAAAGTTTTATGGTCACTGTTGCTGCAATACATGTGAACACATAATTTAGGAGATTTATCTAATCCAGAAAAAGGTTTTATTTTAGCCGTCCGCATATCAAATACAGTTTGTCTAATTTATTTTAACTTCTCGAGATGAATGACCTAAACAACCAAATCTATTTTAATTTTAAAGTGATTCCACTGATTTGTCTGCTGCTAAAAGTCCAAATGTGTGACGTCATGATGAAATGACGAAAAACTGTCAAATTTAAATCTCATTTTTAAGGAACAAGCTGAACCCTATCCCAACAATGTTTAGATTATTAACTGTATATGAGAACTGGACTTAGTGACGCCACCCGTGCGCATTCCAAATTGGAAGTACCTGCTGGCTCCAAGAGGCCAAAACTCTATAGACTTCTAATGAGAAATAAACAAATAAACACCAATTACTTATTGTATTTGTCAGAATGCCCATTCTTGCTCTGCTACCTTTTGTTTTTACATGTTCTTCTTGCTTCTTTGCCAATTTTTTTCTTTTTCTATATTGCAAGTTATTCAAGTTATAAACCAACCTATCAGATGCGTCCATAAAAGTATGTGGTCTCACGTCCAACATTGAAAATGTTTGACAGAACATAATAGCCATAATAAACATAACAGAATAAGTAATTTTCTATGGTTGTTTTCACATTCTCTCAGTACAGTTCTCACATACAGTCAATGCTTTAGATCCATAAGCTTGTTGTGCTGGCTACAGCCTATTTATCACTGCAATGTTCAGTTTCAATCGCTTACATTAGAATAAGAAGGTACCAAAGAAACATAAACCACCCACCTTGTTCACACATTCTAATACAACAAAGGCTTATTGTATCCTGTGCTCATGCGGTTAGTGTGCTTTGGTTTGTTAATGTGCGTGCACATTCATACACACTGTAATCTTTGTCGTCACAATCACCATACATTTAGAGGTGGCAGACCTTTCATGGCTCATCGCAACAATACTGCCTTTCTAACCTGCAATAAAGAAAGTATTTCTATCTGTGCACTTGTCTTGTTCTTTTATCACAAAAAAGTACTGTTAAGTGCAACTTATGTCTAAATAGGACTATATTTCTGAATGTAGTTTTCAAATGGTAGATGAAATCTAATACTTGAAAGGTTTGATACATTCTTAGAGAGGGTTTAGGAAGTATTTTGATTCAGTATTTCACCTAAAATTGAATTTTGTTTGAAAATTGTTGAAGTTTTGAAGACAGTATGCACTTAAAGCTGACAGAGAGTCTTTGTTTTATGTGATACACCATTTCAATCTCATTTATGAGAAAAGAACATGGACATGTTTTTCAATTACACTCCACTGTAAAACATCAGAAAGCAAAACTGCAAAAGTATCCTGGAAGCAAGAAAAAAAAAGGTCACTGCTAACAAACTTGGACAGAGAACAGATTTTTCAGGCCCCAATCATAGCAGAAAAATCTCCAAGCTTAGTCCAGCAGAAAAATGATGGAGACAGCAGGGCCGTGTAATCACAAAGCCACAGTGTCATGAGTGTTCAAATGTGAACCAGGCTGATCAAAGACTCAGCAATAACTGCCTAACTTTTTTCCCATGCATCTTAAACCAAAGCTTTACACCTCATCAGCAAGAACCGCCGCGTCTGCACACACACCAAGATGTTTTTAATGCGCATACAAGAATCTGTATTCTTGAATGTGCATTAACCATATGGTGTTCACACTGGACTGTCACACCCATTGACAGTCTATGAGAACTGGACTGACTAACCCCTCCTCCCCTGCGTTCCAAATAGGAAGTACCCGCTGGTCCCAGAAAGCCAAAATCCCAGACTTCTTTTTAGAAATAAACAGCTATTACTCAGTCCTTTTTGTTAGAATAACATTCTTGCTCTGATGTATTTTTTTAACATCTTCTTGCTAATCCTAATTTTTTTTCACGACATTTTTTCTTTATGGCAAGTTGTTCAAGTTATATAATGACCGATCAGATGCCTCAATTGGTGACCCCACTTTGAACGTACAAAACGTGTGATTGACAAATTCTCCCGAGCCCCTTTCAGTTGGAGGGATGTGGACTTCCAACAAGCTCACTCCTGATTGGCGAGAGAGGTTGCCACAGAAATGACTACTCAGACCGACTCGGACAAATCGCAGCATACCAACGTCATCTGGTTCCAACGTGGCAACATTTGTATCGCCTAATAATGGTGACTGAATTTATTTCTTTTTCTATCGGTGACATCACAGGCGCTTTGTCCATCTCTATTTATTGTCATACCCGATGCTAGCACGTGTACCTGTAGTTGGTCTAGCGAATCTTGCTCCAGGCTTTTTTCTTTCACAGCTCCATTCCGATGTATGAAAGACCACAATTATTTTTTTCTCCTCCATGATTAATTTTCAAACAGTTGGTACTTCCGTGAATGCGGAGTGGAAGTGCCATTTATGATTACCAAATCTGATTCTCCGATTGGTCAAAGTTCTACTCAAAAACGGTCTTGAATACGAGAGGTTTGAACGCAAAAGCCCAAAACGCGGATTTACAAATTTACATAGACTTTTCAATGAAAGTGGTTACTTGAATGCACGCTGTGGAGGCCGGTGTGAACGTAGCTTCAGAGTTAAACCCTTATGTAACAGTTACTTCAAAGCTGGGGTTGCATCTCCCAGAAAAAGTGGCCAGATTGTTGCAAATTACCTTCCAGCTGGTTTACACACCACACAGGTGCGACACACACCTCCAGCTGCTTTGAGTCATGCTCATTAGATTTTGACTACCACCACAGCTATTACTTTTCCTCCTTGTGCCTTTTAATAAAGCTTCAGTTGATGAAAGTAACCATTTCTAATAAAGTACAACTTTTTTTTTTTTTTAAATAAGCAAACAAAAAAACGGACTGATTAAGAGTGCAAGAAAGCACAAACACAAATCAATAACTTTTCAACAAAAATTGGAATGAAAGACAAAGAAATTTCATGCGGTAGTGAAATTGATATACTTACAAGATTAAAATATGCAAAACCAGAATGACAAGCTAACATATAAACATGGAGGGGGGCACGTCACCCTTTTTGTGTGTGTACATGTAAGTATTGTACTGCTGGAAACTCCCAGGCCTGTAATTACAGCTTAAGGAGAGTAAAGCTGATAGCCAAAGACGAACGACATGAAAATCATTGAGAAGAGATGCAAAAGAAAAGAAGAAGGTTCACAGCTATACTATCAAACACTGAAGTTCTTTGTCTTTGTTTTTTTTATTAAATGTGCTGTTCTTGTTTTCTTTTTGGTAGATATCTGATAACAGAAAAAAAAACATCTACACACTCATATTTACACATACTTAAGTTGCTAAAATGTGTTAACTGTTCCCTTTACGCACTGTGGCAGTTACATTCTCAAGGTTTCAATCAAGAAGGTGTTTAAAAGTAGCTACCCTATAATACGCACTATAGGGTGCACCAGATCATAAGTCGCACCTTAATAAATGGAAACGTATGTCCTATAAAAGGCTCACTGAACTATAATGCGCATTAAGCGAGACAAAAGAGTCCGAGAAATCTCCGTCAGTTAGAAAGACTTTAACGGTGTTCACAGTAACATTAGAAATTGTTTGTAACATGCTACACATTAGCCACATTGGTGTAGTCACAATACCTGTAACTCCCAACCTTGTTAGTAACGCGTAACAAAACACTGTCCGATACCGCTACGTCAGCCACATTCGTGTATTTACAATTACTGTAACTCCCAACCTTGTTTGCAACATGTTAAAAAAAACTGTTCCCGCAAAGACAAACATTTCTGTGACTACACTAACGCCAATCCACAGGGTTCAAACGACTGGAGAGCCCCCCAACCCCAGACAAGCAGCCCACCCCAACCCCAGGCACAAACCAGGGATTCCCAAGGAAGACCGGCCCAACACTCCAAGCAACTCAGGGATCCCTCTCCCTGCGTGGAGGGCCGCCGGACCCAGAAAAAGTTTAAAGACCCCACCTTCCTTGTGCATCGTGTGTGTCGGTGTGTGTGAGCGTGTGAGTGCGCTGCAGTGTACATTGTTGCGGGGTACAGGGATGTGTGTAATAAAGGCTGCAGTTAAAATTGGCGGATGGGGCATTGCAAGGACATCTCCTGATTACTCACAGTGATATCCACGCACCCAAGAACACTAGGGTCCTACATGTCTAAGGTGCAGTTAAAACCTAGAGGAGAGGGGCCCGAATCCATGCGGCAACCAAAAGGAGGGGGCCACAGCCCCCCACCCTGCACAACGAGAGAGGAGCCAAGAGAGAGTGAGTGAGTCCCAGGGGCAAGCAAGGGCTCCCGCCCTCTGGACAGGCACCAAAGGGACAGAGGCAGCTGACCAGTCAGGACCGCCCATGCTTGTCTCATGCTAGTGGACACTTCCCCCCAGGACAGGGCCAACTGACCCCCCACCCCCCCACATACACACACACACACACACACACAGCCCGCAGCCGTGGCAAACACAGGCCCCAACAGGACCCCAGATGTAACAACACCCAATTCTAATGCAGAGATATAGCAAACACTACTAAGAGCGGGAGCCACTGAAGTGCAAATTAGATCGCCTCAAATTACTATTAAGACATATCTCACAGTAAGACAGTAAGAAAATAAGGAAACGTTGTACTTTACATTTAGGCCACTTATTTTACAAAAGAACATGATCCACTGAGTGCCCCTTGAACATATCCCTTCATGCTGCATTCCAGGCTTTCCTGGACAGATGTGTGTATTTGCAAAAAACCCTTTTACAAGTTACTACAATGGGTTCTTACATGTTCCTCTATTCATTGACATATGAATTCTATCTATCTTCAGAACCTGCTGACTCCCTTTCGGGGTCTCGGAGTTGCTGGAGCTAACCCAGCAACTATTGGTGACCCTGAACAGGTCACCGGTCTGTTGTTTTTGTGTGCGTGTCTCCTGTGTAATACAAGCATGTCTTTGTTTAGAGATTAATCTAATTACCCGTCTTTTTAACTATTCTTAATAAACTATAGATAACATGCTTCAAACTTTGAAGGGGAAAACTCCTGTAGAAGAGTTTGTTTTAATTCAGTTATAACTGACTGAAATCCTGAAAAACAAAAGGGGGGGGGGGCCTCACATGGAAAGCACGGGCTCGGTGAGATGTACTGTTCTGATAACTAATCCATTCATTCAGTACATGATGACCTTATCTTTCAAATGAGCCAGAGCAGTGAGAGGGAGGAAGCTGGTTGTCAGAGCACACAAGAGGACTACAATGTCATGGTCACTGCACACCCCCAAAAGTCACATGGACAGTGAAGTACTTTTCTCTTCCGTGGTTTCTCTTTGACAACATGAAAGAGTGAAAGTCCCTTCACCTTTGCCCTTCCTCACAAAGACGGCATCAACATCTGCATTGCAGGCAGCGAATCATTTCCCCATTCCTGGAATCAACAGTTTGTGTGAACAGAAGGGAAGCCGGTGGTTTAAAAAAAGAAAGAAAGAAAATCTATTATGGTTTCTACAATAAAATCAAACTTTTCTTTGAGTGAGGGTAAAATCTTAAATGCCTGTCAGAAAGCATCTAGAGAACTCTGATGCACTAAAATTACATCATTGACAGATTGACCTAAACTGCACCCTCTAAATGCTGAAATTAGACAAAAGCTGCTGAAAGAGTGCAGGGGTCATAATGCAGTTTAATGTTTTTTGTGTTTGTTGTCAAACAAAACATGTGCTTCATAGTGTCGAATTAGAGGAGAAACCATTGAGCGCACATGAGAACTGGACTTACTGACCTTTCCCCCTGGCAATCCATCTAAGTAATAACTTGCTCCATGAAACCAAAATCCCATAGACTTCTACTTAGAAATGAACAGCTATTACTTAGTCATTCTATTTGTCAGAATAACTATTCTTGTTCTGATACATTTTAACAAGTTCTTGGTAATTCAACATGTGTCATTATACTTTTTTTTCTATATTGCGAGTTGTTCTACCTATAAACTGGCCAATCAGATACCTCAATAATAGTATCTGGTCTCACATTGAACGTTTCAAACGTTTGAGTGACAGTGTAGGCTTGTGGGAAGGGTGTGGATTTCCAACAAGCTCGCTCATGATTGGCGAGAGACGTTGCTATAGCTGACTCAGACCAATTTGGACAAATCACTGCTGACTGACAATGTCTGGTTCCAACCGGTTCTAAGTCATATTGCAAAAGAATGGCGACTGGACTGATTTGATTTTGTTAGAGCCAAAAGTAAAATGGGTGACATCACACTCGGTCCAGTTTTATTATACAGTCAATGAGAGAACCACAAGACAGCTTTATCTGTAGCCTTTTTGCTCCACACAGAAAAATGACCTGAAAATAAACGCAATAAAAATGTAATACAAAAATATCCAAAAAAAGTTTGGGCTTGTATATATTATTTGTGTTTATGGTGAACAACTGAGCCTATCAGGAAACTGGTCCATTTATGAGGAGAATAACAGATAAAAGCAGTTTCAACTGTTTTGGTCTCACCACTGACTTTATATGAGAACTGGGCTGAGTGAGTGTGACATCACCTATAGAAAATGATTTGCTTTTAGTTCCAACCAAAGAAAATCAATTCAATCACCAATTTTTCACAATATGGATACCGCCTTGTTGAAGCCAGATGTCATCAGTCAGGAGGGATGGGTCAAAGTCAGTTTGAGTCAACGTTACTATAACAAATTGGTCAATTTCTCACTTGAATAAATAGCACTAAAAATTACATGTTAAAAAAGTAAATAGAGCATGAATGGTTAATATGGCAAATATAATGATTGAGTAATAGTCTATTTATCAATAGAAGTCTATGAGATTTTTGCGATTAGCAGGTACTTCCTGTTTAGAACACGAGGGGGGAGTGGTCACTCAGTCCAGTTCTCATATACAGTCAATGGTTCCAAATCTAGGTTCTACAAGCTGATTTGCTTCCTGAACATGTCTTTGCTCCACTAGATTTGGAAATTGATTAGGCCCAGCACAATCAAGTGATTAATTACATCAATTCAGTTTTCCTGTACAATTTCTTCTGGTTTTGGTTAAAAATCTGGATGCAAATTAGCCGATTGAGCTGCCTTTACAAAAATATTTTTTTTGTTTGTTTGTTTTTTAAGAGCAGACAGAAGAGTTTTACAGAAGTCCATCATAAAGATAATAATCATCTTAATCTAGTAATACTGAACTGCCAAATTCTGGAAAACTAACTCCTAAAAAAAGTATCACTATTACTGCTTTGAGGATGGATCAAATTGGCTTATTAACTCCTTTTTTGACCAAATATAACCTAATTTAACACATAATCACTTTATTGTAGTCTCCAGTCTAGAAAAAATTTCATCTCTAACGTTTTGTCCTTGTGAGAATCCAAACTACAAGTGATCATAACTGTTCACTGAATTCCCCACATGAAAGGGAGGCTTTAAACGCAACACGTGAAGAAAACACGCAGTCTTTCTGGAACAGGTAAACCCTAAAGTTAGCCGTGCGTGTTTATAAGCACTGCATAGTTAAAAAGCTGCACACAAGATAAGGTCAGGTCTAAATGTAGTCGTTTGTGGAACTCACCTGCGTTACTAAAGGGATAAGTGTCTGCTCCACCGAGCGAGTTTTGATTTCCAGGCCGGAATCAAAGTTACTGTTGCTGCACGGAGATGAAGCCATTCCCGCCGAGCTCTCCTCTGCCTGATCCAGTCACGATGTGCCGAGTTCTGCCGAGTTTTTTTTTTTTCTCTGCTTCTTTTCCTGGTTCGTAGCGGGAAACGGACTCCGGGTTTGGCGGTCGGTAACGCGGCTCTCTTCAGCCGCACGCCGTGTTAATCCGCTCCAGCTCGGCGGGCTGTGCCGCTAACGTCCGAACAGTTTACTCCACAGTGGCGGGGAGCGGACTGCAGCACACCACTGTGGGCAACCACACTCTCACTGTGTGGACACACCTTCACTACCCACTGCCCATTCATTTCCTTTCATCTTTTTTTTTTCTCAGGAACATTCATGAATAACGATTTTCATTTGTCTTCTACCAATATTGTATTTTTTTGTTTGTTTTTCACGAAAGATTAATCTTTTTTTTTTTTTTTACTTTGCAAGAGTACTACAAGTACAACGGTTTATACATGGACATGCTGAGTACATATTCTGAGTATTTTATTGTGATGGAGGACACGTATACAGAAAATTAAGATTAAAAATGCATTTCTGAGTATTTCTTTATTCAAATCGTTGTGAATCAGGAGCAGACAAAAAAGTTTTAAATAGCCTGTAGACGTGACTGATATGCTGCTACGGCAAGCCACAAGCTCCATTCCGATGCATAGGATAGATGGATAGCTCTAATATTGGTCGCCATTTTTGTTGCAACGTTAATGCTAGGTTGTGGTTGTGAGGGGCTGTAAGCTAGCGGAGAGAGTGTAAACAAAGGAATGATGAGAAATGAGGTTTGGCTACAGTCCCGTCCACAACTCAGAGGCGAATTTCTGATAAACTCCTGCTGCTCTGAAGAAACTATGTCCTAGAAAACAGTTTTTTTGTGTACATGTAAGCTGTGTACATGTAACAGAGCTGCACAGGGGTGTAGTGGTCGTCACTCTTGGTTTACGCAGGAAAGCTTGAGTTGAAATCCCAGCTTGAACCTTTGTGTGTGGAGTTTGTATGTCATCCATAAATGCACTCCAGCTTCCTCCTGCAAACTGAAAATATAATTAATAGTTTAATTAGTGACCTCAAATTGTTCGTTAGGTGTGAATGTGAGAATTGACTAGCATAATGTCCTGGATGTACCCTTTGACTGTATATGAGAACTGGAACAAGTGAGTGTGGCATCATCCATAGAGGTCATCTTATTTCTGACTCCAGTGAAAGGAAGTCAGTTAAGTCGTCATTGTTTCGCAATATAGACACCACCATGTTTGAACCAGACATCGTCAATAAGTATTGATTCGTCATAAATCTGTCAATCAGACATTCTGGACGTGAGGCCAATAGGCACCACCTACTTTTTTGAGGCAACTGATTGGTCAGTTTACAGTATAACTTGAATAACTCACAATAAAAAATATCATGAAGAAAATAGGATTATCAAGAACGTAATAAAAAAATGGCGGCAGAGCAAGAATAGTTTATTTTGACAAGTATAATGACTGAGTAATAGCTGTTTATTTCTCTGTAGAATTCTATGGGGTATTGACTCCTTGGAGCTAGATGGTACTTCCTGTTTGGAACCTGGGAGGTGGGGGTGGGGGTCTACTCAGTCCAGTTTTAATATACAGTCAAATACCCTGTCGTCACTTCTGAGTAACTGGATGATGGATCTGCTTTTGAGAGTAACTCAAACAGTGTCTAAGTCAAACAGTGTCAGCAAAAAAGACTCCAAAAACAAATGCTAGACTCCCTTTGATTTAAAATCACAACAGAATCCCAAAGGCATTTGTGTTTCCAATTTAACTGCTACGAAAACACACATACAGCTGTTTCTAACATGCTTGTATTGAAAAATTCTCTATTCTCTCCTTTTTCCCTCCATGTTATTGTACCCGCTTAAAGAAGGTCCTCCACCTCTCTATTTAGCAACAACCTTATATTACCTTTAAGTACTCTTTTAGGTGAAGCAAAATTTAGTGTTTAGTTGATGTGTGCAATCTGAGGCTTTCCTCAAGTGAAAAAGCTGCTCCCCTGAAGCCATTAGGCTTTCATCATCAGTTTATGAGAGAGTTTTATTCCAAAACCTGTTATGAAATGCCACATTACATTGCAGTGTATCTGTTTGAAGTTGTTTGTGTTTTTACTGCCTTTGGATTTTTGATAAGACACTTTTTCCAGTTGTTTCTAGATTCATATTTATCCATATTCTTTGTACATAACCCTGGCACCAAATATTAAACCTTAATTTTGCTCTTGTTGGTTTTTTAAGCTATTATAACATCAGATTCTATTTAGCTATGGAAAAGAGTTTTAGTGGTTTGTTTTTGCTATCAGTGATTCAGTTTGAGAGTAATGTCCTTTTTGGATGCTTCTTTCATGTGGCTCTTCACATCAACAAAGGTGTCCCAATTCTCTTCCCGTTTTCAAAGTTCTCCAGACTATAAACAATGTCAGCTCCAAGAGAAAATTATTTGAAAAATCCGTTTGTTCTGAATTGATCTGTCTTCAAATCCAAAAGTCAGGGGGAAAAAAGAACCTTTCTTGTTTCTTAATATGCATTATCTTGCCTATATATCTGAGTTTGACTCAACTGTTGCTGAAGTTTTTGTGCTCTCAAGTGGTTTTACAGCTATTTCCTTCTCTTGAAGTGCATTCGTTGAGTGTGAAGTGGTGAGTAAATACTCCGTTTTACAAACAGAGCAGATGGCCGATGGCACACATGGATTGTGAGAACAGCAACACTGTTAGTGGAGACTTTTGCTGCTTGCCTCATCATCAGCTGTGGTGGCTGGCTTGCTCTCTGTGTCAGCAGTTGGCACAATTACTGTGTGCCTCTTTGTGGGTGTGTTAAAGCTGTCTGCCACTCTCAAGCCCAGGTATTATTTATTTAAAACCCCACAGCTATGCTTTAGTTAAAACCTCCATGTTTGCATTGGTTTTGCTCCACACTCACGAAAGACACGAACAGTCACACACCTACAATGCATCATTACGATGGTATGGAAGTAGTTGAGTTGACTTTGTTGTGTTCTGCTGTAATGAATAGTTCTGCTACCAGTAACATGATAGCTGAATGTTTTCTCTTTGATTCTAATCTAAATGTTGACTCTTTTTCAAATGAGATAAGATCCACTCTGATGAAAATTGTATTTTTGGTGTTTTTAACATGTTCTTGTGGCATTTTTCTGATGATTTAAGTCATAAATAATAAAAAAAAAAGCTCAGAATTGCATTTCTGAGTATTTCTTTTTTCAAGTTGCTTTAAATCTGGAGCAAATGAAAAAAATCCAGCTTGAAAAAGCTTGTAGGAAAGATGTGGAAAACAAAGGGGAGGGGAAGGGGAGCGGGGTTGCTCTATACCAATCCTGCCCCAAGCTCAGGTGAATTGCTAATGAACTCCTGACGCTGTGCAGAAATCGAAAACAACACAGATTTTTTATTTTGCCTAAAGACGTCAAAATCACAATTAAAGACCACTTTGGAAACAGCTAAAAAAATGTAAAATGTAGTCAATTGAATTTGGATCTCCTTGCATTTTTACAATTCTTCCTCCCTCGTGACGTCTCTTTTGTGTTTTCTCCTCCACTCACTCCAGGAAAACTCATTGATTCTTGTGCTGCTGTGTTTGAGATTCTAGCAGCTGCTGCACTGAACTTCTCTATCCAGTTCAATCATTTTGGGTGTTCACAGCTACTGGTCCAGCAAATCAAAAAAATGTTTGCGTTTGTAAGAATCTCAATTGAATAATCTCAGTTAATTGAGAGTGGGGAATCTATTTAAAGTTTGATTCCGTTTTTAAAGATAATAGTGATTTTTAATAGGTCATTTCTTATTCATTGTTGGATGGTGTCACATAAAAATATTTGGACAGTATCTTTTTTTTTTAAAATGTATCTCTGAACAGTTGGTGTAAGTCTGCACTGCTGTTGCTCCGCCTCTTAGCACGATACAGTGACCAGAAAGGGCCTCCGCGGAGGACAGAGTTCAAACTGAGGTGAGGTCTTCTGCTAGCTGTTTGACGGGTTTTATTTACTGACCCTTAATAATATTCAGTGCTAAAAGTTTCTATCATATTCAATGGTTTATATGGTACAGCTATTGCTCAAGTGCATGTCTTTTGGGATCTCTTTTTTTTATTACATTTTAGATTTGTGTTATGTAAGTTTGATATATTTAATCTAGTTTCTTTTTTATTTCTTTATGTGTTCTGGTCTGATTTAGTTTAAATTTTGGATTCATTTTGTGGTCTGCTGTCTTGTATTTTGGTATCCAGCTTTCTTCCTTTTGGTTTGTTAAATCTGTGTTATTTATTTATTATTTTTACCAGTCAATCTAACTTTTTTCATTCTCACATTTGGGCTTGAGCGCCTGGTAGAGCATCATTGCTTCAATCAATACACTTACTTTTATTTACCGGTAATTTTGTTTTTAAGATAAACTCAGTTTTCTGCATCCCATAATAGAACAATACTGTTGGGATTAAATAAATGTGCCTCTTTCCACTCCCTTTGAAGCAACAAATCAAACTCTACTTGATTTTAATTGATAATCATTATATTTAATGAATCTAATGTGTCATGTGTGTACTGTATGCATCACTGCAAATATCTCTGTTTGTGATTATGACTAATTACACTGACAAGAAGATGGCATTATCTTCTAACATCGTTGTTATTTTTTCTTTGTTTTCTAATGTATGACTTAATATCTGAAATGGGTTTGAAATATGTTTGTTTTGTATTTTTGATGCTTGGAATAAACTGACAAATCAAATCAAGTCTCATCATATCAAAAATCAGTCAAGCTATCCTAACCTTGATTGATTATTTTAGATTTAATTCATTAAAAAAAAAAGAGTTTTTAAGGGAAAATTCATGCTACCTTCAGTCCATACAGAAGACTTAGCAACACTGCAACCAAGATTCAAATCAAAATGCATATAATGAATTCAAGTAAAAATAAAGGCAGTCTAAACACGAGTGAATAATTTGCCCGTTCTTTGCAACTGTTCTCCTGTCATGGAAGCACCCTCTGGGAAGACACTGATTTAATTACATGTAAAAACAAGAGAACCGGGCAGCTTCCAAGTGCCATCCGAACACACAGCCCAGAAAATAAGGCTTCTTTTCACGTTCATTTGTGTTGTTACATAATAATCTCACATACACTCATTGTCATTCTGTTTTCATTTTTCTAAAGAGAGCCTCAGTTTGAAACAACAGCAAACACACAAGAAAATGTGGAGATGACAAACAAAAATGGTCATTAGTCATAGTCTTCATGCTTGCATGTGACAACAACTAGACACAAAGAAAAAAAAGGCAATCTTCTTCCCTATTTTCTCACCTTCAAAACACTCATAAATATATATATATATATAAAAAGAAAGAATAGGTCGTAAAATATGACATAACGATCAATCATTCCTGGGTAAATGGTGTGAACGTAGAGATCTCATCCCTTTGGTAGAAGGATAAGCTCACAAAACATTTCTGATTGAGGTGTTTCCTAAAACTCTTTTGGTGTTTCCTTACACTCTTTTGTCCATAATTTAAAGAAAGGACAGGCTTTTTCCAAAACCCAATTTTGTCTTTCCTGCACCGACTTACATTTCATGAACATAATCCTGCGTTACATAAGCAGCTGCAAAGATTCCACCACAGGCGGATGAAGAATGGGTAGTTAAAGCAGAACAGAGATAACGGAGACTCCTTTTCACCGATGCAGCTGTATCTAAGCTCCTGCCTTGCTGACCCTCTTGAGATGAGAGGCATAGATGCATGGGTACTCTCCGCATAAAGGTCGTCTTGCCAAGTCTGGCTAAATCTTGTTTTACTGAGAATGAGAGGAGGGGGACAATGGCAGCACAAGCATAATCCATTTTCATCTTGAAAGATGATGACAGGGCTTCTGTTTTGTCTTTGAAACACTTTACAGTATATCCACTCACTTGTACTCTGCTTGCCCTCTACTTCTTCCTATTACTATCTGCCTTATCCATGTTTTTTCCCTAAGCTGGCAATTATGATAGCGCTCGTAATGATAACAGGTTCTTAGACATGTTGTATTTTTAGCTCTCCTCCTGTAGGTGCCCGGAAAAAGATTTCACCTCAGCCTTTGACATTCAAAGACCTCAAGATTCACTCTTCTTTTCGTCTGTTTTCAATTTTTCTTTCCTCAGACAAACAAGCATGGCTGGCAGGCGTCTTAGCTCAGCTGTGACCAGTCAGCCTCAATCAAGACTTGACAGACGACGTGCGGTCTGACATCACAGCGTTTGTGCTACAGCTCGGTTATTCATGGAGTAATTTCATGCTAATGTGAAAAACGTTTTTTTGTCCATCAAGTATTTTTCTGTTCCATTTTTCCCTGACAGCTGATGGTGAAAATTTTAACAAAACCATAATATAACCTACTTTCTCACTTTGTTGCTGTTATTAAATTTTTGAAAAAGTCACTCATGATAACAGATATTGTTTCACAGAATCTACTCTAATATAATAAACTAAATGAAGCAAATTTTAAATTAATTTGTAGCAACCTATAGGTGCTAATCAAAGTTTACCACCATTTAAAATATTTTTTAATTGTTATGTTCAATTATTTTATTTCATGTGTCAGTTAAGTCTATATTTAAAAGCAACGTCGTGTTTGCAGCTTTAATATTCCTCAAAGTGTGACACGTGCAGTACAAATATAAGCTTAAGGTGCATCTCGCTAATTTTTTGTAAACAATTGATAGCAAAAATTTCCTGATCATTTCCCGCCATCTAGTGGCCATTACACACAACTTCAGATTACAACCAACAAAATAATCAACGTTTTTCATAATGCCACATAAAAAAAACAAAAAAAAAAAAAACCAAAAACAAAACAAAAACCACCCGATAGAATTAAAATTGAGGGTTTTTGACATTTAAATGAAATAGCAATGAGCAACCGGATTTTTTAAAATTCGTTGTAGCGGAACTATTGGCATCCGGAGACGAAGTATTCACGGACACATTTTCCTGTAACTCTCCAACTTCTGCTTCAAAAATGTCGGCGTCTATATGGCAGGCATGCCATGTCGCTTGTTGTGCAAACAGCACTCCAAATGTTGTTTCTTGGGCTCGTTGGGGGATAATTGCTTTCGGCACGTGCAACTCTGTCGCTCTTTACGACCCAAAGGTAAGAAGATTAGTGAAAATGTGAAGTTTAACCTGAGATTAATCCGCCAGTTACAGCAAAGTAGTGATGAAACTACGATTTTTGTTTGTTTTTTTTGTAAACATCCGCTCTTTTCCCTGCAGGAGAGTAGAGTCGTGTCCTTGCTGAATGGACACACAGGCAGAGTGAATGCTCTTCAGTGGGTTCATAACAACAAACAAAGTGGTGAGACAAGAAAAAAAAAAACGAATTCCAACTATTTTTCAAGCTAATTATTTACATTATTCATCATAATAAAAAGTAGTGCGATAAAATGAAACTGCGAGTATTGAAACTGATCTTCCAAGTAATGCAATTGTACAGTTTATTTTCGGAAAACCTTCTAAATGATCATAATTTATTGACAAAAAATATTCTTTAAGTTTAATAAAAGTATACTTAATCTATACCAAAAGCAAGGCAGTTCAGTTAGTGTACTTCCTGCTCTAGGGACAGCATGATAAAAGAAAAACTTGCGATCATTATTGCGATGACGACGCGATACATGAAGAAATAACAAAATTTAAAAAAACAACAAATACTCAATTTTTTCTTTCACTGCAGCAGTTTTCTGTTTAAAAAAGTCAACATAACTTAACCCTTTAACACCAGAGACATCACCGGCGACACCTAAAAAAAAAAAAACACACGACCTTTGACATCCTGTAAAATCTTCGACTGTTTACACAATAAGCGTGAATTAGCTGAACGTGAAACACTTCCATTTTGTAAAGTTTTGCTCGTCAGTGCAAGGCTGCCTTTCTCCGCTTCAGAATCCACTTGAAGTACGCTAATTGCGTAAACAGTTGACAAGTTACGATAATTGAAAAAAATGTAAACACAAGAGCTAAAGCTCGTGTGTTAGAGGGTTAAATGACCCTTATCTACATAGGAGACAGGCATCTGACACGAATGGGCTCCATCCAGTGGGTCATAAAAGTTCTACTCCCATCATCTTTTGATCTATTGTAAAAGGTTTTTTTTTGTGTGTTTTTTTTTTTTTTTAAATCATGATTATGCCGTTTTTAGCCAAAATTAAAAAAACAAAAAAACCTGTGTTGTTTTCTAGGACATAGTGTCTGCAGAGCGGCTGTAGTTCATTAGAAATTCACCTCTGAGTTTTTTGACTGCAGCTCGCCCTCATCCCATCATCCATCAGTTTGCACTCTCTCCCGCTATCTTACAGCCCCGTACACCCCAAACCCAATATTACCGGTGCAACAAAAAAGGATGCGAAATATTGGAGGTATCCAGCAATACAGTTTAGAGCCAGATGCCAGCTCAGACAAGAAAAAAAACAAGGTTATAGGTAGCCATTTATTGCAGTTTATGCCATCTTATGCGACACATCGCTATATTGCACATGCTGATATCGTGATGCCTAGGCTACACTATACTTGCTATACCTATACTCAAGTCTGCTTGAATAAACTTCAAGTGTAAGTGTTGTGTTTCAGAGACAGTTTCGTTACTTTAGCCTCTAAATCTGTATATATTGTGCCCACAGCTCTGGAGTGTCACCTCATATCAGGAGGTTCCGATAATCTGCTCATCCTGTGGGAGGCTCGAGATGAAAAGGTAAATGTGCTTTGTGTGAAATTGTTTCTAATTCTTATGTCTGATGTCTGAAAGTTTAGTCATGTGAACTGCGGATAGATGCATTATACAGTGTTTCTCACGGCTTTAGTTGAGGGATGTTTAATTTATACTCTTTCAGTTTATCAAGTTGATGGAGCTGAAGGGTCACTCTGAGGCTGTGTGTGCTGTGGATGCCATCTACATGGATTCAAAAATCCTTGTTGCCTCCTCTGCATCAGACTCCTCTGTTAAATTGTGGCTCTGCAATGACTTTAAAGAAGGTAAAAGCTTGTTCCTTCATTGCAGTTTTCCTCATTGTAATGTTGAAAATGTTGCAACAAAGTACATTTCAATTTAATGAACATTAGGTTTGTAGACGTTGAACGAGTTCAAACCTTTAGTCACTTTTGAGAAAAAATGTTTCTGGTGGTAGAACATTGGCAGACCAACTTCTATGAGGATAAAGGGGCAGGGGTTTAATGGCATTTTTCAGAGTACATCCTGAGAAATATAAGAAAAAGATCAAAATTAGAACTGCAAGCGGCATTGAATGGCAGGTGCTACCCACCCCCCACCCTCGCCACCATTTAAAAAAAATGCCCTCATTGAATGAGCAACTGCTACACGCCTCGCATTCTCCTCCTCTGCCCCTGCAACCCTCCTGGACAAAGTTGAACGTGACAAATTCATTATAAAAAAAACCAAACCTTTTTTAAAATGGAGGCTTTTCTGTTGGTTTATCTCCATAGCAACCATTTTATTTTTTGGTCACCTGGGGGGGACAAACACATCTATGTAATTTTTAGAAGAATCGACAAAAGAAAATTTTTGAATTTCCTTAGCAACTGAAGGTTTTTTTTTGTCAAGCACGCCCCCGTTCCTAATAGGTTCATATCATATGCCATATTGTTTTACTCAACAATTCATGTGTTAAATCTTCACAATATTTCAGTAAGAAAATGTACGCACAAGAAAGAAACACCACTTTGCCAAGCTTGTCACTCGAACATCGTTCAAAATGTACAAACTTTAAAACCAACGTTTTTTCCAAGTAGCTTTCCAATGATGTTCAAGAAGTTCGGAGGCGATAGGTCGAAATTACTAGGAGGAGTTTGAATTTGTAGCTGGTACTAAAGGTGTATATTTTTTTTTTCTTAATTCAAAATGGCAGCCTCTTTCAAGGTCAAAGCTTGGTTGTGGTTGTAAAGTTAACCTCATATGTATTTGTGATTTTTTTCTTTTTTGTGAAAATCTCAGAAAAAAAGTTTGTTCCCATATTGTGTGAAAATTGCTCAAATTTCATGCTTTGCCACAAAATTGTTGCAAAGCTCTACGTTCTGTTACCATCCCATAATAATTTCAAAAACTTGCTTTAGATATGCCTATTTTCAAAGTTTTTATTTTTCTTAAGTGTCAAACAGAACCCTTTTATAAATAACCAGGTCATTGTGATGGCTTATTTAGCCTACATGACATTTGTCCAAAGTTTGCTCATGCATGGAGGAAAAAAAAAAGTCCACAGAAAGGAGTTGGTTAGAAATGGATATGATTTGTGGAGCTCAGTTGTCATTTTACATGCTAACAGAATCGGTAAAAACCACAGCTAAAAAGGCTCCAGTGGTTTTGGATTCACAGATAGTTTGTATCTAAACAAAATAAGGATGTTGCTGGAGAATTTCTGTCCCCGTATGTTTGTGCTCCTCAGCCAAGTGCCTCCATAATATGTCATTTGGCAGCGGTTTTGTGATGGATGTCTCTTTGGCTGTGTTACCTGGCACAACAGGTGAGTTCAACTTGTTCTCAATGCAGACATTCATAGAATTATTCTTGTCTTTTTTTAGTTTTGTACTGTTAAAAAAAACAAAAAAAACAAATTTAACAGACTTTTTAATGCCTTCTGTAACAAGGCTCTGTGTTTCCTGTAGTTCCCATATTGGCCTGTGGAGGTGATGACTCCCAGGTGCATTTGTACACGCTGCTCAGTGAGCAGGTAAGCGCAGAGCTACACTCATTTAGCTGCAGCTTGTTCCTGTTTTCTTTACTAGTTGTGTCAGAGCACATTTTTAGTAAACTGCTCTTTGAAATAATTCCAAAAAGCTCCAGAAGGCCATGACTTTAAAAGGACACGAAGACTGGGTTCGGGGAGTGGAATGGATGTCAACAGGTGAGAACTGCTCTGGCAGAAAAATATATAATACAAATATCTTAATAAATAGAATTTATATAGTTACATTATGTCTTATGAATGTATGAAAATACATTTTTCAATTGAAAAAGTCTAAAGCGAATATTTTTCTAACTTTTATATTAAAAGCAAAGTGAAATATGTGGATTCTGAAGTTGCACACTTAATTTTTTTCTTAAAGCAATAATAAAAAAATGTTACACTGACAGAGCAGGGTTTTTACATAAGCTAGGGGCTTATTCTTAGTCTAAATACAAATTTCGGTAAAACAGCATACATATTTGTCAAGTTATTATTAATCTGCATAATTTACAATCCTAAATGTAATAGATTAAAACCATATTTTCCTATATGAATAAGCTCATTCAGATGTAATCTATATAACAATGTCAATAGTGTTGATCCAATAGAATCATAAATGGTATAAATAAACCTTTAAATAATAAAACACTGGTTTTCATATAACTAGTTTTCAGAAATGCATTGTAAAGTTTTGAAGGAAGTTAGATTATTAAGAACGAGTTGAAAATCTTGTTGCTAAATTTTTTTCTAGTATTCTCTGGTAATTAGACTGAAAGAAAAATAGCGTTATTAACATATAACGTAACATATTTCCTGTGATCTCATTGACTTTTACACTTGGAATTGTGCATTCTAGTTTTATTTTGAAAGGTTGTAGCAAAAAGCATTTCCATTCCTTAAACACCCACTCTGAGGAAAGAGTTGTTTTTAACACCTTCTTGTGGTATTTTTCTGATGATGGAGGACATATATTGCATAAACTGAATGTAAAGTTGCATTTCTGACTATTTCTTTGTTCAAATCTTGTGAAAAAGGAGCAAACGAAAAAAAAAAAGCATTTGGAAAAAGAGCTTATTCGTGAAAATAGAATTGGCTTCCCACAAGCTCACTGCTCAGCTTAAACAGAGCTGTGAAGCAACAAACGTGTGCATTAATATAAAATATCATTAATATAAAAATGTTTAGCCTGGAGTACAGAAGGGGTCAATGAAATAATTTTGGTAAATGCAATTGAAAAATATTTACATCTATAACATTTGAATTTGATGTTCAATAGTAGCACTATTGTCATGTCACAAACAAATATGGCATTTTTGAAGGTTTGACTTTGAAAGTGTGACGGTGTAAAAACCACTGGACTGTTTTTGAATGAAAATGTGATTGCATAAGGCAAGAATTCAGTCTTCTGAGACTTGAAACTCCATCAAAGTCCAGCTTCAGCATGTCAAGTTTGTTCCAGTGTACTTTGACATAAAATACATTGATGCCATCTGTGATCTGTGAATTATGTAACCCTATTCAGGTCTGCTGTCCTCCAACTATGAAGCTATTTCTTTTTTTTTTTTTTCCAATCTGCCCTCCTCATTACTATCTTTTTCATCATATGCAGTCGAATACATTTTATGCTGCACCAGCTTTGAACCTGGCAAAGATGTACAAGTTTTTGCCAAATTACTTTAAAAAAAAAACCAAACATTTTTAGCATTTTGTTTAGTTTAACATTTTAAATATCTGTATTTCACCCCAGAATTTGACCTTATCTTGACATAATTTTTGTGGAATTACAAAATTCAGATTCATACAAACGTATAGAATAAAGAAATAGCTGTGTATGGGTGGCTCCTCCTGTGTGAAGATGAGAATCTTTGATGCAGAAACATTCGTCAGTCAACATGCCTGCTGTTGGCGAGAGCCAGAACCAATCTTTGTTGTCATTGTCATCAGCCGTCTCTTCATCAAGATTGATATAATATTAGACCCTGCCTTGTGCCCCTTCTGAGAGGCAGAAGGCTTTCGGTGGTGGCATATGAAAATAGTTTATTATAGCTGTTCATCTTGGCAGAGGGAAACCGGGACCGGTGGCTGCTGAACTAAAACTGACACGCGTAATGTGAAGGACGAGGGCACACCGGAATAGCAGCGTGCACTTTGTTTACCACCTGTCTGGGTACATTTGGCCTGTTCTCTGCTGGGTTTTCTGGCATTACTGCAGTCGAGAGCCATCCTCTCATGGCTAATTATAATTCTGACAGATTGCTGCTAAATATATTTGTCTATAAAAAACGTGAGATGATGATGCAAAATATATTAAAAAAATGTAATAAAAACAGCGAAGGAAGATGTTTGAAGGCGTTTAAAGTAACGGCCAATTAAAAAAAAAAAAGGTCCAGATTTAAGAGATTAATGGCTAAAAACAGCCACAGATGAGATGATGATCTTAATTTTTTGCCTTTTATCTACTTTACAAGACAGTGAGAGGGGGATACGCTGGGATATGTTCTCTTCATTCCACAACATTATGTGGGATAGATTTTCCTGAATGTATATTCTAAACACTGTGGCTCCTCCACCAATTTATGCATTCTTGCCTGAAGGTCTGGACATATTCCAAGATGTCTGTGTCAGGATTCATCAAGCTCAACTTGTCAGTCCAACTCCAACTCCAGTAAAAAAACAAACAAAACAAAACTATTGAATGTGCTGGATGAGACGCTCCTATTATCAGCATGCTACTTTGTTTGGAAACTAACATCCCACTCCGACCATCTTTTGATCTATTTTCAAAGTGTCCCCAGTGATCTTTGAATTTGAGTCTTTAAAATAAAAAAAAAAACGTGTTTTCTAGGATGTAGTTCCTGTAAAGTGGCAGTAGTTCATTAAGAATTCACCTCTGAGTTGTGGGCGGGACTGTTTACCCTCCCTCTGTGTCACCCATCTGTTTACCCACTAACTTACAGCCCCTCACAACCCCAACAACCTAACATTAGCCGTGCATCAAAAATAGTGAGCAATATTGGAGCTATCAGCCATACAGGTTTGAACCAGATTTCAGCTCAGAGGAGGAAAATAATGACTTGCATGGATCTAGGTATTACTGAAGTACTTAGAAGTACTCAGAAATGTAACTTTAAGCTTAGTTTTCTTAACGCAAAAACATGTTATAAACACAATCTTCATCAGAGTGGGTCGCTCATGCAGCAGAAAGACATCTACTTTTACAACATCCCCTTGAATGCGCCATGTGAAAAGGAACATTTTTGTTTTGCTTTCTTTACTTTTTTATTTGGTTGCTTGTGTATCATGAAAAGGTTCAGATTGCCTTGTAAAATAGCAGACAAAGCACTTTGCTTAAATAGATTTCAACATAAAGCTGCAGATGTTAACAGTTTAGGTTAGATTTGAATCCATCATTGAAGTTGAATAACATGATAGACAGAAGCAGATTTGGGAGAGGCAACTGGAAGGAAATGATTGATATAAATGAAGCAGTTCAGTACAAACCAAAAAGTTTCATCATTTTATTTACTGCTCTAGCTATAGATAATAAAACTTTGCTATTTACACTTATAATGTATTTTACAACTCATTAAACAATGCTTGCAATACTTTTTTTTTTTTGCAGTTTTGAGCTTCATCTATTATAAAACAAGAATATCTTTTTTTTTAAATTTACTTGACTAATATATTTGTACATTAGTATTCTGGGAGCATTTAAAAAATACACTAAGTTAAAAAATCTAGGTTTTGAATCTTACAGTTTAACTTCTTTCTGTCTAAATAAGTTTATGTGAAATTCAGAGTTTCGAAATAGCATTTTTAAAACAATATTTAAATAACGTGATCATTTTATTGCTTTCGTCTGAGATCTCCATCCAGAACTTTTTGAAAATCTTCCATTTTAGGTTTATAAAATGAAATTGAGTTAACAAAATAATACATTTTTTACCAAAGGTATTCTAAATACACTGTAGTGCATTTTTTCTAACTTTTTAGTAATGTAAACATATATCACATTTGCAATCCCATTGTGATACATTTCTTACTTTTTTTTTTGTATGCAATAATGAAAAATAGGCCTTTATAAGCTATGTAAGAAAATCTCATAAAGGCTAAAATGATGAAGATTTAAGCACTTAATAATGATTGGTGTTACATTTTATTATCTTTCTTCTATATTATATATCTTTATAGTCTTTGTTTTCTTCTGCAAGAGAAAAAAATATTTGAATGAAAACATTCTAATTGAGCATATTCATCAAATATTCTCATAAAAAAGTTTAAAGGTTATTTTATCCCTGAAAATGTCTTTCAGTGGTGAAGGTTTCCTCTGTCTGGTTCATTCAGGTGGGGGGCTGTTATTAGCCAGCTGTTCACAGGACTCGCTCATCAGAGTGTGGAGGCTGACTGTCAAATCCAGCACAGACACCCCCACAGAGGACGATCACGCCATCATCAAAATGAAAGAAGACGTTTTTGAAGTGAACGATGAAGGTGAGTGAGACAGCAAAGCTTTCTGGGATATTTAAAAACAAATAGGTCTTGCTTTTGATGAGGCTGGATGTACAATACTTTTTTATTGGAATATCAATTCAACCTTTTATTTTGAATAATTTAACTCTCGTTTAAGATATTTTTAAAGACCCACTCTGATTAAAAATTGTGTTTTTAACATTTTCTTAAGGCTTTTTTTTATTATGGAGGGAAAGGGGGTGGGTTTGCTTCAGGCCAACAGTCCCGCCCACAATTCAGAGGTGACTTTCAATGAACTCCTGCCGCTCTGCAGTGACTGCGTCCTAGAAAACCAGATTTGTATATTTTGGGGTAAAAATGGCTTCACTTTCATTTGATATATTTTGGATTAAATTGTTAAAAAAAACTCTTGTTCTCTTCTTACAGGAAAATCTTCAGCGTTTTCTGTGTCCCTTGAAACCGTCCTGGCAGGACATGAGAACTGGGTTTGTGGAGTCCACTGGCAGCATCCTGTCTACAAAGGTAGAGTTGAGCTAAAAAAACAGCATGCTGTAAATCTTCCAATAGTGGAAAAGCCGGCCTCTGATTGACACCAGTCTCCAATAAACGGCAGATCTAACGTGTTCATTACTTTAGATGCTGGCCTCTAACAGTCGCCAGATTCCTTTAAGAGTGGCTGGGCGCTGGAGAGAGCTGGGAGTAGAGCTGCAGCTCCTCCACATTGAGAGGAGCCAGTTGAAGTGGTTCAGGCAGTATGGTCATACTTTGCACATATTTAGCATTTGTTTGTCTCCCCCTGCAGATGATGAGCTGCAACAACCAGCCAGGCTCCTCTCTGCCTCTATGGACAAAACCATGATAATCTGGGCACCTGAAGAAGGGTCAGGCGTCTGGGTTGAGCAGGTTAGTATAGACTTGACCAATGGCAGGGGGGTGTCTTTTACATCAACACACGTGGATTGAAAAGGCCTTGCCCAGTCAACCAAATGCACACTTTCAGTTCCACAGTTTTTTCTGCCATTTTTTTCCTCTTGTAGGCATCCACCCATGATCTCCATTCCTTCTGTCAGTCCCCCCCTTCATCAGTTTTCACTCTCTCTGACATTGAGTTATCAGGAATAGAACTAGTGGACAGTGATGAAGAGGTGCTGAATCTCGCCCACAACCGCAAGTTTAGACAATCCCATGTCTTCCTAGTCCATCACTCACACATTGAAAGCTCTCTCTTCAACCTGTTCCCCAACATAAATGACAGGAAGTGGAAAGAAAAGTGGAGGACGACCCGCATTGGCCTCTGCTTCTACTTTTTTTTCTCCTCCATCATCCAGCTTTCTCTTTCAGTCCCCAAATTGGCATAGTTTTCTAGCTTTTATTTCTTCCTTGTTTATCTTTCTCTCCATCTTCGAACATTATCCCTGTTTCTGTCTGTCCACCCCCCTCCATCTTGTCTTTCTGAGCTCCAAACAGATGCCATTGTGCCAGAGTGGGGCTAAATTTAACCCAAGTGTGGATGAAAAAGAGAGAGCATCTGCTCCAGACCTCTTTTTTTCCCCTTTTTTATTGGAAACATCTGGCATCTACTCAGGTGTTTGAAGGCTGAATGGGAACAGTGAGTCTTGTTTAAAATGTAAAAGTATTAAGCTGACAGACACACACAGAAAGATCGCACATGCCTTTGAACTGGAGTGGTTCACCTCGCCATGACAGGAACCAAGAATATGATCACGCTCGGGGGGGGCTGATGAAAAAGATTCAACGCTTGATCGGTTACATTTTTGCCTCTTGATCTCATAATTTGTGTCTACTCAGATGACTAACGAAGCTCACAGAAAGAGAATAACTAAAGCATATTAAAAAAAACACATTATAATTGGAACTTGAAGCCAAACTTACCATATTTTTCAGAGTACGTGTTTATTTATTTTTGCATAGTTTGGCCAGGGGTGCGATTTGTTCTCAGAAGTGACTTTTATGTGATTTAAAAAAATATATATATAGGCTCATATGTTTATTTTCTCACTAACAACCTCTAGAGAGCACTGTAGGTGTGTGTATCAGTATTTACCACTGACAGCAATGCAGATGAAGAAATGCCGTCCAAAACAAACATGGAGGAGAATCTGATCGCTCTCTATCTAAACTGTATGATCATTTTCTCGAGCCATTATTGTTTGTATTTTGACCCTTCCCCCACTTTACTAATGCGGGAAAGCAAGTTATCAAACTGGGTCACAGAGACATGGAAGTACCGCTGAATGCGGCGTCATTCAGATGCAGCTCCTGCAGTAGAAGGTAACGGGACCCATTTTTGTACATGCACTGAGCATAGAATTTGATGCGAATTTGACACGTGAATTGCAATCAGTGGGGACGTGGCTTTATGCTGCGTTGAGTTTCAGCCATTAACCTTATATGAGAGCTGGTCTGAGTGGGTCTGACGTCACCTCCTCTGACCGTAAAATGCTTTGGCGGTAGTGACGTAATGTTTGCGCAGAGTGATCGAGTAGCCGTTACAGATCATAGTGTGACAGAGCCAATTCAGTTGCCATTTTTTCACGATGCGGACGTCACCATGTCGGAGCCGTCCGACAGTGATTGGTCCGAGTTGGTCGGAGTCAATGTTTCTATGGCAACAACTGTCGCCAATCAGGAGTGAACTTATTCAAAGTCCACACTCCTTCCACTGTAAGTGGCTCGGGAAAATCTGCCAATCAAGCGTTTGAAGTTAGTGCCATCTGGTACCACATACTTTTACTGATGCATCTCATTGGTCAGTTAAAAACTTGCGATAAAGAAAAAATATCATGGAAAAAAATGAGGATTACCAAGAATATGTAAAAAGAAAAAAAAAAAGATTGACTGTTCTGACAAATGGGAGTAATAGCTGTTTATTTCTCTGTCTAAGTCTATGGGATTTTGGCTTCTTGGAGCCAGCGGGTTCATTCCTACTCTGTTTAGATTACGACAGGCTACGGTGGCTGTTTTGGTCCATTTGTTCCCATCAGAGCCCGGAACCTATTCAGACTGAGGAATGTCAGACCAAACTGGAGCTCAGTTTAATTGGAAACTAACCAAGACCACCTTGAAAGATGGGTCACAGAGCGGTTCCTGGTCCTGGACCAGAGTCCGTTTGGGTGTATTCAGACTGAACATTTGTTCTGGATTATCAGGGGAAACAGACTCTGGTTCACTTTAAGTGAATCAGATGTGTCCCGTCTGAACGCTCCCTTACACTCCAGAGTGACTTGTAGTCCAAAAAATATGGAAAGTTATTATTCACCCCAGAATCATTAAATAAAATTGGGTCCTAAAAAGCAGCTGTGGGAGACCAGACTCATCCCATTAACGCTGGAAAAACGTAATAAAAAAAGTCAACCACCTTACCCAAAATAACACTTATGTGTAATAAGAATGTGCATGGATTGTGAATCTTTTTTTGTGATCCAAACCCTTTGAACTGACGGGTTTTCTGCCTACAAAGGAGGCTTAACCTCTGAAGCTCTGTCACAAACAAACATGCACAAACACCAACAAAACCCCACAAATCTCATCTATTTATATTTTCTCAGTACCTTTGCAAATAAGGATTAAAGGTCTCTTGTCTTGTTATTTTAAGTGCTTTCCACTTTTTGAACAGGCTTGGGCAAAGTTCATCCTCACTGACACTGAAGTTTTTTGTGGCAGAGCTGATTCCACAGCACTAAATGACTAGCCATGTGTGTCTTAATTAGCCGATTTTTTTTTTTTTTTTACAAAGAAGTGCTCCACGTCTTCATGCTGATTAGAGTAATTGGTGAGATTTAATGGAGAGCAGGGTTAGCAGTGGGGCGGTTGGGGCCCACCGCTGCGGAAAGCACATCTTACTAACGAGACAAACTGGTAATTAATGTCTCTGACTGACCACAGTGGGCTACCGCAGTGCCTTTGGGGATTATTACTTAATGTTTGTGTATTTGAGATATATCTTTAAACCTTGGCGGGGGCTCTTTCCTAAACAAAAAAAAATGTCGTAGTCCAACTTTGGTGAAAAAAAAAATAAATAAAACAAATGTTGAGGAAAGATGGTGAATATATTGGTAGAAGGATGCTGAGTCTAGAGCTGCCAGGCAAGAGGTCTAGATGAAGACCAAAGAAGAGGTTTATGGATGCAGTGAATGAAGCCACGAAGGTAGCTGGTGTTAGAACAGAGGATGCAGAAGACGGGGTTAGATGGAGGAAGCTGATTCGCTGTGGTGACCCCTGAAGGGGAAAAAAAAAGAAGACCTTGAGAATTTACAAAAAAAAAAAGTTGGGTCCTTAAAGCTCTAAAGGTCAATTAGTCACATGTGGTTGCCATGGGTATACAACGGCTTATAATGTCATTTAGGTAATCACAATCAAGAAATTGTAGCGTTTAGAAAGTGCACGCTTACCTGCGGGCCGGTAGAAATGTGAATAAATTTGGCCCGTGGGCCGGACTTTGGACACGCCTGCTTTATGCCTTAGTCACAACTGCCCTCACAGGTGGATAAGCTGTCTCAAAGAGCAAACCAGCACAGGACACACAAAGGCGGCCTGCAGAAAATTTCAAGATCTTAGACCACTCTGAATACATAGAGCGCAAATGTTTGAGCACATTTTTTTCAGTGGACATGCTAAGGGCGATAGGTCATAGCATCCACTGAAACAACACATAAGGGTGAAATAGGTGAAATGCAGGCATGTCGTACCGATTTTTCATTTTGTCAACCCCTGAAATCTTGCGCAACTTGCAAGGAGGAGAAAGTGTGTGTTACTACAGCACAACCTAATTAGACAATCAGACCACAGTTTTGGTGGGCATTTTATGGCCATCCTGCGGACAGTTATGCCTATACACCTTTTGCATGGTCAGTAAGGATCTAGTACTCGTACCTTACTTACAACTTACTTACAAATGGTGCAATTGCACCATCACCCATACATTCTAAGGTTCTGCGACTTCCATGATCCTTACAAATACTTTGTGATCCACTTACCACACACACACACACACACACACACACAACAGTCGTATGTTCCATTCTTATGACGTCCCATCAAAACACACCTGCACTCCTCTTAAAAAGCATGCCCCCCCCACGTGGTCCCAGACAACCCAAAAACCCACAGCTCATGAACACATCAGCCCTCTGTACAGGTACGCGTGTTGCTTCTGTAGTTGAACTTGTTGAGATAAGTTGAGGTGTAAAGCTGCTGGTTTTATCAGTCAAGTATAAAACGATCACGCTTCATTAGTTAAGTCACTAGAGATAGTAAAACCCTTAAGAGGATGATACATCTATAGTTAGAATCAGAGGGCTGCAAAAGAAGCAATAGTCCTTTGAACTGCTTGTGCTCTAATCAATAATAGATCTTCACCTTTGGGTGTAATTTACCTTTGAGACCTCAGGGTCTCATAAAGATTTGAATCAGTACTTTTAATTCTCAGTGGTATTGAGAAGATGACACGATATTCTCGTGTTTCACTGCTTTATACCATTATATTTCTAAATTTTCTTTTTCTTGTTAAAGCAGTTTTAGTTTGGTCTCAAATTTTCCAGTTTTTGTAGTTAAGGTTGGATTTTGTTTCTTTTTTACATGCTTTTTTTTTTTCTTTCTTTTGTGTTTCAAATAAATTAATTGAATGTAAGTTTTAATCAGTGGCGAGCTATGGATTCTAGAAAAGGTCAAAGAGCTATGGATTCTGCAAGTCTTCAGTGTTGTAAAGAAGCGCTGGGCGTAGGGATAGTTAGTCTTTCCAGGATCCTGCAGGACTCTTTAGTCATTTTTTATGCCACAAACTCTTTTTTAAAAGTTGCACTTTTTTTTTCCAATTACAATTTTTTTAGCTAAATGCTGTAGGAGGAAGTTCAAAATATTTTTTGTGCCCTGGTTAAGCTAATTTCAGTGTATGTAATAGTACAAGATTTGCTCTACAGTAATGACAGACCCTTATTTTTTTCATTTTTTTGCAAGAGCAGCCCCTTAAACTTGAAATATGATTTAATACCAGCACATAAACCTTTTAGAACCTGAATAATTTTCATGTTAAAAAGTTTATTTCTACTAGAGAAAAATGTTTGTACTCAGAGGTTTCAATTATTTTTCTTATCTTTATATCAAAAATGGCAATTTTTAAAATGTTTTATTTATCTTTGGAGCACAATTTTTATTTAGTGCTGTTTATTTTCAGTATAGTGTGGCTTTTGGTCGTTTAGCCCTAATTCTGTATTTTTTTGTTTCTTATTAGTAATATTTAGTCTTAGCTTTCATCTTCTAGCAAGGTGCTTTTAGTCTGAAAATCAATTTATCATTCAAAGCAGACATTAAAAACTTGTATTTTTTAAAACCCAGAATAAAAACTTTTATTAATGACTGTTAATGAATGTTTCTTAATACACCATAATTGTATAAATTGTACTTTTAGTGCTTTTGTTTATGGACCATCCTCAACAGACAGTTAGGTCTACTGAGTCAAGTTGACTTATTAAAAAACTTTGTCTGTCTCTCCGTCCTCTCGTACATCTATACATCATTTTTTTTCTCAATATGAGATCATTTCATAGGTTAAAATGAGCTCATAAACTTAGAGGAAAACATTTATTTCTCTTAAGCCACTACTGTCACCAATTGCATAACACGGGTTTGTCTGACCTAAATAATAATGGGAATCCACAAAAGCAAGTGTGTAACAGTCTGCTTATACACAAAACTGATGTGATAATCTTAACAGAACTATTTTTAATGAACTGCAATAATTAGGTATAAAATGTCTTTATTTTTTAGCTATCTCTGCATCTACAGACAGCATATTTTCTTTTTTTTCATTGTTGTGCACTCATGTCAAGACCTATATTTATTTTTCTCTCCAGCAAATCAAATTAGTTTGACCCAGAAATTTTCTTTACCAAAGAGGTGTCATATGTCGTGTTTAAAAAGGCGGACGAGTAGATGGCTTCTATGAGTGGTGATTGCCCCCATAATACCTCATCTTTTTCTCTCTCCAACACCAGGTGCGAGTAGGGGAGGTGGGCGGAAACACTCTGGGCTTCTACGGTTGCCAGATGAGTCCTGATGGATCTATGATTTTGGCTCATGCTTTTCATGGAGCGCTACATCTCTGGTGTAAAGATCCCAACAAAGAGGTACAAATAAAAGCCACAAAACACTTGAAGTTTATGCATTTTTTTCTCTTACTTACTCAGTTGTGATGTTTATAATGACACATTACTTTGTAATTTGCAAACAAATATACTGCATGATTTTCTAGAAATTTGACAGAACTGTAAAGGTACGTTCACACCGCCCTCAGCAATGCGCGCTCAGATGAAAAGTCTACGGAAAGTAACGTTAGACGCCTGTGGAAGACAGAGAAGTTGCCCAAAAGGAAATATTCATTCAAATTAAGATTGCATCCAAAAGATTGGATGTAAATCTGAATAAGCAGCACGGTGTCAAGTATTTAAAAAAAATTGATTTATGTCACTTAAGCTGGCAGTGTACATGCACCTAAAGCTACATTCACACCACCCCTGGCGTTCAAGCTGACACTTCCATAAAAAGTCAATGTAAACGCATGTAAATGCACATTTTGAACTTCCGTGTTCAAAGCTCTTGTATTCACGCGTAGCGACACACGTTTCTACAACCGCTTTCAGGCTCTACCTTTAAAACGTGTGGCCATTGAACGCACCTTGCAAGTTAAAGCAGGTTCGAATTTGGTGGTGACATCTGAATGGCGTTCCTTTTTATTCCCAGAAGGACCAACCATTTGAAAATTCATAATGGAGGAAATATTCATGATTGCAGTTTGTGCACGGCCTGAATTAAAGGACACTTAGTCTTTCGTTTATTGGAATAGAACTGTGAAAGAAAACACCTGGAGCAAGATTTACTCCACTATGACATTTCTAGTAAACAGTAGAAATAGAAGAAGCCCTTCCCTGTTTGTCCAGTGTGAACACCGTGGGCTAAACGCACATTCAACAGTGCACATAACAAAAGTTACATTGAGCTTTGTAGATATTTACTATGTCATTGATGCATTGTAGCTATGTAGATATATCAATGTTTTTTAGTGCTGAATTAACCAGTACAAAGTCCTGCTCGGTGTAAACATAGCATCAGACTGCTTAAGTGAAGGTCCAGTTAGTGACAGTACATACATGTCTTTGTTTTAATTCCAAAATCTCAAAACTCATTTTGGTCGATGTGTTTAAGTAGGAAAATTGGAGAAAGCTTTGTTACACAACTTATCCGACCAACATTACAGTATTAGGTTCACCAACGGACAGCAGAAGTTATGACTCTTAAATTGACTGTTACCAGGAGTGGAGACCAGGAGTCGTTATATCAGGTCACTTCAGAGCGGTTCAAGACCTGAGCTGGGATCCTGAAGGGGACTTCATCCTGAGTGTGGGATCAGACCAGACGACCAGACTGTTTACTCCCTGGAAGAAGCAAGGCAGCAAACAAGTAACGGCGGTCTCACTTTCTAATGATGACTGAAAAGGGAGACCTGGGAGATTTGACTAGCAATTAAGGACCAATTAAGGTGCTATTGTTGAAAAATAAATCTACCAAGAGAACTTTTTAAAGAAAAAGAAACTGTATTTTTAAAATTAGATGATATTTTCATAAACCTTTCATTTGCCTATGATTTGTTTGCTGTATTTTTGTTATTGTTCTATTATTGGAATTTAAAGAATGATTCTAGTAAATGCTGCATTTTTACACAGCGCTATTCTACCTTCATAAAGACCCAAAGCAGTTCACGATCACAGTCTTGTTTACTCATGTATCTACAAAACTTATTGACTCTGATGATGGAAGAGCTTTCTATGCAGGAGCAATGTTAGGTTTGACACATGGGAAGGCAGACCTGCAATCTTTGATCCAATGTTCCCCACTTTACCTCTGGACCAGGGCTGCCCCCTTAAAGAGCCTATATCATGAAAAATTCAACTTTTTTGAGTTTTTAAGTGTATTATAATGTTAATGAAAAACAACCCCAAAGCTGTATTTTACTCTATTCACACATCTCTGAGTATTCCTCTAAAAGTTGTTCCTTTTCTCTTGTAAAGAAATTGTAGTTCTATTATTTTCTGTTGGGTCTGGTCACAAGCAGTCAAATGCAGTCTGTCTTTGACTGAATTTTGCTCAGCTGTGTTTAGTGAAGAGTTGCTCAGATGCAAGCGTACATTTTATAAAGTAGTTCCTACTGGACTTGCTTAAATGCTTTCCTCAGTTTTAAATCATTGCTGGTTTTTCTAGAATACAGACCCGCAGCACCCTCTTTTTTACTGTCTGTCAATTTAAAAGCAAGCCATCATTGTCCAACTTTGAGTTCTTTCCACTTTAGGATGCAAATGTTTCTCTTAAAAATAAAAAGCTTTATTTAGCATCATCCCAGTACAGGTTTTTTGGCAAACAAAAACAGCCTTAAATCTCAGATCTCTTGAAAAGGCTAGGACATCCCTCTGGCAGCCTCCCACACGGACCAGCAAACTAAAAAAATGTCTATTTTAATGTGTTTCACCACTGCAGGTGACCTGGCATGAAATCTCACGCCCGCAGATCCACGGATACGACATGCAGAGCCTGGCCATGGTGGGACGGTTTCAGTTTGTCTCGGGTGCTGATGAGAAAGTCCTGAGAGTGTTTCAAGCACCTCGTAATTTTGTGGAGAACTTTGCTAATATCACAGGGACCTCAAAAGAAAAGCTGCTGGTCTCCAGTGTGAGTGAAGCACAAAAATAAAACATTTCACAGAATTATGTTTTTTTTCTTTTCATGACATGAACTATGACAGAGTATTAGGGCCACCATGAAAGAAAAAAAAAGCAAATATATAAGAATAATGTTATAAAACTATGAGAAAGATGTAAAATTTAGCAAGAAAAAATTAGTACAATTATAAAAAAAAACAATTTAAGAGAATATAATCTTAAGTTAATGCTTAAAAAAGTTGTCATTTTACCAGGAAAAAGTTATACTTTTTCAATAACAAAAGTTACATTGAGCTTTTGTAGATATTTACTATGTCATTGATGCATTGTAGCTATGTAGATAAATCAATGTTTTTTTGTGCTGAATTAACCAGTACAAAGTCCTGCTCAGTTCTTGACCTATTTGTTATTTTTGCAGGACTCTGTAAACCTCCCTGAAGGGGCAAGCACACCTGCCTTAGGTCTATCCAACAAGGCTGTGTTCCAAGGTAATGACTGTTTTCCTACCTACATAGATAATATAAAGATAATCACTTTTTCTTTATGTATTTATGTATTTATCTTAAATAGTATGTTAAGTGTTTTCATTTTTTTTGTAATGTAATTGACGCATCATTTCGATTCGCAGGTGAGCTTGTTCCGAAAACCACTGAAGAAGAGCAGTTCAGCAGTATATCTGACCAGTATCAGGAGTCCTACTTCCATCCACGCATCCTGACTGGTAGAGTAAAGCTGTTTTAACAAGCACATCATATTCTTGCCTAAAATCTGGTGAGCTGTGCAAATAAATCATTCTGAAGCCACAGACAGTCCCTGTCTTCCTTTATCCTTATCCGATTCACATTCCCTCTGCCTTGTGTTGAGCTGCCTCAGCATTTAACACACATTTAAGAGTTTATGTCTGCCTGTCGCCAGTCATTCTTGTAAAAGAGAAGGATATGCGGCCAGATGGAAGCCCAGTTATTGCTTTACATCTGGAGTTCAGTGTTTGGGGTCTGCTGGAGGCGGAAATAAGAGGAAGGCAGAGATGGCGAGAAACTCCTATGACAGTTAGACATTAAGGGAAGGGGGGGGGGGGACTGCTTTCTGATTGGATAACAGGTTTTGTGGAAGATATACAGGCTGAAGAAGAAAAAAGGACCATAAAAAGGGAAAAATAAATTGGCAGATGGGAAATAAACAATAGTCAAATAAAGAAGTGGTAGCGCGAGGATTAAAAAAAAAAAAGACAAAAATTTGCTAGAGGGTGTGTAAGGCTGTCGTCAGCATGATTGAAATCGCTCTTTAATCTGAAATGCTAATTAGAAAGCGGGCTTATGTGATTGCAAAGTTTAAGTATCGCTGACCCCCGGCTGTGCAAAAGCAACAAAGTGTGAACGTATTTTCACTTATTAGTTGGTTTCTGTGGGCATGAGAAGAAAATATTAATTAGGCTGCGTGCTAACCAGTAGCAGAACGAAAGCACGAGGATAGTAGCTTTTTGACAGATGGTGTTAAGGCAGACAACTGGTACTTGTGTGGATTAGGTAATTGTCTCTTGGCTACAGCCGTGAAGAATTAAAGATGAAGCTTCACTTGTTTAAAATAGCTTCTTTCGGGGCGAAAGTAGCGAGATGAGAAGCTATCATACAGGATTTCATGCAAGCTAAATACAGAAAAGCTAAATGAACATAAGAGAGCATTAATGGGGGGGTTGACTTCAAGCCATCGTGGTGTTCTCGGTTATGCATGAAAGCTCTCTTCTTGTTTTTTTTATGCTGCCATATTTTCCGCACAGTAGTGCGCATAGTTAGTAAATGATCTATTTTCAAACTGATGTCATTTATAAAGCACTTTAAGCAAGACAAAAGAGTCATCAATAAGTTTGTCAGTCAGACTTCATAATTTATAGTAACACTAGAACTTCTTCGTAACACGCTACACATTGGCCACAATAAAAGCGTTAGCCGCATTAGAAGCGTTAGCATATTCACAATCTCTGTAACTCCCAAGCCACTAACCCTGCTCCCAAACAAGCGTTGCTGTTACTACGCTAACTCCCAACCTTGTTAGTAACACAACAAGACAACAAAAAAGTAAAACAAAAACAGTCTGGCGTGATACACTTTAGCCGCGTTAGCATATTCACAATAACACCCAACCAAACATCTAGACAGTACAGTGTAAACACAACCAGAAATAATGCATATTTAAGGCGCTCTGGATTATAAGCAACACTGTGTTTATGAAAAAAAATGTATTTAGTGTGTCTCATAGTTTCATTTTCTTAACCCGTATTATGCCTTACGGGGCCACAGGGCTGCAAGTTTCTAACCCAGCTACTGTTAGGTGAAGGCGGGGTACACCCTGGACAGGTCGCCAGTCTGCCGCATTCTCACGTTTGAGTTTCTGATTTGTGCTTTCAAAATGTCCTGTCTGTTGGTTAGTACCTATGTTATCATTTGAAGAGGGAACATTATGTAAATTACTTTAGAATAACTGTAATTACAGGACTTGAAACTAAAAGTATTTTAAACTCAGAACAGCTCAGGTTTCAGAATCTTGCTACATGCACTTTTGAAGGAGTTTTAAGTGTAATCAACTCCTTTTTTGTGTTTGTTCACAGAGCCCCCACCAGAGGATCATCTACTGCAGAATACTCTTTGGCCTGAGATCCAAAAACTGTAAGTACTACAACTTCAGTACTATTTTTTTTTTTTTTTTATGTCCGGCAAGAGTGTTGGACTGCAGAGACTAGATTTCTCTCACAATTCTTTTTTCTTACTGCTGTGCTTTTGAGCAGAAATTTTGCCCCTGCTGTCCGGTCAGGTAAGAAGTGGTCCGTTACGGTCCATCTAATTCAGTTAAGCCTGGCTTCTGCTAAGTGGTTTGTTTTCATGGCGACGACTAGGAAAGCAACAACAATGGAGGTCATCCAGCAGCTCGTCGTTTTATTGCTTTACTTCTGGTATATTTTTTATAACAGGAATTTAATGTTGTTTTTAAGGAAATTGTTGGCGGCTAAGAGGAATACCGCCATAAAGAGGAAAAAAACGTTGCTTTATGAGCGCTAGCAAAAGAGCTCTATATAACCGCTTTCTATAAGTCGTCATCCCTTTCTAGTCGTCATCCCTTTCTGCCAATCAACGGGCGGCAACAATGGCTCCGCCCCAACCGTTCCACTTTTGTATGGACATACAACCGATGGGGATGCCCAAGAGGTACAGTTCTATACTATTAATGGGTCCGTTTTTCAATGATATTTTGAACATAAGAAATTATAGAATTATAAATTAAACATAAACACCTAAATTAATTAATTTAAATTAATGAATTAAATGATAACATAAAGTAAATCAAGTAAAAATCAGGGAAAGCCTGGATCTGTTTATTCAAATTGTTCATTTATTAAAAGTGTTAAAAAAGTATTGGATCGGGACTCTGTTGGCAGCTACTCAAAATCAAACGATTTGAAATCGGATTGGGGCCAAAAAACACCTGATTGGGACATTCTGACTTGTCTGAATGGAGTAGAAGGAAGTTCAACCTTTGGTTCTTTGGTTGTAAACATAATCTATTCCAAACACACACCCTTCCAAATATAAATGTTTTTTTAGGGCCGTGAATGTTAACACGTTAATGCATGTAATTAATTTTAAAAAATTAACGAGTTAATACATATTTATGCTGATTATCTAACTTAGCGAAGCAACAGCCTTCTGTCGGTTCAGGCTTTCACCGTGTGCCTCAATTTCTGAAAATACACACTTCGTCAGTCACAATCCCGTTTATAACATGGTCACTTACAAAAGAAATAAATATTCAATCGATTTTTAGTACTTTATTCTTGGTATTTTTTAGGTTTAGATCGCGTTCTCACAAAAGGCGGACAGTTTAAAACGTAATGCGGCCCGTCATCACGCTAACAAGTCAATGCGTTGCTGAGCCGGCAGACCTTGACTGTAGCGGCAAAGGTAAATGATTTATGTGCTGATCGTCAAAATAGTTTAATAAATCATCAGTTCAGAGAGAAAGTTCTCCTCTTACAGCTTGTTTCTGTCCAGAAGATGAAGCAAAAAGTTTGTCTTGAAGAATCCTGTACTTATAGATCATTGTGACCGGAACTTCTTCTGGAACACCCTGCAGCCAATCAGAATAGAGTATTCACCCAGACCATTTAAAGTGCAGAAACACAATGTTTGTTTCTTATGGCTGTATATCAGCATCTTTGTTTTCTTGGAGTAATACTGCAGACATTTAAGTCTTTACAGTTCTGCTTATCTTACTGTTGATTTGTTTTGTGCACACAAATTAAACTTCTGAGTTTATACTTTATAAACTTTTTAATAACTTCAAATATGAACTCCTTTAATGTTATACTTTTTAATTCCTATTTTTTTTCAACTCCTCTTTATGATAAAATATTGTTTAATATTCACTAAATCAAAGAATTCAATGCTTTTATCAACGCATTAAATGTGTTTAAAATGTAAAAATTCATAAAGATAACATAGTAAGATCCCGTTTTCCTATATGACATTTTCTACAGATTACGTCAAATGTATTTTCTTGATTTGCTCAGCTTCTTATTTAAAACCATGCAAGACTTTAATATTAATTAAATTTAAAATCACCTACTTTTAATAAAAGCCCATTCAAGCTTATGGAGTGCAAAGCCAGAGGTAAGGGCAGCACTGATTAATAGTATATAATAAATCATCACTGAATAGATGACAAACTTGATGTTTATGTTTTCAGCTTTACTGCTGTTATGTTTATAGCCCAAATCACTGCAGTCTCTATGAAAAGGCTGGGCAATTTTCTGTCTCTGCTACGGTTTATCAATAAGGCTCTTTGCTGGTGCTTTCCATCAGTCCAGTGCTTCAGAGCTCCTGGCCGTTGCATCCCAGCATAATAACTTTTTACTGCATCTCAATTGAGTTTACATGGCGTGATCATGGATGCCAGGCCATCTGATGCAGCATTCTGTCACTCTCTCCGTCGCTGTTAAACTGTCATTAGAGAGACTGGTGACAGGTCCTGCGGACCATTAAAAAAAGAAAATGCTGGTTTCACTTACTGCAAACTAGATGGGATGACGTGCTGCTGCAGCATGCTGTAGTTCTGAAAATCCTCAAGTTTGCCTTTAGTTCTGAGAAAAACGGAAACGCCTCCAACAGACTTTGCAAATATCACAATGAATTCTTTTGTTTAATATTTGGAAGGCACATAGCCAAAAATGTTCTTTAGGAGTTAAAATGATCATAATGATCTGCCTTTTTTTATATTACCCTATATAATCATTTGTTTCATATTTGATCCATTGATTTCTGAGATCCCTATCTCATTAGCATAATCAAAGCATTCCATAAAAACTCCTTTTATTTTTCTTGGTCTATGTTGTCTTCCCTGTAGTTCATCATCTTTCCACTAGGGGCAGTAAAAGGACTTTCCCTGCTCATTTCAAAATGGCTGCTTCCTTGAAATCAATTTTGGCAGGAAATTATTAATAATTGATTCTTGATGTCATGTTAAAAATGTGTGGATCAATATTGAGTCAGTGGGTAACTATAGTTCTTTGTACCTGATCAGTTTTTTGCGTTTTGATCTATTGTGAGCAAAAACTTGCCAACATATCAGATTCAATTCTATCTATATCTCATAAAAATTATAGCAAAAATATGTTTGTGAATTTCTTCAAAGGGTTTGAAAATCCTCTTTATTTCCCCCAAAACAATCACTTTTTTTCCTCAATTTGTTGATGTAGTGGGCCTTAAAGGGTTAACATGTTTCTTTTCATTGCACCTCCACTTTTGTTTGTTTGTGACTGTCAATAATAATAATAACAATGGCTTTCCCAAAACTCTCCCATAGTGCACCACTCTCTCTTATGCTTAGGCCAATTAGTTTTGAAATCTGGATCATTCCCCTTTAGTTTTTGCCTCTAGTAGTTCTATGTATGAGTCAACATCCTGTAAAAATGTCATGTGGTGTGGCCTTATTCTTTGAAATATGGGGTTTATGTATTTAAAAAATATCTAATTCTGATAAGAGATGAAAAACATTAACATGAGAAAGGAAGTAATCCTTTCTATGGCAGAATTTTCATTGTACCAAAAAGTTGCCATGTTTAAAAGCATCTTGGTAATTTGTGGAAAGAGGAAAGTCCAGGTTTTTTTGTGTCTGTGTTTTAAAATTAACCGGATACAAGCGAAAAACATTCAAGCTGTGAGTTAATGGCGGCTCCATTGTTTATCCGTGCCAACAGGAGGAGGACAGCTCATCACTATCAGACATAAATTTTGTTTTTCACTTGGGCCTTTTGCCCGTTTTGATTGGATAAAGTTTTAATAAAGTTTTTGTGGATAGGTTGAGACTACGTTCAAAGACGGTCAGTGTTGTCTTTGCGTTTGTTCCTGCCACTCACCTGTCCGTCTTAGACACCCTGTTTGTCCTTACGAATCCTGCCGGGCTTTTCGTGATTAGCTGCTGTGATTGTCCTTCACTGTGTGCAGGTACGGCCACGGCTTTGAGATATTCTGCCTCGCGTCTGACAGCACCGGGACGGTGGTGGCATCCGCATGCAAGGTCAGAGGATGAGACTCAGACTGCAGAGCATGTCACAACCAAAAGGACATGGTTCTTCCGCAGGGCGGGCGTTTGATCAGGGGAGATGGTTTCACCACCAATTTGTTCATTTTTACACTACATCATAAAGCACAGTTAACATTTCTGTCAGTGACACATTGATGGTATCTTCTCTGTTCTGACCTTGTCTGATCATTTAAACACACAAGAGCTCAGTTTCCTTCTTTCATGCATGTTTTTCATGCCTTTATTCCCATTGCTATTAAAATCTTACTACATGCTAATTCTTGGGTTACAATAGTCAGTGTTATTTAACACAAGACAAGGTTAGTAAGTAACATGGAAATAAGAAGTACAAAGGAGAATCCGAATGTCTCATGTAATCTCTGTGCTTCAAATGGGGCTACACTGCATTCACAGCAGGATTGTGGCGCGCATTCTTGAATGCTCATTTACCCATAGTGTTCACACTGCACAAGCAGAGAGGGGCTTCTATTTCTATTTGGACTTTTTACTAGCTTATGTCCTCTTCCTACAGTTGGAAGAGGCTTGATGTGAAATGTCAAACTGGTTTAACTTATCATTGGAAGTGGTTGCTTGAGCGCGGATTGCTGAGGGCAATGTGAATGTAGGTTAAGTCCAACGCTACGTTCACACCAGGCTTGGAAACATGCGTTTGAGTGACTGCTTACAATGAAAAGTCTACTTGCGTGTTTGCACGTTTCGAGCTTCTGCGTATTTAAGTCCATTTTGGGACGCTGCACACAAAACAAGCGCTGAAAGTTAAACCAGTTAAACTTTAAAAAATTGGAGACTCTGATTCGGTAGTGACAGATGAGTAGTGTTCTTTTCAATATGGAAGTGTCAACCGTTTGAAGATTTCTCATGAAGGAGAAATAATTCATTGCCTTTTTTTTCCCGCCAATAATTATATGACACCAAGTCTAACCTGAATTTCTTCCCTACCCCTATGGCTTCTCCCTAAAGAGATTTGAACAAAATAAGGACTTCAAATTCGGACGTTACTGCGACTCGATGATGTCGCCACCAGTCGCTGGTCAGCTATGTTAGCGTGTAGCTGCGAGCGCTCGGGAAAATACGTAACATCGTTTTTATAACTTAAAAAAGTCAGGCAAGGACTAAAACTCAGTAGTTACATTTAAATTTAAACTTCTGTGCTTTAGAGCACACCCACGTGAAGAAATGCGTTTCACCTGTGCGCCACAAGCGTGACGCGGCTCACCCTACCAGCAGAGTGATAGCCGGCCCTTAGTCGAAACTTAATGACACAATACAACTAACAACAAGCTACGGAGATACTTTTGAAAATATTTGCTTGTAGAAGAAAAAGTGATTTTATTGTGAGAAGAGTTGTTCTTAAACGGACTTTTCAGGCGTCTAAAGCTGAGCATGCTGCTGTGATCCTATGGAGTACAACCACATGGCGCCAACTGCAGATGCTGCCGGATCACACTCTCACAGTTACGCAGATGGCTTTCTCGCCTGACGCTCAGCTCCTGTTGGCAGTTTCCCGAGACCGCACCTGGTCTTTATGGAGGCGGAGCCAAGAAAGTACAGGTAAGAAAAAAGTTGCTTTTTTTTTTTTTAAAAAAGGTAAAATTAAAGTATGTAGTTTTGCAAGTGACTGCATTTTTAAAGGCTAAAACAAGAAGCAGGTTATTCATTTAAATTATATAAAAAGATTTTTTTTCTAGACTTTTTTTCTTAGACAACAAGGCGGAAGTTAAAAAATTGGAGTTCAACCTCATAAAAACAGTCTTCTGACATCAAACCAGCCCATGGATCAAAAAGGATTTGCGACTGCTGCCATAGAGAGCGTGCAGATTTGCATGTAAACTGTTAACCAGTCACAGAGTCCAGAGTAGGGGGTGCTTAGAGAGCTACCCCAAGAAATGGATCATAACTACTCAAACCGCAATGAAAGAATTAGGAATTCTCCTCTTCTTGTGGGAACTAAAACTGTCATAAATGTCATGAGATAATGGTTCTTAAGGGTGATTTTCTTGGAATTTAGTTTAATTAAGTTTGTCTGAACGTCAAGACAGCAACACAGGAGTCATTCTGGCAGACATTAGTTGTCCCAGTTTAAATTAATTAAAACAAACCAACACAATTTGTTTCTAAATGAATTCCAAGTTGAGCTGGCCTTGTTAGATTGTGTTCTCTAATTAATACTGGGAAAAGCCAAATGTGTGTTGTTTTTTAATGCAAGTCCAAGAATGATCTAAAAAACATCATTTAAAGAAGTTATTGTACAATTAAACTTGTTTATTTTGTATTTTCCTGTGATCTGAGTTAGTTGTGTATTCTTTTGTTAAAGTTGTTGAAAAACAGTGAATTTGGAAAAGGAAAATCTAAAATAAACCACCTCCCCTACTCTGCACACATTTGGAAGCTCCAATACCAAGCGTCACATCACTAGTTTAAATCACTTTTGAATGCCAGCTTTCCTTTCACTCGTCTAGTAGCATGAGACGAAGTCTACAACCCCCACAAGCAGCTTTTTGGTAGTGATGGGTAGACGAAGCTTCATGAAGCATTGAAGTCTTTCATCCAATTGGTTCACTCTTGTGCGAAGCTTCATTTGCACTTGTAAGACATCTGATGGTTGCAAAAATATCAGTTGGTTGGAAGTTAAAGTGTGTGGCCTTTTGCAGAAAGTCTGTGATTAAAAAAAAACCCTACCCACTAGTTTTGATTACTTTTGAAAGCAGTCTTTGCTTTCACTCTAGTAGTAGCATGAGACGAAGTCTACAACCTACACAAGCTGCTTTTTAGCAAAGCAAAATTTGCGTCTGTTAACTGGAAATGGTCTCACAGCCTTTTTTAGGTTCCTACACTAGAGCAGGCAATGTGTTATATTGGTTATTAAAAATGTTGTTTCTTCACTGTTAAAAGATACTTATTCCATATAATTGCCAACTTGTCCAGTTTTTTTTCCTTTTTAACTCCAACTGAGGGACTTTTCCCTGTTTTTGCTCAGTAACAACACAACATTCTGCATCTCTGACAGGTATAAACTTAAATAAGAGCAAAATTAAAGTGTGAAACGTTGCATCTTTATTATGCTAACAAATAACCTCCATTTAGTAGCTGCTGATATAACAACAGGGTGCTTCCATTTATGAGGGACAGTCTCGGCAAGCTGACTTGGCGATGAGCAGAGCAGGAAACATAAAAGCCCAGAGGATCACCCCCTCAGGTGCACCTGGTAATGCATCTCGTGTTTCTGCTGGATGCTCTGAATGGTCCTAATGTGCACTGAAGGAGGATAAGCAGACCTATTCGCCCATGTTTGCCTGTGTGGCGAGCTGCACAGAGACACGATTCAGTGTGCCTGTTTGTTACAAAGGGAGGGAGGGGGTGGTCGGGGGTACCCGTCTGCTCTGGTTGGCTGCTGAATCACTCAAGGTGATTGTGAAGAACACACTTGCACGCGCAATGCGCACACACAATCCCACCGGCTAGGCATGAGAAGGTTAAATGAAGTCCGTGCTGATCAAACAGTGACTCTTGTATCACCACATATCATTGCCTGTCGACCGGCTTTGGCTCAGCGTTTCCTTTCCTTGTTTTCCACATCTGACTTGTTCTCCCTTGTGAATCCTCGTTATCTTTTTCCTACACTTGTTACATTTCTTCTACAATTTTCCATCCGATCTGCACATTCCTTTGCACGCTTTTCTGCGGAGTCTGGTCCTAATCCGCCTCCTTCAAGTGTCCTGCTAAAGAATAAAAGTTGTTGAATAAAGCATGTTCGTTAAAGTGGAATAATTCCGAGTAGTTCGTTAGTGAGACATGGATGTGAAGCAGTTTTCTCACTCATTTGTTTCGCTGCAGTATGCGTTCTTCGATGAAGGGCGCGGCTGCCGCAGATTCAAAGACCGACAGCTGCCAACAGCATACAAACAAGCTCCCAAGGGGAAACCAATCGGGGGTGTAAAATGACTCCGGTTGGGGAAATGCACTCCAGCAGGTCATAAACCAAAACCGGTTGAAATGGAAGGCTGGAATGAGCTTCTCTGTCTGGTCGGGTTGTTTATTTGTCACCCCAGAGAGGCTTTGTGGTCACAGAGCAGTGAAGCACACATGTCACAGTGCAATAATCATAAGAGTTTCCAACAGCTCCTCCTCTCCTGGAGAGGACATCAATACGTTGTGGCAAAAAATATAAAATTTTGTTTGGCTGATAATATGTTGGTGCTGAAAATAAACTAAATGTTTGATGTCATGTTTGTTCCCGCAGAGCCTCCCTTCTCACTGTGCGCGCACACAGGGAAGGAGACAGCCGTGCACACTCGAATCATCTGGTCATGTGACTGGAGCCCTGACAGCAAATACTTTGTGACATCCAGTCGGGACAAGAGGGTAACCTTCCAGTTCTGGTGTTTTTTTTCTATAAATATAAGCCCCTGTACTGATTTAGAGCTAATGGAGCAGTGAAAGTGAATGGTTGCACTTTGGTGATCATCTGCAGGTGATAGTGTGGGGTCCCTGCAGGCTGGACGACTCTGAAGAGACGGTGCCTCCGGCAGACATTCGGCCGTGTTCTTCCATCTTGGATGTGGGCAGTTCTGCCACTGCAGTAGCTTTCTGCCCTGAACTCTGCTCTGATAACAGGTACACACTCAGAAACACACGCGCACTTCTTTTTGATTGGTTTACAGCGTCTTACATTTGTTCTCGTTCAGATTTTGTCTTACAATTTTCTTAATAAATCTGTAAGCAAACGGAATATGTTTGAATGAAAGTCTTTCATTTCTTCATTCTGTTCTTCACCAAAAGAAGGACAGCGCTTGCTCTCTTTGGTAGGCATTCAGGAGAGCAAATTTAGTTGCATCAAATGCAAGCGTTTCACATTCTAAATCAGTTTTGATTGCCGGCAATGCTTTTTATTTATAGCTTAGAAATAAAAAGTTTGTTTACTAGACAAGGAAAAATAAAACGACTGAGGTTTAGCGGTTAACTAGGAGTAAGCTAGCAGGAAAGTGTAAACAATTCTGTTATGGGTGACAGGAAGTGGGGGCGGGGTTGCTGATTGTAACCCAACAATAGAATAGGAAAAGAAAGGAGTCATCAGTCAAATGTCATCAGCATCCACTTTGGCAAAAAAGTGAAAGTTTATTTGATTCTCATGTAGATTTTAGGTTGTCATGTGTTTCCTGTTTGTTTGTGTACAGCATAGACTGGAGTACAACAGCAAAGAATTAATAGCAAAGCAAATAAAAAGTATTGTTTGCAAGAAAACAACTGAGCACACATCTGGGATTGTGTTTACGCCACACAGGATAACAGTTCTTCAAGTATTTTGTCATTTTGCTCTTATCACTTTACCTCTCAATTTACAATAAACACAGCCTGTTATTTAACCATATTTGCTTTCTGTTGTCATCACTGGTCTAAATATGTTCAGAATTGAGACTTTAACTCAAACATTTTTGTAGATAAAGTATGTCAGCTGAAGGATTTTTAGATTTTTGAGCAAAAATGTAAAGACTTAAACCATAAAATTAGAATTTCTTTTATCTGATTTTACCACAGTTTAGTTTCAATCCCCTTGGTTTAGTTAAGATTTGTTGTAAAGGTGTTAGTTTACCTTTAGGTGTGTAAATGCCTTTGTAGTTTAAGGAAGACTAAAGGCGTAGAGGGTGGGGACTGCAGGTCTTCTTCAGGTGCTTTCCATTCTCATGCTTGTGTGTGCTGGTGTTCTCCACAGCTTTCTGCTTGCTGTTGGCCTGGAATCTGGACAGATCCTGCTGTTCAGGTGGAGCCCTGACCCCAAGGCATCTGGAGGAGACGACTGGATCAGCTGTGGAGGAACCGACACAGCGTATCCTTTCAATGCCATTTTTGAAAGCCCTCATATGGACGGGCAGTTTTTATTCTCTTCAAAAGCTCAGCTTTTGTTAGGAGACAAAGAGGTGACCTCTTGACACCTCAAACTGGACCAATGCACCCAGGATACCGCCTTAGACACGAAGGCTGTTTGCAAAGACACTCTCGCCCTGGATGGTCATTTTCTGGCCAAAAACCTTGCAAAAATTCTCCGTACATGGTGTCAGTGGGACGCAATCTATGCTCTTAATTCTTCAATTCTGACAGACATGCCTGCATCTCACCTACTAGAGTCATTTTCTATGGGTGACATCACACTCACTTAGTCCAGTTCTCATATACAGTCGATGCTAAGATCAAAAGTTTGACTGCTTCAGTTCGTCCTTTGAACATAGAAGCTGGTTGTGCATGGAGACATACTCCAGACCAGATTATTTGGCCATTTTTCAAATGATTTCAGTTTTATATTTACTCATTTTTAACAAAACAGGCTAAAACTATACAGACGTAAAGAAACACCTGTAAAAACATTGGAGCTGATTCTGGTTGTTTAAGCTTGTTTTCCTTCACCTCACATCCGTTACAGACAGAGCCACACGTTGGCAGTCAAACGGCTTCGCTGGAGGCCCAAAGCCGGTCGAGCAGGTACAGAAGTCAGCGACGAGGATGCAGAAGGTGACAGAGAAAGGGAGCTTAAAGAGAGCTCCTGGGTCCAGTTGGCCAGTGCCAGTGACGACCATGCTGTCAAAATCTTCAGCATCAACATACTGGCTCCTTAACACCACAAACACGGACTCCATTATATCTTTCTCGCGCAGACACTTGAACCTAAGGCCACAGGCCTTCATGCCACAAGAAGGCCACAGTTGCTTGCCGTTAAGGTATTCAGTCTGTGTGACAGCCAGACGAGTCATGGGTCGGTTGCAGGACAAAGGCGCAGCACACAAGCCCTGCAGTCTTCAGCACAGAGCTGAGCTAATCTGAAGGGTTGAAACACAGTGACCTTAAGGGACATTTCAACGTGTTTTATATTCAGTCTGGAACAGTGGTGCATATATCTGCAAAGACAATAAACAAACAAGATATCTGAATAGTATTTGTACCATAATCTTTAAACTATAAATTATAAAAGGGATCAATGGTCCCTGGCTCATTATGCTATTTTATATCGAACTTATTTATCTTTGTTTGCAGGTATTTTTTTTTCTTTTTTTACTGACTGATTTAACTAAATGAAATAAAACAACAAACACAGTAGACCGTGCTAATAAACCCCAAAGTTCTCATAGCTCTTTCCAAGGTTTAAAACTTGTGACTTATTACAGCTTTACTAAATATCACAGTGCTTGGTTTAACTCAGTAGTCTTTAAAACAATAGTTTAAATTTCTGATCCCAAAAACCACTTAAAAAAATTATTTTAATTATTAATTATAAGTATTTTTTGTCTATTGCTATTGGTGGCCGGTGCCCACATTTTAACTGGGCACTTTATCAGGCACACCTGTCCTACTGCTCAGTAACGCAAATTTCTAACCAGCCAATCACACGTCAGCAACTCAATGCATTTAGGCATGTAGACATGGTCAAGACGATCTGCTGCACTTCAAACCAAGCATCAGAATGAGAAGAAAAGGTGATTGAAGTGATTGAACTGACTGAACGTGACGCGGTTGTTGGTACCAGACGGGCTGGTCTGAGTATTTCAGAAACTGCTGATCTATTGGAATTTTCAGGGTTTATAGAGCGGCGCCAGTGTTTCTTGTTGATGCCAGAGGAGAATGACCAGGCTGGTTCCAGCTGACGCAAATAACCACTGCTTACAACCGAGGTCTGCAGAAGAGCATCTCTGAACACACATTTCCAACCTTGGGGCAGATGGGATCACAGCAACAGAAGACTGCACTGGCAGGGCCAGCCCTGGCCATAGGCAACCTAGGCGGCTGCCTAGGGCGTGGGCGCTGGAGAGGGCACCAAATGACAATGATTAGGCTATGGTTTGTTTTTTTCTTTGAAAGGTTGACATTTTTTACAAGTTTATTTCAGTTGAACACACCTCTCATGTAGTTTAAATAAAAAAAGTTTTCATTCAAAACAAAAAAAAATTATTCAAAAGTTTGATGTAATCAATAACTTTTCTTGGTGCAGTGCCCCTCCTTACCTGAAGCGGCCGCTGTTTAAGCTGGGGGGGTGCTGTTAGTGCTTTTTTAAAACTTTAAGAAGGAAAAAGCTACAAAAAAATGCCCTCAGGGAAAACTTTAAGAGGAAAAAAAGGGAAGAAAGAGGAGAGAAGAACTGTCTCAAAGCAGAACTTTTTCTGTTTTATTTACATTCAATTGCTTAGAAATTCCCCCCGTCCTATGCACTTTGGTCAAAGAATACTCTCGTTTTTGGTCAACAATCCTTTTTCACCGAGGGCATCATGCAGCCCAAGGCCGGGTCTGTACACTGGTCAACACTCCTGTCAACTAAGAACAGGAAACTGAGGATACAATTCACACAGACTCACCAAAATTGGACAAAAGAAGATTGGCAAAACGTTGCCTGCTCTGATAAGTCTTCATTTTTGCTGCAACATTCCCATGGTAGAGTCAGAATCAGTCAACAACATGAAAGATCAACGCCACAGCCTACTTGAGTATTGTTGCTGACCATGTCCATCCCTTTATGACCACAGTGTACTCATCTTCTGATGCTACTTCCAGCAGGATAACACACCATGTCATCAAGCTGGAATCATCTCAGGCTGGTTTCTTGAAGAGTTCACTGGACTCAAATGACCTCAACAGTCATCAGATCCCAACCCAACAGAGCACCTTTAGGATGAGATCGGTATGATGGATGTGCAGCCGGTGAATCTGCAGCAACTGTGTGATGCTGTCATGTTAATGTGGACCAAACTGTCTGAGGAATGTTTCCAGCACCTCGTTGAATTTATGTTGAATTTTGAAATGTTTGGTTGAGTGTTATTGTAAATGCACTAACATGACTAACATGCTAGTCGGACTGCTTTTTCTTTTTTGAACGCGTTACTAACAAGGTTGGGCGTTACTGTAGTCACAGTAACATTAGTTTTAGCGGTATCAGCCTGTTTTTTATGTGTTAGGAGTTGCAGATATTGTGAATTGGATAACAGCTATCGATTCTAATCTAGCTAATGTGTCGCCTGTCACGAACAAGTTCTAGAGTGACTGTGAATGAAGTTAATGTCTTACAGACTGACAGACTTATCTCTGACTCTTTTGTGTCAGAAAACCCTCTTACAGTTTGGTGTATAAGACAAAATTCAACCTTAAAATCCGGTGATTTGGCGATTGGAGTGTCAAAGTGTCTAAAATGTTCAAGGAACACCCACAGACATTTCTAGGTTTTATCCATGTAAGCTTCCTTCATGACATACAGAAATACATACCATGATACACGAGCATGTGATCACGAAAGAAATGGCCAAATATTAGCAAAATGTGTTGGGCAGAAAAACTTGCCATGCAATGGGCTTAGAGACGTTTTTCACTTTATAAGGTGTAAGACGTTAATGGAAAATTCAATAGAAATGAAAGGCCACTAATTTCCATCAATGCGTCTGCACAGACGAAGCAGGTTCGTTTCCTCTCACAATTACATAAAGTGCATTTGCCATTCTTTGCAGTCCTTTCTGTGTGCCTTTGATGATGTGGGTTTGCCCTAATGGGGTGAAAAGGAGGGATAAAAAAGCTAGAATTCTCTGAGTGCTGCTGCTTAATGGGTAAACTGGTTTCATGTGGCGCGGAAAATAAACCTCTGACAAAGGTGGCTGAGACCTCGGGAGCAATGCTTTGGAAAAGGAGTGAATGAGAGAGTTCTATGGGTCATTTTATTATTGTGTCAATATAGAACCCTTGGCATCTTAGGTGAATAATAAAGATTATCACTGAAAGTTAGAGCTCCGTTCCCCACCATTGAAATGATGACATTTCAGGCCTTTGTGAGACAAAGAGGACAACAGACAGTTTTTAAGGGCAGTCTGGTGTGCTGTTGTGTGTGCATGTGCTTTGGGTTCACGCCAATGATGAAGCAGTGTTAGATTGTTTACTGTTGGAGATGCTTGGCTTTCACCTGGTCTTTGCAAGCTATGATTGTGAACAATCCATGACACTGTCAGGTCTCAGCTTTTCCAAACAGGATCGTGCATGCTATAAATTCTGTGGGGTGCCAAAACTTTTGCATGCGCCATCATTTTGTTTTCTGTTATTTTGAAAGGATAAATGATGGAAATAAAGCCTCATTTTTTTAACATATTAAAAAGATGTCTCATCTGTAAACTGATGCATTTTATCTGGGGTACCCAAACTTTTGATCCCCACTGTACAGGAAATGCAATGCATACTTGATAAATGGTTGTGATTGTATTTAAATCTACACACAGACTAAGATGATCTAACTGTTGGATCCCTTGGTCTGTGCTTTAATATGGGTTGGTGGGTAGCCGACATCACCGCAGACCGCTTGTACCCGTAGTACGTGGGCTGGTCCCTGTGCGGTCAGAGCGGACAGGAAACGGGTCGCTCTGTGTGTGTGAATGGGACTGTGACTGTACAGCGATTTAGGCTTTAAAAGAAGATAGAAAAGCGCTAAAAGCCATTTACCATACAACTTATTGAGGCTAACTCTCAATCTTGTTAGTAACGCATAAAAATAAAAAAAACACAGTCTGGCACAGCTACACGTTAGCATATTCACAATATCACCCAACCTTATTTACAGCACATTAAAAAACAGACTGACACACTAAAACAAATGTTACTGTGACTACACCAACTTCCAATCTTGTTATTAACACAAAAAAAACCCAGTCCCACATCGCGACATGTTAGCCGTGTCGGTGTATTCACAACAACACCCTATTTGTTTGCAGCTCGCAAAAAGAAAAACAAAACAACTGACATTTTGACAGAACTCTGTACACATCTCAAAATCACTTTGACTATCACAAGATGCAATGCAGTTTTTAGGAAAATGTATGGCTTTTAGGTCCGCCTTATAGTGCGGAAAATACGTTATTTGTACAATGTGCTTGCATGGGTGAGCAATGTTGCAACTGATCTGTTATCAATGGAGCAGGTTGATTGATTAATCTCACGTTATTATCATTAACATGAGTTACTTTATAAAAATAACAATTGTAAGTATTTTTATGTTTGTTTACTTTTATCGTCTAAAATAACTATAAAATGTGAAAAAATACAGCATTTTTGGACACAACTTCAAAAGGACTTTTCAAAGTGTTGTGTGGTAAAATAATTTTTGCTTTTTATTGGGACCTTAAAAGTATGCGAAATAAAGACTTGAAAAGGTTTTATTCCAGTTGATTTTTATGTAAATGTATTTTGAAAATCCTTAACCTCGTTGAGTTTAATGTGCCTGTTTCTACTGTATTAAGTAGATTATAATTCTATTATATTTTGCAGATCAGTTTTTCCCCTTTGTGGTAATTGTTTTCCTTTTTATCAACACTTCACCAGTAAACAGTACCCCATTTCAACTGTAAAAAGAGGATATCTGGTTAAATGTAGAACATAATTTGCGTAATGACATACTAAGGACTGGACTTACACTAAGGAAGCAGCTGTAAAACCCACTGGATGTATCAGGTAGATAGTATTACAATTATTTGTTGAAATTCTGAGGTGTGCACAATGCACCATAATCTCAGTTCAGAAATGATTTAATCCAAAGTGTTTCAAGTTTGTTAAATCTATATTTTAAATATTTTATGTCCCGTGTTTTAGTCAATGTATTTCAGGAGCTGTCGATATGCTGTATATCGGGTCTCCTTGCTTAGAAATGATGCTCATCGCCGCTGCTGGAGATGGCGAGGTTGGCGACACGCCGAGGTCAACATGGTCCCCAGGGTTTGCTTTGGTGGAGGAGGTGAAACCATTTGCTCAGGCCTCACCAAAAACGATTTGGTTATTGTTGGCGGCCCAGTCACTGCACGTTCTAACATCAGTGACATCATAGTACCCATCATCGTCCCCCAATTCCACCAGCATACCCCCAATATTGACATGTCTGTTATTAAGTATTATTCTTAGTAATATCAAAGAGAACTTGTACGGATTTCACTACATTTCAGAAAAAACAGTAGGACTAGGAAAACCACTTATGTAAATAATATCCATATCTTATAATAAATAGCGTGTTTCCTAATTTTCATTGCATACACATTTTTAAAATGTGGGTATTATTACAATTTTATTTCATAAGGAAAGGTAAAAATTCTAAATAGAAGGTGCACATAAACTTGACTTTCAGTCATCCTTTATTTAATGATGATTTCAAAGGAAAAGCTGTCCATAACATTCAGACAACAAAAGAATAATGTTCTTCAGACCCTCATAAACTAATGGCTCAAAAATGTTCAGATGTTCCAAGTGTTATACTTATTTTATACAACTTTTTCATAGCTATACCTCATCTGTACATAACATAGTTACAGATACTGTAAATAAATAAAACATAAAGATTTTCAACAACCTTTGTGTCATATTTGTGAAATATTTCTCATGTAAAAATTTGAATGTAATATGTATATCTATATACCTATATATAGATACAGATATCTATATATCATATAACTATGTATACGTATATATTTCTTTGTTATAACAAAAGTTTATTGCCCCTCTTGAAGAAATTTTATTTCCTATAACTTTTATTTACCATTTTGAAGTCTTAACTGAGCCTAATGCCATGTGATACCACATATCAAATTTGACAAAACAGTATGGACCTGTGTGTGCATTTCTCCGCCTAATATATTGGTCATATGGTTATAGTTCAGCACATCTATGTTTCGTGTTCTCCAGAGACCCTGATAATGACACATACAAATATATAATTATCTACGTCACTTTGAGATTTTGAACTTATGACATAAAAAGACCTGTGGCAAATACAAACCCCCAACATGACAATGTTGAACACAGGAAATAATGAGCCCTTGACCCACAATAATTGCATTTGAACAATTTGTCATCCATGAAAAAAATGAAGGAATTAACGATATATTAAACATTAGGGCAAATTAAAGAAAACAAATTGCATTCAATGTTTTAGACACATCATTTTGTAAACGCTTTTATAACAGGAATTCTTTATTAGTTATTTGCTGCTACCTTCACTTTATTGCCCTCAGTAAACATTGATAGTAACCAGTAACACGGCAGGCAAAGATGAGTTTGTCCACTGTGAGTCTTGGCATTGACGTGTTTGAATGAACCAATCAAGTGGTCGAAAGAATCGAAATTGATGGTTTGTAGGAAAAAAATAAGTGGAAGCAAAATCAAGTGAGAAGGTGAGACAACAAGAGTGGATTTGTCACAACAGTTGCAAAAACAGAGGTAACTCTGTGAATCATACATTTTATTTTCATGCCGTTTTGAGAAAACCAATTACTCCAAACATGAACACCATCATCAGAGTATTGTCAAATTGCACACAATCACATATAATGTAATATATAAAAGCTGTTTCTTCTGGAAGAAGAACCAACCCTCTGACACCGTCTGTTACATGTCCTAAGACAGTGATTCTTTAGGTGGAGAACAAGTGGTGACTCCATGGAGATCTGTGCTCAGTGTACAGCAAGGGCTGGAAGGGAATGAGCTCTCTCTGGGAGTCACCTTGACATGTCTGGCAGCATGTGGATCTCTGGTTGCTTGTTTCCTTTTCTCCAGCTGTGACTAGTCCATTGACTTTTTCTGCTAAAGACTGACTGACTGACTGACAGTGTTTACGTTCAGACACCAGCTTGCAGAGCAAACGTCATCCATCTGAAGGGGAGCTTTCACTGTGGTACCAAAACGATCCTATTCACTGATGCGTGTAATTGAAATTATTCTATGACACGTACAGTTTACAGATGTGTGGTCAATGTTGTATGCTGGGTAAAGCGCATTTAGGACCCTATGTATTCAGTTTGGGTCCTGTAGGCTACAATATAAGAAGACAACAGGCACAGCGCTCAACAAACAAAAAGAAAGACACCAATGGTGAAACAATATGCTGAGAACAACCTTTCTCGCACTCTATCACGAAGTCTTCATCCCACAGAGTTTTTGCTGCCTCTCTCCCGCAAGAGGAAACGTTTTAAAAAAAGCTATGATCATTTTTACGACTGTTGTGCTCAACATTGCCTTCTTGAGTCGACCTTTGTGGACACTGACTTACATTTCGACAGCAACTGAGGTATGTTCACTGTTCTTAAGCGTGAATTGATTTCTCATGACACACATGCATACATACATTGTCTGTAACAGAAGGCCCTGTGTCTGTGCTCTGTCACTTTGATCAGCAGTGCCTTCCTCTCTGAGGCTCCAGTTGGTTTGGATTCATTACACTACAGTCCTGTTTGCTGAGTGCCCGCACTTCCCTTGGAAATTCAGGTCAGCAGCTTAGTCCAGCACAACTTTGGAACTGGTAGACCTACATCCTTTCCATTGCCCACTTTTGTCACATACTCCTATCAATCTGGTTTCCAAGTCTTGGTCCTTTTTTAGCCACAAACACGCAATTTGCCCTTAACTGTGCTGGTTACCTGTGAAGGCGAGAACCAAAGGGCAATTCAACAGTCCGTTGAGATTGAGCTGTGACATTACACACCTGGACTGTCACTCTAAAAACACCTAAATTCACAAGGTGCTCTCTTGGGGTTTAAGTGTACGCCTGCATTTGTGGATTTTTGTTAAATGCAACACACAAAAGACAACTCTGAAACACTCTTGTGGCATATTTTAGCTGTGTCTCTATCGTATGCAGTTTTGGAGACCCGTTGAAAGGCGTCGCATAAATACTCTGTAAAACATGCTTTCTGACGATAAATTAGGTTTGAAAAATGAAGGCCTGTGTGAAGTCTGACATGAAGAGTCCAACAAAAACTAGTGGTAAAAATTGACCAAAGTGAAGAGACAAGGCCATGTGCATCTTACTCCAAGTCAAAGGAGCGGACCCTGAAGCATTGTCATATTCTGCGAGTCAGACTGAAGTATATTTGCTGCCCATAAACTAATATATCAACTGTTACATTAACAAATGTGTATATCTTTCCATTTGTCTAATTTGTTTATAAAGTTTCATTTGAAATGATTTACTTGTACCTGCTCCACACCTAGAACCCAACAAATTGTCCATTCACAGCATACACAAAGCATACAGTACATCAGTGTCAGAAATTATGATATTTACATGACTGAACAAAGTTAGGAGGCAAAAGATGATTTGTTTAGCGGGGTCCTGCAAGTGACACACCCCAATATCCATATCCAATCACTGAAGCAGTGAAATACTTAAATCTGATGACAAGCCCACACATCACAGTGGGCACGAATTGTACACAGAACAGATAGGAAGCAAAACCAGACAGTCCCTTCTGAAGCAGGTAAGGCTACATGTCAGATTAGGGCTGGTCTGCTGCTGCTGTTGGAATGTCACTGTGCTTATGCACATGCTTTTACTTGTGTGTAAATGTGCATTACTGTGCATATTTGTATATGCCTATTCAGCGGGCTGATGGCCAGGGGGATATTAATCACAGAAGTTTTTCAGGGTCCTCTAGTGCACACTCTGTCAACGTCCAGCTCTTTCTGACTGACCATTTCAGTTCGCGAGAAACTGGGGTACAGAGGTGAGCAGAGAGAGCAAAACTTTCTTCTCTCTGTCCTCCGTGATCCAAGACAAAATACGCACATATGCTGACGACATCAGTCTTTTTGCTGTAGAAAAAAAGAACAATTTGCGTCTTCTCTGCAAAGAGCCAGTTGGGGAGTCGTTCGAAGCTCACAGACCAGAGACCATGACACGGTAGGAAGGGGGCATGTGTCTGTGCCTTGGGCTGGAACCAGGGCTTCCATTAGGACTGGTGCAACTGGCGTCGACCCCTCCTATTGAGGGTAAGTAAGCATGGTGCAGGATGGGCAGCTGCAAAGACAGTCGACGCTGTATGCTGCAAACAGAAAGGGAAAGCAATCATGTCAGAGGGAACAGGACACGGATTTTAGTCCTCTGTAAGATAAGCACTATACATCCAAATGAACAGTTGACATCTAGTAAATTAATGAGAGAAGTCCAACTGTAGAGGACATGGTCTGAACCGGCTTTAATTTCACTTATACATTTTCCATTCATGATCACATTTCGCTTTCTTCCTGTACCAATAACTCATTTTCTCTGTTGTCTGACGTCATCATTAGTCGCAGGACCCCGAGCCGTTCTGACAGGCCGAGTAGCTCTGGTACCTACAGCGGCTAATGCTTCTAATGTGGCTAACGTGTAATAGTGTTGGACTTTTTTATGTGCTACTAACAAGGTTGGGAGTTCGCGTAGTCACAGCAATTTTAGTGTTATCAGTCTGTTTTTAACCACATGTTGCAAGAAAGGTTGGGAGTATCAGGTGTTGTGCGCCTTATAGTTTGTTGTTCCCTATCATGACATAGATTAAAAAATAGACCGTTCGTTTACAGTGCGCCTTATTGTTCGGTGTGCCGTGCAGTGTGGAAAAATGGTAATTTGGATCTCAGTAGTTTGCTGAAAGAGAATTGAAGGAATTTTGAAATGTGGTGTAAACATACAAACAAACCATAGTGGTTTACACATTCTATATTCTCATAGATTTGCTCAAATCAAATTTTAGACCATGTTTTTTTTTTTTTTTTGCGTCTTTGTTTCTTTAATTGTTTTCCCTTTCTGGCATTATCTTCCCACCTTTCCTTTCCTAAAGTCACTTGCAAATAAAGCAAAATGCTTTGACTGACCCAGTCAGACCTCTTCAACGATGAAGGAAAAGACTAACTTTATTTAATTTTTGGGTGTTTCATGCATGACACAGATGCTGCACGCTACATTTACATGCACTTGGTGGATGATGTTGAATATATAATGTTAAATACATTTATTGGGCTCCAACTTCTACTACTTATGACTCTTTTCTGACGTCTTTATATTTGTCTCCTCGCTCTTTTTACCTTCTCTCCTGCTACCTCTTCCCTGCATGTGATCAAACATTCATGTGCCATGGGAATAGCTCTGAGTGTTCCTTTACTTCTTTTCTCCTCCCTGTCTATTTTCAGAGCTGCTTCCCAATGCAAGCTGTAAATCACTGGTTACATAAGCCTCTGTGAGGTTCTACCTCCTCACTTTTCTGTCTAAACAGCTTCTGTCTTATTCCAGTATCTCCTCTGCTCCAACTACTGCATCTTCTTTGTCAGCTGTCCTTAATTCATTTAGCTTTAAGCTCCAACCAGTGCAGACGACTCAATAATGCATGAACCCCCACCCCCCTCCAACCCTTTGACGTTAAATCTTTTTGAATGCTGAGTAAAGTGGCATGGGCTTTTGCTGCTTTAATTGTCCAGGATATCTTCCTTTTGAAGTTGGGAAATCAAATCAGCGCCGTCCATGTGTGCTCATTTGTTAGAATAAACTCTGCATGATCCGCATTATTTTAAGAGTGTAGCCTACATGCATGCTAATATGGATATAAGTATGTTGATGGATGTGGGAGAGAGAGGTACAAAGCTAGACTATGCTTTCACACGGATCTGTTGCCAGAGCAACCGCCCGAGAGCTGCTCATGGTTGTGCTGCATGTTTTGTCACTTCTGATTAAAAAAATAAAATAAAAACTAATCTGGCAGAACAGAGAAAAGAAACAAGGAGGGAGTAGTAATGCAAAGAAAATGGGAGATCTCACTGTTCGGGCGAGTTGATATCCTCCAGGGGACCTCTGTTTATTCGAGAGGGATCCATGGAGCCCCACTGGGCTTGAGGTTTCTGCTCCAGGTGGTTCTTCAATATCGACTTCTCTCCATCTGCAAGGGAGGATGTTTTAAAAAAGTGATAATCTGTCAGAAATACTGTTATACTTTGTTTCTCAGTTTCTATGGACGCGAATGAAGCAAGCCTTCGTTTTCCCTCTAGCCTACGGCCCCTCACAACCCCAAGCTAACATTAGCGGTGCAACAAAAATGGCGAGCAATATTGGAGCTATTCCAGCTCAGACGAGGAAAACAAAGACATTCTATTCATCTGCAAGTGGATGCATCAGAATGGAGCAGAGCAGGGACCTTGTGACTTAGAGATTTTACACAACTACAGGCTTTTTCCAACTGCATTTTTTCATCTCCTCCTGATTCACAGCGATTTAAATAAAAAAATGCTTAAAAGCAATTTTAAGCTTAGTTTCCTTTATATATGTCCTCCATAATCAGAAAAATGCTACAAGAACCTGTTAAAATCACCATTTTCATTGTCTTTAACTGCAGTTTTTTCTCTTCCTACGACAATTGTGGTCACTATGCCTTAAGGAAAAACCTGAGATATTTGTAAATGTAAAAACCGCAAAGGCCAAGTCTTAACAGTTCTGAAACGTGCCACTTGTACAAACCAACTGACAGCATACTTTTATGTCAGTATCTTTCAGGACAAGGTGTCACGACTTGAGAAGCAAAACCTTTATAGGTTCTTTTACACCAGGAGGGTAAAGAAATGCTCTTTTTTAGTCCCACACTTGTCCCAGATTTGTTGAGTCTTGTTGGCCCTATTCTGTAATACCAGTGCTCCTTCTGGACATTTGGTTGAACTATAACTATTCCAGTGTTTTTAGAACAATCTAGGATTAATCAAAGCTGAGTGAGAAGCATTTTGACATTTTATTTTAATTACTTTGTTAAATACTTTGGAAATAATTGATCTCAGCCCTGAAACAGACCGGTGACCTGTTCAGAGCGTACCCCGCTTTCGCCCAACAGGGGCTGGATTGGATCCAGCAACTCCATGATCCCGACGAGGATTCAGTGGGTTCTAAAACTGGATGGATCATTTATCTTCATTACATTTGAGTAACTTAACTCAAAATAAGGAGAAAAAAAAGGCACAAGGGATCTGGAGGAGTAGCTGTAGATCTAAATAATACAAGTTAGCCTATCTAAACCTTATCAAATAACTGGCATTGAGGATTATGTGTCCGAATTTACTGACACAGTGTACTGAAGCAGATATCCATCCAATCCTTTTCCAAACCTGCTCGTACCTCTTCCGGGGTCACAGGGTTGCTAGAGCCTATCCCAGCTCAGCTCGTCAATCCATCCCAGAGAGAGATGATCACATTCATTCACACCTAGGAGGCACTTTCAGAATCACCAACTAACCTGTCAAGCATGTCTTTGGGCTGTGGGAGGAAACCTGACTGAACAGAGAAAACCTTCGCATGCACAGGAAGAAGATGCAAACTCCACACAGAAACAGGTTCAGCATGGTGTATGGACCAGGCATGTGACCTGCCGTCTTTTGGTGCATTTACACCATGAAAGTCTAGCAAATGGGATTTAAAAGAGGAAAAAAGCAAAGGATGTATTCAGACGGGAAAAGTCTGTTGGTCCGGACCGAGTCCTGAACCTTGCGTTTGGTCTGTATTCAGACTGGCGTCTACTGAAGTTTGTAACCAAAACCTACCAACTCGGTCACTCAAATGTAATTTTTGCTTGGAGAAAATTCCAGTAGTTCAGCAATTTCTGAAATTCTCTTTGCTTTGCCATTCTGATGCTCAGGTCACCAGGACCATGCCTGGTCGCTTACAGGCTTTCAACTGCTGCCATGTGATTGGCTGGGAAGATCATCAACACTGAAAAAGGGTTCCCAGTAAAGTGGTCCGGAAAGTGTCGGCTACTAACCCTGCAGCGTCTCCCTGGGCCGGCACGTTTTCAAAAAGTCATTTGGAAAAAGAGATAAAAGCAAAATGTTGCTTCTCATCTCCTGTGAGGGAAGTAATCATTGTTGTCACTCTTCTCAAGTTACAGTCACCAATTTATTCAGGCCAAGATTACTATAGATTTTCAAGACTGCAGCAAAAAACGAAAGAAATCTGTGATATGAATGACTGTTAGCCATGATAGAAATCCCCCAGAGAAAATATCGAGGTGTAGTTTTCTTCTTTTTCTTTGTCATGTGTCAGTTTGACTGTGTGGTGCTTTCTTTTGTTTCTTTTGAAAAAAACTAAATTTAGGTGATGAACTATCTATACGTCATCAATCTACGTTGGTGTGATTTGTGCAGCAGAGGCATCCATTCCAACAGTAAGTCAATGCATAGGCGCATTGAGCAACAGGCGCAGGGATCTAGCAGTACGTTTTCGACGTTGCATTGGGATGTGTAGCAAAGCTGCAGAGTTCAAATGTCTGAACTTTGGCAAAGAATTTGCATCAGCCAATCAGGAACTCAGCTTTGGGTCATGATGTGTTGACGAGTCGATCAACAAGTGGAGTTCAAACCCAACGTGGAGACGAGTCTGGTTGTTGTCGTTAGTTCTATTCCTGAACTCTATGTTGTTTTTCTTAGTTGCATTTTTTTGTCAAATAACAGAAGGACGGATATTTTTACATCAAAACTCCAGACATGATTATTCACTCTCTTTTGACAATGTAATCAGGAAAGCACGGACTGAAGCTAAAACATGTAGATTCATCTTTTTAAACCCACGTGTTTCCTTACTTAGGGGAATCTACAACCAGCAGACAGTAGTTTTAGTTACATCAGCAAATAGCAAATGGTTAAAACAAATGTAAATAATGCGCTTTGGCTTGTTTGTCTCTGACTTTTAAAAAAAGTGAAATATTTTAGTGGCAATTTAAACCGACAGCTGAATTTTGATTTGGGCGACCTGAAAAGATAAAGAGAAGGTCAACAGTCTGACAGATGGTTGCTTATGCATGAGTTTTAACTAAGATATTTATGGCTCCACGTCTCCCTCTCTATATCCAAAACCCAGTTTCATCACCAAGATACCATCAAGAATCGAACTTCAGCAACTCACGCCTTTTTTCCACAAGAAACATAACTCTGTCACGGCTCCATCCGCTCTACACGCAGGGAACAATAATTAGAAAAACGTCAGGACTGCACAGTAAAAAACACATGCAGTTGGTTATCTACTCTAGATTTTTCTCAATGGAGAAAATAGCTGCACTAGTCAGTAAACTCTCACAGATCTGCCAGCTTTTGAAAGCCCACCCCGTGCTGGCTCATGCATCATACATGCTGCACTGGTGCAGTACATCGGCCCTTCTCTGTCTGTTCTAATGCAATGTTATGCTTCTGGGTTGGAACAACTGCTGATGCAAGTAGAAGCAGCAGACTTCACAATGTCCAGGATGAAGCAGGATCAATGATAGAGCATATAGATGCAGCCCCTCTCTATGGAACAAAGACTAATGTCACTTCTACCTAATTGTTTTCTATGAACTTATTTATTATTTGTATTGTTATTTGGTGCTTGAATCTGAAATAAAACTGCTAAAAAATAAATATAATATAATATAATAATAAAATAGATAATAAATGAAAAGATAGGATGAAGCAGCTGCAATGTAGAGCTCCCATTGTTGCTAATAAAGTTCAATAGGAGTCAATTATTTTGGTTGCGTCCGAATTCCCTAAATTCGCTCACCACTTCGTGCACATTCACCATTTTTCTGGGGGGTCCAAATCTACAATTCCACAAATTCCCAGGAAATTTCCCAGAAGTCCCTGCGAAAAACCCATGAACATCGATTCTGACAAGACTGGCGAAAATAGACCACAATGCATTGCATTTGAACAATGTGTTATTTGAAAAAAAAAGTGTGTAAATATTTTTTTAATAAATCATCCGAGTTTTTAATATGAGAACACAGTGGATTCATAAATAGTTTTCATAAAATGTTCCTTTTTAAATTTTTACTTACTGTGTTGTCATATTTGTCGTTTAAAATCAAAAGAACTGCAACACGTTTTACGTTCTTCAGTAGCCCCATATGAACTTCTATGTGTATGAAAACTGTGCAAAAGTGAAACTTACTAAGCAGTTGTAAAGTGTTCAAGCATCCAACTAATCTTGAGTTATTAAAATCGGCAGAGGCGCTGGTGTGACTGTTTCACCAGCAGAAAAAAAAATCTCGACTCTGTAAAGCTCACTACATCAAAGAATTGATGGAAAATTGGAAAAGCTTTTTCAAAATTTTTTTTAATCCTTTGATGAAATCCACAAAAAGGTGCAATTTTATTATTTTTTTTGTATGAGATATAGATAGGCAGTTAGGAGATTTTTAAAGTTTTTTTCTCACAACAGCGTTAGTTTAAGATGGAAAAATATTGACGTGAATGTTCACTGGATGTTCCACTGTCTCACATTTGATCCACACATTTTTAACTTGGTGTAACTATATTTAAGATTTAATTATCAGCACATTTTACATTCTTTCAAAGCAGCAAGTAATCTTTTAAAATAGTAAAACAACAGATGATTTCTCATTTCATGGAGGCAGGCATTTGGAAATGAGCAGAAAAAAAGCCCTTCCACTGCCCCTAGTGGAATAATGATGAACTACAGGGCACACAACAGAGCAAGGGAAATTCAAAGAGTTTTTAAGGAAAGTTTGGATCATGCTGATGAGATAGGGGTGTGTCAGAAATAATACGGATGGTTATAGGGTTCAGTCATTATGGAAAGCAGCATTAATCAGCAAACAGATGTAAAGTTTCAGAAGTGGAATTGCAACAGGAAAGATAAAAACGATGCACTTTTTGTTCTCTTAAATAAAACCTATAAAGTTCTACAAAGAATGAGTGGCTGTTGTTTTAAATGTGCAACACAGTGAAAGTTTTTTTTTCCAAACATTTGCTGCAGAACAGTTACTTTCATGAAAAAGTGACTTCCACCCTGAACTTTGTTTCTCACCTTTGCCATCTGTAAAGTTGCTTATGCTGAGGATGTTGTTGGCATCTGGGTAATGGTTCTGTTTGATGAAGGGAGTTTTCTCTGGGGTGTCCTGCAGCTGCATTGTCACTTCCTCCAGCTCCTTGTCCAGCTTTTTGAACAAAAAAAAGGTTATTAGTTCTTTAAATTAGTAAAAGTAAGCAAAAACACTTTAACAGCATAGATTTTTTAAAAGGGAACATTTAAAAAAGTTATGATTTTTAAACTAAAAACAGAAGATTGATACAATTGTTTTTTTTTTTAACTAGAAGAGTTGACACACATGTCCATGTGCATCATCTGAGGGTTATTCTATTCCAGTTATGGGATAGAAAATCAAAGTGATTACTATAGAAAGGGTCCAAATGTCAGACACTGTCAAAATGAATTCACTGTCACTCTGCAATTTTATAAAATGCAGCCATAAGAAAGCACGGCAAATCACAGCAATCTCTAGAAGTGACCAGAGCTGCTTTAGACAATTATTGTAATGAGAGGTAACTGACAATCACTGATGGAAATTTCCAAGTGGAGAGCTTTCTGCTTCTGTGAAGATAGATCTTTCTTCTTTCTTTTACTGAACTGCTGCTCATCGACCGTACCTTTGATTTAATTACATCTAAAATGTCTCCTTTCTTTTCTTTGCATTAAAAACCTTTCTACCCACTCAATACATCTTCTGTCCTGCCCTTTAGAATGATTATTAGAGGCATACTGAAGAGTCAAGGGTTTGGCTCTGACCTCTGTTATCCTCATGCGAAGGCGGTGGTTATCTGTTTGAAGCCCATCCAGTCGAGATGTGTTGGCCTGGTTGACGCTGGTGACTGAGGTAGAGGTCTTCGAATCCTCTTTCTTCTGGTTCTGAGTGAACTTTAACCTTCGATTCTGAGTGGCTGCATCTGGATTTGTTCTCATGGTGATTAACTGCAAAAGGCGACAGTGGATTAGTCACAGACACTCTCATGTAAGTGTAAATCACATTGATGGAATTGGACAATCGGTGTCAAAAGGCAGTGAAAAAACTGACCTTGGGAACAAAGACCAGACAGAGGGTGATGGTGCTACAAAAGATGATCACCAGAGCCACGATGCAAAACTGCACATTAGGCTGATCCCTGGTCAGAAAAGACACTGCAGCACCAATGATGCACATGATGCCCACGTTGTAGACGCTCATTCCAATGTATTTGCTGTCATTCAGAGCGGGGATGCTCACGTTCCTGGTCTCCCATGCCAGGAAACAGCCAAACAACTGCAAGGAAGGACAACGCGAGAGATTAGAAACAAATGAAAACAGCTGAAAAGGAAACAACAATTATCTCTAGCTACAAAAATAGGGAAAAAAGACAACCGTTACAGCAGCTGCTGCATTATTCACTCTGTAACACACAAAGTGCTACTTATTTAAAAAAAGATAGTGACAGTGGAGGGGTTAAAGGAGTCATAAAGGCCTTTGCTCATCAAATATGAGTAGAGGAACATGCTAAATGTGCATTTTTGTGTTTGAAACTTTTAGCTTTAGCTTCTCTTCTTCATACATCCACATGTTGGGTTTCTGTTAATTTTCATCAACGCTTCGGCTAAAAGTCCTACTCCGATTATCTTTTGATCTATTGTAAAAGTGTTCCCAGTGGTCTTTAAATTTTAATGATGCCGTTTTAAGCTAACATAAAAAACCTGCAGTTTTCTAGGACATAGGTTCTGTAAAGTGACAGGTATTGAATAGAAATTCCCCTCTGAGATGTGAGCGGGACCGTTGGCACAGAGTGACCCTGCCCCCGAACCTTTCTGTTGCTGAGAGCTCTCTGTTTACACACTCTCCAGCTAGCTTTCAGTCCCTAACACCTCCAAGCTAATGCTACGTTAACACTGACTATACGACGAGTGTTCAATAACGCACTAAACGGGCATTCTTTAACGCACATTTAGCATATGGTGTTCACACCAGACTGTTGCTACCCGATACTAGCACATGTATCCAGATGCTAGCTCAGACGAGGTAAACGAAGGCGTAAATGACGCATCCACCGTCTACAAGTGGATTGGTCAGAATGGAGTGAAGCAGGGAGCATGCTCTTGATTCACATTGATTTGAATAAAAGCAAATCTTAGGAAAGGGTGGCAGGTCTTCAAGGTGTTCGAGTTCTACTTTTTGTTCAGTCAAGCTGGTCTCCTGTCTTGGATCTGTAGCATGGCTAGCATTAGCTGCGTTAGCATTTGCTTTAATCTTCAGTCTGATGATTACTAGGTTATTGCTTTTGTTGTGTTCACTTATTTCTCGAGTATGTCCATTTTGTCGATTAAATAGATTTTTTGTAAAACCTCTTTTACTTCTATTATTAGCTTGGAAGCTTGAACCTGCCACGCTAACAGCAGTTTCTGCTAAATCTGAGTGACTGTCAGGTCCTCAGACAAAACGTCAAATGATGCGTTGAAGTCTTTGCTTTCATTAGCCACTGGGCTTTTCTTCCAGGTCTTGAATTGCTTTTCGCAATTAATTTGTAATAGGTTTTAAGGCGGTCTAACTGCTGAGCGCCACAAGCGTGTGGCTGTGACGTTGACCCGGTTCCAGAAAAAAACCCATTCAGAGACCTTTAGGAAATAGAAATGTACACAAGAAGCAATTCATGAAATCAGAACAGAGTTCAACTGTGAGTTTATGTAGGCGTCAGATTTAGTATTATGGGCTGAAATGTCGCCTTTTCTTACCATCAGCAGTCCCTTGTAGGCATAGACTATGCCCAACCAAATGGTCATGTGGGTGTTCTCACAGTGCTCCAGGAAGGGTAGGATCGCAAGGTCACGACCTTGGGGGTCTGCCTGTTGAAAACCAAAGTAAAAGAGAACAACGTTAGACATACAGAACAATTCCCCACTACATTGTTCTGGCAGCTGGATCACATTAAAAAGACAGCACAGGTGGTTTGCTGTTGCTTCAAATGATGGGTGTGAAAGGTCTGACCTTCACGAGAGAACGTGTCCTTTCTGTCACAGTCACCGTTTGGTTTTCACTGCTCTCATGACCCTTTTTTTTAACTTTTAGATATATTCACTCTTACACATGTGGTCACAGCTTAAAAACACAGGTGACCGAATGGCCAAATGTGTATTTGTGTGAACAGACATCTCCAGTACTCTTCTCACAAGTGAACAAAACACTGACATTTTGATTTGTAAATGCACACGGCCACTGACAAATTCCTGCTAAAGATTCTTTAGATGTTTCTAAATCCGTCCGATGTCCCTGTGTTTCTCCTACTTCACCCTTACTTACCCTTGTGTGTGGTTTAAGGGTTTACTAGGACCTGACGTCGGCAACATACCCCCAGAAAAAAAATAGTGCACGAACATATGTTCCAATGTTACCCATACAGAATGTTTACAGATTTAAACATTTATGACCTTACAGACCTTAAAAATTTGGGGTTAGGGTCATATCTACACCATCAAAACACAAGCACTCTAAAAGCTAAGGACTGCTTTGGTTGTCTAGAGTTTGAAACAATATTGACACTTGTTTCCCCTCCAACGCCATGATATATGACCTGCACATCTTTCAGTGGGCTGCTCGACTTCTGATTTCCCGTCAGCTTTCTGTGCTACATTACCACGGCACAAGGGGGAGACAAAAAAAATGGCAGGAGTGGGCAGATGATGATGCACAGACGTGTCATTTTCACCCTTGTGAAGGACCAAAGTGAGTCTGCACAGCAAGAAGAAAACTATGACTCAGACTGGAGTCTGAGATTGTAATTGTGCAGCTCAATCTTTCACCAGATTGATGTACTTTTATTTTAATGGAACATTCTGCGCAGTCTGCTCAGTTCAGTCAAATCAGTTTCTGATTATGCAAAGATGGTCTCCTAATAAACTGGCAGCTGCATTATTGACCTTATATGAGAGGATTTTACATGGAGACTGGTGGAGGGGACACAGAGGTCGGCCATCTTTACATATGATGTTAGTTTTAGGAGGTCAATGCATATTTTAAAGACCAGGAACATTATTCTTTTTGATATTTCCTTTCTTTAACTTTGTAAGATGCAAAAGGTGCAAAAATATAAAATAAAACATAATTTATGTCATCATTGGTCATTTCTTAATGTTAAAAACATGTTTTTTATTGTAAGCAGTGTGAATGTTTAAAGTTTGTCTTTATTATCATGTCTTTATTGTGGATTTGTCAGGTTTTACTCTGAGTCTACAGCTCACTAACAACTTGAGAAATAAGGTTGGAGCAAAAGATAAAAGAACTAAAAAAAGCAATATTTTTTTGAATAAATATCTGCAAAAAGCAAAATATGCAAATGATTTTGCAGTTAAAAGATAGTTCCTTACCACGCTCTAGGACCTGATGGAAGGAGAGGACAACGTTCCCAACTACAGAGCAGTCAGAGGCATTTAAAACACAAGACGAAATGAAAAAGCTTGTTTTAGGGAGTCTGGCTGGAGGGCCAGCGAAAACTATAAAGCAGAGGGCCTTTCAAGAAATATGACTTTTAAATTAAAAAAGGTCTAAACTGAGGTTATTTAACAATAATAAAAACATTTATAAACAGAAGACAATCTTACACAATTATTCTTTGATTCAAAAGTTTTGTCAACATTCTGAAAAATATTTTTCTCTTAACCTTTTTACAGACTATCTCATGTAAATATTTAAAATAGGTTTTACAAATGTACATTTTATTTAAGTCTTACTCCGATCATCTCTTGATCCATTTTAAATGAATTCTCATTGGTCTTTTAATTATGATTATGCTGCTTTTAGCCAAAATTGAAATGTGACATAGTTTATGCAGAGCGGGGGGAGTCCAACATAAATTCACCTCTGAGTTGTGACTGTTGGCGATGCGTAAGCAACGGATATTTCCCATCATCCCTTTGTTTATTCTCTCCTATTAGTTTACAGCTCCTCCAAACCCAAACCTAACATCAGCGGTGCAACAAAAACGGCGAGCAATATCAGAGCTTGTGGCCCGCCGAATGTAGCGTCTACGTTCCGTCTGCAAGCTTTTTCAAACTGCATTTTTTTCGTCTGCCCCTGATTCACCGCGATTTGAATAAATGCATAGTAAGAAATGCAAATTGAATCTTAAACTCTTTACGTATGTCAACCGTCATGAGAAAAATGCTACAAGAACATGTTTAAACCCCCCCCAAAACGCCATTTTCATTGGAGTGGGTGATGTTTGTGATTCTCTATCATCCCATATTTTTACACGAAGCCTAACTTTTACCAAATAATTGCAGTCTTCCGTATGAAAGACTTGCATTCCTGCAGTTCCAACCAAACTTGTCTCACTAAGAAGTCAACGATAAGATAAAATGAGATCTAATGCTTAACAGGTTTGATTTCCTATCGCAGCTCAGCAGATGAAGCTTTCTCCTTCTGGAGAAACGCTGTCTAAGAAGTTGCCAGGCAACAGAGCTGTAGGTGGCAGGCGGCTCCAACGTTGGGGGGGTGGCAGGATGTGAGTGCCAGTTTACTGTAATTTTTCACAGGATTGGCCTTCTAACGGGATCACTCTGGGAGAGCTGCTGCACACAAAGTGCTGGCAGCTCGTCTGAGGAGTGATGGAACCAGATGAATGGAGTGATGGAAAGATGTAGAAAAGAAAGTGATTAGTCAATGGAGGAGGGAAGCAAGGAAAACGCTGGCAACGTTAAAAAAGCTTCGAAATATAGGCGGATTTTTGTAACTCCTCCCTATAGGTGGGACAGGGTGAAGCCCTGCTTTGGTTCTTGAAATAGTTACGTTTCAAAAACTGAAAATTGACAGTTTTGTTTGTAATTGCAATGCAATATTGATAAACCTTTTGTGCAAAAATAAAAGCACCCTTGAACATGCTCCGTTTGATAACTTATCCACTGCAAAAGAGCCTAAAGTCTTTTGATTTTCATACTGAACAGAATTAATGAGAAACCACAGGCTCCCTGAAAGGAAGAAAGCACCTTCCAAAACCTCAAATGAGTGATGTGTATGAGAAGAAAAATACAACTTGATTGGTGGTTCACTTGCTAATCCCTCATTAAATGCTGCCATGCCCCTTTCAAGTCATGTGAAGGCTTAAAAACGCACAATACAAAAAAAAAGGCCTCCCACATAGAAAAGCGTGCCTCTGATTTCCCCTGACTCCATCATTACAGCTGCTGGGCTTGTTTGTAGATGTGGATCTTCCTCTGACGAGCGTAAAACCAACAGGCTTTAGAAGAGCAACCATAGACAAGCCACAAATGAAGCCGGAAATGTAAAACTCCCTCATTCTCACCAGAAGCCAACTAACACGTGGGTCATTTACAGTGCCAACATTTCCCGATCATAACATGCATTAGATAACCTGGGCTCATACCCAACTGCATTATGGGTAGGATAGGTGTTGTGATAAAGATTATGTAGCGAAAGCTGTAAAAAACATTATTGTTGTTTTTAGAAAGGCAAATGATATAGCAAGTGTAGTTACTGTGTTTCCTCTAAAGATTGACAAAAAGTACATGAAGGAATACTTCTTATAATCTTTAATTTTTAAATACTTTTTCGTGCAAGTTATTTTAGTTATAAACTGACCGAGTCTCACGTTGAATGTTCAAAACATTTGCTTAACGGATTCTCCTGACCCCGCTTTCAAGAAGTAGGGGTATGGCTTCCCAACAAGCTCACTCCCGAAAGGCAAGAGTGGTTGCCATAGAAACGTTGACTGAGGCCGATCAATCACAGCTAACTGACAAAGTTGTCCTTATCACAGGGTCGCCTGAATTGACTTCATTTTGTTGGAGCCGGAAATAATTAATTTTCTATGGGTGACGTCACACTCACACGGTCCAGTTCTTATATACAGTCAATGGTTTTACCCCACCACTCACAGCTGCTGCTTTATGTCTGAGATTTTAAAGGCTAACATGCGCTAAAGTGTTCATCATTTCATAGCTTTTATAATTGGCCACTCTATTTGCAAGAGCAAATTAGCACTTTATGCACACAAATTAGCATATTATGGATGTAATTTTATAGTTAGTGCACAAATTTGTATTTCATGGCCACAACCTTGCACTTCCTTAGCATGTTATGGGCATAAATTAGCATGCTGTTGTGGTAATTTCGTACTTTGTGTGAACAAATGAACATTTTGTGGCCAAAATTAGCATTTTATTAGCATGTTGTGGGCATGTATTAGCTTTTTGCATCCAAAAATGACCTTTTTTTTCTGCTCACAAATTACCATTTCTTGAGCACAAAAAAGAATTTGAGTATAATCAGTTTGTACTACTAATTTGTAGCCACATCACTAATTTGTAGCTACAAAACGCCTTTTTGTGGCCAATTTGTGCAAATTTGTATCCACAAAATGCAAATAAATGTGCTAATTTGAAACCAGACAGTGTTAAATTGTGGCCAAAATATACTAATTAGTGGTCACAAATGATTAATTTTAGGGAACAAATAACTTTTATTTTCAATGTCATATTCAGGGCTCCGTAGATTTTAAAATATTTTGGTGACATCTAAGCCGATCTGCAATCTATGTCCCAGATTCCTTTACTTTATTTAAAATCCACACAGGTTAGCTTTAAAAAAAAAAAAAATAGGAGAGTAAAAGACAAAGTACTGGAGCAAGAGATGCAGGGAGGTGTGAGAACAGCAATCAAGGGAGGGAGCAGAATAGGGAAGAGGGTTAGGTAGGGCTGACCTACATGCAAAGGGGCACCAGTGGCAGAGCAGCAGACGCTGCTGGCGCTCAAAGCAAAGTGGGCTTCAGCCGTCCTGCTTTTTGGTAAATGTGACCACCATCTAAACGTGTGTGCATGCCTGGTCAAGAGTCTTGTGTGATTCACTCAAACATCCAGAGCATCTGATGAATGACTAGCATGTTTCACTGAAGTGCATTTTTTATGGATATTCTGGATCATTTCAGAAAAAAAAAGAAATAGAAAAAAGAAAAACAACAGAGTTATCTACCACGCTTTCACACACAAACACTCAGGCTTGTTCTGTCTTTAATCTTCCTAAAAGCACTTCCCATCTAATGAAGATTTCTTCTTACTGTAATATGCTAGTTAAGAGTTTGAGCATCTACTCCTTTTTCTTCCGTATTTCAAACAAGCCTATAATCCCATTTGAGAGCTAATCCCTTTGGTAGAATCACGGCCCGATGACCTGCTAACCCCACTGGACTATATTGGGGATGGCATAATCAAACTGTGAAGGGATTTTTCTTTTCTGTTGTTCCCCTTTTTGTGAAGAAAGGGCACTGTAACATTTTGCAAAGAATTCTGTCTTTCTCCCAGTGAGCGGCTCACCATCAGTGGCCGCAGATGGCGTGCTAAGTGTGTCTTCATGCTAGGATAACTTGATGTTAGACTGTCAATCATAAGAGGGTTTTCTGACTCATCTTACCTTAAAATCATAGAACTTGAACATGCATTTATAAGTATGGGCTTTATAGTCCCGGAAGTTTTTATTGTTTTAACTTTAGTTCCACTGTTGACATTCTGTCCAATACCGCAACTGAACTTTACAGCAGTAATGTGTTGCATATCAGTGCAAAGCCCTTATGAAAAGCTGCTTTTCTCCGCGTCTGAAACAGCTGATTCACATTGATCGCGTAAATGTCAAAGAGTGCTTTATTTCGATGTCGCCGGTGAAATCCCTGGTGTTAAAGGGTTAAAGGAAACATCAGTATGTTGTGATGACACATCTACTGTAGAGCTAGCAGTGCTGTCAACTGAGTTTACAACTTGGTCATTCATTGGAATAACTGAGTTAAATAAAAAACACAGCTGAGAGAGAAAACGAAAAAAAAAACCAAAATGAGCAAAATGTAAAATGAGTTTAGTGTTTGAACAGTTGGAATTTTCACAGCTTCAAACAAACCCAATCTTTCACCATATTTCATTACAACAAATGGTTCATTTCACCATCACGTCTAACCTTAATCTGACCTAATCCCTTTAATCTCCACGAAGCATGTTTGAAAATAGGAATTCGTTAAACAAGATTATTTTTAAAATAATCAACAATATCTCTTGGATTGAAAATCCACTATCTTTTGTCAAACATCAACAGTACACCTTACAATCTAGTTTAACTAGCCTAATTAGTTAATTATTATTAAGGTTCACAAAACTAACCCAAAATAAACTAAATGATCTAACTGACCCATGATTTGACTCTGAAAATACATAAAAACATGAGATAACAACCAATGTTCTTTTTCATCTCATAGGTAGTTTGCATTCATGTCCATGAAAAATGTGTGATCTTTTTTGGCTACACAGACCTTTCTTCTTAACGCCACAGATACTGTTTAAACTCACTAGTTATGCTTCATGTAGTGATAAAATGATTAAATATAGTGTCCATGGCACATAAAATAATATTAGAGAACACCTATAAAAAATAGTTTTAAAAATTTAGAAAAATTAACAAGTGTGACATCTGTGATTTTATGGGTCATAACTGACCCGTAACATCACAAATGTCACTTTTTTGGAGACCTTTGGAATTTACAAAGATAGTGAACATTTTTTGTTTTTTGTAGCTTTAAAATTGTTGTGTTTGAGGAATAAATGAAGGCTTGTTCCAGTAGAAAAAAGCATTTTGTACTTTTAACATACCAAAACTTGAAAAACAAGTCAATTTTGACCCCAACACTAAATAAGGATGAAATAGCAGAAGGAGCAAAATAGAAACATGGATTTCATAACAGACTTCTGCAAAAACATATGCATCATTATAAAATCATGATGGGACATACTTTCTGAGCCTGTAAGGGAGATGCCTTAACTGATTTATGGAGAGCTAAATGCATCATTGGAGGAAGCTGTAAACTCAGAACTCTGAGAGCATTAGAATATGCAAATGCTGTGGTAATGCCTGCTACTTTACTTAATTGCAAGTTAAGGCTTTTGAAATCATTGGATCTGACTGTTTTTGGCCCTGCTATTGGTGAAGATAAGTTTGTGTTGTCTCTTCAAAGCACCCATCTGCACACTGTTCTAGTTGGGGCAGCATAGTGGGAGAAACTCTTGTTTTATTGTGGACATAGCTGTGAAGGAGGTGTTGATGAAGTTTGCACATTGTCAGTGAATTCTGGACATATCTTGAGAGATGATATAAGGAGAAATGTCGAGTTAGCATTAGAGGTATGAAAGTATTTTTCTGAATGTTTAGTGTATCGCTTTTGGTTCTTATAATTTTAGTGTATGCATGCATAAGAATGTGTGAGTGCTTGAAAAAATTTAGAGGCAACTAAGGTCTATTAACACGAGTCACGTACAGTCAGTTTATCTGGAGAGAAACCAACACTTCAGTTGGCTTATTTCTGTAAAGAAAGAAATTATAAAAGCTTAAAATTGCATTTCTGACTATTTCTTTTCACAAAACATTGAGAATCAGGAGCAGATGGAAAAATGCTCTTAGAAAAAGAGTGTATTTGTGACGTAGAAAATACGCTGGGTGAGGAACAAGCTCCCTGTTCCAAGCTCTCAGCAACGGGGAGAGGAAGGGGGCGGGACTGCTTCATGAAGCAACAAATCACCATCAGTCTGAGAAAAACAACTATGTCAATCGAGAATGTGTGACAGACTGTTCTTAAATGCAATAACAGATATAAGACAATCAAAAAAATATCTTTTTTGTGCTGGTTGTGGCTCAATTCTAGGGCAAAATCCACAAACTTAACAACAACGTAGACGTTTTATTTCTCAGCCGATGATGAGCGCTAGTGCGCTGGCAGAAATTTGAACGTACCCACTACACATTAAAATATTTTTCACATCCGTCGCCTTGTTTTTGAATGACTTATCGCGTGACTTTGTTATTTGCACAATCACGATTTACTGGAAACATTGTCATTGCAAAATTGTGTTTTTATTTACATTTCTAGAAAGCGGCTTTCCTTCGAGCCAGAATCAGCAGAGTCAGGTTGATTGCATAAACGGTAGAATAGTTACCGTGGGTCAATACTTTATCTCGATGCTGCTGGCGTCATCTTCGGTGTTAAAGGGTTAAACACGTACCGCAAACGTGTAGAAATAACGGTTGACACAGCTACAGCAACATAATTCCAACCACCCCCTCCTCTACACCATGTCCTGGTATACATGTTTGGGGCAAGTGGTGACAAGACCGTGGCCGGTGAGCTACGCTGAAGGCACAAAGCGGTGTTACATGATCGGAGCATCAATAGGTGCTGGAAGGAGCTGGCACAATGAGTTCATGGCCATTGGCTTAAAATGACAGCTCTGTCAGCACCTTACAGCCTCTGAATGAAAGGAAGACACCCCCCCACAAACACACACACAAGCTTGGGTGAGTCTAACACTCCCAGGGGCTGTTTTCCACCTATAAAGCTTGACTCTAACAAACACAACACCGTATGCCTGACAACAGCAGCCAAAGCAGAAACGGCAACGTATTTTTTTACGTTTGTGATATCCCTCCACAACATACAAAGTGCTCCAAATATAGATGCATTCCAAGCAAATTTTACTTTAAACCTAAAACCTTCGTCATAATACAGCCTGCGTGTTCCCCATGGTCGACTCCTGACCGCGTGGATGGGAGAAATAACGGTGTGTCCAGTTCAGCCTGATCATTCCTCTGCTACATCAGCAGCGAGCAGGAAATCCATACAAGTTAAACAATCAATTACTACAGCTGTCACTGGTCTACCACTGTCTCCTCCCCAAGGACAGAGCTGCCACTGCCAAGAACGTGGAGGCTGCACAGATAACGCCACAGCAGGGTCCCACCTGAGATATGGAAGTGGGCTTTATTTTAGGAGGCCCATCTTAATAATTGTTGCTGAAAGAAGCAGAGTTGCAGTTTTGACATTTAGGTAAACACAGACGAGTGGGGAAAAAAAATGCCAGAATCCTCGACCTCTGTGTTGAGCAGCTCAAGTAGCTCTGTAATTTGCTTGAATGGGTTAGGTCCACTTGTCACCTCAGAGGAAATGTTTTAATAAAACACGCAGACGCTTGCAGAATAAATACAGAGATGATCAGAACACTGCTGTAGAAAGTCCAAGGTTTTTGGGATCTGACGTTGTATTTTTGTTCACGCACAGAGGAGTTGTCTGTGAATTTGCCTCTTGCCTTTGTCACATGCACCTGTATTGTGTGTGTGTAGGTGTGTGTGTGTGTCGGCCTCGTAGAAATGTTGTGGGTTTTCTGGTTCTCTGGAGGGTTGCAGGCGTCTTGCAGTTCCTTTGAGGATGGCGCGGCCACCTCAAGGGGCGCCATGAAAAGGAAACGTGTGTTTGCCGTGCGTGTGGTAAGTGTCTCGTGAAGACTAGATAAGCTGCATTCACACCGAACGTGCGGACCGCCTCTTTTTCGACACGCCTCAAATTTGCTGCTCGACGCCTGTGCAAAAATGTGCTCCTAAGCTTGACGCCCAAAACACGAGTGGGCGGAGCTACCATCAAATGGAGCGGTTATCTCATTTACAATGCCTGGAAGGCATGAATGATGTGGAGAGACCAGGTTTATTTCTCCAAAAGCCTCGGTGATCACGTCTCCATGTCTGGGTTCATGAGATCATTCACAGACTCAGGTACGAGCTTCACTCCTGCTGCAGGAGCTGCATCTGAATGACGGATCCGTGTCTCTGCGACCCAGTTTGAAGACTTTTTGTCCCACATTAGTCTGAGATGGAAAAAAATAGAATAAAATTAGAGGACCTTTTTTTTTATTAATGTCTCAATGAAAATAAGACAAATATAATTAGGATCAGGAGGCCTGAGCAGCTGCGTCCCCATTACGCAGCTGCTCTACAGCCTGCCCGGCGGCTGGCCACCAAGGACCCTGTGACAGGCTGGCAAGGCCTCCGGGGTGTACCCCACATTTTCCCACCAGTTACCAGGATGGGCTCCAGCAACCCTGAAAGGGATACGACGGGTTAAAAAAATGGATGGTTGAAAGGTTAGGACGAGAACTCTCACATCAATGCTTCACAATGGATTTGTACTTCAACAGCTGATTGAGTTATTAAACACGCCACACGCCCAAAGCTGGGTCCCTGATTTGTTTACGCGTCAACCTCGCTGAAGTTGAGATTTGGTACCGGTACTGGTTCTGGTGATGCTGTCATACGGTGCCCTTACGTCACACTCTAGTGTAGGGGTCTCCAACCCTGTACCTCAGGAGCTACTGCCCTGCTTGTTTGTAGATAACTCTGCTTCAGGAATTACTGGTCACCCGGACCAGGTGTGCTCAGTCAATCAGAATCTGGGCTCACTCAATCCGGCCAATCAGATTTAGCTGCAAGACAAGCAGCTCATGAGGAACAGGGTTGGAGACGCCTGCTGTAGTCGTTACTAAGGTGCGAGTACTGACTCTCTACTGACAGCATGCAATGCTGCACACACGCGGTGTGCAGGTGTGTGCAGCATAGGACAAACACACAAACTTGTGCCATGTGCGCATTTCAGGGGAGTTAAAAAAAAAAAGAAAAAAATCCTTTCTTCCTTTGTTTCACCTACTTCATCCTTATGTGTAAAATAATGTGCATGAACATTTGGACTCCGCAGGCTCACTGAGCAGTCTACGACCTTGGTATTTGGTGCGGACCACCTGCAGGCCCTGTGCTGTTAGCCTATTTTTCAGCTGCAGACACCTGTAAGGGTAGCTGTGACTAAGGTCTCTGCTGTGCCACTTAAAGAATAAATTAAATAAAGGGAAAACAATTTTAAATGACTCTTTCAACAAGAACCACGTTTTCGGTTCTCATGAGCGGCATTATTTCAGTGGGTTTTTATGCTTTCTGCAATCATGACATTGTTATCATGACGCATCATTATTTTCTTAGTTTGTCATATTAATACAAATTGTGATTTCCCCACAAAACAGAAAAGGACGCAGACTGTCATAAAAAACAGAGAGCTTTTCTCTGTAGTCCCCGGTCACATGAGGATGGAAGTAAGACAGTGAGATGATTATCATCATCATCATCACATAGTGCCCATTTTTGGGGCTCAGCTGGCTGAGTTTGTCTGTTGAGATCGTCCCCTGGTGCTGTATCATCTTATACGCTCGCAAACCCACCATATGAGGGCACTGCAGGTTTAGTGCTTTCTAGAGCATGCAATACTGTGATGAGTGCAATGTTGACAGCAGTAAAAACAATATTTGTTATTTTAAGACATGAAAAAAGTTCCAGATTAATCAGATTTAGAGGTTTGTCTTGATAAAAATGCAAAGAACACTGAGGAAAGTATCAAAATCAGCAAAAATGTTACACAATAAAAAGAAAAAATACAAACTAAAAAGCTTGGAAATGTTTTCAGTAGAAAATGAGATGCCTGATTTACTTGTATTTTTTTTATTATTACCACTTATTAAACCAGGATATTCCAATTGAGATTAAAAGCCTCATCTGTAAGGAAGTCCTGACCAAGAGGCAGCCAGTCATCTTACAGCTCAAAACATTAAAACACTCAGACTATAGAAACATTAAAGCATCATATTTGTCGAACATGAAAATTCTAAGCCCACTCACAAAAATAACAAATAGTATGAACAACTTGTGACGTTTTTTAGTATCGTGAAGCTTTATTTGGCTTTCTTTTCTCCACTACTTTTACGTGGTGGCAATTAAAAAGGTTTCTTTCTCCACACACTCCATTTGATCACTTCTGTTTATTGTTTATTAAATTATTTTATTTTGTGTTTGAAAAGACATTAAAATATTCAATACCAATGACCGATATTGATTACTGGTCATTTTTTATTGTAGAGATAAATATAGAGATGATTGTAGAGATGAATATAGAGATGATAATAGAGATTAATATAGAGATGATTATAGAGATGAATATAGAGATGAATAAAGAGATGATAATAGAGATGATTAAAGAGATGAATATAGAGATGATTAAAGAGATGAATATAGCGATGATTGTAGAGATGAATATAGAGATGATTGTAGAGATAAATATAGAGATGATTGTAGAGATGA
>BSAI01000106.1:4572148-4615014 GCA_036245035.1 Adrianichthys oophorus
ATTCTATTCTATTCTATTCTATTCTATTCTATTCTATTCTATTCTATTAAGCCAGATCTCTGCAGACCTATAAGGATCATAGCTAAGGGAAAACATGTTTATTTGTTGTTGTTATCAAACGTGTTTATTAACTCACAAGTCAAGTTCAGAAGTTCATTAATCTGAAACAAAGGAGTGGCAGATTGATGGTTACCACTTAAAACACGCATAGGTAATGCATTTGCAAAGGCAGGAAACATGTATAATGCAACCACACACAAACACCCAACACACACACCCACACACACGCAAGCTACCACGGTTGTAGCATGCAATTTTAATCACTACCATCTCATCATTTCCAAACGATGCTCTCCATCACATCCTCTTGCCCTTTCTCTCCTCTGTGCTTTTCCAACACCTCTTCTGTGTGGCTGCTCTGTTACTAATCCACAGTGGCACATCTCACCATTCAGATCTCATGCAGAGAAGTGATGCCTAGCGGCAGCTGATGATGTGCAGAGAAGCAATCAGACAATTTAGCACAGAAATAAACAGGCGGTTCGCAGATTCGCTATTAATGACTTATTTCCAGTTTTCACTCTAACACTTGAACTTTAACAGTCTGGGAAACTTTACTGTCAACCAAATGCCTAAGACGCAAAATTTAAATAACAAAAAACATGCAGGACTACATTTTGTAACAATGGAAGATTTGTATTTCTTGTAACAGGGGCGGAGCTACAACTTTTGATATGTGGGGGCTGAAGACTTTGCAAATGACAACAGCGGAGTGTAAGGCCGCTACAAATCAAATACCTAAATATTTTCATTATACTTGTTATTGATATTCAAACAATTCTTTTAGCTGATGTACTATTACTGCTTAAATAAGCTTGTACTGATTACTTCTCAATCTTTGTAAATAATGATACCAATTTTGACTCAAAACACAGGGGGCAAAGCTTCTTGCTGAGGCGGGCATTTACACTCTTACCTCCCAGTAGCTCTCCCCCTGCTCTGTTACTTCAGCTAAATGTAGAAATACACTAATAGCTGATAAGATGACTAAAACATTAGTAGTACTACTGCTCATATTTGAGAATATTTAACAATGTTTATTTTTACATTGATTTAGCGATTATGTTTTAAGGACAATCATTTATGACTTCAGCTTCCCTGTCGACTCCTGGTTCTTCATTGCCTCATTCAGATTTATGTGTTCATTTCATGTAGTTGATTTTACCACAGTATGTTGAAGTTTTAGCGCATAACTGAAAACATAAATTCAAGGCAGCATGCTTTGGTGTTTGGTCATCAAAAAACTCTCCATGACATCACAAACTATGATTGGACAATGTGATAAGATGTTGGAGCCAGACGTCGTCAGTAAGCAGTGATTAATCCGAGTCAATTAGTCGGAGTCCACGTTTCCATGGCAACCACTTTTACCAACCAGGAGTGAGCTTGTTGGAAGGCCACATCCCTACCACTTAAAAGCTGGCTCAGGACAATGTGTCAGTCAAACGCTTCACATGTTAAACGTGAGAACGCATACTTTTATTGCGGCATCTGATTAGCCATATTACAACTTCAATAACTTGCACTCCAGAATTTATTTTTTTTTTAATGGTATTAGCAAGAAAAAGGTATCAGAGTAAGAATGGTTATTTTGACCAATAGAAAATAGACTTTTGTTTATTTCTCAATAGAAGTCTATGGGATTTTGGCTTCTTGGAACCAGGGGGTACTTCCTGTTTGGAACCAAAGAGGGGAGGGGTCACTAAGTCCATGTTTCATATACAGTCAATGGTTTGAATCCACTTCCTACTTAATATTTTCACCTTCTGGAGAATATAGCTCCCAGACGATAACAGATTTCATGTTAGATGTTACAAAGATGAGTGTGTTACATCTACTATTCTTTATATACCATATCTCAGCACATATCAGTGAAAGGTGTCAGGGGTTTTTGCATTGTCAGATTTAAAGCAATTTGGGGATGTTACTTTTTCACATCATCATTTTATGCTTTGAAGAAGCATGTTTGTAATTGTTTCATGCTATTTTTTAAATGCATTTCGTGTGTTATTTTTGTCATCATTATTTACCAAAATGCTACCTCACAGTGACCTAAATGCAAATGCAGCAGGTGGCCGCATGGCGGCATTTGTAATTGGGAGTTGGCAGTCACCTTTTTACACGCAGCTCAATGGCCGCTGAGGTTTTAAGAAAAAATGAAAATTTTACAATGACAGCTCGATTTTTCTCTTAACGTTGACATTGGTCAGTGGCACATTTTAAATGGTGGCAATCCAGTGACAGGCAGGGATGTCGCCACTACAAAATCGGGCGGCCACAGGGCGGTGGCAGCTAGAATCACTGGCTGACAGCAGCTCTGACTGGACAATGAGTAAATGTCTTTGGACTGGAGCTGTCCATATTAAGTACCAAGTGCCCTGGACTACCAGCTGCCCGGGAGTATATAAAAGTGGGCCGCTCTGCTTACCAGATGGCCGCTTGACTGCCGTAGTTTTCATTCATGAACACGTTTTTTAAAAAAAACGGACGGCGGCATGAAATCTTGAAGATTCTGCCGACACTTCCCCATCGCGCAGCAGCGTACAGTAAATCTAACTTAAGACAAATGGAAGTCTCATAATAAAGAACAGACGGTCTACAATCTTATAAAAATTTAATTTCAAACAACGTTTGAAAGCTGTTTTTCAAACCAAAATACTGTCCAAAGCCAAACTTGAAGAGTTTTCTCATTCGTCGTGTCAAAGTTCCAAGAAAGGCAGCTGTTGCATCAAGTTTTTGCTGCAGCAATAGATTTAATTATCTGACCTTCTTGTCTTCTGGCTCTTGTGCTGCATGTCAATGGCGAGCACTAATCAGTGTCACCTTCAGCAGTAAAATAAAAAGCTTTGCAACCCCCTTAGTGCTTCCTTCTTTCTCTCATATCACCTCCATCGCCCCTAACATTGCATTATATTACATTTCCATTAATCTCGAGGATGCATTTGAGCTGATGCACTCTCACTCTCCTTGTGTCTGTTTTGTGTCTTTCCTTCCCTACCCTTACCTTCCTGCTCGTACTCTGATCTCCTCTTTCATGCCCACACTCGTGTCTGCTCTTGTTTCCTGTCAATCTTCCATTGTTCTGCTATTTTAACGCCCTTCAGTTTACTGTAAAACCTTCAGCCTGCCAAAGCAGGAAGGTCTTATGTGAAGGAACTCCATCCATTTTCTACATTCACTTATTCCAGTTCAGGGTCAAAGTTGTTGCTCAAGCCTACCCAGCTACTGTCATGCAAAGGTGGGGTACACCTGGACAGTTTGTAAATCTATCCCAAAGCTATAAAATAACGCGTCGTCCTAATTGAATATATTTGTATTTTTGGTCGTACAGCACTTTGGATATCTGCTACTTTGTAGGTGAAGCACTCAAAGAACTCAACTTGTCATCAGAGGCTGACATTGGTTGCTTATAACTGCAACCTGACTTCCAGTGCATCCTTATGGGGATTGACGCGTGCAGGTGCTTCAGGTTTTTGGTGTTGTCCGGGCCTGAGTAGACAGGAGGGGCCCAGACGTTGCCACCAAATCCCTTATTGGTCGAAGTTCAACTGGTTTAACTTTCAACGTGGGGTCAACCGGAGCGCGCTTTGTACATATAGAGCCCAAAAACTGACTTTAAAACGTGTGAGTTTCAAAACCCGCCTGAAACGCACATGAGCGCACGTTTATATTGACTTGTCATTGAAAGCGGATGCTTGAAACGATGTTGCCGAGGGTGGCTGGTGTGAATGTAGCTTTGGCAACAACACATGAGAAGCAGGATTTTAGAAAGAACGCTTTTATCCATCAGGGTTTGGGTTAGGGTATTGAATCTTAAACATTAAAGTGTTTACCTGGTCAGTTTTTGATGGTATTTGTTTTTCATATAACAAATAATATGATTGAGAAAAAAAATCATCAATAAGTAACTACAAGTAATTGGTAGTAATCGGTATGGAATTTAATCTTAAAGTGTTGGATCGACTATCACTAATATTGGTTTAGAAAGTAACTCAGAGAAAAACTAATACAAAAGCAAAAAACAAAGTCAAAAATGCATATATGATTCATTTATTATATCACAATATCTGATCCAGAAAAACAAAACAACAAAAAGGTTCTATCCAACTTGTGAATATCTGTTCTAAACTGAATATTATTATTATTATTGTTAGGAAATTAAAAAAGAATCCAGTGTACTGCAATAAAAATATGCAAATTTTGTCACCTAACTTAGACACAAAGTTTTTTGACATAGAGGCAAGGCTTTATGTAGTTTTAAAAAATTGCAGTTGATGCTTTATATAAACTATGGCACTTCATTGTATGTAAATATTTAAATTTGTGGAATTTAAAATCACTCCATGCTCAGTATAGCACTTTCCTTCAATCCACCCTTTGCAGAGAATGGAGGCTGTGAGATGCTCACACAGTCGTGCAAATCACCAAGACTGTGTGAGGTCTGTATACCCTTCTTTTGTTCTCTCCCTCCAATCCTTCTTCCCTCCAGAGGTGGTCGATGAGATGAGGCCCAGGTGGGTGGTGGTTATCCCATAATGGCCTAGTTTGCTTTGAAAAGACATTGATCTCAGCTCGCGCAGCACATGTGGCTAACAAAAAAAAAAAGAACCTCGAAGCTCATCCTAGCACTGCTTGTGCTGCATAGATAGAGCTGCAGATTTCATTGTTCTTCATTCTACCAATAAATACTTCATGAGCTTTTGTGTTTGTCATTACACATGATTGTTTGCTTCACTGTGAATGTGATTACTCCTGAATACATGTTCTACATTTGGTACAGAAGGCGATAGAACGGCATATACAGCGAGGCAAAAAAGTATTTGGCAGTCACCGTTTGGCAAGTTCTCCCACTTGGAATTGGAAATGGGAATTGGTTTATTTCAAGCAATAAAAACAAAAATCCAAAGAAGACCAACAAACATGTAAATATGCACAGTATGATCCAGCGGGTCCATTTCCATCTTCTGCCGTATGATCTATGACACTAGACAACTGCAGGGTGTAAGATGCTGGCAGGAAAAGCATTCAAAGAGCGCCACAACCAAGTGGCTGGGATAGTAAACAGGAACATGTGTGCAGAATATGGACTGGAAACCCCAAAGTCAAAATTGGAAACACCTCCGAAAGTGGTAGAATGAGAGAGCAAAGATCCTGTGGGACTCAGGATGGTAATGGCGAACCAACCAGACATTGCAGTGGTGGCTAAAGAACAGAGGAAAGCTGTTGTGGTGAATGTGGCAATACCAAGCGATGGTAACATGAAGAAGGAACATGAGAAACTGGGTTATTGAGTTCCAAACTCTCGCGTTCACGTGGAGCCACACAAGTTTCTACGACCGTTTTCTTGCTCTATATGCAAAAAAAAAAAAAATGGATCCCAAAGGTCAAATCAGTATTTGCAGTTTGTGCCTGGTCGGAATTCTCTGACACCAAATCTTTTCAGATATCGGAATAGAACTGTGAAAGAAAAAGCCTGGAGTAAGATTTGCACCGCTTTGGCATTTCACACCAAGCCTCTCCCAACTGAAGGTGGAGGACATGCGCTACATCTCAGTCCCAAAAAAGTAGTGCGAGGAACAGTGAAGATATTGGGCTGCAGGAGCCTTCAGGTCCCAGGCCTCTGGTAGACCTGAGCTTGGATCTATGGGAATTTTATCAAACCTTGATAAGATCTGGATTGAACAACAGAATTTAACTTCTTTCTTTATAATTATTGATCTCAACATTTTGGTTCATACCCTTGACTTCTATAGATCTGTCTCTGACAAATGAACCAGAACAACAACGGGATTCTGACAGGTTGCACTCTTTTTTTCAAATGCTATCCCCAACATTTCCTAAGAAAACAAAATCTGACTAAAACTGGGGTTAGATATTTCTCCCTACCTTAAATAAATCCAATTGGTTTAAAATGAGCTCAAAATGCAGTTCTGACTAAAGTTAGAGTGGAAAGAAAACTGGAAAAAGAAAACATTTTATGCAAGTCTGATTCTTGGCCATTGGTGCCTCTATGACAAGCTTGCTTTTCTGCTTTTTAGGCGCACTCTCAGGGGATGTCATCAGGCTCAATGAAGGAAAGAGAAAGAAGGAGACAAAGAATGGAGTGAGACATATTTAAAAAATCGTGTTCGCAAATAACACTATTCTACTTTTGAAACGTTTCCCTGAGGGATGACTAACAGCAGTGATCTGGCTGGATGGCAAAGGTGAGAAGTTTTTTTGAAATTCAGACACTTAAAAAAAGACAAGGAGAAGTGCAGAGAAAAATGAACTTTAAGTGAAAGAGAAGGAATGTGAGAAAACCGCATACCGTTGGGAGCACAACAGAGTGCCTCTGCAAGAGCAGATACAGGTAAAAGTAAAAAAAAAAATAAAACAGTGAGGGGGAAAAAGCTCAGGGACAGGAAAAGAAGGATCAGATGGCAACAAATACAGATACTGTAAAGAATCACCCTCTTTTAAACTAAATGTAATCTCCTTTTATACTGTCAACATCTGAAACCCCTGGAATGGTACATGATGTAAATATATACAATGGGGATAGAAAGTTTGGGCACCCCAGGTAAAATATCATATCCAGGTCCTATTATAGCTAATTTTGGACAACAACTTGATGCCATTTGTGAAAAAGTTGAAGTTAAAGAGAGGATGGCTTCTACAAATGGATAATGATCCTAAACACTCCTCAGAATCCACGCTGTCTTACATCAAGAGGTGTAAACTGCAAGTTTTGCAGTGGCCTTCCCAATCACCTGACCTCAACATCATTGAAAATCTCTGGATAGACCTGAAAAGAGCAGTGTGGAACAGACATCCCAGAAATCTCAAAGAACTGGAAGACTTTTGTAAAGATGAATGGATGAAGATACCTCAAACAAGAATTCAGAGACTCTTGGCTACAAAAAGCGTTTACAAGCTGTGATACTTACCAAGGGTTTTGGAGATTTTTCAATCTTTCCTTCGGTTCTTTATGCACAATAATCTAACATTTCACCTGGGGTGCCCAAACGTTTGATCCCCACTGTACAGGACAAGTGGCAAAAAATTCTGTTCTGTCAGTTTAGCCAGGTGTAAATTTTAAAACATCTGTTTTAAAGCGTTTCCAGTGGTCCTTTAGTTATGAGGATGACATTTTTAGCCAAAATCAAAAAAGTTGTGTTGTTTTTCTAGGACAAAGCTTCTGCAGAACAAAAGCAGTTGATTAGAAAATTGCCTCTGATTTGTAAGCAGTATTGTTGGCACAGAGTAAGCCTGTCCCCACTTCCTGTCATCCATCTGTTTACACACTCACCTGCTAGTTTATAACCTATCACACTCCCAAACTAACAGTAGTAGTGCAACAAAAATAGCGTCCAATATCAAAGCAATCCAGCCATACAGTTTTAAGCCAGATCTCAGCTCAGATGAGGAAAACAAAGATATACATGAATCTAGTCGTCCAGAAGTGGATCCATTGGAATGGAGAGGAGCAGGAAGCTTTCCTCGTTGATTGTACTACATCACACCTACAATCTTTTTCAAACTGTCTTTTTTTGTCTGCCTCTGATCCACAGCAATTTGAATAAAGAAATACTCAGAAATGCAATTTTAAGCTCAATTAAAAAAAAAAAAAAGTCCTCCATCATCAAAAACTGCAACAAGAACTTGTTAAAAACACCAAAAACGCAAATTTCATTAAACTTCATGCATTGGAGTGTAAACAGAAGGCTCTCTGCTTTGGGGAGGGGAGGAAGGGGTGGGGTTGCTCCCAGAAAATGACAGGTTTATTGATTTTTGGTTAAAAACGACATAATCATAATTAAAAGACCACTGGGAACATTTTAAAAATACATCAAAAGATGATCAGAGAGGAACTTTAAACTCATCTGTTGTTTTCTCTTTCTAAGCTAAAGATGTTGGCCCTAAATTTGTGGGATGTTTGATGCATTCGAATTGTAAATGTAAAATAAAGAACCCCAAAAATGTAGCAGTGCCCTCCTAAAATGAGTACATAATCTAGAACTGAGATCTCTTCCTCATTTGCTGATAACAAAGCTATTTATCAACATGTTCTCGTTGGAGAGGCAAAAGGACGTTTTTACATTAAGTGCAATTGTTCTTACACAATAGCAATATGTGACCAAATACACATATTCTAAACCCTGAGAGAAAACCCCTTTTCACCACATTCTGCCTTGTTTATGTACTTATGGAAATAAAAGAGTGCCATGCTTCGTTATTGTTGATGTGCGCGTGTGCATAATTAGTGTGTGTTTGTGATTCTTTGAAAATTCTTCGAAAATCCTTTCAGAAAGAACCACAACACCGGAGTGGGTGTCTGAATCCCGTTATGTTTTTCTCATGAATCAAGAGTGCCGCTCTTTGCATTATAGATGTTGAGAACTGTGGCCGTTGCCATGGTGACGCCACCCTGCAATATTCTGTTGCAGCTCGCTTGCCTGCCGATGCTTGCAGCAGCTTACAAGCTGGAAAAAAAAAAGAAAAGACAGAGGTGGGAGGGGAAGAAGACTTGAAGAGAGACTGGAGTAATGGGGTCTGCGGCAGAATCCAGCTGCATGCTAATCATCTTTTCTTGACACTTTGTCCTTTAGTATGCAGAAGTCAGTTTCAGGACCAGAAGAAAGGACATTGATGCACGGGAAAACATGCAAACGGAGGCAAAACGCCGGCTGATTGGTAGTGCTGAACACCAGCCACACACATACTTAAAACACCAAAGAGTAAGTAAAAACATAGTCTCACGTGTTTTTAGACACATTCACATGCGCCTTTACGGTAAAGCCTAATCTGGTGGCAGCCAGCAGCCCATTGACAAATGCTCAAATATTAAAGAGCAACAAAATGGATCTAATTGCTCACTGCAGCCCAGCCTTTTTAACAATATTCTCTGGATGTTTCTGGAATCAGCAGAGTGATTCCGGTTTATAAAGCTCTTCGGAAAAGAAAGACAGAATTTTACCTTGTGCTGTTGTGATTCAGTCATTATCGAATGAGGGCTCCAATTATAATCTTGGCAACTTCACCAAACGTCCCATTTTTTTTCTTAATTCAGTCTGTTTTGTTTGTGTTTTTTACATGCAGGACACTGTAAAAAGGAAGAGCAGGTGGAACTGCCAAAGACGGCAGAGGACGAGTCAAGGTCACGAGTCACGACTGCAGAAGGAGGTCGTGCAAAACTATCATTCAAGGAGCAGATTAGAAGAATGTCTGCAAAAAATAATCATTTTTAAAAACGTCCAATTCTTATCATGATCTCTTGCTATTTATGGAAAGATGTATTGTTCCAATTTTCAGAAATATCTTTATGATTTGCAATCAAGGACAATGCATGTTTTAGCTGCTGTTACTTATCCTGCCTGATTAACTTTGACCTTATTCCTGCCAAGAGAATCCGGGTGGTTTGTTAATTGTGACTCCACACAATCTACAAATATTCAAGCACAAACAATTATTACTTCGCTGTGAATAACATCTTGCTACCGCTCTCTTGTTCTGACTCGTCTATTTCTGACGTGGTTAAAGCAACAAACGTGGTTTGTCATCCCTCCCTGTGGCGCTTAAAAGCCGCTGCATTGTCAAACAACAAACCCTTGGGTCCAGCAGGTACACAAAGATGCGTTAACCACTGACAATTCTTCCATTTTCCATTGGACAGGGAGGCTTAGGTGACATAAGGATGAACAAACACAAAAGGAAATGAATGAAATGACAAAAAAACAATAGGAAAGTCAATGGAGTTCTGTTAGGACAGATCCTAAAAAAATCTTTAAAAGGTCTGTAGTAACAAAAAAATGGCCTGTGTGATAAGTGTTTAGGTAAAAAAAAAACAAAAAATGGTTATGATATGGAAATATGTAACCAACTTTGAACAAGCTAGATCTAGAAAGTTTTAGAGATAAACTGTGAACCTTTCAGTTTTTTTTATCCTTTAGTTTGAGCTGCACAAAATACTGCGAGCGGTGAGGAGAGGTCCATTCTCCGCTCCGGCAAAGCTCACCCCAGCTCCGCCGACACCCAGTCAAAGTTCGTGGACGCTTGGATCTGCTAGGCCAATGCAGAAATCTTCAACGCTGGACCACCGCTGCTTCACCAGCGTTGCACTGGCGGTAACTACATGTTGCTGGAAGAGTGTCGAGCTTTCAACCAGCGATCAATGGCAGCGATGAACTCTGCAGGTAATTGGCCAAAATACGAGGTGAAATGGACCAGGAACTCATTTGTAATTGAGCTGCCGTTTAGTTCAGACCTACATCGAATTAGCCCAAAAACTGCATCACCATGGATCATGAGAGACTTGCAATGATAGGTGTACTAGTCCATCAGCAGAATCTGAACCTCCTCAGACTCCTCAGCAACCAACGCTACATCAACGCTCGCTATAGCTCGCTACCACTAAACCAATAATAAAGCGACGCCGGCTTCAGCGGTGAATCTCTACGCCAACGCCCGTGTGTTCGTTTTTTTTTTTTTTTTCCCATTTTGTGTGCGGTAACGAGTGTCAAAATTCAAAATTCGGCCCCCCTCCCTGCCGAAGACATTTGGATTCAACCAGCCAGCGTTGACATTCTTGGGACTACCGTTACTCTTCAATGCAATGAACGTAATTCCAGCAGATTCTGAAGCGGAGAAAAGCAGCCTTACACTGATATGCAACACTTTGCATATCATTATTTTGGACTTCACTTAATTTTCTCCATCAGTTTTGCTCTGACCATCTCTTGAGATCTGGGTTTTTTTTCTTTTTGTTTTGGCCCCAAATGATAGGTTTGTAGGCCGTGGGGCAATGAAAGGCTCCAGGCCGTTCTCCCTCCGGCTCAGCTGTGAAGGTTCATTGCTGTTGGTGCTGGAAATCTGGCAGGATGAAGAGGCATTTGAAGTCTCTGCCATAACTCCAGCATGCATATTTACAATCCCAGGAGGTGTGCAGACTATGACTCTCACAGGTTTATCAGACCCTTCAGGATTTCACGATGTTGTGATCGCACCAGTTCACAAGAATTCAAAAAAATGCAGCTACTAATCTTGGACTTTGTCCCATCTTTTTTATTCCTACTGGTCAATCGCTCTCATTTTTGAACAGTTCGATCTGTCAAAATGTTTCCACCAATCGACTTTAGACGCCTAATCATAGACATCCTCAGTCTAGCCAATCCATTGTGGTTAAAGTCGCAACTTCTGATAAAATCTTTCAGTTACAACAAAAATAACAGCTAAAGATCGTGTTTAGCGATGCTGCTTCTCGTGGGATCCGATGTCAGGTAGAGTAAAAACTGCATAAAATAATGAAACCTGGAGGGCCTCATCGTTAGCATCAATGCCACCCTTTTATCTTACTGCACTACATATCCCATGGTTCATTGGGTTATCATCGCAGCATATTTTACTGCTACTTTAACTGTCGCAAAATACAACAAAGGCAAATATCAAACAGTCACTTCTAGGAGTTTGCACATTTTCTTGTGACGTTTGTGTTGGAGACAAAAACTTTTCAACCATGAAGCAAATGTGGAGAATGGCTGTAAGACTTGGACAAAATCTGCAGGCATTTGAATCAATTCATCATGTGTGGGTTTGAAAATATTTAGTGTTCAGAGTTTTTAGGTGAAATGAGCTCATTTAATGTCATAGGAATTAAAGTCCAGATTTTATAATGGCACACTAAGTCATCTTAACAGAAGACCTAAAGAGCTGTTGATTAAAATGTGGAAACAAATCATTAATAGTACAACTTAAACAACTATAATCAATTCAAATTGTTTTATTAACAATCCAATACAAGTGTTTGGTCGAACTGATCTGTTGTTTTTTAAACAATGTTTGTGTTGAATGATCAATTGAATTTCAGACATGGCATTTTTGAAAAACAATGAAGTTAAGTTCCAAACAAAGTATTAATAAAAGAAAAGAAAAATAATGTGACTTACAGATACATTTAACTACAAACAAAACGAAACTGAAAAGAAAAACTTTTTTTCATGAAAAAAAATATTACATTAATTTTTTTATTGCAACAAAAAAATTGCAATATGCCATTTTTTTCTCTAGTAACAATTGAACTTATAAACGTGATTAACATATGATAAACATATTATGATAAATTAAAAATAAATGATAAATTACATTTTTAATGTAAATGTATCAAGCATGCTGCAAATATATACTTGTTTAAAAGTTGCTCATGCACAAACAGGAAAATAAATAAATTCATAAATCACTTTTTGAAAATTACTATCATCAATGTTTGTTTTTTGTGAAATTTTCAGCTAAAATTCAGCTAAAATAAATTAGTGGCAGGAAAGAAAACAACTGCTTTAAAAGTTGTACAGGTCTTTGTTGAACAAATCTTAAGATGAAAATTATTATGGAAAAATAACTTCGGAGTATAGGAAAAACAGATACAAATTCTTAAAAAAAATCATTATGAATTACGGAACCTTCCGTTATATTTTGTGGAAGTGTTGATCTGAGATTTGATCAAATCTTAAAAAATAAGTAAATAAAAGCCAGTTAAAAGCAATGTGTGAAACAGAGTCAGGCTCACTTCTCCCTTTTCGTAGCAAACAGACAAATAGGAAATTCATCCAGAAAGATTCAAAGATGTGTTTATAAAAATGACACTTAAAAAACTTGCCATTCAATTTCAAACTATTTTTTTCTTTGCTGTAAGATTCTTGAGGTTCCTTAAATGGAAACTCACTTAAAAGTCTGTGAGTTACACAGGAATTTCCACTTTAGAAGTGACCAAATAAGTAAAATATTCTACAGATTCTCGGCTGAAACAAAATGTCTCTTTCCTGTTAGATGTTGCACCAAAAAAAAAAAAAAACACACAATACCAGAGTCTACTGTGACTGACATGAATACAAAACATCTGACCCAGTAAGACTGCTCACAGTTTGCCGAGCTAAAGCGCCAGGATTATTCAAACACTCTCCAGCTTAGTTGCTGTCAGATTTGTGGAAACTGGTGCTTGTGTGGTCGGGACTTGAAATTCACACAACCATGAATACTTGCATTGATGTTCTTGTGAATTCTTTACATTATTTTCATAGAAAATGTTTTAAACCAAAAACTCATTTCTCTTAAATAATATTTTTTGTATTCAGTGGATCATGTATAAAACCAGGAAACAAATTTTTTTACAGAAGTTTCAATGAGCTGCTGATTCTCGAGCAGTAGAAATTAAATATATGACCTCTATTAATCGGAATGAATAATTGTTATTCTCCCTTTATGTCAAAAAAGCACAACGCAATTATCAATCAACAAAGTTTATGAGAAATTCTTGGTTTGACAAATAAATTATGCTTTACTACGAAAACTATTATTTACTGTAATTTCTGCATTAAAAGATGCACATAAATGCCGTCTTTTTTTTCAAAAAACGACAGAATACCTTATAATCTGGAGCGCCTTATGAATGGATTGTTTTGTGATTGTCGAAGCGATTTTGTGAGGTACACAGTGCTCTGCCAAAATGTTTATTTTATGAGTTACAAACAAGGCTGGGTGTTCTGTCAGTTCTTTTTTTTTTTACGTGTTTCTTACGAAGTTGGGGGTTAGCATAGTCACAATAACGTTTGTTTTAGCGGTGTCAGTCTGTTTCTTCCCGTATTACTAACAAGGTTGTGTGTTAGCGTAGTAACATCTGACTGACGGATTTATCTCTGACTCTTTTGGCTCGCTTACTGCGCATTATATAGGACATAAGTTTGAAAATAGACCATTCATTAACTTATAACCTTATAATCCAGTGCGCCCTATAGTGCAAAAAGTCCAGTCTGTCACTGAGTAAATAGATGTATTTATTAAGCCTATTTAATTTAGGACAGAATGTAATCCACATTAACCCCTAAAACACGGAACTTTCTTTTTTACTTGTTGCAAGTTATGCTTTATACATAGACATTAAAATCAAGAATTTCAGCACTACGTCACCACTGCTAGAATTACGGTAGTCTTCAGGTTTTATCAGTGTTGCCTGATTTCTTTCAGAGTACAGTATTCCCTCGTAATATCCGCATTCATCTCTTTGTGGTCTCGATGTTTCATTGATGTTGTTCAGTGCAATTTTACAAGTTTTTATTTTTTTATTTTTACAGTAAACTGTGTTCTATGACCTGATTGGCTGGAAACCTTGTCAATCAATCTTTTCTGTGCTGTGTCTCTATAGAAAAGGCGGGTTCTGGTCTGGAGAATAGTGGTGTAAAGTGTTGGATATCAGCGTAAAGACCCTTTTCTTTGCCTCAGTATCAGCTGATTTAAGTAGATGGCATAGGCACTTCACTGCTGCTAAATGTTGTGGATAAGCTGGAATTACGTTAATTTTGTAAACGGTTGAAGAATTACGGTAGTCGAAGGAATGTAATCACTGGAGCTTAAGGCTTAAGGTAGGTTCAAGGTAGAAACACACTATATAAGTACAAGTATAAGCCATGTGTCAGTGATGTCTAAGCCAACAGGACACATTGATGACCATTAAAAAAATGCTTTGCTTTGAGAATCACAGTTTTTGCTTGTCATCAATGAGGCCATGTTAATCATTTTTAAAACACCATTCAGCCAAAACAGCATGATGCCATGCCTCTTCAACAGTGGACCTTGCCAGTGACTTATATCCAAATTGGCAACGGAACAACAATGGAACAAGCACAGGGGGCAGCAACGGCTCACACACTGACCTGAAAATAACAAGGACACCACAGAAGCCCGGGACACGGCTCAAGGCGCAAATGTTGTTTTATAGCCCCAGAAATTACAGCAAGTTTTCGCAGTAGTTTCGGCGCTTTGATTGCCCCAGTTGAGGCAAGCAATGTCGGCGTGACAAAAATGGCAAAGTGGAACAGAAATTATATAGAATTAGGAGAATTTTCACTGACCTCCAAGCTGTATTCTTCTACAGTCCTCCTAAGCGGATCTACAATCTGCCAGCAGATGAGAATGCATAAGTCTATCAACAGCATCCCTCCAACAATGATCAGCAGCTTTTGGTCCTTTATGATCTGGAGAAGAAAAAGACACAAAATTATTGCATTTTCCAACACCTGTTGATATTTGTTCAAATCCATTTGTAATGATTTCAAATGACTTTTTTTAAGAATACTGCCTGTGATTAACCACTAATCTTTTTATGTGTATTTTCCTACATCTGAATAGACACACATTCAATCTGTATGTACAAAAGTGTCCAAAATGATTCATTTACCCTTTTTCAAAAACCTTAAATATCCAACATATTTTAGTAACATATGCAGCCTTTTAATGCCAGGACATCAGCACTGGTTTTACACTTTTTATGTGAGGATCTGAAAAAGATCCATCAAACAGAAGGCAAAGCTGTCAAGCGTTAAAAGCCCCCTTTTTTTATATCTTAAACTCAGAGGGATGAAAGCCATGACCTCTTTGTGATCTTGATTTATTACAGCGTTTGACTGTCTAGAAGCACGGATCAAAGCAAAGGTCAGAGAAAATGGGGCGAGCCCTGAGAGAATCGCAAAGCCCTGATGCAACTCGCACAGGTGTCTATTCCCTCAGTGCACAGAAGAGTTCATTCTAATGCTATTCGATATCGTTTACGCTGAGCAAAGAAGCTAAAATTACTTATTAGAGATTATTAGGTAAACAACAAATAGTTCTAAACCTTTTCCAAAGCCTGTTTAGGTCTTTATGACAGGATATTATGTCCACCATAAAATAAAAAAAATTACGAGAAGAAAGTCGGAAGTTATGAGAAAAAAAGTCGTAATTTTACAAGAAAAATCTCATAGATTTATGAGTAAGAGTCAATATTTTACGGTAATAGAGGTTTTTATTTTCTGAATTGAGATTAAAGTAATCAATCTACGAGTCAAAAGGCTTTTTACCAAGAAAAATATGAACAACAAAAAAAAAAACTAATTTCGTATTTCAGTATCAGAGATGTAGATCACAATGTAAGTGGTTATTTCAGCATTAGTTTCACAAATAGCAAATACGAAGTTTTTTAGTGACTTGTTATAAGTATAAGGACAAACTGGGTCTCTTCAGATGAGGATTATTGACCAATAAGAAGTGGATTTCTGGCAGAACTTATAGTTGTAGAGATCCAAATCGTTCATAGATTCCTATAATAAACTAAAGCCTTATTGGATCATCTTTAACAGCGGCATTGATGGATTTAGTCATCATGTAGTGTGGATGGAGGTTTACACAACCAACTGTATTTGTGAACTTGTAAAATTAAGACTTTTTTCTCATTCATTTACAAGTTTATTCTTTTAAAATGAAAACTGTTTTCTCATTAATTTAGAAGTTTATTCTTGTAAGACTATGACTTTATTCTCATAAATGTACAAGTTTATTCTTTTAAAATTAACAATTTTATGCCAGATGCCCTTCCCGACACAACGCTGTTGTTTTTAAGGCATGGAGAGATAGGCAGCAATGAGAAGGGTTTTGTCTAAGGACCCACACTGGATATTTTTTTTGGCTCATTGTGCCCTTGGGAAGTGAAAAACAGTCCATAAAATCAAATAAAAGCATGGGAAGATGTAAAAAAGACTTAAAAGCTAAGCAATACAGAGAAGTGTAATTCTTTTCTTAAAACCCCCTACAGTAGATGAAGCCCTCACATCCTTAGGCAGGCCGTTTGAAAGGTGAGGCCCAACAATCAAAAACACAACATGAATTATACAATGGCTAAAGAAAAAAAACTCACATCGCTCTTTAAAATAAATAGACATTTCTTTAGAAAACAGCATAATTCTGTAAAGTTTACAAAAGTGCTCAGATTTGTTACTCAGCCAACAGTTTTCTTATTGAATTACTAAGTATTTACTCTACTTACCAGAAGTGTCGCGTTTTCTTACATAGTATTTAGATTCTCTTCTGTAGCTGATTCATTCATTCATTTATTTTCTAAACCCGCTTTGTCCCTTTCGGGTCACGGGGGTGCTGGAGTCTGACCCGGCCACTCGTGGGCAAACACAGGGTATACCCTGGACAGCTCTCCAGTCTGTCACAGGGCCGCAATCACACACCCATGAACACTCGCGTTCACACCTAGGGACAATTTAGAGTCCCCAATTAACCTCTGAAGCATGTTTTTGGATGGTGGGAGGAAGCCGGAGTCCCCGGAGAAAACCCAGTCATGCACAGGGAGAACATGCAAACTCCACACAGAAAGGTCCCCCAGAAATAAATAACTAGTAAAGGAGTAACAATTGAAGCCCACCAACTATAACCCTGTTCCAACTCATCCATCATTTACAATCTTTGCTCTCCCAGATCAGATACGATGCAGAGAAGAGTGAGAGAAGAAGGATGGATGCAGCACCAGCCTTCCAATTTGAAGAAAAGATGGCAAACACTTGTGTCTGCTGTTCCCTTGACAGTAGTTGGCAGACATTTCAGTGGAGAAACACCAAGTATCAGTCGGCTGATGCCAAAGCACCTGCACTCAATCAGCCTGGATGAATTCAGTCCAACACAACAGACCCAAGCCATGAGCCAACATAACATACATCTTGGTACTTAAGACCCAACCCAATAAAAAACGTGTTTTGGGTGTTTTTAACATGTTCTTGTGGCATTTTTCTAATGGTGGAAGACATATGTAAAAAAAATTATCTTAAAATTGCATTTCTGAGTATTTTTTAATTCAAATCATTGTGAATCAGACAAAAAATGTCATCTAAAAAAAGTTTTTATTTGTGTTGTGGAAAATAACATGTGCAGGCTACAACGTCCCCGCTTCCGCCCCATTCTGATGAGCTAGAATCTGTCTCAAAGCTGTGTGGCTTGATTGCTCCAATATTGGAGCATGTGTAAACAGAGAGCTCTCAGCAACAGGGAGGGGAGGAGGGTCAGGCTTGCTCCGCACCAATAGTCCCAACTACAACTGCATTTGGTGAATTTCTAATGAACTATTGCCGCTCTGCAGAAAGTTTCCTAGAAAACAACAAAGTTTATTCAGTTTTTTGGCTAAAAACGGCCTAATCACAACTAAAATACTACTGGGAACGCTTTTACAAGAGATCAAAAGATGATGGGTGGGACTCTTAAGGACTAAGCTATGCTGTGGAAGGGAAGTTCGCTATTAGCAGGTTGATTTTGTATTTGTTTGCAAGGCAGAATAAGGCAGGAGGAAAGGGCTGAAGATAACTGTATATGAGAACTGGACTGAGTGACCCCTCCCCACTGGCGTTTTCAAAAAGGAAGTACCCGCTGGTTCCAAAATGTCCCATAGACTTCAATCAGAGGCCTCAATGAAAGTAGGTGGTCTTCAAAAATATTCAAAATGTTTTATTGACAGATACTCCCAAGCCCATTTTCTTTCAAGCTTTCTCCTGATTGGCGAGAGTGGTTGCCATGGAAATGCTGGATGAGATTGACTCGGTCCAATCACGGCATCCGGTTCCAACATGCCGGCATCCATATCATGAGAAAAGGCGACCGACCTGACTTTCTGGTTCAAAATATATGTAAAGCATTTTCTATGGTGGACATCACACTCATTCAGTCCAGTTCTCGTATACAGTCAATGACTGAAACCCAACATACATAAAGTTAAACATAAGAGAGATCAAACTTGCCAGGTGTTTTTTAGTTTGTTTGAAGAAAATGGGTATTAGGATTAAACTTACTTCTTGACTTTTTTCTTATTGTCCTAAATTGACATTAATTATGACAGTATTTACTTTTCTTTCTCCTTTTAAGCATGGCCTCCACCTTCTTTCCTCCCACTTTCCATCATTTGGTTACTATACTTCCCTCCGTCCATCCAGCCTTTTATTTTCATTTGAACGACTGAATCATCCCCCTTTCTTGCCTCCCTTTCTTCTTTCTGGGAGTCCACCCACATTCCCTCCGACATGAAAAAGGGTAAAGAAGCAAAAGGGAAGAAAAGGTCTAAAAATACAACCCGGTTACCACTGTCTAGAATTGTGCCAGTGAAACAGATGGTGTCAAATATTTAAAAAGCAATTTGTACTGCTAGATCTGTCTTTTAGGAGAGACTTTCAAAGCAGGTGCCAAGGCTTCCAGTTTTTCCGAGTGTTACGAGGCACAAGTCTGAGCGCAGTCACCGCACACGTGTGAAGGTTTCGTAACACGTGAGCCTCCAGGATAAGACAGAAGAACATTGCCTGGGATTGGGTTGCCACAGATTTAAATTTTCTTCCTTCTTTTTGAATTTGTCTTGAATTTGAAAGTTTTATAAATGATCGGTACGTTTTCTTTTAAAGCTAAAATTTGTGTTTTTTTCAGTAGAATCCTCAAACATAGGAAAAACTGAGGAAAACTGCTTTGAATTCGTTTTCACCTGCCTCTCATTTTAACCCGAACAGTACTTGTAGTTTCATACAAACGTTATTTTTCAAAACTTTCCACACATTTTTTGCACGTTTTGGTACATATTCCTAAAAAATACCAGTAAAGGGATAAGCTTGTGTGAAAAAGAAAGTATTTTTCAAGTACTGGTCACAGTTATAAAAAGTTTAGGTACTTAGTTAAGATCTGTAGCGTCACGATGTGTGAACGTGGATTGTTTCTGCTGCATCCTGTGACGCCCACTACATCAAAATAATTTACAGAAAATTCAAATTTAGTGTTTAAAAAACACTTTAAATATCATCGGTCTCAAATTTGATCCACACATTTTTTAACATGGTGGAACTGCATTATAAAGAACTGATATAAACTAATTTTGGATTACTTCAACACAATAGTCACTTTAAAAATTCAATACCAATAGATGATTTACTCTCACCATAAAGTTCACAAAATTAGTAAATTACATTTCATGGAAATGAGCACGAAAAGTTCTACTGCCCCTAGTGGAATGATGGTGAACTACAGGGCAGAAAACATGGACCCAATTTTATAGCATGATATTTTATGGAAAGTTTGGATCATGCTAAGGAGATAGGAGGCTCAGAAGTGTGTATGTCAAATATTATACGAATTGTTATTTTGGGGTCAATAATTGAGTGAGGAATTTTTTAAATACCTTCTTTTTCATCTTCACATTTTTGAAGATAGCATGAACCCTCCAAGTCTTGGCAAACATGGCGCCAAAAGCAGTTGTGTATCCGACAATGAGGATCCATGTACGAACCTGTTTAAGAGAATAGATAAAAATGTCATATTACGATCAAGCTTAACTCATTAAACCTGACATGAATCGCAAGATTAGCTCATAGCAAACAGAACTGTGAAGCATTTAGGAAGATTTGTTATTTCACTTTCCACCTTAAGGCCCATTCTGGTGACAATGTCACATTACGGTAATGTGTCATAAAAGTGACCATACCTGTGTAAAACTCAACCTAAATGCACTTTTAAAAATTGACCTTTTTAGAATGAGAAAACAACAGACATCAGCATCTGCTTTAAAATAGGCTTCAGCTACAGTCAAAAGCATCTAATTCCCCAAAAAAATTTATACTGAAAAAAGTCCTTGCTATTAGTAACTGACAATGCATGTTTAAAGCCAACACTAACTTACAAAACTAATCTGCCTTCTAAACATTGAATGTATGTTTAGTATGAATGTTCCTTCATTATAACATAGACAATTTTTCACAGTTCAGTGTTCAGTCATTACAGCACTTTGAGAGCAAAAATTCCCAAAATGCACTGCTGTTTTACATATTTTAAACAGGAGATGCTAAATTTCTAATGAGACGAAGCTCCACATGCAGTGGTCCCTCGTTTATGGTGGGAGTTACCTTCTAAAAATAGATAGACGCAACCAGCCAGTTAGTAATCTTTCATTTTTACCACAATTATAGATATTTAAGGCTGTGAAACCCCTCATTACACAACTTGTACACTTTTCTCAGGCAGACAAGAACATTTTCACACTTTTCTCCCTTGTTTAAGCTCTCAACGTTTGTAGAAAAATAAGTCCAGATTTATAGAATGAAACAAAGATCAGCTTGTGGTCATAGATTTACGTGAATTTGGCACAGAACACACACCGCTGTTGAAAAACAGAAAAGAAAAGCATAAAAATGGCACTATATAAAAAAATAAAAATAAAAAATCGCAAAAACAGCGAGACTGCGAAAGGTGAACTACGATACAGCAAGCGACCACTGTACAACATAAACTCAAAAGGCAAAGATATGAATTATATTTTTTAATATTTTCTTTGTATGACACTTTTAACTGTTTTTACTATTGAGAACAGCACAGAGAAGCTCCCTTCAAAATAAAATGAATGTGTTAAAAAGGATCTTATTTAAAATAAAAATCCAAATCAAACACGGCATTTTCTGTCTTTATGATTTTGGTGCGTCCATCCTTTTTCTTCTTTTACAATCAAAAATAAATATGACCACACTGATTTAGAATCCAATTTTTTAAATAGGTCTATATGCTTTAAGCTTGTTCTGGTTAGTAACCACTCCTACCACTATTTTTCTCAGTTATCTGACATGTTAAAATTCTAAATTCAAATAAAAAAGCTTAATGAACTACATTAAATTAATGAAAAATCCTTTAATTATTGAAATTGTTAGCATTTTTCTTCATAGCCAAAGAGCCAGAGGGATGAAGAAGTGGCTCCAGACCCTCGGCATACACAGAACTGAGCATCTCGATGCTGCGAAGAGGTGACCAAACAGAGGATTAAAGAAAAAATGAAACTCCAACTTTTTAAGGTCACACAACCCCTGCTATTTTATCTCGGAGCTTGAGGTGTCTGACATCACTTAGCTGTGCTTGTGCAGGATGTGTCTCTGCATATGGTCAAGTTTGATCTCAGGGGAAAGCAGCTATCCTTGTAATCAAAACTCTTTAATTAATCCAGTGTCTACACAGTCACAGAGTAAATGCTACCTGAGGGGGAGAGACTTGATGTGCTCATGCTAGAGACTTGCAGGCAGATTCATTCAGTGCCATCCAGGTCACAAAGTTTGTGGTAATAACCATCATACTGTCATATCGTGCAGGGATGTTTTACATGTAAAAGAAAACTCATTATTTTTGTTGAAATCTACATCATATAGATGAAAAAAGGAAAAAAAATCAAATTTATTACCACTAACTGATGTTTTAAAATCAAACCTGGGGTTTAATTTTCATATTTGATGTTATTAAAAGGTGTCCCAGGACTTACGGTGCAGAGGGTCTCAAACACTCGTTCTGAAACGAATCCGCCATCCAGACCAAAGAGGAAGATGGAAGCATAAGAGAGCATGCCTCCTAAGATGATCAAGTTGTTCATGTAAGGGCTGGACATCTTGATGAGTCTGAAAACAAACGTCATTTAAACATCAAATTCTCCCTAAGCATTTTTACTATGGATTCAAATCGTGTTTTTTTTTTAACATGTTCTTCCTGCATTTGTCTGATAATGGAGGACATATATTAAAAAAATTTAATTGCAATTCTGAGTATATTGGCTAAAAACAGCATAATCATAATTAAACACTTTTAAATAGCAAACAAGATGATTGGAGTGGGTTTTTAACAGCTGATGACTCACTTCTTCCCTGCACTGTACATTTTTAAATATGTCCTTCCTTAACCAGCGTCCTCTGTAACGGTGAGGGTAACCCCTTCCCCGTGCTAACCTGTGGTTTCGGTTTTTGATGTTGAAGAAGAGAAAGGCTCCAGCCATGAGCATGCCCAGTATGGTGATGGTGGACAAGATGCTGTAGAGTGGCACGTTGATGTGGCGCCGTTGTGGACGCACGATTGTGCGATCCTTTGGCGGCTCCACACCTACAAGTCAGAGCATTCAAAAAAGAAATACATCAGTTAAAAAAAATAAAAGATTTCATTTCAAAGTACTTTTCCTTCAAATGCTGCCAAACCATGTACTTGCTGAACATCTGAACTTTTCCCAGGTTTATTACTCTGTTCCTCTCGGATTATTTAGTAAGCTATTCAAAATCAATTTCTTGGTCCTTGCTTCCTTTAGCTGAATATTTCTGCTGGCAGTGGTTCAGTCGTGGGTCAGCCTTGAACTGTCTTAAATTCTACTCTCTTTTTCTCATTAATATCCCAACTAATAGCAATAGCACCACCTCATATATTGATCTCTACTGTGTCGAGAGACGTAAAAACTATTCTCCTTTTGGTTTGAGACAAAAAAAAAAGAAAGAAAAAAATGGAGCAACGATGATGAGAAATGGGGACAGGCCAACTAAAGTTGAAAAATGGATTGGTGAATAATTCAGCCGAAGGAGGGCAGTCTAAAGTTTAGTCAGTGTGGATGTGTGTGTTGGAGTTTGAGTACGTAGAGAAAGGGAATCTGTTCAAATGTGGGCTTAAAGAAATGCACTTCTCATGAGTAAAAACTTCAACAGCTAAAGTACTTTCACAGAGAACTACTATGTTTCTTCAAAATACTTTTCTAAACTGACTCTGTAGATATTCCATCATACTAATCAGACCAGGAAAACAGTGAACTTCTGTGTTGAGAATGATCATAAAAGATCATAAATGATCATAAAAGTTTCAATATCATTATTTCATATATGTTAACTGCAAACATCTTTACATAACAATGAGCAGAGAATTTTATGTAAAGTGCCCCTTACTAGTAGAGGCAAGACGACAGTCAAAACGTGGGATTGGAACCCTCAAACATCTGCTCAACCCACTGACCTACAGCCAGTCAAATGATTTTTAGTATTCTCCGTATTGATAAGCGGACATGGTGCATGGTGGCGCAGTGGTTAGCGCTCCTGCCTCACAGCGTGAAGGTTCCCGGTTCAAGTCCTGGCTGGGGGACCTTTCTGTGTGGAGTTTGCATGTTCTCTCCGTGCATGCGTGGGTTTTCTCCGGGGACTCCGGCTTCCTCCCACCGTCCAAAAACATTCTTCACAGGTTAATTGGTCACTCTAAATTGTCCCTAGGTGTGAATGTGAGTGTGTGTGTGATTGTGGCCCCTGCGACAGACTGGCGACCAGTCCAGGGGTGTACCCTGCCTTCGCCCATGAGTAGCCGGGTTAGGCTCCGGCAACCCCGTGACCCCGAAAGGGATAAAGCGGATTGGAAAATGAATGAATGATAAGCGGACAGGCACAATCCTTTTCCGCCCGTCACACCGTCCTGCGAGGTCGTGACCAAAGTGATTTGAGCACTTTGTGAACGCGTAGAAGTGAAAAACAGGCTGTTAGTCACAGCAGGACAACTGTCAGTCAACTGATTCTGCAACCCTGACTGAGTGTTCAAGTCCACAGTGATTTACTGCTGCAACATCCAGCTTTGATCTGACTAAATCGCCAAAATGCAACAGCAGCTCTTTTTGTCCTCTTTCAAAATTTGAGCTTAGTTAGTTTCATAGCATAAACTTTTTTACGTGCACTTTTTTTTTTTAATTCCAGCGCTTTGGTGACAGCCCAGAAAAACAAAGAGATATTAGAAATGAAAACATATATTGTTAGAATCTTATAACTTTTTACAAGTCTTTTCGACACATCCGCACCCCCCTTACATTAATTAGAAAATGGATGTCATCAAGGCTTTCTTACCCTGGAATTTGATGGCATTGTTGATGAGGTCCAGTACATCAGCAATCGCATTGTACTCGCCCACCTTCACCTCCCGACCCTCTGTAAAAACAAAAACAAACCAAATGGAGACACAACAGCACTACAATTGTCAAAGTCATGGCATACGGTTTGGAGGGGTTAAACCCAATGAGGAATCTTCAGGAAGTCATTGTTACATCTCTATTGTGGGGAAAAGGTCGACACATCAGATCACTGACACGGCGATTCATTTTAGTGCCGTTCTTTGAGTTATGCTGCGTACAAACTGGGCATTTGATGAGAGCGGGTTTCTTAAACGCGCTTTTAGCATATGCTAGCATTGCTATCCGCCCCCTACAGCTGAAAGAGGCTTGGTGCAAAAAGTCGAAGCGGTGTAAATCTCACAAATCCTGCTCCAGGCGTTTTCTTTCTCAGCTCTGTTCCGATACATGAAAGACTTGGAGTCATAGAATTCCAGCCGGACACAAACCGCAATAATTCATTTCTCCTCCATGATCACTTTTCAAATGGTGGCACTCCTGCGAACGAAAGGGGACGCCATCCATATGTCACTACCAAATCAGGTCCTTGATTTGTTCAACGCTCCATGGCGTACTGGTCATAGTTTTGAATGTAGAGCCTGAAAATGGACTTTGAAAATTCCGTAGCGATAGGAGTTTTGAACGCAAAAGCCTAAAACATGCATATACACAAGTTTACATAGACTTTTTATTGGGAGCAGTCGCTCAAATGCAGGTTTCTGAGTATGTAAACGTAGCTTTACGCATCGATTCGTCGGAAAGACACAAATCTACGTTTTGGGACTTTTTATTCCAAATTCAGCTCTTCCCATTACATATTCCAAATTTTAGCAGAATTAACAAAAAAACATGTAATTTGTTGTTACCAGCAGAAAAAATTGAATCACAGCTGAATTTATTTTTTATTGCATTAAAAGATATTCTCCATTTGCTTATTTAAATTAATCCAAGGACATGTGTTCGGGATTAGTTGGCAGATGCTGATCTTTAAATCCCACTCTGCATTGTCTGAAGACTGTAAAATATACTGATTGTAGCGAACACCAAGTAAATATCGCTCTCTCTGGAGCTCTGCTTCAAACACAGCTATTTAAAAGTTTGGATTTTTTTTTTTTTTCCTCTTTGAGCGTCAGTCTCTGGTGTAATTTTAGGGTTATCGTGACCTTGTCAGACAAAAACGAGCATTCACAGGTAACAATGGATTGCTCAGAGTTTAGAGCAAGGAGGTGGATAAAAGGGAAAGAATCTTCTAGATTTTTTTTTAGCATTTGGCACAACCTGATTTTTTTTTTTTTGGGCTTGTACAAATCTATTCCATTATCACTCCCACAGGCCCACTGGACTCTGGTCTTAGACAGCCTTCTCAATAGACATTATCATCAGTGCTGTCAGTATGACAGGGACACTGCCCCCCCCCCCACCTCCTTATTTGATCCAATGTTCAAAGCTTTAAAGATAAAAAAAAAAAAAAAACTCACAGCACGTAACCATCTCAGTCCTGTAAAGGAAATACAGCCAGAATATTTACCCCTTGAAATAATCATGTTCTTTTTTTTATCCTTTGTCTAAATCTAAGTTTTAGGATTTTGTTTAAAAAGTTGTCAGAAATTGCCCGTTGAGAGTTGTAGAGAGGAACAGCTGCATCTTCAAGGGAGAACAGTTGTGTTTTTTAGTTCCTTTGAGATTTGCACAGTCATCTTAAGTCATAAAAATGGTGCATATGATTGGCGTGTGTGTGAGATAGAGGTATCGTGAAGTAGTTGTAAGGAAAAAAAAGGTTGTATACAACTGTGATGTGAACATGTGATGCTGTCGAACGATGCCCTTTCACCACATTGTAGTCGTTCGAAAGATATCCGTACTGGCTTCTTACTGATTGCACACAGATGGCGCACGCACAGGGTGTGTAGGTGATATGTAAGGCTGTGTGCCCTAATCACTTGAACAGGAGTAATGGGCTCCCTGCACAGTGCACAGGATTTTGGGGGGGGTTTGACTAAGTGAAAAATCCGTCTGCGCCTCACCTACTGCACCCATGCTGGCATATTGTGTAATTGGTTGCTACGACCTATCACCCGCAACACACCCATAGGTTTTTCAACAAGTTCACTAATATGTCTATAACCTTGATATTTTTTTCAGACCACCTGTGTGCCCTGTAGAGGTTTGTTGCCCATTTTTCGACTGCATACACCCCATACCCGCTCTTATGACTAAGGCATTCGTGTTTTTCAGTTTAGTGTAAGCTCTTCTCTTTCTGATCTATTGTATTGTGTACTGTGTAATATCAGGAGTACAAAAATGTTTAATGAATTGCAAACCAAAAAGGAAATCCTCACAAATTACCTTGAAACTGGTTGAATTTTATTGTGCCCATCCTCTCCCCGTTACGAAACATTACTTGACCCTGAAAAAAGAAAAAAACAAGGAAAGACAATTATTTTTTTCAGCTTGAAAAACAGATTCATATTTGTATTTGTAAATAAACGTCTTCCACAAAGGAGCAAAGATGATCTGTTGCATGTGTTGTATGTCTCTAACACAAGGGTGCTGACAGGAAAGGGCAAGTCTAAGCTTCTGCACAGTCTCTTTGACTTGATTAGAACTTTTTAAAATTGATCTGTTTATAGAGGTAAACTAGATTACCCTTCAGCCAATTCATTAGCTAATATCCCAGGAACAACATTGGCCTTGGAGGACCGCCACATTCAGATGTGTTTGGACACTTGAAATTGGTTCAGATCAAGACATATTAGCCATTAAAAACAGTTCAATCTAAACTGTAATCTCACTTTTTTCATCATTGCCAGCAGAGATGGAGACACAAGTGAATGTAAATAGTAAAATGTGCCCTTAAAATAGTAAAAACTGCCCTTACGGGTGGATGTGGGCTGTCTGCAGGTGAAAAATGGGCAAACTGTAGACCACAGTGGTATTGAACCCACAGGGCTTGCTACAACCTGTCCCTCGTAGCATGCCCGTAGAAAAACTGTGCGTGAACATTCAACTCAAGGGGCCTTAAAGAGACGTCTGTACGACCTAAAAATTTGCACATTTTATTGCCTGAAGACAACCATCCATGGGACAGTTGTGTCTAAGGAATAAATAGCCTGAACCCTTCTCTTCTATAACGTTTATATAACTCATGAACAAAAAAGGTGAAGAAACAGATGCTGAAAACATCGAGCTTCTTTACAGTATTCAAAGGAGTTCAGCTATTCAGGTGAATTCTGGAGCAGTGTTGCTACTCTTTTGCATAGAAACCAACCAGTAGAGATAGTTATCCATCTGAGTGACATGTGGATCTTTCTTGCATGTGCTAGAGGAGAAGTCCTGGAAGCAGAAAATAGGACTCTAGAGCCTTGTTTCCACTGAGCGGTCCAGTCCGGTCCGGTTTAGAATGGTCCAGGTAATTCAAGTGAGCGTTTCCACTCAAAGTTGGACCATCATGACGCATGCAGGGTGAAGCTAACAACAACAACGGAGGTCAACCACCCAGCAGCTCTTTTTTTTTCTCGCTTGGCTTTTGGAATACAGCCGCTTTTTTTTTTTGGAATGACAAAACAGGAAGTCTACCAATCAACGGGCTCAGCAGTAGCTCCAAGCTAACCAGGCTGCTCCATTTTTCTATGGACATACAGCCAATGGGGGCCCAAAAATGGTCTGGTTCGGTCTGGCTTATTGGGTCCATTTAGAATGGAAACACTCGAAATACCAGACTGTTAAGTACCACTCAGTGGAAACGAGGCTTAGATGCACCATTTTTACTAGCTACCTTCTTTACGGCCCAAACACAACAAGAATAGGCTGGAAGAAAAAGGTAAACTTGGATTTTCGCACCACAATACAGTCATTCAGTCCAATCAGTCAATCTGACTTTCCTTTTGAATCCTTACAGAAAAATTGTTTTCAACAGTGGTCCATAACCACTAGGACATGGATCAGTACCAATCCACAGAGAAAAAAACACAACCTACAGTACATTTTGTCTGTTTTATTTCTAATCTGATTCTAAAGGAAGTTTTATTTTGGAAAGCTATGGAATTCTCTCCACCACATCCGACTCATTCAAGTCGCCCGGTCACGTGTTTATTATCCATTTTGAGTCTCCGACTTAAAAAAAAAAAAAAAAAAGAAATCTGCTTTTAACAGACAAAAACAGGAGTTTTAAATCCAAATATTTATTGTGACAGATGTTCCAACATACCATAATAATCATACATAATATTCAGCAATATGCTGCTAATAAAACTCCTCAAATGGTGGTTCATGTTTCTTATTATATTGAAAAAATACCAGTTTAAGTTACCGTTTTTTTGTCATACATATCCATTGGACCTTAAAAGTCGGACGAGGCTGAAGTTGGCGCTGGCGATTTTTTTAGCTTCCACTTAGACATTAATGGGTTAAGGGAAACTCTGTGTCACATTTTAATGGTTCCTACACAAAGTCTAGTGTACAATTAAAGTTTAAGGCAGCTGCAGATATTTTACAGAGGGTGAAGATTAAATTTACCCTCAAAAGTTGAGGGAAACTGGAAGCAAAAAGAAAATCGGACACTTACTCCAGCCTCGTACAGGCCGGTCTGTGAAAATATTGCCCGACATTGAACCGGTCTGAAAAAGTTTGGGGACCGCTGGTTTACAGCAACACAACTATAAACTTAAAAACATTGGACAATATCTTATTTATTGGAGTAAAACTACCAGGAGGTTTCTGCCAAATATTTATTGAATAAAAAGCCACCGTCCTCTCGACCAGGGATAGGTAACTCCAGGCCTGGAGGGCAAATGGTATGTTGGAAAACATGCAGGAATGTAGCCCTGCTCTAGACAATATCGTTGAATCTTGCAGGTGTGTCAGTTCTTATTTGCCATCGGTATTGTGTTTATCTTCTTCCTGATCCCCATTCTTATTCTGCAGAGTTTGTTTTTCTCTCTGCCGCGTCATGTACCAGGAGTTTTCAAATCATTTAGCTTGCCATCTGCTTACCGAGCATCTTAATTATGCATTTAACTGGGTTCACATGTTAGCTGCTGTATAACAAAGCATAGGAAAGATAGACACACAGATGGATACAGATAGATATAGTTCGCACTGACTGATTAAATGATAGCTGAATGGAAATAGTGGGGGTGCTGGAGAGACAATTTTTCTTTAAAAAGATGGGATGCTTTGATGTGTCAGAGCTGGAGCCCACCCATCTGTTTGAATCCTAGTCTTTGTGTGGCATATTTGATGTTTCTGGGAGTGATTGCATGCAGGTCTATGCTTCTGCTCTTTATATATTCAACATCATCTGTCCTTGGATGTTTAACAGATGGATCAGTTTCTTTCACCAACATTGCATTTGCTTGTTTTACACTGATGATGTGCAATGCTTTCTTTCTGATCTACGTTCAAAAGGTCTTAAATAACTTGTACAATAATTTGTAGATCAGTTTTTCTTGAACTTAATAAGAGTTTAAAAGTGTGAGTTATTTATTTTGTGTCAGTTTTTAATGTATAATATGGTTACAAAGTCAATGATGCACCATGATCAAAAGTGATTACTTTATCCACTTTCATCTCAGAAATGTATTTGCCAATTCCAATTCTCTGGAAGCTGTCAAAATTAGTAAATGCTTTGCTGCTATAGTTTCACTGTTAGGATGTTTTGATGAAGACAACTGGATCATTACCAGAAGATAATTTTACTATACAATTTGTATAGTCCGAATAATTTTGTCTGGTTAGTTCAAAACAAAATTGTTTCATATTTTCACAAAATATTTGGGCTTCTGAATACATTTGAATAAATACATTTGAATACAAAGAATAAGTACGAATTACATCTGCTACATAAATAAAATGGTAAATGGTGTACAGTAATATCTGACTTTACTACCTTCCTTGAAGACCCAAAGCGCTTTACAGTCGCAGATCCATTCACATACATACACACTGATGGCGGCATCACTGCCAAACACTGGCACCAACCTATGACCACCAGGAGCAATGAGGGGTTCACTGTCTTGCCCAGAGACACTTTACACACATGGGTTAGGGTTAATCTCTGGGTTAGGCAGGCCGGTAACCAAACCTGCGATCCACTGATCATAGGTCAACCGCTCTGCCTCTGTACCACAACCACCCCAAGTACATCTAGAGTGCAAGGACTAATCTGAATAAGTCCAGTTTGATCAAGAACAGCTCTAGTTTGCTCCATTGGTGCATTTCACTCAGGAAAACCTGAGATTTGGCAGTTATCATCAGCAGACAGGACTCCTGGAGCCTCTCTGAGCACAGATCAAATGATTTTGAAATCACTTTTGTGCATGCTTTGTTGCACCATTTACATGTTAATTTGTTGTTCCATGAATTAAATAAGGACACCATTCATACATCACCACCAATTCCAAGTCTGGTTAAAGTTGGTTAAAGTTCAACCTAGTTTAACTTTCAACATGCATTCGCGTTTTATACACAGAGCCCAAAAAACGTCTGTAATTGTATGCAACTACACGTGAACCTGAGAGTTTTTTACACTGAACCTGAAACATGAATTTACGCATGTTTACATAGACTTTTCGTTGAAAGTGGTGGCTTGAAAGTGCGTTGCCTAGGGCGTTGTGAACATAGCTTTAGAGAACTGCAAGTTAAAAAATGGGTTTTCACCTGACAGTCTCTGGGAGGTTGTGAGTCAAATTACACTCTATGACATGTTTTGGGTTGGATAAAATAAAGGTAAGCTTAAGGGTTGCACCCAAAGTGAGTTTTTTTTTGCAATATCTTTTGAATATTATTTTAATACTTTGATAAGGTCAGTTGTACAAGCACATGGGAGCTAAAAGTCAGTCTGAGGCTTCCTGGTATCACTTAGTACAGGTGAGAACCCTCTCAGTGACAGGCCATTTAGGGTCAAATGAATGTCCGTCTTTGGCTGCAGGTGTGACATCCACCGGGTTTTCAACATTTCAAGTTGCAAGACTGCTGATGCATGTGTAAATGTGATGCACACACAAATACAGAGAGAAGAAGCAAAATGCCTCAGGCACTGACATTCATGCTTCTCAGACAAACACTGAAACACTTACAATAAACTTTACAATTTTTCTATGACAAATAATTATTTATTATTATAATAATTATTAATTATCAGAATTATTACTGCTATGCAGCCATCAAAAAAACCTCAGCATTCATAATTTAAGTCTGGTAGAAATCTACATTCCCTCTGTCCTGGAAGTATCCCAGATAATGTCAGTTCTTTCCTCTTTGGCTCCAACAGGAGCCAGATCGATACGGTGGAACCTTAAAAAGATCGCTCTTCTGTATGGAGGACTGGAAGAGACAATATGAAATAAATAAATACGCCATTAAATTATTAAATAAAAGTGTTATAAATTATTTAAAATGGGCAAAAAATAAAGAAAATTTGATATCCATAAATAAATGTTTACATATATGTGGCATTAAAATATTTAAATTACCATTAAAAAGCACATTTAAATTTTTCATAACATATTTCATTGTCTGTGTGGGATGGAACAGACAAATTGAAATAAATACATTTAATATGAAATAAATAAATAAATCTGTCATTAATTGTTTAAAATTGGCATTAAATAAATACAATTAGAAATCAATAAAAACATGTGTATATAAATGTGGCATTAAAATGTTATAATAGTCATTAAAAAGTACATTTAAATATTTAATGACATATTCATTTCATTGTCCAATGTGGGATGACAGAGACAGATTGAAATAAATATTTTTAATATGAATTTCATTACGTTATTTGTCAAATGTCCTATCAAACTCAGAGGGTTCCAGGGGTGGACCGGTCTAGGGTACGAGTCCTGGGTGCTTCCCAAGGTTTGGCCCGCGTTCGGTACCGTGTCCTACAAAACGACTAGACCCCTGATTTAATCGGAACAGCCAGCACGTCCAAAAACGACGAGTTGGGGGCACCCAAAGCGTCAAAGAGTGACTTGGAGGGCTCCTTACCCATACGTCAAAATGTACCAACTTGGCTGTGAGGACGTGTAGGTTATATAGGTATTTACTACAACCTGTTGCCTGAGCATGCCTGTAGAAAAACTGCATGAACATTTTGGTTCTGCAGGCTCACCAAATGGTCTTCAACTTTGGTATTTTGTGTGAGCCATCTGTCTTGATCAGATTTGCCAATTTTTGCCTGTAGACAGTCCTAATCATATGGACACTTATGACTAAGGCTTTACTTGTTTTGTCCAGACTAGAGTTTGCGTTGATTGTACCCAGTACTGCACATGTGGTCCCACATTTGACAGGTGTAAGGTCGGTATGTGTGCCTTTCTATTTTCTGGTTTGAGCTTGTTTAGTGAACTACTGCCCTGAAACAAAGGGTTTGGTCACCGTGAGATTCTTCTATCTTTTTGATCAGCTCTCAACAGTGCAATGTGAAAGCTTTTCAAACTAACAAAATCCTGCACAAAACAGTCTTTGTATTAGTCAGACATATTTACGACTAATCAAAAATGTACAGATTTTAGACTACAACCTTGATTGCCTGGTGATATTTTGGAATGAGAGTAGTTTTCCATTTACAGAGAAAAAGGAAATATTAGTGAGAGTTTCCACACAAGCACAACTCCACACGTATACAGTCTACACAGACTGTTGCATTAACACAGTGGCTCAATCTGAAATGCAGTGGAGTGAGTATAAAGCATTAAATGTCAGTAAAATATGCTCCATTCAGAGAGGAGGACAGCTAGTCACCTCTGCCAACAAGATTCCAGCTTTACAGATTAATGATTCGGGTCTCTTCATGCTTTTGCAGAATGTGCTCACTTCATTTAAGTAAGAAGTGGGGAAAGTCAGGGTTAAATCTAACAGTTTTGCTTTTTTTCTTTATTTTAGATTTCTCTTTTTTCACATCTTCTGAGGACACATTTGTCTACCGAGGCCTACACAATATGTTTTAAAAACACACAATATGGCTGCAGGCATTCCTTAATTATTGTACTGGTGCTTAAAAACACAGTATATCAAAGCCAAAAACTGCAGGCTAAATGTATCTAATATCTAAATCTAAAATTCTTTTGAATCTTTTTTTGTCGTTGTTGTTATTTGACTAATATGTGAAAAGTAGTTGCTTGAAATAAAAAAAATAAAACATGCTTTGCAGTTGATGCCCCAGTTTACTTTGTTTCTAGCACTCTCTCAGTAGCTCAAACTTAAGCCTGGGTCTCTTTCAGACCTGATCATCTCTGTTTGTCCCTAATTTTCCGGGAAACATTTTGCTAATTTATAAAACTTTATAGTAAGAATAACTCGTATGTTGTTATTTGGATTTGCTGTGTGGAAAAAAATGCAAAATTTGTTGATAATTAATTCTTTATGATACAGTTATACCATGCTAAAAATGTGTAGATCAAATTTGAGACAGTAGATAAATAAGGTGTTTTTCCGGAACACTCACGTCAATATTTTTGCATCTTAAGGTAAGGTAATTGTAAGAAAAAATTTTACAAATTACCATTGTATCATAATTGATTATATTTTAAAAGGTCAATTGAAATTTTCTTTGCAGATTTCAAGGGTTTTAAATCATCTTAATTCCAAAACATAAGAATTTTCTGTGATGTAGTGGGCTGTACAGAGTTAAGTCATTTACAGCTAAGACATTTTGGACACACAAAACCTAGCTCTGTGGATGATGGAAGTGATTGCCCAAAATTCAATAAAACTCAAATCTACAGTATAACACTGTGCGGAAGGAGTCAGTGTTTTCTAATCTTAACAACACCCTAAATATCAGAGAAAACATGTGCTCTGGTAGCTGGTCTTATTTAGAGTGAAATAACGCAAGCCCACCATCTGACTGCAATACATAAAAAAACACATTTATCAAAACACTGCAAATACTTCAGAACTCACCGTAACACCATAGAAGTTTGTCTCATTCATGACATCCAAAACCATTTTTCCTACTTCACGGTCGTCCACTGTGAAGTTGTGGTAGATATTTTGTCGCTGTTTTATCCGGAGGAGTTCTCGCACTCGGGTCAAAGTTTTGGCTATTACCCAAATCCCATCGTAGGCAAAGCCGTGAAACTTGCTGGCTTCCACGCCTTTCTGCTGAAGTTCTCTGCTGTATTCTCTCTCATATTCTTTAGGAGTCTGAAAGATAAGATAAAAACATGAAAAGAGATTTAACTTATAAACCCTTAAGTGCTTAGACTTCAATTTAATAAACACTCTATTTGTTGTTAACTAGTACAATGCTTTTGCAGTCTTATTTAAACCACTACATTTGTCTTGGAAGAACATCATGAAAGATTTAAGCAGAATTCTTAAAACAGAAAACATGTTTAAAAAGCCACTCCAATGGAAATGGTGTTATTAACATGTTCTTGTAGCATTTTCTCAGGATGGAGGACATATATAAAGAAAATTGAGCTTACAATTGCATTTCCGAGTATGTCTTTATTCAAATCGTTGTGAATCGTAGTTCTAACGTGAAAGCTGCAATTGAAGGGACCCATGTTCCCTGCTCCGCTCTGTTTTGATGCATCCACTTGTAAACTAGATCCATGTACATCCTTGTTTAGAAGTCCGAGCTGGTATCTGGCTCGAAACTCTACGACTGGATAGCTCCAATGTTGTGCACCATTTTTGTTGCACTGCTAATGTTAGGTTGGGGGTGTGACGGGCTGGAAGCTAGCGGGGTAGCTTGTAAACCAGGGGTATCAAATGCTTCGAGGGCCAGTGTCCTATGTTTTCCAACCAACATACCATAGCTCCTTTTTGGCTAAACACACCTGATCCAGGTAATCAGCAGCAGGATTTCTGGAAAGCCAGCAGGAGGCTGGCCCATGAGGACTTGAGTTTGACAGCCCTGGTGTAAACAGAGGGCTCTCAGGAACGAGGAGGGGAAGATGGAGTGGGGTTGCTCTGCACCAATGATCCTGCCCACAACTCAGAGCAGAATTTCTAATGAACTACTGCAGCTCTGCAGAAACTATGTTCTAGAAAACTACACTTTTTTTTTTTTAAATTTTGGCTAAAAACAGCATAATCATAACTAAAAGTCAACTGGGAATGATTTTAAAATGGATCAAAAGATGATCAGGCTGGGTCTTTAAAACTTTTGATCTATAAAAAAATACCTTTTTAATTTATTTTTGTTTAAAAACAAGCAAAAAAAACCAACAACTTTAAAACGTAATACTTTTTAAAAACTGTGCTATTTTTATTTTATTTGCAACCAACTTGCTCACTTTACCCTAAAAGGCAGGAATTTGCATACCATGAAAGTATAATGCTAAAATGGTAATCACTGGCTTAATTTTAAAAAAAGTATTATGTTTATGACTGGCATATAAGGTAAAAAGCATGAAGTTGGTGATCAAATCCTCAGCGACCAAGATTTCAGTCCAGCTTTTCCTTGAGTAAGACTCCTTGTTTGGAGTAAGACAGGAGTCTTTGGTTTCACAAAGGTTGCATCATATCTATCTGCCATTTTTACAGAAACTTATACAGAACCTCGACATTCTACTCGCGCAACTGGAATAGGAAAAAGATTTCTTGAAATTCCTCTTACACTTTCGCTTCCTAAAGGTTCAATTTCAAATTAATTTCTTTTGGTGTCACTCACCCTGCCAGAGATGCCTTTGATTGGTCGAGAGCTGAGCGGCTCAAAGTCCACGCTTATGTATCCCTCCATAGCTGTGAGAAGCTTCTTGGTAGTACAGTTGGTGTTATTGGCTTGTTCCCACCAGTTACCCTGGTACCAACCCGGAATAATCCACTGGTATTTACTCCCAAACATATTCAGATTATACGCCTGCAAAAAGAGAAGGAAAAGCAGATTTACGATCAAACAGTGCTTAACCTTAAACAATCGTGATTAAAAGAAGATGGAAGTGCAAAAGCTTTATGATGACTGATCAGTTTGTTTAAAGGAGTTTAAGGACTTACGCAGCAGAAGACTTTGGAGGCCAGGTTCTCATCAAACTGACCAATGATGATTCTCACATCGTTGTCCTGTTAAAAAAAAAAAAACAACACATTTTTTAGCACACAAAATGTGTTAGTATTTTCAGACACAGTCTTGTGTTTTATATATATCATGTAGAGTTACACAGTTAGGATGATATTGCATTAAAATTATGCGCTCACTACAAATGAAACATGGAGCTACATACTGAAAAAAAAAACAAACACATTTTCTATGTAAAAGCATGAGTTTTCTCATCCTGTAAAGCAAACTCTGCACTGAGTGGTAAAACTACTGTTAAAACTTTTTGTCTTAAGTGAGTCACATGGCTTACTGAAGGTGTGATGCATCTTCTTAAACCCAAAACAGCTTGCCAGGCATTTATTTTAATGAAGTCCCATGTGTATTCCATATTCTTTACTCTTGAACTTTATTAGGGCTACTAGAAGAAAGGACATGACAGACCCGAGGTCATCCCTATATGTGTTAAGTCTAAGTTGAGAGTTACAGGTATTTTAAATATGCTAACGTAGATAATTTGTGGTGTTTTTTTTTGCTAAAAAGGTTAGGAGCTAGTCCTACAATCCTTTGTTTTAGCTGTATCATTCTGTATGTTATACGCGTTATTAACAAGGTTGGCAGTTACGAGTATTTTGAATATGCTATGTAGCTAACATGTAGTTGCGTTGGACTGTGTTTTTTTTAAAAAACATGTTATTAACAAGTTTGGGAGTTAGTGTAGTCACAGGTAAGTTTGTTTTAGCTGTATCATTCTGTATGTTATCCGCGTTATTAACAAGTTTGGGAGTTAGTGTAGTCACAGTAACTTTTGTTTTAGCTGTATCATTCTGTGTGTTAAATGCATTATTAACAAGGTTAACAGTTACGGGTATTTTAAATACGCTAACGTAGCTAATGTGTCTTTTTTTTTTTTGCATTTTGCTAACAAGGTTGGGAGCTAGGGTAGCCCCAGTGACTTTTGTTTTAGCTGTATCATTCTGTATGTTAAATGCGTTATTAAAAAGGTTGGCAGTTACGTGTATTTTGAGTTCGCTAATGTAGCTAACATGTAGTTGCTTTGGACTGTGCTTTTTTTTTTAAACATGTTACTAACAAGGTTGGGAGTTAGTGTAGTCACGGGTAAGTTTGTTTTCGCGGTATAAGTCTGTTTTTACGTATTTCAAAGAAGGTTGTAAGTTACAGGTATTTTGAATATGCTAACACAGCTAATGTGTTGTGTTGTTTGACTGTTTCTTTTTTTAACGTGTTACTAATAGGGTTGGGAGTTAGCGTTGTCGAAATAACATTTATTTTAGTGGTATCAGTCTGTTTCTTTAAGGTTGGAAGTCCCAGGTATTTTGAAAATATTAATGCTGTTTGAAAAAGAGCGTATTTGTGCTGTTTTGTTCAACTGCAAAGGCATCATCACAATGTCTATATGTGTAGCAGTAAATATATATCTAAACCCACATGTTCTGTGGTGTGCATTTTTATCTTTTTTGCGATTGTGTGATGTGTGAAAGAAAAATATGCCAGCAGCTACTCAACATTACTGCTTCTCACTAAAGGAAAAGGCACTTAACCCTAATAACTCCAACTATGGCCACCGGTCACAGTCCTTGTATAAATCCCAGCCTGCCTAGCAACGACTAAAAAATGCTACATTGTTAAAGGCAAGGGCATGAGTAAGATTGTTTTTTGTGTTTATAAATGGACTTAGGGCACCAAAGGGCCTCAAAATACCCTTTTTGCTCAAAGTTTTATGCAGCTGCAACAATTACTGTTCTCAGAGGCTCAAAGGGCAGCTCGGACTGCTTCATTTATATTGGGTATAAATAAAGTCGGGTGCTTATTTAATAATGGGGATTAATGGAATTGTCAGATGAGTAGCATTTACCCTCATAATCCCAATCAGGTCTTTTAAAGGCTTATTATGCACAAACTTATGAACTTGCGCTTGTGATTTTAGGCTCCACCGTATGTTGTTCCCCTCATTCATCTATAATGATTGCTGTAGATGAAATGGTTCAATGATAATTTTGATGGGACAGATTCCTGAAAATGTCGGATCACAAACTCTTACAGGTAAGAAGCCAGATGTGTCCACAGTCTTTATTTTTAAAATAGTAAGAGGCAATTATTGGGATTTGAAATTCAAACCGATGCCATTTCTGACCCCCACCACCTCACTTTCTGTCTCTAATCAAGCTCAATCCTCTCACTTGTTCCCACGCCTTTATATTTAGCTGCTCCTCTACCTTTTTCTGCCAGTACAGTCTTAGTCACAGCCTTAGTACGAGGGGTTGACCTATATGGGCACTGTGGGTTTTTGGGTTGTCCGGGCCTGCGGGGGGTTCATATTCAAGAGCGTTGGCATCTTAAAGTGCCACAACAAATATATTTTTTCTATTGTACAATCATTCCCAGTGGTCTTTTCATTATAATTTTTGCCGTTTTTAGCAAAAATCAAAAAGCCTGTTGTATTTTTTAGTTTTTTATTTTCTCCACAGCGTCAGGAGTTCATCAGAAATTTGCCTCTGGATTGCGGTAGGGACCGCTGCCACAGAAGTAAGCCTATTTTGATAGGCTTTGGGCCACATTCCAGTCCTCAGTAAAACTGACAGTTTGGATTTTATCTGGTACTTTTGCCAAACCAGTACTTTACTTGAAACAGTTCCAGTGCCTAAGTGATGTTCAAACTGGTGCTTCAAAAATGACAAAACATGGCAATTTTTTCAAAAGACCTTGGCAAAGCAGTGCAACAAGGTGAAGGAGAACCCTTGAATGTACCTAAGGTGCTTATTTCATCCTTCCTTCTGCATCTATGTTTGCACACTTGCTGAAGTAAACACATATTTTACCGCACATCGCCATGACATTTGTCTTTTTTCAGAGCATTCATTGTACAAATCAGTCTTGTCCATCAGGTTGCTGAATTAGAAGCTGTTGCAGTGAAGTACAGCCAAACTTTCGCAAGCTTTGCGTTCAGCATTTAGAGTGAAGCTCCGCCCACCCTCACGGCCTCAACTGATCCTATATGAGCCCGCCCACAATTGCTGGAAAGGAAATATGATTGGCTAGAATTTACAGCAACAGTAAATAGAATTGATTGAAGCGATTGATATGTCAAAAACCAAAGAACGGAATCCAGGCTTTTATACAGTACTGGTAGTGTCCCATAGCCTCGTTTTCACTAAGCGGCACGGTCTGGTCTGGCTTAGAATGGTCCAGGCAATTCAGGTGAGCGTTTCCACTCAAAATTTAACCATCACGGTCCCATGCAAGGTGTACACCGATTGCGTAGCTTTACGCCACAGTAGTGCGAATGGGGCAAAAGCAAAGCTAACAATGGAGGTCATCCAGTAGCTCTTTTTTTGCCACTTGGATTTTGGTACTTCGTATATGCAAAACATTTCTTGTTGTTTAAGAGAAAATTCAGGGCGGCAAAGAGGAATACAGCAAAAAGTGCGCATCTAAACAATAAGTTCCGGTCGCACATCCCAAATCACTGCGCAGGCTTCTTTAAAACAAACGTTTTCATCTTCTGGACAAAAACAAGCAGTAAGAGGAGAACTTTCTCTCTGAACTGATGCTTTATTCAACCGATCTGCATATCGCTTTCCTTTGCTGCTGCAGTCGAGTTCTGCGATTGAATTGAACATCTGCAATTGAGCATCTATGGAGAGAACTGAAAATGGCCGTGCACCGAAGCTTCCCATCCAACCTGATGGAGCTTGAGGGGTACTGCAAAGGGGAATGGGCAGCGAACTGTCCAAAGAAAGGTGTGCCAACCTTGTGCTGTCAAATTCAAAATGACTAGAGGCTGTAATTGCTGCCAAAGGTTCAGCAACTAATTATTGAGCAAAGGCTGTGAAAGGTTATGTACATTTCATTTTTCAGGTTTTTATTTTTAAAAAATGTGCAACAATTTCAAAAGAACTTTTTCAACATTGTCGTTATGAGATATTTTTCAAAGAATACTGGATTTATATATATATATATATATATATATGGGGGGGGGGGGGGGGGGGGGCAGTAGGAGGGATTAAGACTAACAATTATTTTCCCAGTAAGTTTAATAATGTCATTGTTTGTTGCAAAAATCTGTGGAGTTGCACATTGTACTTTCATGAGAGTTCGTCCTGAAGCACATTTTTTCTAAATAATCCATCATACAAAAAAATAGGCATCTTGACATTTTTATCTTTATATTCGCGTTGCAAACATACACTCTGCATGAGAGAGGAACACAAATATTTAAATAAATCCGCTGGTTGTGTTTAATATTTGAAGGGCAAGAATCCTGACTTCACATTAAATAAAATAAAATGTAAAAAAAAAAAAAAAGAACCAGTAAATATAAATCACCTCCAATGCATTTTGATTCTTAATAAGTCTTAAGGTCATTGCTTTTTCAAAAACAGGCCTAATCTGATGACATGGCTTCAACATCTCATCTGTCCACGACTACAAAAAAAACCCAGATACATAAATATGTAATTGCATAAAAATAATAAAGATAAGCACATGAGGAATAAAGAGCTTTGCTTAAATGTCCTACTGCTGGAATGCCTGACTAGGTTTAGAATATTTCAGAGTATCACAGATTTGCGCGAGAGCTCTATTTGTGGAACACAGAGTGACGTTGAGGCCCTGTGATTCAAATCCACCCCCAACTGAAGACAGGCTACAGAACACTGACATGCCAAACTAAATATGATCAAAATAAAATCAAAACCCTGTATCGGTGTCGGTGCTCCCCTTTTGCTTAATCATATAGAAGAGCTGTCGTGAAAAACAGCAAATGGTGACGGTTGGGGAACAGACTTTTTACGACCACCTGCAAACCATCCAAATACAGTGAATAGTTTTAACTGTAACACTGTGATTTGCATATTTACAGTCGATCCAGGAAGGGTGATGTCGGCTTAGAGTATCAGACCTCAACATGCAGAGCACATACAGTTAATCTCTTCTGCCTCTTTTCTGCATCCTTCTTATGCATTCCACGGTTGTCTCGGGCAGAAATGCAGGAAAAAAATATTTGTTTCAACATGTTTTTCTTTTGCTTTTTGTTTTCTGCTGTATTTCTTAGTAATGTGTGATTTTTTTTTCTTTTTTTCCTAACGCACAGAACACATTTGCTTCATGTTACCAGTTAGGATTGCCAAGTTATATTTAGCATGTGTGTTGTGGTAAATTAAAAAAGAAGAAAAAAGCTGTGGAGGCTTAGAATTACCTAACTTCCATAACTACTTTCTTGCCAACAGACTGCAGTACCTCTTAAGATGGATAAAAAACAATCCAGAAACCAACCCATGGATGGATCTGGAACAGGCATTTTGTGGAAAAATCAACTTGTCAGATCTACCATTTATAAGCCCAACAATAAAAAAACATGACTGCTACCAGAGTAGTAATATAAGTACTACTTTAACAGCCTGGTGGGATTTTCTTAAAATGTCAAACTCTTCACTACTACCATGCAAAATGACACCCATCTGGAACAACCCAGACATCCTGATAAATAAAAAAATGTTGCACTTCCCTGCTTGGCAAGCAGGGGGCATAAGACTACTCGAGCACTTGATTATCGACAGAAGATTCATAACACACCAAGAACTACAAGAAAACCATGGAATAAATAAATTCTTGGAATATCAGCAACTTAAATCTGTAATTACTAAAACATTTAAATCCAGTGACAATGACTTAAAATTACCAGAACTAGTTACCTCTATGATTAATTTTTCATTGAATAAAACTCTCTCCAAAATATACAAACTCTTATGCAACTTAGATAACGAAGTCTCAATTCCAACAACAAAATGGGATGCAGACTTAGGCAGAAGTACAGACACAAGCTTCTGGTCAGAAATTTGTCTAAATACCTTTAAATTAACCAAAAGTCCAAACCTTCAACTAATACAATTCAAAACTCTTCACAGAATTTACTATACTGGACAGAGGATGTTCAAGATGGGTCTCAAAAACTCAGACATTTGTGAGCATTGTGATAGTAATTTACCTGACAATTACATGCATGCTCTGTGGTTCTGTACACCTGTCCAGGCTCTCTGGCAACAGGTATGTGCTGATTTATCAGTCTGGCTTAAGGTTTCAATCACAGCCTCACCTTCACTTTGTGTGCTGGGTGACATGAGTACCATCGACACAGAGGGAAGTTTAGCATCTATAATCTTCATAACTCTTTGTATAGCAAAAAAGACAATTTTATTAAACTGGAAAAACAAGAAAAATATTAGTGTAAGTCATTACATGAATCTGCTATTGGATCATATCAGCTTGGAAAAAATGTCAACTAAG
>BSAI01000106.1:4615414-4754611 GCA_036245035.1 Adrianichthys oophorus
TCACTATTGCAATGGGTATAAGCTCCAGCATTTTGTTGCCTGTAGATTAACAACTCTACCTTCCCTTCCCTGTAGCCATTCTCTAACTGCTATAATCCACCATCTCTCTTCCCCCCCTCCACCCCCCAACTCTCTCCTTTTCCCCCTTTCCTTTTCCGTCCGGTCCAACAAAAAAGACACAAATAAAAAATATATATATATTAATAAAGTTTGGTTTAAATTACAAAAGGGGCTTATACCAACATACATTTTGTGTTCGCTATGATTTATAACCCCTGATTGTAAGAGTAAAATCTGTCTAATACAAGAGGTTCTCAGCTCATATCTGTTTGCTCAGCTGTTGGACAGGACAAGTTAAAAAAAAAAAAAGAAGAAAAAAAATCATGTAAAGGCATTGCTGTTTGACTGGAAAAGATTTCAGGAATAAAAAGTGGATCATATTCAAAACACATTTGCAGAAACAAAATATGTTCAGACAGAACATTTCTGATGTTTTCTGCTTCAGATGTTTAAAACTACAGATGTTGATAAATTATTGGTAAATCTCTGTTATTAAAAAATACCATCATTAAAAAAAAACCTTGAACATAAGTCATGCATAAAAATGTATTGAAAATCAACAATCTGATTTTTTTTCAAATATTATTTATTTGAATTGAGGTTACAACAACAAAATTATGAATCCGGCCTGGAAAAATCCATGACTTCCTTGGAAGAAAAATTATAATTTGACATAAATAAAATGTAAAGTGTGTCCTCCTAATGCCCCCTTATGGGTGGATTTGGGCTGTCTGAAGGTGAAAAATAGGAAAACCTGGGAACCCAATAGTATGCAGGAAATATCAAGGTCGTAGACCGCTTTGTAAGCCTGTTGAGCAAAAATGTTCCTGCACATGTTCATGCACGTGTGCACCATGACTGTTCAGAATCAGAGTAGTTTGTGGGTTCGTCCTACGGGCACTTACGCATCAGCTGAAAACCCTGTGTGTGCAGTATCCACGAGTGGACAGTAAGGAGCCAGTACTCACACCTTGGTAATGCAGACTGCAGCATAAGGGCACCGTACAATAGCATCACCCATAAGGTCACCTCAAGGTAAGAGGCCTGTGTTTTAAATACTTTACCATCACTATACCCTTACGTGTTCACTACAACCTGTTGCCCACCGCATGCTTGTAGAACAGTGTATTAAATTAAAATACGTTCTACAGGCTAACCAAGCGGCCTACGACCTTGATCTTTCCTGCGGGCCACCTGTGTGCTCTGTCAAGTTTGTCCAATTTTCAACCGCAGAAAACATTAATTAATCAATCAACTTCATAAAAAGTTTCAAAACTTTACAAAGTTGCCTTGTTAGCTATGATTACCAATCAGTGCTACTTTACAACAAAAACACCTTTCATTTTCATTTTATAGAACTATGTTCTTTTTTTTTGGCAATGATATTCTAAAGATTCAGAAATACAGAATTCATCTTACAGTTTGATCTCCTTAAATGAACTATTAAAACTATTTCTGTATTTATAGTATTCATTCAACGTAGATAAAATAGAATATGATACGATGAAGAACAGGCATTTAGGAAATCCTTTTGTTACGACAACAAATCCTTTTAATTACATTTTTAACTAAGTTTTGGTATAAAATATTATTTTATGATCAATCGTCAGAGCTTGGAACTAAAGGGTTATTTATTTGAATTCGTCTCCATCTAAATTTGTGAGCAAAACGTTTCCTTCACTCATTATAGCATGAAAATCAAAATCTATCAGACATCAACACTGTATCCTCAAAATTACTCAACCCATGACTTAAACTTGCTCTAATCCAGAATTTATAGTCCTTTTAGATAATCCCCTTCTTGATGCACAATGTGTTCTTCATTATTCATTAAAAATCACCTAAAGAGTGGCACCTGGAATGTCTTGTCAATTTTTCGTTGAGTTGGATCAAAGGGTGTATTCAGCAAAATGGGAACAAACATGAGGATTTCATTTCCATCAACCACATTTTTCAAGGATTAAAATTAACATGGACGAACCTGATATCACAACCATTTTTGCTTTCATTTAGATATATAAAAAAAAAAAGATGGAATGGAAACAGCATTTTTATAGAAAACAAAATGTCCATAACACATATTGTCATTTAATTAAGAACTAACGAACTTACCTTTAGCTTTTTGACGTTGACACAAGGGTCATTGGAGAAACTTTCTGTGTCTGCGATTTGAATCTCTGCTTTCTCCAGCTCATTGGTTAGATCATTCCTGACCTGAGGAAGTGGAAAAGAGAGGAAGGATGGATAAAAAATATAAACACAGGAGCTGCTGATCATTTACAGCAATCTGTTTTTACTCATCTTTGAAATTTGGCAACTGTTTTAGACAGGGGCGGAGCTGAAACTTTTTCTAATGGAGCGGCAAAAGACTTTGGAAGGGTGGCAAATGAGGACGGCAGAGTGGAAGGCCGTTACAGATGAAGGGATCAGAAATACATATTTGAAACCGTTTAGTTAATATTATTATTATGGATATTAAAACATCAGTTATTTTAGCTGATATGCTATTGCTTATGTGAAGCAGAAGCATAAAATGAAAGAAACAAAAATGTGTAGAAATTCTTGAAAGCCCAGACGGGCCGGCATACACACTACAGGGGTGTAGCAAATAATTTGAGGGGCTCAAGATTTATTTATTTATTTGCAATGCTTACAGAAGCTTGTATTGATGATTTCTTTGTCAAGAATGATACAAATATTGACTCATATATTGGGGGGCAAGTGGAGGGGCAAAGCTTTTTGCCGATGGGGCAGCTTACCCCCTGTAGCTCCACCCCTGGTTTAAGAAATGTAGGTAGATTCTTAAAGGCTTTTGCTTGAAAAAGACATGTCCGGTGTATTGACGACCAAAAAATGACACTAAAAAAATTCAGTCAACATTTTGAACAGAATACTGTACACTTTAGCTTTAACCTTACCTATAGGAATGCGAAACAGTAAAAAAAGCAAACTGAATTTTGAAATAAATTGAGTGTTTTAGTGAACATGTCACCCTCTCCGTTTCTTTCAAATGTTTGTTTCATTCTTTAAATCTGTGTTGTGACTGTGACACTGTGCATGTGTTTTTCCCGGAAAAGACAACAACAAATGTACACTTTTGCGTTATCTTAGTTGCTTATCTTAGCCGGTTGATGTATCCACATCAGTTGCACGTCTGCCTTGATGTATTGATTCAGTGGGATGGTGAGTAATGTGATCAGAAGAGGAGGAGAATGAAGCAGATGCCCCTCTGGGATGCCGAGCCCAAGCTGATTTATCATCTCTGATACTTTCTAGTCCCTCACAAACACACGTACAGCACTGTGACCCCTCCTCTGCACACAGAATCGCATTTTGACTTTTGATAGCAAAGAAAACACGTGTATCCAGGAGTTAAACTGGAATTTGGGTTTCGGGATTGCATTGGAGAAACTATGTCTGTGCACAGATTAAAATGAAAACGTGTTTGATAGAACTGGAATCTGTAGATTTCCCCAAAATAAAAAGCAATGACCCAAAAAGTTGAGTTTTTCTTTTAAATTAAGGTATTACGGTTTGTAGTGGCACTCTGCACTATTCATCTCCTGTACCATTTGAAGTCTGTCCAGCAATTGTTATTTGATACATGAGTGAGAAGTGATCTTCTTTCTGTGTTTTATTCCAAAATCAAAGTTATACAACTCACACAGTCAAAAAACTGTATCGCTTCCAACCTCTCAGGCTTCAATCTAAGTACGTAACCCTCTCTGTGATGCAATATCAATTAATAGGAAGCAGAACATGGATTATTTAAACTTAAAGTCTTTAAACTATGCATCTTGTCGACATATGCCTTATTAACCATATGAAAACGTAAGACTTTAATTTTAATATATTTACTGTCAACTAGATCATTATTAAAGGGAAAACAATGAATTTGGCTCCAACACCATTTTTTGGAAACTCCCTAAATTGATTAATAATGATAATTAATCACATCCATCCATCCTTCAAGCTCGCTTATCTCACTGGGTTGCTAGAGCCTATCCCAGACATTCCATTACAGGGCCACACAGACACAAACAACCACACGTATTCACATTCACAGCTGAGGGACAATTTGGAATCACCGATTAACCTGTCAAGCATGTTTTTGGACTGGAGAGTGGCTGGAGGGCCAGTTTATTATTATTATTAATACATGTATTATATAATTAATAAAAAAAAACTAAGAAACATAAGTAGAATAGTCAAAAAGAATAAATACACAATACCAAGTTTAGATCTTTCAGCTACCATTTAGGTGAGAGGGGGATTAAACCCTGTACTGGAAGTCAGTCTATCCAGGCACAACCACAACAACTTCTCTGGACAAATAAACAAATAGATACAGACTGTTGAACTGTCCAGGGTGAACCCCGCCTTTGCAAATAGTAGCTGGGACAGGCTCTGGCACCCCTTGACCAGGCATGGAGTAAAATTCCTCAAAATAGCCCAAACACCATCCCCTCACAAATCCTACTTTTGTAAAATGACATTTCAAAAAGAGTTAACATATCTCCATTAAAAAAAATAGTGTGACAAAAACATGGGCAGAAACAAAACAACAAATACTCCAAACAGATTTATATCCTAACTTGTACCCTTATGTCCACCTACACTGAGCAAACTTCAAGACACTAATTATCCTAAAATACTTGGTTCTTACAGCATTTTGTGATGCTAAAGGCTTTTACAGTTTGGTTATTGAAGATTATCAGTTGTTTAATAAAAGTTGGCTTAAAAAACAACATTCTGATCATCTTTTGATTTATTTTCAAAGCATTTCGAGTGGTCTTTTAATTATAATTTTGTCATTTTTTTAGCTCAAATCTAAATAGCTGTGTTGTTTTCTAGGACATAGTTTTTGCAGAATGGAAGTGATTGATCAAAAAATTTTCCTCTAAGTTGTTGGCGGGACCACTTGTGCAAAGCAACCTTGCCCAAGCGCCCCCCCCCCCTTTTTTTTTTTTACTGAGAGCTTAGAGCAGAAAGCTTTTTGCCCACCTAGTATATTTTCGGCATCGCAAATACGCTATTTTTCCAATGACATCTTTGATTCACAAAATTTTGAATAAAGAAATGACATTTTTTGCTAAATTTACTTTTAATCTATGGCATCTATCATCAGAAAAATGCCACAAGACCATGTTAAAAACACAATTTTCATCAGAGTGGGTCTTTAAAAGATCTTTGTTTCTTTTTGGAAATGCCCTTCTATCTGTCCGTTGCAATGTTTCTCTGATTTCCTCTGGCCACATCCCACAGCTAATATCAGTATCACAACCCCCACCCAGGAGCACAGGACTTGGGACATGCTGAGACATCAGAGCGCGTGTGTTCTTAAATGTGCATGCCAGGCACAGTTGGCAGTGACAACACAAAGCTAACAGATGAAGGTTCTGTTTGTTTGCCCTATATTTGTCTCCGGAACGTCACCTACACTTATAGAAATGCATCTTACTTCAGCTTGTTTCAACTATATGGACTGGTGGTATTTAACTGGCAAGAACACATCAACACTCATTACTGTCCATGAGCTCTAAAAAAGAAACATTAGCTTCTAGCGGGTTGATATTTCAGACAAATCGTGTATTTTGTGGTATGAGCACCTAATTTGCCATGGATGTACTTTAGAATCCCTTTTTTCACAAATGCACTTTAGCTTTTTGACATGTTTTTGTAGCATTTTTTTTATGATGGAGGACATGTATAAAATAAAGATTAAAACTGAGTTTCTGAGTATTTCTTTATTCAAATTGTGTTGGATCAGGAGCAGATGAAAAGCAGCAGAAAACCTTAGGTTTGTGACATAGCAACTGCAATCCACTCCAATGCCAATTAATCCACTTGTGGACAAATAGATCCATGTACGTCTTGGTTTTTCTCGTCTGAGCTGGCATCTGGCTCAAAACTATATGGCTGCATAGCTCAGATAATGCTCAACGTATTTTGCTAGAATAATGTTAGCTTGGGTTTACGAGGTGTTATAAGCTAGCAGGAGATAGTGTAAACAAAGGGTTGATGGGAAATTAGCCGAGGCTAACTTCCCCGCCTACAGTCTCACCCACAACTCAAAAGCGAATTTCTAATGAGCTCCTGTTGCTCTGTACAAAATAAGTCTTAAAAAGGCTTTTTTGATTTTAGCTAAAATCTGAAAAATCAAATGAAAAGACCACTGGGAACAATTTTACAGTAATAAAATGTATAGTTGGAGTGGGACGACAAACTTGAGGGGTACATACAGAATACTATTTATATATTATTATTATTAGTTATTATATATATATATATATATGTGTGTGTGTATGTGTGGTACATGCCCCTGCACGGGATGCACCACCGAACCATAACTGAAGTGCTTATATCAGACGATCCACCTGGAATCTCTCCCGTTCCCTCGGAGGGCAGTGGGAAACAGGGACAACAAATGAATTGTACTGCACCAGGCAGGGGCTTGATGAACTAAATAAAATATAGCACTAGGTAAGTGATCAAATAGCGTACACTTATATATTGCTTTTCTACCTTCATTGAAGGCCCAAAGCGCTTTACAGTCACAGTTCCATTCAGCCATTCATACACTGATGGCAGCTCTGCTGCTAAACACTGGCACCAACCTTCCATAAGATGCAATGTGAGGTTCGGTGTCTTGCCTAAGGACACTTTGACACATGGGCGGGCAAGGTGGGAATTGAACCTGTAATCTTCTGATCAGAGGACGACCAGTCTACTGCTGCCCCCCCCCAATAGAGGAGAGAAGTAATAGAGGACAGAACTCTAGTGAACCATACTCCCGTTTCTAACTTCTAGTAGCCTGCTAGCAACTAACTGGTATTGAAATTTAATTCAAACATAATGGTTAATGGTAAGTTGCATGATTGGTAATATGTACAAATATTTAAATAGCTATTACTCACGTTGTAACCAGTTCTAGGCAGTTCTGTCCTAAGACAAATACACAAATCTTGTTTGGTTTCTAATCATTTTAAAGGGGACCCTATTAGTGCATCATTTTAACACTTTTTTTTTAGCTAAAGGATAAATCAGTCATCACTACTGCAAAGACCACCATCCATTGCAACCTAAACTCCTTCAGAAATTTACTAGTGTGATCATTCTTTTCCCTCATGTCTCTAGATCTCCGTTATCATAACTGCTTCCTCCCAAGAGGGAGTTCTAAATCACTCCCAACATCCCTCACTCCTGTACAAACATTTCCTCAAATGTTGTACTCACTGAGATAAAAGGACAGAGAGGCCAGAGTGAATCAATACGACAAAGTTTTTGCTCTTGAGGAACACTTGGCTTGGTGATCTAGACAAGGTAAAATGTCGTGTTGTGTTGTTTTGAGTGTTCATGTAATGGCCTCAGCTGCAACAAAGCTAAAACAAAGACAGAGGTAGCAGCTGGCAACCTGAGTGATAGTTTATTTTTTAGGAGGCCTTGGAAAAGTAAGCACATAGATGGAATTGAATTTATTGGCAAAATCTGTGAGAAAACAAAAGTCTGTGCTTAAACATTGACCTGCCGAAAGAGATTAGATGTGAGACGATGTTGAGGAGTGCAGTGGGGGAATAAGAGAGATGAAGGGAAAAGATTGATTGATGGGTGGTAAGAGAGGAAGAAGCAACCACCTTTCCTAGAGACTTTAGAAATCCCTAGTATCCAATGTAGCACAGACGGATTTATGCTACAGGCATGAGTACACAATCATGTGAAATCTATACACTAGCTTACAGACACAATCCGATCATCTTTTGATCTATTGTAAAAAGCATTCCCAGTAGTCTTTTAAAAACAATAATGCCGTTCTTATCCCAAATAAAAATTTAAAAAACTGTTTCATTTTCTTGGACAGTTAAAAATTCCCTTCTGAGCTGTGGGCGGGACTGTTGATGTGGAGCAGTGGGGTTTATGGCCCAGCCAGCGTATATTTACATCCCAATACGCTCTTTCTCGGTCTGCTCCTGATTCACAATGATTTGATAAAGAAATACTCAGAAATGAAGATTCAAGATTAATTTTCTTTATACATGATCTTTCTCCATCACGAGAAAAAAGCACAAGAACACGGTAAAAACACCTCTAACACCATTTTCATTGGAGTGGGTCTCTTAGGATACAAAAAGTTTGAGTTAATTACCCAACATGGAAAAAAAATGTTACAAAGATGTTTGTTTTTTAAATGAAAAGTGTCTGGCAGTATCATTTTAAGACAGTAAATTAAATGCAAAATACTTTTTTGTATTCATAATTTTTAGACAGCTCCATGGTGGCGCAGTGGTAAGTGCCTTGCCCTTATAATGAAAAGGCCCTGGTTCAAATCCTGGTTCTCCTTTCTGTGTGGAGTTTACATGTTCTTCCCGTGTATACGTGAGTTTTCTCCTGGAACTCCGATTTTCTCCCATAGTCCGAAAACATGTTTCATAGATTCATCAGTGTAGCTAAGTTGTCTTAGTCATGCGTGAAACGCTTCCGCGTTTAAAAGGTTCACGGGTCACTACGCCAGTTTTTAAGTCAGTTTTGAGCTATACATAAAAAAATGTGTGGCCTTTTCACATGCGAGTAACGATAAACCAGGTTGAACTTTGACCAATCAGGAATTGTGCTTTGATAGTGAGGATGGAGGGTGTTAATTCACTGAACCGTCTGAAAATGTAACATGAAGGAGAAATGAATGATTGTTGTTTGTGCGCGGCTGGAACTATACACCGCTTTGATATTTCTCACCAAGCCTCTTCCAACTGTAGGTGGTGGACTTGCGCTAGTAAACAGTAGAAAAGAAGGACGCCCCTTCCTGCTTGTCTAATCTCAACATCACGGGCTAAACTCAGATTCCTGTGTACTTAAATCCACATTTAACGAAAAACGCATGTCATGTGCTTCAGTGTGTGGCCATGCAACAGATTGGTGACCTGTTCAGGGTGTACCCCATCTTTGCTTAACAGTAGCTGGGTTGACTCCAGCATTCCTGCTACCTTGCAAGTGAATAAGGATGGGTGGATACGTTTTAAATCACAGCTTACAACAACATGTTTGCTTGATAAAAACAAGATAGTATCTCCTGTGAAAATGGAAGTTCTGAGATAGTAACTGATGCTAGATTTATCCCGAAACAATCGGAATATTTGGTTCAATTTCCATTGCTTCTAGGATCTTCGGTCTGTGTTACGTCACTCTAAACATCCTTATGCCTCATTTGGAGCCAATAACTCAATTTCCAGCCCTCTTCTCAACCAAGTACAACCATTTTTGTGCCTTTAAAGGCATGAATGTCTCCTCATTCCAGTCCAGATGGTAAGCCAGTCCTCTTGGACTCTGTTCTACAACAAAAGCAATCCTTTGGCACGGTTCATCCCTATTGCCATCAGTGTCTAGGCTCTTGGGTTTGTTCATCAATGGTCTGAGCTTGTCCCACGCATGCAAGATGTCACCAGTCAAAAGCCTACCGGCCAATGATTTATGAACTCATTTCTTTCTGCACATCTTTCCTGTATCCCATATAAATCTTTACTTCCTCATATTTCTCCTTATTAAAGTGTAATTAAACACTTCGGTGTGCAGGGATCCGAGCACAGTCCTAATCCTGCTCTCAGTCAGGTCTGTCATCTGACTGACTTATGATTGCTGCTCTGCTCCTGGGTGATCCCTGCTTGTCTGGCAGTTTTAATAACGTTGATTGCAGTGTGTATTTTTGTGTGTTCCACGAACAAACATTCCCCCTTCTCACTAATTTGCATCTACCGAAATTAAACCACTATTGTGTCTTAAATAAATAGGTAATAAACTGGCTATGTGTGTTTCAGTGGCGGTTTCTAAACATAGAATTGGCGAGTTGGCTTTACCAGTTACATTTCCTGTGGAGACCATGCTGTAAGTGTGTGATGTGCTTGTCATTATGTAATACTAGTCTCCCTGAAAGGGAGAATGAAATGACTACATTGTTCTAATATAAGAGATGCAAATGCAGAACAGGTTCAGTGTATTGTATTTTTCTGACCAAATCTGAATAAGACTGAACTTTTCCAAATGAACTCCAAATGCCATGATTTGATCTCGACAAAGAATTGCTTAAATGAAGAAGCGAAGAATTGGTGCTTGCATTTTGTAAATCAGGCACAGAGGCCAGTTTTGCAGCCGCTTGATTGAATCGGTTTGTCTGTCTTTCCTACCCCCCCCCTAAGCCCCTTGGTGCTTTTGGGAAGGATGTGATAATGGGATTTGATCTCCCTGAGATGTGCAGTGAGTCTTTTGATCCATCCCAACCCATAGCTGCTGAACAGAACATTCGTCAGTCAAGGCTTGAAAACAGGAGAACAAGTGTTTGTCAAATGTATGATTTTGATACATCTGATCTCATGAGAATGTTCTTTTTTTTGCTATTTCTTAACCTAAATACTTTTGTTCAACTTTGAGTTACTGCAAGTTAGGATTAACTAGCATTGAATTTGTTCACTCTAGAATTGGCTTGACATAGTTTTGAATTCTTGTTAATCTTGACTTCTATTTTGTCAGAAATTCTGGGTGCAAAGTAAGTCATAGTCTGCATTCAGTGATGCCACACTTTGGGTTTGATAAATATTAGCTTTTGCCTAAGTCAAATGCCCCTGTACATGGGTTGACCCGTATTGGTTCAGTAGGTTTATGGGTTTTCTGGGGGATGGGAGACCATAGAGAGAAGTGGGTGCATCTTTTAGGGCCTATACCATGTTTTTCTGAAGCTTTTTTTTTAGCAAAAAATATCCATGAATATGATCATTTATTAACTTTCGAACACTAAACAACAACTAATTTATGAAAAATGTGGGTTACGCCCAAATCCTGATGTGAACCTAGAGCCTGCCTCAGCAGCATGTCTAGATCTGTGACGGTGTAAGTACCTGTATGACACCCGTTGATGATGCCAATATAAACTATGCTCTAAATGTCTAATTTTCTCATTTGTAACAGTCAGGTTGTATTTACACTTATTATTTGAACAGCACTAACAAGACTGTTGTGCAGTGCCCGGGATTGAAAAAAATAAAGGACCCACCTACTTCACCCCTACTTACCCATACGTGTTACACAAGTGTTCGCTACGACCTGTCTCCTGCCCATTTAAAAATTGTACATTGACATTTTTGCTGTGTGGGGTAACCAAGTGGTTTAAGATCTTAAAATTTCATGAAGACCACCTGCGCGCCCTGCACATTTTTCACCCGCAAACACCCCAAATCCACCCGTAACGGCAGTTGTGACTAACACAAAGTTCTTTAAATGTTTACTGAAAGCAAACAGTACTGAATTTAGCTATGAAATTAAGACATTTTTCATGAGGAGTGTATGTGTTAAGACCTGAACCCACAACGCAAGTCCCAATTGTGATGGTTTGAGACCTGTTACTGGATGACAGTAGCACCTAGTACTAATAACTTAGTACTGTATTAGAAAGGTGAGCTAGTGGATTTTTATCTTATTCAAAGTTTCATTTTCGTACATGTTTCTAAGACAAAGACCAGAGGAGTGGAACCTCCACCTTTGGCTGTCTGTTGTATGTTAGTGTGAGGGAAGCAAGCTTCCTAATACAGCTCGTGCTGTTGATTATAAAATGTAAAGCAGTCATCATTTTTTAAAACAACATTTATTAAGGCATGACATTTTTTTTTTGTTTTGTTGTTTCTGGACCTCTAGCTCTTTAAAAGACGGCTTGAGAGAAAGACTCACTAAATGTTGCAGTAAAAGTAGCTCAATTAGAAAACTGCTGTAGTGCATAATGGAGAAGCGGTGGCCAAACGGATCGCTATTAGAAGGCTTATGAGGCTAATTAACAACAACAATACAGTAGTTTGAAGAAAATAAATATTCATATTTTAAATATGTATAATATATATATATATATATATATTTATGTATAATATATATATATATATATATATAAATAATAACTATATTATATTTTGTTTACAAATTTCAAATAATGTTAAGTATTAACATTAAACATTATTTAAATGCCAAATCTTAACCCATAGGGTTTCTTATTAGGACTAATCCACCCCCACCCCCTATTTGAGCAAAGTTGAACAATTTTTCTTTAATTACCACTAATGTTGTCATAAATACTTAGATTGTGATAAGACCAGCAGACCACTGCAGTGGTTCACATACAACAGGGTTTTTTGTCTTCACAGTCAATGAATGGGAATCATGGGAAACAACACATATGCTGTGCTGGAAGATGCAGAAAGAGCCTGTTTTGGCTGAAAGGGACGACAAACATGTATGCATTCCCAAAAGACTTGATGAAGCCACTTGGATGATTAGTGAAACGTATCAAGAAAGAAAATTTTATGTCTCTTTCTACAACTGTTTTTGGAATCTATGAAAAAAAACGTGGTCAGTGAACGCGTGTTGAAAGTGAAACCAGGTTAAACTTTGACCAATCAGGGACTCAGATTTGGTAATGATCTATTGATGACGTCCCTTTAATTCACAGAAGACACAACCATTTGAAAATGAGGTCATCTGCATTTACTTCACCCCGCAACCTTATGAATTGAATAGGCTTTCTGTAACAAAAACAGGAAGTATGTCAGCAAACCTTGTGTTTCACTCTGTTTTTTGTAGACAAACATTTTCAAGCCCCAACATTTGTTTGCATGGGGTGATATTTTTGCTGACCTGGAGATTGCATGACACCTGTGCAAAGCTCAAGGAAAAGTAACTGACCTCTGAGAACCTCTGAACGTCCTGTGTGAGGGTCCCCACACGGGTCCAGTTGTGGTAGTTGAGAAACTTGACCACGGCCGGGTTCACAGCGTTGTCCGACGGAACAGTCCGGAAAAAGTTAGGGTACTTTTTCTTGTCAGCCAAAACTGGGGTTGTTGCTGCGAATGACAGCTGAAATGAAAAAGTCGGAGAAAAATTGACAGTTTAAAAAAGTTTTTTTTAAATGCACCTTAGACACGTAGGATCCTTGGTGGGGGGTGCTAGGACATCACTGCCAGCAAGCAGGAGATGTCCTCTCAGTGCTCTACCCTCCAATTTTAACTGCACCGTAGACATTTAGGGCTCCTTGGTGAGAGGGCGATTGGACATCCCTGTAAGCAATCAGGAGATGTCCTCAGTGCCCTGCTCGCCAATTTTAACTGCACCCTTTATTACACACACCCTTCAACCACAAGAAACACACCTCAACACACACACAAATACATTACGCAAGGAAGGTGGGACTACTGATCTTCTGTCCCCTACCCCATCCCTGGTGGAGGGAACAGGGCCTTCAGCAGCGGTGGCCTTGTCTCCTGGGGGTCGGCCTCCTGGGCCCGGCGGCCCCCTCCCCACGCAGGGAGAGGGATCCCTTTGTCCTCTGGCAAGTCCATGAGCGGGGGATCATATTCCATCTGAGCCTGGAGGGTGTCTGTGTCCTTGTGGTGCGGGTTCTGGCCCTTACCCTCGGGTGCCAAGCCCCTTCTGGGTCACAACATTAGGAGACCCTGGTCAGGCAATGTACACCTTTGGGGACCCCCACTTCTCTTGGTCATCCCTTTTCTAGATGGGGGTAGCTGACCCCCATCGTGCTCTCTTCTGGATCTCCGCAGCTGCCTGGAGCTTTGGAGCGGGTCTCCCGTGGGGGGCCCGGGCTCGTACCCGGGGCTGGGGTGGGGGGATGCCCAGAACTCCTGGGTGGTGGTGGGCGGCTTGTCTGGGGTGGTGGGGCTGTCGGGGGTGAGGCCCCGCGCTGGGCCACCTGGCGCGGTGGGAGGGCTGCTCTCCTGACTGGGCTGGGCCTTGCGCTCTGCGCTTCTGTACCTCACTGCGCTCGGGTGTTGGGGGCCCGTGTGGCTGTCCTGCGGGCCCTGGTCTGGGTGCTTGGCCGGGCTGCCTGGCGGGTGGATCTCCTCCATTGACCCCACAGTATGGGTGCGGGGCGGGCCCTGGTCGGCGCTGCCGCCTCGGCGGGTGTCTTGGTGTGGGGATGGCTGGGGGTTCTCCCTCCTCTTTTTGTGCATTCCATCATCCACTTCAGCTTAACATAACATTCACCTGAGTACAGGCGTCGGCTCACCTTTGCACCTTCAAATAGTGTGCATGACAGAATGTAGTGCTTTACATGTGTTGGTTGGTATGCACAAGTGTGCGTGTGAACTGGATGTGGACAAGTTTGTGAACACTCTCGGAGCCGGCAGGTATGTAACAGCTGAGTGTGTGGACAGGCCCTGCCCATTTTAGACCAACACTCACTATTGCAATGGGTATAAGCTCCAGCATTGTGTTGCCTGTAGATTAACAACTCTACCTTCCCTTCACAGTAGTCCTTCTCTAACTTCTATAATCCACCATCTCTCTTCCACCCCCCAACTCTCTCCTTTTCCCCCTTTCCTTTTCCGTCCGGTCCAACAAAAAAGACACACAAAAAAAATCAATATTAATAAAGTTTGGTTTAAATTACAAAAGGGGCTTATACCAACATACATTTTGTGTTCGCTATGATTTATAACCCCCGATTGTAAGAGTAAAATCTGTCTAATACAAGAGGCTCTCAGCTCATATCTGTTTGCCCAGCTGTTGGACAGGACAAGTTTAAAAAAAAAAAAAGTTTTTTGCAAAGAAAAATACGATACAGACACTTGAAATTGTCAGAACGTTCTGTGCTCTTTGAATAGTAAATGGCATATACTGACATATATAATTCTTTACTTCCTTCTTAGAAGGCCCAAAGCGGTTTACAGTCACAGTCCCACTCATCCATGCACACACATTGGCCAACACTGGCACCAACTTCTAAACACCAGGGACAATGTGAAGTTTAATGCCTTACTTAAGGGCACTTCAACACACAGATGTTTGGATTTTGGCTAGAAAGGCATAATCATACTTAAAAGACCACTTGGAACACTTTTATATTGATCAAAAGATGATCGATTGTAAAAGAAATACACAGAAACATATATTTTTTTTCATCTTTTATACCATTTTGTCCCTTGCGGGGTCACGGGGCTGCCGGAGACTGAACCTGGCTACTAATGGGCGAAGGCAGGGGACACCCTGGACAGGTTGCCAGTCTCACACACCCACACCTAGGGACAATTTAGAGTGACCAATTAACCTATGAAGCATGTTTTTGGACGGTGGTAGGAAGACGGATGTCCCGGAGAAAACCCACGCATGCACGGGGAGAACATGCAAACTCCACACAGAAAGGTCCCCCATTGGTGACGCTGTTTCAAGTCCCCCAGCTGGGACTTAAACTGGGAACCTTCTTGCTGTAAGGCAAGAGCGCTAACCACTGCGCCACCATGCAGCCCAGAAAAAAAGAGGAGGGAAAAGAAAAAAAGCTTGATTTTTTTATTAGAATGGATCTTTAATATGGTTTGTCCACACTGTAAGGTGCCCTTTAGATCCTTCATTTTTTTCATAAATGACAATGCACCTATTAATGTGGAGCGAATTAATGTCCAGATAAATTCTGGTTGTGTTTACGGATGATGAAGTGATTTTAAGAGGTAAATGGCACTCTGTCCAAATATCAGTTGTTTTGTTTTTCTTGAGTTACAAACAAGGTTGGGTATTTTTGCAAACACGCTAACACAGCTAACATGTAGATGTGTGGGATTGTGTTTTTTACGTGTAACTTACAAGGTTGGGCCTTACAGGTATCGCTATTATGCTAACACGGCTAACATTTAGCTGTGTGGGATTGTGTTTTTTACATGTAACTTACAAGGTTGGGCCTTACGTGTATTGCTAGAACGCTAATGCGGCTAACATGTAGATGTGTGGGATTGTGTTTTTTACATGTAACTTACAAGGTTGGGACTTACACGTATCACTAATACGCTAACGCGGCAAACATGTGGCATATCACAAACCAGTTCTAGAGTTACTGTAAAGCCCAGTTAATAAAGTCTGACTGGCCAACGGACTTATCTCTGACTTTTTTGTCTTGCTTAATGCACCTTAAAGTTTAGCGCACCTTTCATATGACATAAGTTTAAAAATAGAACATTTATTGACTGTGCGCTCTATAGTGCGGAAAATACGGTACTCTATGTGTTGATCAGTAACTCTCATCTGTGTTTTTTGGGGTAGCAATATTCAAGAATGAAAAGGCAGCGTCACCGCTTGAAATATAATTTCATAAGTTAAAACCATTTCTGTTCTTCACATGTCAGCACTTTGAAATAAACATCGGGAGCTCCACACATGTAGGCTACTTTGAATTTGCCATTTTACAGTCAAACACTATTGAGCTCAAAATTTCAATACACCGCATCTTAAAAACAATTCATGTTCGTAATAAACAAGTGAGTACAAAACTTTGGAAAAGCAAATTTCTTAATAGTGTTTTTTTGAAACCTTGTGAATTAAAAATCAAGTTACAAATAATATCTAATTGCAAGAATAGCTGGAAATATTGAACTAAGTAGATATTTGGCATAACCAAAGCATTTAAGAGCTACTGAACTACTATGGCCATGATTGTTGGGTCATATGAAGCAAACATTTCCACTTTACAACTGCCACTTTAGGTTTTGCTCAGTAAAAGACATTGCAGAAATAACACTACTTTTCACACATTCAGCTTAATTAGGAGTACATTTACAAGGATGTTCCAACCTTCAAAATGTAGTGTGAGTGAGACATCTCACTGAGAGAATTATGTTTTCATATGGTCTAATTCAGGGTATTTTGTTTTATAAAAACTACTTAAAAAAAGACAGATAAAAGCTTTTGGTAGAATAAATACTCCCCTTCGATGTCTGTCAGTGTGCTTAGACAAGACACTTTCAGGGTTTGATCAGGATTTATGGACCCATAGGTATGAATCAGTGTGGGGTTAATTACATAAACTTTAGAGATGAACTAGAACTTTTGATCCATTAAAAAGAAAATTAAAACAAGAATATTTTACCTTTGACTGAAACCATAAATTCCACTAGAAAAGACACACAATACCCATGGAGAGATCAGGCTTGTCAAAATTTGCCAAAAGGTTATTGAAACAATGGGGTTGACTTCATAGTCTTTATAGGCTTCATAGGCTTTATAGACTAGTTCTACAGAATTGTGTCAGAGCCTTGAAACAGAGAGAGCATGGCAGTTGCTTCTCCCTTCTGGCCCAAGTAAAGGCTTCTGGAAACTGTTCGCAGTACAATGGAACATCAAGAAAGATGGTAAAATTGTTAAAGGGCAGATGTTTCTGGGTCAGCTTCAGATGGCCGTGAAAACATCTTGGTTGTGACACAGGGTCTTCCCACAAAGGATCACAAGATATCTTTTGCTAGGTTAATGTGCAGTCAATAGAAAATCTCCAATACAAGTTTGTGGGTCATCTGTCAAGAGACAAGTTTCTTGAGTTTTTAAGTTCAGTAGTAAAACTTTTAAGAAAACACATTCATGTCAAAAGAGTAAATGAGAACTACATGTTTTTTAATGGAAACTTACAGACTTAGATTTTCCAAAGGACTGTGAACAAGGTGTGCTAAGACGTTGTGATCATTAAAAATAGACCACACAAATCTTTTCCGCACATCAAGTTTTCTGCCAACAGCCATTAAAAACAGGCCTCTCTACAGCTTTCTTCTCTGACCTCGCTGCAAGGTCACAGAAGCTTTCTGTAATACCACAGAGGATCGGCTGGCCCTCGGAGCTGTGATGTTTTCAGAAGACTCGAGGGGAATCACTGATCCTGTGTTGATGGTGATGTGGCTAAAAAAATAATTTTAGCAACTATTCAATTTATTTCATCATTTGTGGTTGACGATTTGAGTCACAGTCAAAACTGGTTGGTTTAAATAATTCGATCGTTGGTCAAAGACAATAGTCAATATTGTGATTTAAGTATGTTTTTGTGCTCAGCACCTGCAGAGAGAGCAGGAAATGATTGTCAAATGTTTATGACAAACATGCACTCTGTCTTTTTGTTTGCATTTTCTGTGATTCTTGTAGCCTGGTTTTTGCACAGGAGCAGTTTTTAGCTTTTATTGGAAAGCTACCATCACTGTAGCTTTTTCTTTGAGGATAAGCAAGAAAAATACATGAATGCATCTGCTTTTGCTGAAAACCCCAACAGCTCTGATTAGTTCTTATGGGATTTCATCGCAGACTGATCTGCTGAACCTTACTGTGAATTGTCTTTGAATAATGAAGTGGCTATCACAAGGAAGCCAGAAAGATTAATCAAACTCATTATTCTGTGATCTTTACTCGCATAACACCAAAGGATTTAGTTCCTGATTGCAGCCTTTGTATTTTTTATGGTCAGTGTTTATGCAACAGGTTTTCATTGTTAAGTGCAGGTCTTTTTTGTAAGCCTTAGCTCTGATAATCAGGTTTTTCACCACCTTTTCTTAAAAATCATTAACTCAAAACCAATTCTAAGAAAATGTTGCTAAAAAGTAATGGGAAAATGCAAACACTTCATTAGAAAAAAGTTTTATAGAAAGCGTAGTGACATCAAACTTTTTGGGTGTAATTCTTTATGCATTTTTACAGTCTGTTTTCGATCAAACAAAGTAGATCATGCAAATGTCAAAGTAGCTTTGTATTTTAACATTTAAAAGACAATTATAAACTTTAATTGCAGATGCATATTTAGCCAGGGACGGAGCAAATGGGGTGGGCAGGGGGGGCAGCTGCTCCCCCATTAAAAGGCTTTACCCCCTTACTTAACCCCAAGATTTTTAAGTCAACATTAGAATCAATATTGACAAAGGATAAGAAAGCGTAGCCCCCTTTTATTTCATAGGGGTGTGGCGTTCCAACGAGCTCATTCCTGACTGGCAAGAGTGGTTGCCATAGAAATGGTTCCACAGACGGGCTTGAAGCAGTCCCTGCTTTCTGATGCCCTAAGGGCTAGCCTTGGTTCTCATGTCACAGAAATTCATACAAATCTCATGCGCAAAAAATACCAGACCATCTTCAAGGGGTGCAGACAATTCCACCCCTTGCAACTGAAGCTCATTCCTCACGATTATTCTACATTCTTTGTTGCATTTAGCTAACATGCAGTTTTCACCTGTTATCACATTCTTAGCACATCACCTTCCAATCATAATTATATCTATTCGCACAATTTTGCGCTCTTTATTTGGGAAATCGATAAAGAAAGAGGGGTCCAAACTTCCTTTGAAGATTATTGCTGTTCAACTAACAATTTAGCCACAAATATCTGGAACACAGGAATACTGATACTGTACCGCAAGTAGTTGTTAGAAACCCAATCAAATTATATTGAGCTACAGCATAATCATGAAATACAACCATGAGATATTATCAAACAAATCAAAAGTCTTGTTTCCTCTATCTTTCTTTGGCGAAATCATAAAAGCCTTTCATTAAGTCAAGATCCTTTGCAGAAAAAGGTAAAAGAAGTCAGTTAAAAGTTTTTGCTGCTGCAAGAAACATGGGGCTGATCCTGGGATGTATTTAATATTCAAAAGAGGCATTTGGTTCACCATGGGAGCACACAGCTGGGGAGCTAGAACTACGGGAGAAGCTTTACACCCCACCTAGACTGCAACTAAATCTCATTAGTACCTAAACGGAAAAGGAAGGAAGACATTGTAGGTAAATTGTAAAGGACATAAATGCAATTAAGTGATTCATTATATTAATAAAGGCTACAAAGTGTTTTGAAACATCAAGATGAAAATTGTTTTGCAAAACAATATCTCTCCTGATTTCAGAGCCTTTTTTTTTGCTACTGATATAAGATTATTACCTTATTTTTTTGCATGGGTTGGTTGGGGGTGCGACTTCTACACAGGTACAACTTGTATGTACATTTTTTTTTTTAATAAATTGGCTCATATGGTTGTTATTTTCCCACTAACAACCACTTGGCACTGTAGGTGTGTGTGTATCAGTATTTACTATTTACAACAACAAAGAAAAAGTAGCAACGCTTAGTCCTGTGCCGGTGTCTGTACCATTTGTGTTTGGCCTGTCACATCAGAACCGGGGCTTGCGACTGGTGATGACATCACACTACAGTAACACAACTTAGACAAACTATGTCCGAATTCCTGGTAACACCACTTAGACAAACTACTTAAGATGTATCCGATTACTTCACTACTCACTATTTAGTTCGTTCGCCATTTTGTAGTGCTTTCCGAACCAGCAATTCCAAAATCGAGCGTCCTGAAAATTTCCCAGAATTCTCTGCGAAAAACGTGCGTGCATCGATGCTCACTAGATTGGGGTATACGGACCACAATGCATTGCGTTTGAACAATTTCAGCAAAAAAAGTGTATTTAAATGTATTTTTTTCACTTTTTCATCATCAGAACACAGTGGACTCATAAAGAGTCTTCGTAAAATGCTTGTAGTGATTAAGTTTTCACTTCGTGAATTTGGTGAAGTTATGTTTGCTGTTAAAAATAAAGTAGTAAGCATGTTTTCTGAATTGCTTTTAAAATCTAAGTCAGTAGATATTCCTGCACTATTTAGTTTTTAAGTAGTTAATGAGTGGGGAGGGAATTAAAAAAAAACCTTCTAGAGTTTGCTCGGGCTGACAGTACAGTGTAATATTTGTCCAATCGCAATTTTACACATCATCAGGCCATTGTACAGCCAATAAAATATTGCAACATCATTGCTAGTCGCAAGCCCCCAGACCGATGTGACAGGCCGAACACAAATGGTACCTACACCGTAGGTTTGGTAGAGTTGTTCAGACATGTTGCACTATTCTCCCTAAAGTGCAATTTCTATTCCGGTGCGACAGAAACAATTTTCATCATGCATTTTTTGGTGTCTGCGACTTAAACTCTGAAGCAAGTTAGTCCCAAAAATATGGTCATCTCAAGGATGAGCCAAAAAGTATAGGTTGCAAAAGAGCTTATATTTTATCTTATTTTCTTCTGTTGCCCTGTTTTAGCGTTTTTCTTTAAAATTCTTCCAAACTGTTTTTCCTTGTTACAGAAAGATATAAATAAAACGGATTAAATAAAAATGTAAAAAACAGAAAAAGGAAAAAGTGAGCAAACTAAACAAGGAAACTCAGGAAACATTGAATACATGATGTGTTAAAATGTAAAAGTCTTGTATTGATTACGAACCCAAAATATGTATTTTTAAGTAGTTTGATTTACACTGTAAAGTGTAATTACTCTTTCTGGAATTATTGATGTCACAAACAGCTTTTTTTAGGGTTTTGATGCCAGCTCAGACGGGGAAAATGAAGACGTGTGTGAATCTATTAGTCTGCAAGTGGATGTATTAGAATAGAGTAGAACAGGGTATTTGTGGCCCTCTGATTGTAACACCAAGATCACAGCTACAAGCTTTTTTCAACAGCATTTTGATTCACAACAATCTGATATTTAAAAAAATAGTTAAAAATGCTCATTTAAATCTTAATTCTCATTATATGTGTTTTCCATCATCAGAAAGATGCTACAAAAGCATGTTGAAAAAACCAAAAACTCAATTTCATCAGAATTGATCTTTAAAAGAAGGTGTTTCTCGTTGGTGCTTTGGTATTTTTGAAGCAGTTCTTAATTATTATCGCTTAATTTAGACAACTGCTTTGGAATCTACATGAAAGTACTCTTTTCTGTATCCTATTTCTACATTTACAGCATCTCTAACAGTGTATTCATAATACTATGATTGTTTTTTTATTACTACAACAAATAAGTGTTCTAAAGTGATGTTCACTCTGGGCTTGGAAACACATGTTCGAGGGACCGCTTTAATTGCAAAAGTGTCTGTAAATGCTCGTATATCCACGTTTCAGGTTTCCACATTCAAAATTCTCGTGTCCAAGCGTTGGTATGCAATTTTTAAGTCTGATTTTGGCTCTACGTACAGGACGCATCGCAAATGTACACAGGTCAGAAGTTAAACTAGTTGAACTTTGATCAGTGATGCTTGAGTAGTGTACTTTTCAGTGCCAATCATTTGAAAATTGATCATGGAGGAGAAATGATAATTGCAGTTTGTGTCCTGCTGTAATTATATGTCACCAAGTCTTTCATAGATCGCAATAGAACTGTGAAATAAAATTGAAATTGAATTGAATTGAAAAAAGTGCTGAAGCACTGATTCAACTTGGAACACCTCTTCCAACTGTGAGTACATGGGCTAGTTTTGGGTAGTGCAAAGACCATGGCTAAAAGTGTGTAAAAAAATCCAGATCTACAGGTTCTCGAAAGCATGCCCTGTGTGATAAATTCAGGAAATACCCGCTGTGGTTTTTTTATGTTTTTAAACGATGTGCAAAAGAAGTATGGAGTCATTCTCTCAATAGGCTGTAGCACAAACTGTGTGACAGAAGGACACCACACAACAATACACACTCTCCTCAATACGCAGCGTTTTTTTGGCAGAAGAGTGATGGCAACCCCCGTTTTCAATAACTTGGATCATAGCACATCATCTATTCTAGCATGTCAGTCATACACATACTCACTAACTGTTCCTATCTCCGATGTACATTCTTTACCCAATGTGTCAAAATTGTAATCTGGCATTAAACCTTTGCTGTGCAAGCACTCTGCTATTTGGATTGCCCCAGAAAAGGCATTCACTCATGCCAGCTCTGGTGCACAGACGTTTCCCTCAAGCATAAAAGGTTTCCTCTTGCAGCACTTTGCTATTATTCAGTAAGTTTGACTTTTTCTTCAAACGGAATTGGGTCTGCATGGAAACCTAAAGGACTAAAGAGAAACAGACTTCTACCTGTTCTGTCCTATGCCTCTTATCAAATAAATCATAAAGGATTTTTGTTGTAAAATATAGGATGTGTTCAGCATACTGGCCATGGCAGTTTCACGGAGCATTGATCAATACTGGGTGTCACGTGTCATCACCGGGTTTTAGAGATTCAGAGGGAAGGGGAAAAATCAGAAATCCACCTGGCATCACCTTCACCGAAGAAAAGAACTGAGCCATTTTTCATCTGTCAGCAGGCTGGCCTTGACTGATAGGACTAAGAAGCAGTGAAACATTGCTATCATAAAAAGGGGTCACTCTCTCCTATCCATCCAGATATAAAGAAAAGAGTACATATTGACTGAGTGCTTGAAAGGCTAGTAAATAAGCTTGTTTGTGTTTAAAGATAATGAGGCAGCACTTTGAAATGACATGGGGTCTTACACTGTACCAATCAATGAATCTATTGCAACCACTCATCAGAAATATGATATTTCTACCTCCATTTCTTAATTCTATAAGAATTGATACAATCTTAAGATCATTTTAGTGTCTCAGATCACATTTAAGCAACAACATCTGAGGAGAGGAGGCGAGTGTCGCTATTCTGCCACCTAGATTCATAAACTATTCTATTTATAATTTGAGATTTAATACCACAACCTGAACTCTTGCTGTGTTTCCCGTTGCTGCCACTTGGCTGCCTATGAATGATTAATGAGTCATTGTTGAACTTTAGACCATTATTGTTCTTTCTCAGCCCGCCCTAGCTACTGCCGTATCATCTCTTTAGGAACATCCAAGTTAAAAATCATTGTTTCCTCATAATTGCAGTGAACCTGATTTGTGGTTCTGACATCACTTCCTCTTCATGAGGAAGTGATGTCAGCTACAGCTACAGTTAGCAGCTACAGTTAGACTTTAAAGCACTACAATTGTTTTGGCCAAGTAGCTTCTAGAATTTTTTTTTCTTGATCTGAAAATAAATTTTTGGTCATTTTTTAAAGTTAATTTAGTTTGTTAAAATAATTATTTCAAGTTTAAATTTTTAAATGACCTTTAAATGAAATATTCATTTAATCTTAGAAACATTGTGGGGGTAAAGGACAAGAACGAGGAGTTATGCAAAAAAAAGAACTAAAAAGAGGAGACTATGGATCCCTGGAACTCTTTTGAAATTAATTAAAAAGAATTCACAGAAAATGGTTAAGGCTTCGTCAAAACTAGCCTTATGGGTAGGTGGGGGCTGTCTGCTGGATGAAAAATGGGTTTCTGTGTAGCCTGTATGAAATGTAAAGGTTGTAGACCATTCGCCGAGTCTGAAGACCCAAATGCTGGTACATATCTACAACAGCATCACCTGTATGTCATTAGTGTGTGTAACTTACATTATCGTTAGTTATTTAATGATACACTTAGGACACACACGAGAAAATGGTACGTTCTATTTTCAATGACGTCCCTTACGGTAGCAACACAAGCCTCAAGGGAACTGCAAGACACACCTGTGCAACCTTTAAGATGCAGCTGCACTTCTCTACGTCCCTCGGTACAACCCCAAACCCTGCAGCACCTGTACAGGTCAACCACCCTTCAGATGCATGTGTGACTGAGGTTTTGGGTCATCGATTAGGGCTTGTTGCATAAGCAAGTATGTTTTAACTCAATTCACTGTTAAATTTGAAGAAAAAGAGAAAATCTTGTGTATTTGTGTCTAGGTTTTCGGACAGAATTCACAGCTCTACACTGTTAGGAAAGACATTAAATGTTGGGTCTTGGTCCATGCCACAGGTTCCATGAAGGCAGACGTGAGAGGACAGAAAACTACATGTGAATATGAGGGCAACAAGCATAAATACCCGCCAAAGGGAAACAACAAACTCCTCTTTGACTGCCACATGACACATTTGATTTGTTCTACAATTCAAACAACCAGTTTTCATAGTCATGGGACAGAATACAGTTGCTTCTATAGCATGTAGGATCTCAGAGATGTGCTCGAGGTGTCTTTTTGAGTCTAGGTGGGGGGTTGGACTAGATAAGTGTAAGCTTCTTTCTTTTTCCTTCAGGCATGTTTAGAGTAGTAATATTTATGAAGTTGTTCAATCAGTGGTTGCAAAATGTGAGTTGAAACGCATTTGTGAAACGTACTTCTAATGCTGTTATCGTTTCTCTAAGACTTTGCTCTGAATATGGACTTGAATTATCTTTTGTTCATATTTGCATATTTTATTCTTTCTTTCTTGTTCTATTTTATTGATGTAATTCATATTTTTGGACACTTTTTAAAGAAGCCTCAAAAGAAAAGGGGCAGCAGCTCGACTTGAAGCAGCTTGAGTTCTAATAGAACATTCTGATGCTGCTTGATTACAAACAGATAATTACAAAAACAGATTCAATTTAACATTCAATTCAATTTCACAGTTGCCATTCATTCATTCATTCATTCATTTTCCAATCCGTTTTATCCCTTTCGGGGTCACGGGGTTGCCAGAGCCTAAGCCGGCTACTCATGGGCGAAGGCAGGGTGCACCCCTGGACTGGTCGCCAGTCTGTCGCAGCAGTTGCCATTCATGCATTAACAAACTGCTCCACTGCAAAACACTTTCCCCAAAATATACCAACCTGGAGTAATGTGGGATTCATTGCCTTGCTCAAGGACACTTGAACACATGGCCGGACAGGAACCGAACCTACAATCTTCCAATCAGTGGTCCATCTTTGAAATATTTGTGTAACATCCAAAGTTTTGCAATTATTTTACTATTTACTTGACGTCTGTGTTATTGGAAAATTTGTGTTCAGGTAAATGTCAGAGCTTGTTTTTTGTTAAGCAGTTTCCCATCATTTGTATGTTGAACATGATTTTGCCCACACCTTGTTTTAGTTTTTGTTTGTCACAGCTGCTTCGTAAAGCTTCCTCAGTGTAAATATATGAGTTTTAGGTCAAAGCCTGTCAAAGGCTCCACATGAGGCCTGTCTATTAGATCCCTTTTGTGTTTGTTTTTAAGGGTTTCTTGAAATGATAGGGACTTTTTTCTCAAATACTTTTCAGACAATGTTTTGACTAATTCACAATTATTGCTGATCTTCTATATTTGGGTTCTGTTCTAATAAAAATGAGGGGGAACTTTACCCTTGAATGACTTACTCTAAAAAGGTTTTCTTTTTACCTTACTGTTGTTACTGTTTGAACCGTTACCTTAACCTCTTGACTACCAGCAATGCAAATGTGTCCTTTGTAGATGCGATAACCTTAATATCTCTCAACCACTGAATACTACTGACTGAACTCTTTTTGGTATCTACATAGGACATTTGGGGCTTTTCAATCATATCAAATGTCAAGGGCTCTGAGAATTGTAATTCTTGGTGGATTAAGGACCATTTTGACTGAACTTCTTTTTCCACCAGTGGTATTTGGTGTCGCCTAGTCCTTGCTTGTTCATGGCTGCTTGATATGAATCTATCGCACAAACATTTAAAATATCTACAAGCAATCAAAACAAACTTGACTGTCAAAAAGTGGAATCCACAAAATAACAGCTTCCAGTGAAATTTGAGGAATTCTTAAATAAAAAATAGAACAAAAAAATAAAATCCTACAGATCCAATAGTGAGACCAGGTTCTAAAAAGAAAGTAATTATAGCTGTATGTTAAAGCCAACAAATAGTAATTACATTTTGCTTCATAGTATTAAGTATTTGTTAAATCTAAACCTGTCATAGAAACTGGAAAGCACCTTCTACCTTTTTCTTCACGTTTGTTTTCTCGTGTCGTCCTTCACATTTGCATTGGCACATGTCCGCGCTAATATAGATGGACACACATGGTGACTCTCAAGTGGTCTTTTTTTTTTCGACTTCCCACTGCTAGAAAATATCTCGGGGCAATGGTTAATGAACAGCTCCCAAGAACCGTAGAGACTCTGCTGGACTGCAGATGCCTTAGGGCATTGACAGACCAACTGGAAATCACTTTCCAGGATATCTTCTGCTGATAACAGAGCTTGAGCAAAGAAGTGGTGAAGGGTCTTTATAAAATGAAGAAAAGTCTCTGTGCTTTTTTGTCTATATAATTACTTCTTCTCAGTTTGGAAAAACCTTGTGTTTGGTCAGCCAACCAGTAATAAAACAGCTCAAACATCTACTATTATTTAGAATTTTGCCAGGAGCAAAGTGTTAAGATAAGAGTTGCTTTATTTCAAGATTCAACAAAAAATTGAACTTCTTTGTCATCAACACATGTCGTGCAACAAGTAATACAAAATAAAGTCATTAAAACGAGTAACTTATGTGCATTATTTTAGTCTGATAAAATGTCAGGTCTTTTCTAACAGTTATGACCAAAATAAATAAATAAGGTCTCATTTTTGTCATTTGGTGGTGTGATTGAATTGAAAGTAAATACTAAAAAAGTAGTTACTACTGTATTTTTCCCTTTATAAGACCCGCTTAAAAAAACGACACCTATATATGGATTAATTCTGGTTGTCTTTGCTCATGTCGAAGCAATTTTGAAAAGTACACAGCACTCTATCAACATGTCAGTCTGTTTTGGGGATCTGGGGACTCTGGCTAACGTGTAGTGGTGTTAGACTTTGTTTTTTAATGTCTTACTAACAAGGCTGGGAGTAACAAGTATGGTAAATACCTTGTTCCTAAACCTTCTAACGAGGCTAATGTGTAGCCGTATCAGACCGTGTTTTTTAATGCGTTACTAACAAGGTATGGAGTTAGCGTAGTCTCAGTAATATCTGTTTTAGCGGTATTAGTCTGTTTTTGATGTATTGCAAACAAAGTTAGGAGTTACAAACATTGTTAATGCGCTACTGTGACTAACATGTAGCAATGTCTGACTTTGTTTCCTTTTCATGTTACTAACAAGATTTGGAGTTACAGGAATTGTAAATGCCTTGTTGCTAACCATCCTAATGAGGTTAACGAGTAGCAGTAAGCAACATGTTTGTTTTAGCGGTATCATTCTGTACAAGCAAAGTTAGTTGTTACAGATTTTATAAATATGCTAACATGGCAAACGTGTAACAGGATCTGACTTTACTTTTTTTAAGTCTTACTAACAAGGTTGGGAGTTACAGGGGATGTAAATAGATTAAAATTGCTAACCCCTCGTATGCAACTAATGTGTAATGTGAGCTCCTAGACCGCCCCAACAAAACAAAAAATGGCACGCTCCAGAGTGGCCTTTTTTGTGGCCAGTCTAAGGCACACCTGTGGAATAATCATGCTGTCTAATCAGCGTCTTGATATGGCACACCTGTGAGATGGGATGGATTGTCTCAGCAAAGGAGAAATGCTCACGAATGTAGACGGAGAAATGGTTGTTTTGTGTGTATCGAAAATATTTGAAAATTTGTGGACTTTCACAAAGAAAAATACTATTATATGGACAAATACAGGACCAATGTGAGCTCATCAATGTTTCAGGATCCCAGAAGTTATAATGTTAGGTAGAAACATACAAGTATATGTTTGCATATGATAAGTGTTATGGAATATTAAGTGTCCATGGAAGAGATGTTCATCAACGATGGTACAGTGCTTGTAATGTATTCAAGCAGAAGAAAAGGAACACCTTTTTCAGTTTAGAACACCTGCAACTAAAGTAAAAATAATTACAAAGGGACTGAGTCAATCAGCCATGGATTTTCAATGACTTTTCCAGCAGCGTTCATGAAACAACCTCAGCTGTGAGAGATGCTGCAGAGCAGTTAGAGCAAACAACCAGTCTGGTAATTCATTTCAGTGAACTTCCCTCAACACACGTTTTTTTTTTTCGCTAGAAGAGTCACTCTACTGAGCATTGAGAGGACAGAAAAAAAGAGGCAAAGATGTTGCTGTAGGGGGAACACAAAGGTTGTTCAGAAATAAAGAAAACTCTCTCCTCCAGTTTCATGCTTTCCCTCTTGCCTTAACTCCATCTTTACTCTCTCTGACTTTTCAATTTCCAGAGACCTGCAGGGGCTCGAAGGCTAGCTCAATCAAAGATTGTACATTTTTAAAATTCCATCTCCTGAGATATAAGAAAGACATGGCTGAGGTCTGAGGTGGCCTGGAAGTCAAACAACAAGAACATGTAGGACCCTTGAGTATGACTGGTACGTATTACACATGAGACAGTTAAACAGGTGGGATATAAGCAGGTTAATAAAATCTCAAACACCTGTTCTGAAATGTACATGTAATCACCATGCTGGATTAATACTGGTCCATCTGTGGTGTGTCTCCCTTGCGTTCCGTGGGAGGTCTGTCTCACAACCATCAGTTAGTCTCTGTTGTGTCTCTGGATTCCTCCCCATGAAGAGTGGTCCGTCCTGCCAACCCTGTGTCGAGTAGTTTGTACTGCTCATGGCCGTCTATGCTTACAAAATGAGACTGTTGTTATCTATAGCGAAAATGGACAACGGTGTTATCTGGGGTGTTATCCTGTGGCCACGTCACCTTAAACATCAAATAGAATTTTAAACATTTTTATTTTGAAAGTACAATAGAAGTTTTCATTTTGAAACCTGTTTTTAATTTCTCTGGGTTTTTGCTACGAAATCGACAGATTCAAAATAAAACTCTAGCGTAAAGGCTGCGTTGAGGAGGGACAGATGTCCAACACAGACATTCCAATTGATTAACAAAAGTTCTATTTTTGCCTCAACGCAACAGATATGCAATGCAAATAAAACGCAATGTAACAGAGACGCAACGCAGTGGAGACACACTGTAGACAGACCATTGTAAATCATTGTAAATCATGCTATAGATAGATGTTTTTACCAATAAAAAGAAATTAGGGTTTAGGGGTTAATCTTTTGATCTATTGTAAAAGTGTTTCCAGTGGTCTTTTAATTATGGGTATGCAGTTTTTAACCAAAATAATAATAAAAAAATACTAAGACATAGGATTCTGGAGAGCAGCAGTAGTTCATACATACAGTGGGGATAGAAAGTTTGGGCACCCCAGTTAAAATGTTATATTATTGGGCATAAAGAACCCAAGGTGAGATTGAAAAATCTTCTAAAGGAATTAGGCTATTTCCATCCTTTATCCTTTCAAAATAACAGAAAACAAAATAATGGTGTGTGCAAAAGTTTGGACACCCTTCAGAGTTAGTACCTTGTATCGACCCTTCTCTGCAAGCATTGAATTTTGTGGTGAGGACAAAGAGGTTTTCTTCTGACTCTTCTATGAAGACTATATTTGAACAAGTATCTCTTGACAGTAGAACAGTGTGCCACAACTCCAGAGTCTGCATGTCTTTCTGGAGGGATGGTGCAGTCAAACGTAGCTTTTGACTTGCTTTTCTCACAATCCTGCGAGCTGCTCTGTCTGAGACTTTTCTTGGTCTTTCAGATCTTGCTTTAACTTTCACTGTTCCTGTTGACTGCCATTTCATGAAGACATTCTAAACAGACGATATTGGCATCTGAAAATGGCTATCTTTTTATAGTCTTCTCCTGCTTTGTGAACATCAACTATTTTCAGTTTGATTGTTCTGGACAACTGCTTGAAGAACCCATGATGCTGATTGTTGGGCCAAGGTCACATGACTCAGATTATTTCAAATCTTTGAGATTGAAATCACCTGGTCTTTGCAAATGATGATTGTGAACAATTCATGACACTGTCAGGTCTCAGCTTTTCCAAAGACGGCGGTGCGTACTATAAATTCTGCAGGGTGCCCAAACGTTTGCACACACCATTATTCTGTTTTATGTTATTTGAAAGGGTAAATAATGGAAATAAAGCCTATTTTTTTTACTTATTAAAAGAAAGTCTCATCTGTAAACTGATGCTTTGAGGAGAGTTTACAATCTTTCCTTTGGTTCTTTATGCAGAAAAAATAGCATTTTAACTGAGGTGCCCAAACTTTCAATCTCCACTGTAATTCACCTCTGAGTTGTGGGTGGGACCATTGGCAAAGTAACACACACACACACACACACACACACCCTCTCTATGTACTCTCCTGCCAGCTCACATCCCATCACACTCCCAACCTAACATTTCTGATGCAACAAAAGTATTGAAGCTATCCAGCCATACAGTTTTGAGCCAGATGCTAACTTAGTAGAGGAAAACAAAAACGTACATGGATCTTTGCGTCCAAAAGTGGATGCATCAGAAAAGAGTGAAACAAAGAGCCAGTGTCCCGCCAATGTAGTTTCCTACTTCACAGCTACAAGCTTTTTCAAACGGCATTTTCTTCATCTGCTCCTGTTTCACAATGACTTTAATAAAGAAATGCTCAGAAATGCAGTTTCAGGCTTAATTTTCTTTAGTTATGTCCTCCATCATCAGAAAATGCTACAAAAATGTGTAAAAACACCAAAAATAGATTTTTTAAAATCAGAATGGGTCTTTAAATATTTTGACAATTTTGGCCAATAAGGTTTGTCTTTATGCCCCTGACCAATAGTTTTTCAACCTAGTGAGCTACAGCCACCAAATAGTTAACTTTGGCATATTTAAAACATGTTTTTGAAGGAAACACAAGTTTTTTTAATTTTTATTTTACATGTAAATATTCATAAAATCAGAGACAAAATTTTAAACATGCAAGTTGCATTGGTGTGGAATGAGAGGATATGTGTTAAATCAGAAGTAGCTTGACTGGTGTTTGCCATTACCTCCATGACACCAGAGAAAATGTCAGCATTATTATGGCAGTAGCCCAGGTGATATGCGAGTGACTTGGGATCTTTCTCCAGATTAACGTCTGTGAGGAAGTGTGGGTGGGGGAGGGACAAAGTGTCAGTGGTTACTTTCAATTATGTCCTTTTTCATATTTAATGGTGTTTATCAGAGTTAAAGGTCAGCAGTGCTGTATTTATGTGCTTTTCCTAATGCTGAGTGGGACATCTGGAATCTTACTGGTTGGTCTGTTCAGCCTCTTTAAAAATGCAAAACGTTTCACCACAGGGAACAGCGACCCCCGTGGCACTAACCTATTGAGCAGTAAATATCAGGAAATGTGGCCAAGGATTTTTCTTTCCCTTTGGCACCTTTTTACAGCAATGGCTGTAAAAAATATCTGCTTTATATACAGTGAGTACGGAAAGGATTCAGACCCCCTTAAATTTTTCATTCTTTCATATTGCAGTCATTTTGCTAAAATCATTTAAGTTCATTTTTTTCCTCATTAATGTACACACAACACCCCATATTGACACACAAAAAAAAAAACACTGAATTTTTGACATTTTTTCAGATTTATAAAACAAGAAAAACTGACATTTTACATGGCCGTAAGTATTCAGACCCTGTGCTGTGACACTTATTTAATTAACTCAGGTGCTGTCCATTTCTTCTGACCATCCTTTATGGTTCTACACCTTCATTTGAGTCCAGCTGGACTTGGACTTTATTAGGAAAGCCACACACCTGTCTATATAAGATCTTACAGCTCACAGTGCATGTCAGAGCAAATGAGAATCATGAGGTCGAAGGAACTGCCTGAAGAGCTCAGAGACAGAATTGTGGCAAGGCACAGATCTGGCCAAGGCTACAAAAAAATCTGCTGCACTTAAGGTTCCTAAGAGCACAGTGGCCTCCATAATACTTAAATGGAAGCTGTTCGGGACGACCAGAACCCTTCCTAGAGCTGGCCGTCCGGCCAAACTGAGCTATCGGGGGAGAAGAGCCTTGGTGAGAGTGGTAAAGAAGAACCCAAAGATCCCTGTGGCTGAGCTCCAGAGATGCAGTCAGGAGAAAGTTGTAGAAAGTCAACCATCACTGCAGCCTTCCACCAGTCGAGGCTTTATGGCAGAGTGGCAATGGCAGTGGAAGCCTCTCCTCACTGCAAGACACATGATAGCCTGAATGGAGTTTGCAAGCAAACACCCAAAAGACTCCAAGATGATAAGAAATAAGATTCTCTGGTCTGATGAGACCAAGATAGAACTTTTTGGCCTTAATTCTAAGCGGTATGTGTGGAGAAAACCAGGCACATTTCATCACCTGTCCAATACAGTCCCAACAGTGAAGCATGTTGGTAGCAGCATCAAACTCTGGGGGTGTTTTCAGCTGCAGGGACAGGACGACTGGTTGCAATCGAATGTGGCCGAGTACAGGGATATCCTTGACCAAAACCTTCTCCAGAGTGCTCAGGACCTCAGACTGGGCCGAAGGTTCACCAAGGACTGGCTTCACAACAACTCAGTGACTGTTCTTGAATGGCCCAGCCAGAGCCCTGACTTAAACCCAATTGAGCATCTCTGAAGAGACCCGAAAACGGCTGTTCACCAACGTTTACCATCCAACCTGACAGAACTGGAGAGGATCTGTAAGAAGGAATGGCAGAGGATCCCCAAATCCAGGTGTCAAACACTTGTTGCATCTTTCCCATAAAGACTCATGGCTGTATTTGATCAAAAGGCTGCTGCTACTAAATACTGAGCAAAGGGTCTGAATACTTAGGACCATGAGATATTTCAGTTTTTCTTTTTTAATAAATCTGCAAAATGTCAAAAATTCTGTCTTTTTTTTGTCAATATGGGGTGCTGTGTGTACATTAATGAAGAAAAAAATGAACTTAAATGATTTTAGTAAATGGCTTCACTATAACAAAGAATGAAAAATTTAAGGGGGTCTGAGTACTTTCCGTGCCCACTGTATGCCTGTGGAGGACTACATTGATCTGCCAGGCTTAGAAACATGGATACTTGATGTTAAACATGCTAAATGTCCTCATACCAATTTGAAAAAGAGGAGATCTCAAAGCAACCAAGGAATAACTATAGTAATTAGGAACGTTTAAATATTAGTATAAAGACCTTCAATGCTAGTGATCATTGGGTTCAGGATAAGTTCTGTTCAGATGCGAGCACAGTGGGAGTGAGAAGTTGATTGGACAAGAATGTGTCGGAGCTCGAGGAAAGGGGGTGTGTAAGCGTGACAGGTGGGGGAGGGGAGTCAGGAAATGTGTAAAAAAAAGTTAAAGTTCTATCTTTATTGTGGTATAGTTATATCCAACAGTAATCATTCAGTTCTGAATGAGTGATTAACCCTTAAACACCGGAAATGTCACGGGAAACATCTAAAAAACATACACGCTTTGACATACGGTACCATGACTCCTTGACTGTTCACGCGATCGACATGAATCTGCTGATTCTAATGCGAGAAAAGCAGCTTTTCAAATCAGCTTGGCACCGACATGCAACACATTACTAATGTACAGTGTTGCAAATCAGTTTAAGGCTGCTTTTCTCCGCTTCCGATTCTTCTGGAATTTTGTTAATTCCACAAACAGTTGATTAGTTCTAGAAATAATGCCAACACTGGAGCAAAAGTTCTGGATTTACACAGTTAAACTACAGGTAGCTGTAGTGGAATTCTATATTGGTGTCAAAGGTAAAGCACTGGATCCATTACTTACACCTGTGGATAATCTTGGTTAGATAGACTTGTCAAAGTACAACAGTGGGACAAGACTGGCACTCGCCCCAAAATCAAGGAAGGGGTGATGTACCCATTGACTGTATATAGAGAACTGGACAGAACGGCTGGGATGTCACTCAGAGAAACAGCTTTACCTCAGGCTCCAAAGAAATTAGGCCAATTCAGTTGCTATTTTTCCACGATACGGACGCCGCCATTTGGAGCCAGTCAACAGTAATTGGTCCGTGCCGGTCGGAGTCACGTTTCTGGGGCAACTACTGTGGCCTATCAGGAGTGAGCTTGTTCGAAGTCCACACCCCTACTGAAAGCGGGCTCAGGTCAATCTGTCAATCAAACGTTTGAGGTATGGCTAGCGGGAGCCACAGGCTTTCCACTGAGGCATCTGATTGGTCAGTTTATAACTTGAATAATTTGTGATTAACAAAAAATATAGTGAAAATAAATTAGGGCTAGCAAGAAGATGTTAAGAAAAAGTATCAGATCAAGAATGGTTTTTATGACAAACATGGGATTTTGACCTTCTTGGAACCAGCAGGTACTTCCTACCTGGAACGCAAAGGGGGAGGGGTCACTCAGTCTAGTGCTATAAACAGTCAATGGATGTACCATGATCATGGGCTACACCTGACTACTCAACAAATATTGAATACTGATTTACTTGGTTGATATCAAAGACCATGCAATTCTTCCAGGTTCTTGTGGGCTTGTTTTTTTTTAATAGCTGTCGTAGCACGGAAAGCCTAAAGTTGCAACAAAGTTTTATTAAAAGTTGCTCTGAAAGTTATGGTTTTCAACATTCATTATTTAGCTGAAGGTCGTATGAGTACGTACAAATGTAAAAGCAGTTGTTTTTATTTTTACAAATTTTAGTGAAGTGCAAACTGTCAGCAACCAATTACAAAATGCAGTTACTAAAACCAATTACTCAAAATGCAGGAGACCCTGCTTGGGGGCAGAAAGGTATCTTTTAAATAAACAAATGGTACTTGTGCATTTAATAAACAAACTTTAACATGAAACAACCTAAGGCAGTAAAGAAAAGTTGACAAAACAGATGACCTAAAAATGAAAGAACTGAAAACCAGACACTTTAAATCCACTGATGGGGATTAAATGAAATGAAGACAGCTGAGAATGATCAAACCTGAACCTGTTGTGACTTAAAGCGGGAGAAACTCAACATAGAACATTATCATAACTAAAAAATATAACTGAGAAGGTAAATTAGAGTTCACAATCCTCACTGTACCCCACAATAAATGCACAACATTGATGAAACCCCTATTTAAACAGCCTTAAAGTTGACTTATTGCATCTTGACACCTTAAAATATTTTACCACTCATCCAAGGAACTACATCACTCAGAAGAAACTACTCATCAGTCTTTCTCCAAGGACCACTTGGATGGGGAAGTGCTTAGTCAAGTTGCCTTTTCAAAAACAAGAGGCTTTTGTTAGAACAACAGTGAACCTGTTTGCAGGCCCAGATACCGTAACCACATGGCTGGGATCATATTTTCATGGTTTATCTAACCTTAGGGGTGGGATTATATACGTTTGTTTCCTCCCGCTGCCTTCGATCAAACTCAATTTGACAAACTTAAAGGACCTATATCATGCAAAATCAATTTTTTTAACTAAAGTGGGGACCAGCCCTTTCCAGGAAGTGTCTGCACCGCCAGCCCCGCCCCCAGGCTAACACTCACACCCACTTTCTCCGTGGAGTGAACGCCAAAACACGTTCATTTTATATGCAGAATACACATATCCATCTTTGCAAAAGTTCAGATGTTGTTTGTTTTGTGCGTGAAAAGCAGACACACTGTCGAGGCCCGCTCTAGGTTGACGTCATGAAACAGACGGCACCCACAACGAGCGAAAGGCGGTGCTTCATAGATCGATTCGTCTTACTTTCAGGTAGGAAATGAGCTCACAAAAATAACACGTATTTCATCAAAAATGTGCTCTTTAGTATAACAAAGATATTATATTATCATTTTTATGGTTTACTCTGAAAGGTTTTAGACTAGCATGGCATGGGGCCTTTAAAATTAAATGGATTCAGTATGCCATATTGTGTATGTATTAGAACAATGATGTTTATTTATGATTAAGAGTTATAAAAGGCATCATTAACATGTGTATGTGAATGTTTATATATGGATTCATATGTATGTACTGTAAAACATGTGGAAAACACTATTTCTCAGATCACTGGCACTCAACTGCTAACCAGTAAAGAATAGTTTCTGTATTTGCTGTCTAAGCAGGTTTACAAACACTATTAAGGATAAATTCAATACAACAATAGATTAGGTCATTTCTGCTAGACAGCAGAAGCAACCACCACTTTTGCACCGTCAAAGCTTTCACAGTAGAGCTGGAACCCAAAAGAACGCTTAAAGTCCCACTACGATAATTTTTTGATTCAAGTGTTGCCATTGGCCTTTTATTTGCGCTTATGCCTAAATAAATAGTTACATAGTTACTGCAGAGCGGCAGTAGTTTTATGAGAATTTCCCCTGTAAAGATGTTGGCGGGACTGTTGGTGTGGAGTAAGCCCGGCCCCACTTTCCATCATCCATCTGTTTATCTCTTGCTAGCTCACTGTCCTAAACTTCCCCAACTTAACTTTAGACGAATGTGAACCTAGTCGTCTACAAGTAGATCCATCGGAATAGAGCAGAGTTGGGAGCTTGCTGATCATAGTTTCTACAGCTCAAATTTTTGTTCAACTGCATTTTTTGTCTACTCCTGATTTACAACAATTTAAATGAAGAAATAGAAACGCAAGTTCAATCATTTTTCTTTCATATATGTCTTCAATTATGTTAAAAAATGCCACAAAACATGTTAAAAATACAATTTTCATTGGAGTGGGTTTGTAAGGCACGGTCTAAGACAAGTCCAAATGTGTCGTCTCGCTCAGGCTCTGTTGACAATATCAATTCTGAAAATTTTAAACTTGTTTTATCTCTAGATTTCTGGGTCTAGATCTATTTCTTTTAAGTCTTGAACACTCAGTCCAAAAACAATGAAGATTATAAAGAAAAAAGAAAAAAAAACATGTTCTAGATCTTTGTTCAAAGCAATGAGGCTCAACGAATCTTATTGCAGTAGCTTAAAAAAGAAAACAGAATGTAAGGAAACAGTTCGAATGTGTTGGGGTATTGCACATCCCATCAAACACAAACTTGCTTTTAATATGACAGGGGTATTTATAAATTTATAGGATGCTTCTACCTTAGCTTTGAGTGTTGTGTGTGTTATTCTCCAGGAAGATAAGACCTGATGCATGCTCTCTACACACTGATAAGAACATTCTGCCCCACTTTCAAATGCTCTATTCCAACCTGCAGAGTTCGCTGGTTATCAGACAAGTGCATTTCTGGTATTGTTTGCATTCTGTGCTAATATAGCAGAATTTTGAATTGTATTTTCCTGTATTCTTGTATTTGTATTTACCTTGAAGCCAGATCATCTCCTCCCCTGTCTGCATACCTGCCTATATAGTCTAAAAGCTTAAGAGAAGGAAAAAGATTCAAAGACAAATTCCATTCTGAAATAATAAGCTATCTGAGCTTCTCTGACTGCTTTGTCTCTCTGGTCCTCATCCAAGCTAACCACTAAAAGGTTTGAATTAAAATTTTAAACAGAGCTCCGCCATGCAGCCTGCATCTCAAGACATTTTATATAAACCACTCTTCACATATCCCTAAGCACTGACAGTCACACAGTTTCTGTGTCTCTTAAGATCAGAATCCTATTGCCGAGTTCTTGCATCTTTTCAGGCAGCTTGAATATTTACCAGCATCCCAATAACAGTGAGTTGATCTGTTCTCTACTGACACTGCAGGCTGCTGTAAAGCTTCTTTAAAGTTGAACTCAATCCAGCAGCTCATTGGCTTTGATGACTCTCAAGGATCCCACTTTAAATCAACAAGTATCAAGTACCTCCTCAAATTAGAGGAGATAAAGTGTAAGATATGATCCATGTGTTGGCAAATGATTCTTCTCCGCTGTGGACTTCATAACAAAGAAATGGGCTCTCACATAAACAGCTCGCTTGATGGTGCTGTAAAAAAAAAACAAAAAAAAAACAAAACATGCCTTTCAGGGGCGGATCTACAGGGGGGGCAAGGGGGCAGCTGGCCCTCCCCAGCAAATATTGAACGTAGTTTTAGAGATAAAAGACATTGATCACATTAGTGAAATTATTTCTGTCATTGACTTTCTGTTAGTCTGTTCAATGTGTTTGTAGCAGCTATCATGAAGAAATGCATCTACTAGTCCTGAGAAATATGCAGCATAAGATTTGAAGAACAAAGATGTACCCGCTTTTTCCACAATCATTTTGAAAATGTAATATTTAACTTCCAAATTATTTCTCCTCATTGTTGTAATGTGTGTGAAATTTAAATTTAATGTGAATACCAGGTAATACCGTCACAGGAAAAGAGAGGATGATGGGCAGCACTCTGTTTGCTCTCATCTTCTCTTTTTTCCTCCCTTCGTCTCCCCTCTGTCTACCTCTGATTGAGAGGTGATGCTTTAGATATAAGCGAGCTGTGTCAGACAGTTAAACTGCCTTTTATTGATCTTCCATGCTTCAATCTTTCCAAGCAACCGTTATGGTTTTAATGGCCTGTAATGGAGCCAGGGTCTCTTTGATGTCCCAGTTACTCAGCAAGGCCTTGTTTTGATAGAGTTTTTTTTAAATCCAGTCTAACTTAGATCACCATTTCTGCAAAAATGCCCTGTGGTTGTCAGTCTCTAATGTAACAAAAACTAAATGAATAAATAATAGAAAATCAAAAGGATCTGAAGGTGAATTGGAGAATCATGAACCAGATTTTTAAATGTAGGAGGCATTCGAATGAAGCTCAGTGTTTACTGGTGGTCTGAAGTGGTTGATTCCTGAAATCCTTCAACCCATAAACCAAAGTAAGAGCTTAACAGAATAGACAGAAAAGAACTATTACACCAAAAACTCAAAAGTACAATACAATAGCTCAAAGCAACTTTTTTTTTTAACCTTCTTACCACCTTTAATTGGTGCTAAAATCCATAATTGTCCTTTAAGTCTTAGTTCCACAACTTGTAATTCTCTGTAACTTTCGTAGTTAAGGTCCTGTTTTTCACAACAATAGAACTTGCTCTTTAAACTAAAATACATCTTTTGGCAATGTCAAAATAAAAGCTTATCGTATTTGTTTAGTACAAAAATAAGAATTTCCTCTAAAGTGTAAAACATGTTGAAAACCTTTAGAGAAAAAGAGCTGTTTAGTGGTCCAGCTGTAGCATAGCCACAAGGGCGGAGCTAGAACATTGGGGGTGGTAGGTGGGGGGCAGAAGACTTTGGAGGGGTAACAGGACAGTAATAGGGCTTTGCGAATGAAAGAATCAAAAGTGCATATTTTTAACAGTTTTATTATTATGTTATATTTATTTTTTATTAATTGTATTTCATTCAAAACGTTGCTTCTGTTATTTTTGCAATAATGAAAGAAGTTTTTATGGATGATTTCTTAATCTTTGCCCATAATGATACTAATGTGGACTCAAAAGTTAGCTCCGCCCCTGCCTGACTTCTTTAATCTCCATCTTTTCTTTTAAAAGCTACCATTCTTTTCTTTAAAAAAATCTTTCTTAATATTTTTCACACTACACAAAGGGGGGTTATTATCAGTAACTTACTGAATGCAAAAATTATGTATTTTCAAGGCATTCCCAGTTGCAATTATGCCATTTTTAGCCAAAATAAAAAAAAGGATATAGTCAGGACCATTGGTGCGGAGCAACCACACCCCTCCTTCTCCCTCCCTATTGCTGAGAACTCTCTGTTTTACATGCTCTGACGCTTGCTTACAGCCCCTCACACCCCTAACCTAACATTATCGGTGAAACATCGATGGCGAGCAATATTGCAGCGATCCAGCTGTACTGTAGCACCTGAATGCTCAGAAAACGGACAAACAAGAAACAACTCAGCGGAAGACGGTTCACAACTAAACATTTGTCAATGGGTTTGGATGGCGGGCGTGGAATCCTTTTTTCCTTCCTTCCATTGGAGGGAGACATGCAAGTTGAGGAAGCTTGCGTAGCTTGTAGTTCCAATTGGCTGAGTTTGCAGTCCAAACTGCGGTGCGCAGAGAGACGTTGAACTTGAAGAGGCAGCATGAACAACGAGGGAACTCTTGAGGACTTGATCAAAGACGTGGACTGGATCAGTAAACAGGGGCATTCACGGGAGCTTGGCCAAGGGAGGAACTCAAGAACTTGAGCACAGACAGACAAAGGCCAATGCAGCGATGTGACCAGGGAGAGAGTACTACAAACTGACATCGAGAGAGAATGAGAGGAATATATATGCAGCAGGTGAGATGAATGAGCTTGATTCTGATTGATGAGGATTGACAGGTTTTCATGTCACTTAGAGTTCTGAACCAGATGTCAGCTCAGGCAATGAAAACGAAGAATCTGTTTGTGTATAAATGGATGCATCAGAATGGAATAGAGCAGGAGCTCATGGTCTGTCGATTACTAGCATTATCAAAGTTTTTTTTTTCCATCTGTTCTTTCTACACAATGATTTGAATAAAGAAATACTCAAAAATGCAATTTTAATCATAATTTACTTTAAATATGTCTTCCATTGTAAGAAAAACTGCACAAAAACATGTTACAAACACCAAAAACACAATTTTCACCGCAGTGGGTCTTTAAGTCCCTGCATTTAGAAAAAGCGATGAAATGGCAGCTCAGAAACTGCTCACACTATAAGCAGACACACAATGTGAGCAGATCAGCAAGCTGCTGAGGGAACAGGCCTCCTCCCGGTGCACAAATGTGTTCCTGTGAGCAACAGCCCTCATTCACACGACTCCTCAACAAACTCATCAGAATGAATTGTGATTTTACTCCGCAGGCAAACAATTTGCTGATGCCTGAGACCTAATTATTAAGCAAGTCACTTTTAGCGTAGCTGATTTTACGTTCTGGTTTTCTGATTTCAAACCCATTTTGGATCGTAGTTGTTGAAACAGACACACAATCACCCTAAAAATCTGAACTTTGGCTTTAATGATTCTGCCGATTTTTCTTAGCTGATTTTAAATTAAAAGCATTTTACACTGGTATTTGGCAAAGACACTTCTGCTAATGATCAACTAAACTACTATCCTCCCCCAAAAGAAACGTAAAGCTCAACGATCGAACATCCAGATAAACAACTTTTTCAAGATCTCATAATTGTAAATACTGCGAACAGAGCAGCAATCAAAAAAGGGCTCTAACAAAATCTCCTTCCTCTAAATCCTTGCTATCATAAAAGGCTTATTCTGTCTCCCAGAAAGTGGATGGTATCAAATGGAAAATGTTTCTTTGAATTCTCGCTCTAGTCGTATCAACTTTCAAATCCTCATAGCCCTGCTAAAGTAGAGAAGTATTCAAAGTCCTGTTCTACAGCCTGTGGCATCCATTTATGTCATAAAGCGTGACTCAGGAAGTCACATTTTTGTTTGAATATAGTAAAATAGTTACCTTTTATGGAAGCTTACTGTAAGCAGTTTTTAAAGCTGAAAATCTACACTAAAATCAAAATGACCAAAAGAGTTTTTGTATAAAGGTACAAGCATAAAAGTATCGACAGACTTTAAGCTGAGCATTTAAGATCCACTCCAATAAACATGCTGCATTTTTCTGTCGATGGAGGACATTTATGAAGAAAATTAAGCTTAAAATTTGAGGATTTCTTTATTCAAACTGTTGTTAATCAGGAGCAGATGAAAAGATGTTACGGGAAAAACTTCAACGTGTAACGTAGGACCTACATCGGCGGGCCACAAGCTCCCTGCTCCGCTTCATTTCTGATGCATCGACTCGTAGACGACTAGATCCATGTCTTCATTTTCCTCGTCTGAACTGGAATCTGGCTCTAAAGTGCACGGCTGGATAGCTCTAATTTCGCTCATCGTTTTTCTTTCATTAGGTTGGGGTGTGAGGAGCTGTAAGTTAGCGGGAGAGAGTGTAAACAAAGGGATGATGGGAATGGGGGCAGGCTTTCTTAGTCCCAACGGTCCTGATCACAACTCAGAGGTCGCTTCGCAGAAACTATGTCCAAAAAAACATCACAGGTTTTTTGATTTTGGCTAAAACAGCATAATAATGAGGAAAACTTTGAAAATAGATAAAAGGATGATTGTATTGGGTCTTCAAGAAATGTATATACATTATTTTTGCCTTCCCTTTTCGGGTTTTGACTATAAAAGATGTAAAAGATGGCAGACATGGCATCATTTTTATTCATCATTTTAACAAGCTAATTAGTATCCAGCTTGTTTTTACTTAAAACTCCAATATTTCTCTTTTTAAACTTTTGAAATCCATTTTTCTGGAAGAACAAGTGAATAAATTAATGTTGCTACCAAACGGCAACACCATCAAATAAAATCTCTTCTGTCACATTGTCAAAGAAAAATAGACAGGCTGACAAAGAGACATTATTTCATTTTGATTTCTGGAAGCTACTTTTGTTTGCCGAAATGTCTTTTTTTTCCTTCTGCAAAAACGTATTATTTGTTTTGCTTTTCGTGATGTTTAATAATCAGGTGAACGCTTAGGTGGAGTCCTGAACTTTTAACCTGACAGCTCGACAAATCAGAGCTTTCTGTGGTCTGCAGACGGATGTTTGATTTATTATAATGTTCATGTGACTTCCGGACTGGCACTGTAATATTTTAGCCAAAACTCTGGAGGCAATAAAATATTGATGAAGATTTGAAGCAAGTGAAGCAGCATACTGCAGTGCTGAGATAACATGTTTTTGAAGCATCCAATTAAGCACTCAAGCATAGTTAGTAGGAAAACTGTTAAAAAATAAACTTAAAGTGGCAGTTGGAGGTTTAAAAAACAAGGATCCTGCACTGTCATGGCAAATGCTCAACTTGAATGCTTCTAATTAGTATTGCCAGTTAGTACACTGGTCCAAAAGTCATTTACACAGATATTAGTAAGTTCTTAAAGTGACTGTATTCCCTTGGCAAGACACATCGTTTTTTTTTTTTTTCCAATACTAAATTAAAATATTTTACTGTGTCCTTGTAAGATAAGTAGCTGGGTTTGGAGTTTGGATTTTACAGACTCGGGAATAGGTGTATCCAGCCAGGAAATGTCTGTAGACCGAGTCTGCTTATTTTGGTCCAGATCAAGCCCTGAACCTTGCGTTTGGTCTGTTTTTAGACTGCCGTCAAGAGGACTTTCCTGTTCCGGACCAAAGCTTGTAAACAATACCACTTGACTAGAGATCTCCGTAGTCACTGGCCAGTAGTTACGAGGGTGGGGCAAAACAACAAGAGAAGGAATAATGGAAGTCCTGAGTTTTGCAATTCTTGTTAAGATAGTTAGTAAACCATGTGCATCACGTTAAAAGTACTTTAAAGGAGCCTCCATTTATCCGACCACATTTCAATGACTTGCTGTGTCTCAACCCTGCTCTGTTTACATCCCGTAGTAATGCCCAGCTACGGTGGCCATTTTGGTCCATTTGCTCCTCTCAGAGCCCAGAGCTACTCAGACTGAGGAAACTCCGATTGGAAACAAACCGAGACCACCTCGAAAGATGGGTTCCTGGTTCCGGACCAGGGTCTGCTTGAGTGAATTCAGACTAAAATTTGTTCCGGATCATTGGAGGACACGAAGCAAACCAGATGTGTTCAGTCTGAATACACGCTTAGATTAAAAGCATTGTTGTAGGTGTCTGAATTTAGGAAGGTTCTACATCTAGAAGCTTAAGTGTTAAGCTACAAACACATCATAGTTTAACACAGGGTTACACAGACTTTTTATTGGAAATGGCCGCTTGAACACGGGTTGCCGAGGCGAGGGCAGTGTGAATGTAACCTTACTCATTCACACATTTCTTTATTCTTGGATCAAAATTTGAGTTAAAAAAAAAACACGATCAACCAGTTGCATAGCTTTAAAAAATAAATAAAATGTTCTTCCTTTTCCCATATCACAACAAAAAATCCTCTAAATGACAACAGTTTTTGTGAAAGATATTTAGTACAACTACAGAATCTTATTTCTACTACAATGTGAGAGGCAGGAAAAAGTAATTCACTCAGACGTGTGAAATGTTTGCAGCACTTAAGGATGTAATTGCCAGCAATATTTATTTATTCATTTTTCATTGTATTTAAATACGTTTGTTGGTGTCAGATAAGCCTATTTCCTGTGTGGTTGTTAACTTCTATCTCTCCTGTGGATCTTATCCACTGCATTGGAAAACAAACCGTCTCCTTCTAGAGCTCGTGTTAAAGCACCGGAGTGCATCTTTTGCAACAAGCAAATACGGATACAACAGATTGTACAATTTAACGTGTAATCAAAGAAACTCTAAAGACGAATGTTAATTTTTACCAGGTAAAAGTCTAAAAAGAAAATATTGTAAAAAATTATTTTGATCACATTCCTCTGACTTGTAATTATTAAAATTATTAAAAAGAAAACACAAAAAAAACAACATTAGAAGAAGCACATTCCTAGTCATCTTTAACGGAAAAAATGTGACTTATTCGATGACATTCATTTGAAAAAGCAGTCTCTTAAATTGTGTCTTATCTTTCAAGCACAAACTTCCTTCCTGTTTTATCTGTGCCAGATAACCTTTGCAGGGTGTGCAGAAAATGAAATGTATTATCTTTAGAGGCATGTCCCTGTTCTCATAACAGAGCAGAGTCAAAGACACTGTACGCAACAACTGGAAGGTTCAACAGTTTACTACAAACACTAATTTGAGGCATTTCGTTTTACACTTTCATGATGAGGCTGCAACAAATTAAAAGTAGTAAAGGTCATTTGAGAAGTGTAATAATTAAAGAGTAAAAAATAAATGTAGGTAATTAGCTCAACTTTATTGGTATTAGAAAATGCCAGACATGCATGTTTTTTGTGAAAAATTATTTACATCCTTTACATGCTTAGTTCTAATGTTGTCTGGAGACAACAAGGTCACATTCAAAATGCTTCTTTTTGAAAATGTTTGCTTTCTTTTGAATGGGTCGATTATAAGAAATGGCTTTCAACTAATTTGCTCGCTTTGATTGTTAAATAGCAGGACATTATATGGATTACAAGTACTGCAGAATTAGAAACTCAGCAAGATTAATTAGAGATTAAGCTGGGAGTTGGGATTCTGTTTGAGATTTAAGAGCTGTCAGCTTGTAGCAGAACCAGAAAACACGTGTTTTTTAGGCTTAACGAAGAAGCTGAATTGAAAAGAAAACAGTCAATTTGACGCGTGATGCACAATCATGTTTGAATGATGTAAAATTGCTTTCTGATGATAATCAATAGGCAATACCTTTTTTGCTGCTTGGCATGTGATGTGAAATGATGATTTCTGGAAAAGTTTTGTCGTTTTTTCTGATGAAAATAAATAAATATTAGGTTTTTGTTATATGACGTACCGTATTTTCCACTCTAAAAGGCGCACTTAAAAGCCTCAAATTTGTTTCAAAAGACAACAGTGCGCCTTAAAATCCAGAGCGTCTTACATATGGACTAATTGTGCTTCAAACATGGTTGAGTGTTATTGTGAACACTCTAATGCAGCTAACATGTAGCGGTGTCAGACTGTGTTGTTTTTTCTATCTTACTCACAAGGTTGGGAGTTATTGTAGTCAAGGTAACATTTGTTTTACTGATTTTTTTACGTGTTACAAAAAAAGGTTGAGCGTTATAGGTGTTGTAAATACGCTAATGTTCCTAACCCTGCTAACATGTGTGTAGTGGTGTTAGACTGTTTTTTTAAAGGGTTACTAAACAAGGAGTTAGCGTAGGCAGAGTAAGGCCCAATCCGAATTCTTCCCTTCACCCTACCACTCCATTTTTAGCGGCATTTGTAGTGAAAGTGGTGTCCGAAAATAGTTTTTTAAAGCGTTACCCTCAAGGCGGAGGGATTCAGAGTCCTCTGTAGAGAGGGAGTTCTGCGTCCCACTATGTCGAGGAGGAGAAGTGCTTTTCTTCACATGGATGCGCTCTAAAGTACAGAAGTTTACATTTAAATGTAAGTAATGACTTTTTGTTTTAGCATGACCTTTTTAAAGTTATAAACCCCTGTTGTCATGTATGTTCAAGCTCTGGAAGCTAATGTAGCTAACCGGCGATTATTGGTAACGTCATTGAGTGGTAGTGACGTTTGAAATTGGAGACACTATTTTTCCACAACTCTTTGTTTGGAGGGCTAAATGTAGGTGAAGGGAGAAGTGGTATGATGAAGGGAAGAATTCGGATTGGGCCAAATATTTGTTTTGGCAGTATAAGTCATTTTTTCTATGCGTTACTTACAGGGCTGGGAGCTAGCATAGTCAAAGTAGCAGTATCAGTCTGTTTTTAAATGTGTTACACAAATTCTAATATCATATACAAATTCTCAAGGGAAGAACAGCACAAACAAGATCCTCTTGTCTTTCATTTAAAAGGGCTCCTTTGAAAAACTGATTTTTAATTTCAATAGGATGCCTGTGGTTAAATAAAGGTGAATAAATAAAAATAAAGTAGAAAACTATACTTTTAAAGCAAAAACCTCGTGCAATGCATGAACATGGTTCAAGACATAACCTGGCTTCATTTGAATTCAGACTACAGTGTGAAAAATCACACAAAAATAAGTTACAACATATGTAGTCTATGCCACATATCAGTCACAGTTAGATGTGTAAAATACTGTAACGTCTATATTCACCTTTATCAAATATGAAACTTAGCCAGTCTTTTGAAAACACAAAGAACCATTAAATGCCTCCTGTATTCCATCCTTCATGTATTCCATTACTACAGTCTCTCTCTCTCTCTCTCTCTTCCTTCTCTCGTCCTTCTTTTGTACGCAGCTCTGTGCTGCTTCAACTCTACTGAACTTTCCACTCCACCCCTTCACACCACCTAGCCGCCCCCGCAGAGCGCATTGAGCGCAAATTCATACTGGCTGCTAGTCACGTGCAGGTTATAGAGAAAAAAGTAAGACAGAGGGAATTCATGTAGAAAAACGGCTCCCAGGAAGGAGTAACCGTCACATCAGTACGAGGGGTGGGTCTGATGTGAAGTCCAGTAACTGTAATCAAATCGAAATTTGAACTGTAATTCGTTATGTTGCTCTGTTACTGACGAAAATAAAAGAAAAAGATTAAATATATTGATGTATAGTTTTTTCAATTGTCTTTTTCCCCTGTGTTTTTGTTCCTGAAATATCTCGAGAGAACCAATCAATCAATTTCTCCATTCCAGAACAAAGCAAAAACAGAAAATCTTGCTTAGCTAACACTTAATTTCCCCTTACCTGCACTAGATTCCAGCCCTCCAAAGACTCTGCGATGATGGATGTTACAGAGGGGCAGACTCCACCGAAGATCATAAGGTGTTTGGGACCGTAGCATATAGCATCAAAGAAGGCCCTGAGCCCTTTGGCGTTGTCACACTGTGGACAGATAGAAATGGTAGAAGTGAGAAAAGATGTTGAGACCATGCAGCAAGATCCACAAAAGAAACCAGTATGAGTGGACATTATCCCTGTATTCACAATTAACAGCATATATTTTTAAACTACTTTGAAACAACAGTAGTTAGCTTTTCAAGGGAAAATATTTCACTCACAGAACTGAGTTACATACTCTAATTAGAGGCTGTGTGGTAAGTGTATATGTTAGAAGCGTCATTGTCAAGGGGCTGCAAAAGCTATCTTGTGCTTTGGTCCAGAAATACAGAATGAAACCATTTCACATCACCATAGCAACGTAAAAGTGTGAGAAAATGAGAAGAAAGAAAGGAGAGGAGAAAAAAGTAAGTTTTTAACATCTTGCTACATGAGCTGGCAGACTAGTTGTGCTCTGACTGTCTGATGTTCACATTTTGCAATGTTTCATTCCCATTATCATCAGAGTTGCTCTTCTCAGTTTACAATAACTCATTAATGTCAGTTTTTGATTCAGTGTTCTGCTCTAACAATTATTCAGGATGGCACCTTGGAAGCGATTAGCCCAAAATTGAATGAAAATTTCCACCGAACATCAGCGTATACCACTTAATGACCACAAAATGTAAAGACCCACTCTGAGGACAATCATGTTTTTGTTTTTTTTTAACAGGTGTTGTTTTTCTCAGGATGAAGGACATACTGTATATACAGAAAATTAAGATTAAAATTGTGTTTCCGAGTATTTCGTTTTTTAAACTGATGTGAATCAGGAGCAGACGAAATAATCTTGCTTGCTCCACTCCATTCTAATGCATCCATTTGTAGATGACTAGACTTATGTATGTTTGGCTGGATAGCTCCCATACTGTTTGCCATTTTTGCTGCACCGGTAATGTTAAGTTAGGGGTGTGAAGAGCAGTAAACCAACGGGAAAGCATGTCAACAGATGGATGATGGGAAATGTTTCACAACTCAGTGGTGAATTTCACCTTACCTACTGCCACTCTGCAGAAACTATGTCTTAGAAAACTGCTGGTTTTTATTTTTGGCTAAAAACTGCATAATCAGCATAATCATAATTAGAAGACCACTGGGAAAGTTTTTACAATAGATCAAATGAGGGACTTTAAATGAGGGCTAAGAATTTTACATTACAAGACTGTTAAGCTGCACATCAATGAAAGGAAAGTGCCATTCTTCTGGATATCAATGTGTTCTTACAAGCTTTATTATAAAATGCTTCAACAGTTTTTCTGTGGAAGAGCAGTGGCTGTAAAGTAGCGGTCTTATCCTTGGATACCAGTAAAGTGTAGCAAGCAGAGTAATGCCGGTCAAAAATAAACGGCATTGCAGATATGCTGCAGGTTAAACGAGAGGGATAAGATGTAATTAGACACAGAGGGTATTCCTTATCCTGGTCACACTATTAAATGAAACAGTGGGCTGTTAGAGAAGATATCCTATTAAGTAACGCTTATTGCTCATTTTTCTCCAGTTGGCCAGAACAAAGTGGGTTGGAAGTGTGTGATTAAGCTCAACTGGTTACCATGTAAGAAAACCAGAGCGTGGGCAGCTAAGCTCGTCAGCCTGAGTACAAGACAATAGGGCTTAGTGGCATTGTAGGGTTAAATAAAAAGAATCAAAACAACCTAGGTCTACTGCACATGGAGAATTGCAATATTCTTTACTCCTGCTGCAGCATACATCTCAACTCAACTCAACTCAACTTTATTTACATAGCACTTTCAACCAGCAGGAAGCTAAAACAAAGTGCTGTACACACACACAAGATAAAAACAAGATAAAAAGACAATAAAAACAAATAAAATAATAAGAGCAATAAAATATCAGTAAAAACAACTGGAGTCTCCTGTTGTGTTAAAAGCAAGGGCATAAAAGTGAGTCTTTAAACGAGTTTTAAAAGTGGACAGTGATGATGCTTCTCTAATATACAAAGGCAAAGAATTCCAGAGCTTTGGACCAGCAATGGTAAAGGCTCTGTCCCCCCTGAGCTTCCGCCTGGACCTCGGTGTCTCCAGAAGGAGCTGATCAGCTGATCTGAGGCACCGGGCCGGCGAATAAGGAGAAAGCAGTTCGGAGAGGTACAGTGGGGCAAGACCATGTAAAGACTTAAAAACAAATAAAAGAATCTTAAAGTTAACCCTAAAATGCACAGGCAGCCAGTGGAGCGATGCTAAAATCGCTGTAATGTGGTCTCGCTTACGTCCTCCAACCAGGAGACGGGCAGCATTCCATACATCTGTTAAAAGCAAAAGTAGATGTTCTTTTTTTTAGATGTTTTGCCCATTGAGATAATTGTAAAGCGTCCACACTCAACAATAATAAATATTGATTTGGACCGTTAAATTAAAACAAGATATGAGAAGACCATTACATCCAATGATTCAGTTGGTCCCTAAAGATCCGCTTTGATGAAAAATGTGTTTTTAACACGTTCTTGTGGCATGTTTCTCATTATGGAAGGCCTATATTAACAAAATTAAGCTTTAAAATGTGCATTTCTGAGTATTCTTTAATCAAGCTGTTGTGAATCAGGGGCAGGCATAAAAAAGCTGTCAGGAAAAGCTTGTGGTTGTGATGTAGAAAACACAATCAGTGGGCCTCAAGCTCCCTGCTCCGCTCCATTCCGATGCAGCCACTTGTAGACAAATAGATCCATGTACGTCTTTGTTTTCCTCATCTGAGCTGACATCTGACTCAAACTGTACGGCTGGATAGCTCCAATTTTGCTCTCCATTTTTGATGTACCAGTAATGTTAGGTTGGGGGTGTGTGAGGGGCCAGTAAGCAAGAAGATAGTGTAAACAGATGGGTGATGGGAAGGGGGTCTGCGTTGCGGAGTGGGACACATGAATTACTGCAATTTTAAAAGTTTATCAGGTTTTATTTTAGCAGTCACCTTAATATTTCTAAACCCAATTTTCTTATAACATGAAGAACAATTTAAGTTCTTTGGACTTTCGACATAACAGTTACCTGTTCCGTCCCCATATCTTTATTCCCCCATTTTTAACTAACCCACACCCAATCTGTTGTGACTGCTTAGAAAGCTTTGGCCGGTGTGTTGTCATGCCAACAGAATGACTACTCACACTTTAAGCACCAGATGAAGGAAGATGAAGCGAGAGGGTTGTTGTAGCAATAGCTATATTTAGCTTCTCATTAGGTAGCGCAACCACTCCAGTATTAATCAATGCTTATTCAGCAACTGAAATGCACTAAAAATTGGATAGACAAAGTGGGGCTCAAGGGAGAAAAGCAATGGAGTGTAATAGCATATAGTGAATTACAAGGCAGATGAAGGTTGTTTGGAGAACAAGTTGGAAGAAAGGATTTAGAAGGAAATGAAAAAGGACAAAGTGAGGACAACAACTGGTATAAACTTAATCAAAATATAGCAAAGAAGGTTAAAAAAAGGATATTGAAATCCAAAGACTGCTTAACAAGAGTTAAAGGCACAAGAATATTTTTTTCACCCTCACATTTCACACACACTCTATCTATATTTCATGGAGGCTTTAAGGCAGCCATAAATAAAATAAAATATATAACATTTTATCAGGAGAACAAACTGGTCCTGTTCAAACACTGAGGTAACCCTAGCAGTACTTTATCGGAAGCTGAGAAATACTAAAGGCTTTATTTCTCTCTCGAATATGGTCTGAAATGCAATTCCTGGCATTTGGAGGCCATTTGGTGTAGATCGATGGGGTTAACGCCCGTAGTAATGCGTTTGACTGCTTTGGGAGCCGGCCAGTGAAGGTTTGTGTGTGGCTGTAGAAAGACAGCTGATGGTTGAAAAGCCTGGAAATGGAAAATGAAGGGAAACAGAACAAGCCTTTTGATCCAAAAGGAGAAAATTCATTCTATATATTTTCTGTACTAAAATGCACACTTTAAGCCTTGATTTAAAAAAAAATTAAAAAAAAAACACTTTATAATCTGGAGCGCCTTATTTGGATTAATTTTGGTTGTGCTTGCTGATGATGAAGCGATTTTGAGAGCTACATGGCGCTCTGTCAAAACGTTTAGTTGGGTCTTATTGTCAACACTCTAACACAGCTAACACGTAGCAGTGTCAGGCTGTATTTTTTTACGGGTTAATAACAAGGCTGGGAGCTAGCATAGTCGCAGTAACATTTTTTTAACAATATCAGTCTGCTCTTTTTATATGTGTTGCAAACAAGATTGGGAGATACAAATATTGTGAATACTCTAACATTGTTAACCCTGCTAACATGGCTAACTTGTAGTGGTGTCAGACTGTATTTTTTTACATTACTAGCAAGGTTTGGAGTTAGCGTAGGTGAAATACAATTTTTTTAAGCGGGATAAGTCTGTTTATTGTGTTGTGAACAAGGTAGGGAGATAAAGGTATTAAGAACACTCTAAAGTTGCCCTGCTACTGTAGCTAACCTGTAGCTGTGTCAGACTGTATATTTTTTACGTTACTTACAAGGTTTGGAGTTAGTGTAGTCACAGTAATGTTTGTTTTAGTGGTAACAGACTGTTTTTTACGTGTTGCGAAAAAGGTTGTCAAGCGGTATCAGTTTCTTTTTTATGCCTAGCAAACAAGGTTAGGAGTTACAGGTATTGCAAATATGCTAACATGGCTAACTTGTAGCAAATTAGAAACAAGTTCTAGAGTTACTGTGAACGCAGTTAATAAAGTCTGACTGATTAATAGGTTTTTTTCTTGCTTACCTTTCTTGTCCAGCGTACATTACATATGACAACTTCAAAAGTAGACCATTCATTGACAGTGTGTCGGTAACACTTTAAATGAGGTGCTGCCAAACACTCATTATAATGTTGACAAAGATAGTTAATACATTTGTTAAGCTTTGATGCAGTTTATTAATATGACCTTTGTAGACAACGGTCTAGCCCCTGCGACAGACTGGCGACCAGTCCAGGGGTGTACCCTGCCTTCGCCCATGAGTAGCCGGGTTAGGCTCCGGCAACCCCGTGACCCCGAAAGGGATAAAGCGGATGGGAATATGAATGTATGAATGAGACAACGGTCTAACTTTAGATGTTAATGAATCTTATAAAGTATGCTAACCTTATTCTGCTTATTGTGCTGATAAATGTCTTACTTGCACCCTATAAACACATTAAAAACGTGTGTTAATGTGTTAATAAAGCTTGTTAAGGAATCTTATTATAAAGTGTTACCAATTTTTTTTGCTGAAATTTTACAGTTGCTTAAACAGAACAAAAGCTTTATTTATTCTTTATAAAAAAATATCTATAGACAAGTTAGCACTATGTACCAAAACAGAGAATTAAAAAAAAAGACTCACAAATTTAAGCTTTTATAACTTCTTTAAAAATATAAACCTGAAACCTGTGTTCTGCCTTCAATATGTCTGATATCTGACGGAGGGAAATACAGACATGCATATAATGCCAACATCGTCTATGTGGATGTAAATCTGTATATGTAGACATTTAGAGAATTGTGGCAAAAACAAGAGCTCACCGGAGTACCAGGGTGGAGGTAACAATGATGAAATACCTTGTTACCGCTGCACATGCAGCTGCACCTGTCCTTCAGCTAATTACTGCCCCCAATTTAGCAACCTCAGGCCTGATTTTGTGCATGCATACGTGCAAAATGAAGAAAACAACAGAGAGGGCAACCAACAGGGAGGGAATGGCCTAAATGTTTGTTTGTTTGGTTGTTTTTTTTTGTGGGGTCATATGTTCAAATGCTAAATGAATTCTTTATCAAACTGGCAGCAAAATTTGTTACAAAACAGGAAACTCTCAAAACTCCTAAACCCATGAAGAGATTAAAATTGAAAGCTAGCAATAAATCATTTAGGAATAAGTTGATTAAATACATGTTTTTATATTGGAATAAGGGTGCATCTCTAAACTCAGTACAGCTTGTAAGATGATAATAGAACAAATACCAAATATAAAAAGTAGGAATGAAAACTATGCCAGTGAATGTCAATGGACTTGTTTGAATGACAGAAAGACTTTGTTCTGATGGAAACGGATGAGACCCTTTGATTCCAACTGTTTAGACATAAACATATAATCTGCAGGATTTTAGGACCATTGCTGAAAAGTTATGGTCCCAAGACTGTCATTATTATTATGGAGGTGAAAAGTGTGTTGATATCCATTGGGGAAAAATCTATTTTAAAGTTGAGGTCTTTCTATTGAAAGCAAAAAATAATACAGACTAAACTAAAAAAAAACATAATTATGGTGATTGCATGTATGACTCCAGTGCCAAGAATTTAAAGCAACCTTTTAAAAGAACATTTAAAATAGAAAAAAAAACATGAGCTGATGCAAAGACAATATTATGACTGACTGAGCTCTTTACACGGCTCCAAAAGGGCAGCTGAAGAAACCTGAAGTGCTAAAATGACCTCAGAATAGTTGCTTTGCCAAGAAAGAACAATTTCATCTAAGTAAATTATACAAATATAAAGTTAAAATCCCATTAGCTGTCACAGACCTAGGTGTGTAAAATGTGTCCATCCCCTGAGAAAACAGTGAGATGCAGACACACTTGGGATTTTGTGGTTAACCCAGTGTCATTCAGAGAGGTATTAGGTCCCGTTTTTGAATCTTTGGTAAAACTACCATGGATTTAAAAGAGAGATTTTCCAGTCTTAGGGTGGACACTACCACAAGGGCACTATGTTGATAACAACAAACTACAAAGCAATATATTTCTAGATGAAAAGCAATGTTATTTGAAACTATATATTTTGTTTATTCATTTTTTTTAAAAGCAGGTCTTTTTACTATGGTCATTATCCATAAAACTAAAAACATATGCAGTCCTGCCGGAAAACATGGAAATAGTACAAAGTCTAAATCTACTATTGACTTTAAGTAGGCCACAAGATCAGCCTAAATGTTCCCTGTCTGAGTCAACTCACTCAGATCTTCCTAAAATGTATTCTGGAAGTTCTCCTTTATTGGATGACAGTAATCCTTTACTTGTGAAAAATCACATCCTTGTTTTTCCAGCTCTGTTTGTACAATTGTAGCGCAGCAGTGAAAAGGCATTCATACCATTCCAATATGGCGTCCAACTTTACGAATGCAACGAGCTAGCGTGAGCTACGAATGCAACAAGCTAAAGGTACACCCACTGGGCAGAAATGATTTCCTTATCAGCATTATCGGTTTTACCTTTGTCCGATTAACCTCAAGTAATGTGTAATTGAGATTATGATATATAAGGAAATATTTGTCACTTCAATCTATTGTCTTAGTTTAGACTAATATACAATGGCAACATGTGTTTCTGAAGCCGTAAAATTCTGTCAGAGGAACCTCGTCATCTTTCAACCAGCCTTCTCCAGCCTTGTTTCACTTCATATCAATGAAATCATGTTGCACTTCAGTCTGTCACCACACTGACTGCCTGATGTGCACCAACTCCAAGCCAGGATGAGAAATGTAGTCAAACTGAGTCTAGCAGCCACTCCAGCATATGCTTGGTTTTTATTAAAGCCCGATAAAGGCTGCAGAGTGTAGTTAATAGGTCAGATCTAAAGAAGATTATCCATTTCTCTATGTATAAAGCCCAACTAATCCTCTGAATTCTGCTGTGGCAGTCAATCCCAGCTACTGCTAGAAGTAGAGGAACAACCAAAGACTTGTTGGATATTTAAACCGGGATTCAGTTGATGAATGATCTTTTGCTTTGATAATGCTCCAACTGCATCATTTCCTGTGTTCTCTTAAAGTTCCATTTAACTGTTATTTAAGGCACTCCGAACTCCTTACTGAACTTCTACTAGATTTTCTTCTTTATTGATGGAGCCACTAAGAGCTCCACTGGAGTGTGGCTTATCACCCACTGTGCCTTTCCTGTTTTTCCCCTAAGCACTCAAGAATGAATAGCTGACAGGTATTTAGCAAATCTTTGAAGAAAACAAAATAGTAAAAAGCATCGCTTTCAATGAGACCTTCTAAAAAAAGTGAAAAAGAGCAACAAAAAAAAGAAGAGGAAAAAAAGAGGTTGAGTTGTGCTTGCACCTAGCAATGAGACTTTCTCTGGTAACATTTAAACAGCAGACTCTGGAGTATCTGAACAGAGTACACATTGATTTAGTGAGTGTGCGTGAAATAAACTGAATCTGGAATGGGGAGTCAGAATTGTTTTTTTTTCTCTTTCTTTCCAGTTTGATCCTTTAAAGTCCGTCTCTGATCTATTTTCAATGCGTTCCCAGTGTTTTTTTTTTAAATTAGGATTATACCATTTTTAGGCAAAATTTAAAAAAATTTAAAAGCTGTGTCATTTTCTAGGACATAGTTTCTGCAGAGCGGCAGTAGTTATTGTAGTAGTTCACGCTATTGCTCCTGATTCATAACAATTTGAATCAAAAATTCTCAGCAATGCAACTTTTAGCTTCTTTTTCTTTCAGAAAAATGCCACAAGAACAATTGTAACAGCCTTTTCATCAGTCTTTTTGCATTCACAAAGAAAGACATTCATCATTCATTCATTTTCCAATCCGCTTTATCCCTTTCGGGGTCACGGGGTTGCCGGAGCCTAACCCGGCTACTCATGGGCGAAGGCAGGGTACACCCCTGGACTGGTCGCCAGTCTGTCGCAGGGGCCACAATCACACACCCATACACACTCACATTCACACCTAGGGACAATTTAGAGTAACCAATGAACCTGTGAAGCATGTTTTTGGACGGTGGGAGGAAGCCGGAGTACCCGGAGAAAACCCACACATGCACGGGGAGAACATGCAAACTCCACACAGAAAGGTCCCCCAGCCAGGGCTTGAACCGGGAACCTTCTTGCTGTGAGGCAGGAGCGCTAACCACTGCGCCACCGTGCAGCCCCAAAGAAAGACAAATGCTGCCAATTCAACCTTACTGGAGAGACAGAGTGACTCACACCGGTATCCGTTTGCCATTCACTTCTGTGTAGCCTGGCTTCTCATTAATTCAATCAATCCTCATTTTATTGAGGAACTCATATGGCCATGATGGCTGACCACAAACACCTCCTGAAGTGACAGCTCTCTTCCCCTCTTCTTCACGTTTTGTAACCCTGCACATGATCGACTGCCTCATTAACACACTCTTCTAAGATTAACATATTCAGAGACACACTGTCATACAATTTTGTGCTTACAGTCTAAATGTGAACTCACTGACAAAAAAGCTCAAATTGATCAGTGGCACAAACATTCCAGCAGGCATGCTGCAGATTTATTAGCAATCTGGGCAGTGCAGAGAGCAGGCACTGCACAGCCTATTGCTGAATGTTGTGCTACTGACAACAGCAAGGACATGTTGTCCCACCCGGTGAGGGGGGACGGACAAAAATCATTTTTCTAAATGGAATGACAGTCCCCAGAAGAGGGTAGACAAGATGACTGAAGGAACTATCAAGGTGATCCTACAAAAAGGCTTTTTATGGTGGGATTTGCAGGAAATGTGCTTATTGACCTTCACTGCACACAGCCTGCATTACTGATGTACTGATTTCACTGATCATGAACATGTTTCAATCTAGAACATTTTAATTTAACATTATTTAAACTACCTGCATTCAAGGTAAAAAGAAACTGGATGGCTCAGTTAGCTACGTGTGGGACTGTGGCATGGGAAATTAGAGTTCAAGGGGGCCCAAGCCTGGGTCTCCCTGTGCCCGTCCCCAGGTCACAAATACAACTGCCACCCCATAATCTTCATGATTTCATGCAGCCGCCTGATTTTTGCCATGGTGACGAATGTAGATGATGGTCATATATGTATACTCCCGTACTCCTGTCCAGAGACATTTACACATTGTCCAATCAGAGCTGCAAGTCAGACCGGGCGATTCTGGCTGCCAGAACCCTACCCTGTAGCCACCCAGCTATTGCCTGATTTCGTAATGGCGTCATTCCCACCTGTAACTGGACTGCAACCACGCAACCTCGAAATGTGCGTGGGTGACCACTGACCGATGTCAACTTTTAGAGAAAAATCGTCTGATTGCTGTAAAACTTATTCTTATAACCTCCGAGGCCACCGCATTTAAAAATACGACTCCCGCCTCTTGATTCCAAATGTCGTCGTGCAACCACCTGCCGAATTTGATGAAAAACTCGCCTTTAGGTCACCGCGCTTGTGGCATTTTGGGATATGCGACAGTAGTCTAAAACAGGGTAGTTTCAGGAAGAGAATTCGGCATTAAAAAACCAATGCCAAACCAACTCAGTAAACCCGGTGGAAGCAGTTTTGCTGTGGCGACCCCTGACAGGAAAAGACGAAAGGTATAAAACAACAAACTAGTCAAAATAAACCATTACTTACTGTGACTACAGTATATTTGCATGGACAATGTAAATCCTTTTTATGTTCTAAAGCTAAACTCAGTATCTTTTCTTCACCAATTTCTTTTTACTGATCCATTTTTTAATGTAGTTGGAACAGTGCTTGTGTAGCACTGTGTGAAGGGCAGCTAGACATACGCCCTGCTGTTCCAAAGAGGATTCGATGGATCTGTGTGGTGACATTAACAGGAAGACTCAGCCCTTGTCATCTGGTCTCTCAGCCACATACTGCATGTATCCGGATACAAGAAGACTCATCAGACCACATTACAGTCCTACTCCAATCATCTTTTAATCTGATAAAAAAAAAGCATTCCCAGTGGTCTTTTAATGAGGAATATGCTGTTTTTAAGCAAAATCAAAAACTTGTCATTTTCTAAGGGGGTAGTTTCTACAGAGAGACAGTAGTTCATTAGAAATTTGCCTTTAAGTTGTGGCAGTGGAGTAAGCCTTCCCTACGTCTCGTCATCCATCTTTTTACATGCATGGATTGAAACAGAGCTTACAGTCCCTCATACCCCCAACTTAACATTACCAGCGCAACAAAAATAGCGAGCAATATTAGAGCTATCAGAGTCCTGATCTCTAATTGATTCTGCCTGGGAATCCCCAGGTACGTTCGGAAGTCCAGACAAAAGAGCGTTGCAATAATCAAGTCTCGAGCTTATAAAAACATGGATTAAAACATCAGCATTGGCTCTTGAAAAGAGGGTGTTACCTTGGCAGCATTCTTTAAATGAAAGAATGCAGTCTTGTTATATTTAAAATTGATGTCTGGGTCATAGAATACTTCGAGGTTTTTTGCTGAGTCGGTCACATTTTTATCAAGGTTTTGACATTTCAGTCCGGCTCCCTCTCTGTCAGCTTCAGGACCAATGATCAATATCTCTGTTTTGTCCTTGTTAAGCTTTAAGACATTTGCTGCCATCCATTCTTTGATGTCACTAATTCAGTTTACCAGTTCAATTGTTGGATTTGGTTTGTCAGGAGCCACCCAGAGTTGGGTTCTTAGTACACACCTCTATTTGCTCAACACATCAGACTGTAGAGCTGCCCATCCAGACAACATCATTGTGAAGTTTGCTGATAACACAGTGGTGGTGGGATCCTGGATGAGGTCCTGTGTCTGGAAAAAGGGGTGCTCAGCCAGCGACCAGAAACTAAACACCTCCAAGACAATAGAGCTCATCCTGGACTTCAGGAAAAACAGACAACCCTCCACCTCTGTTCATCAACGGCAAACTTTTATGACCCTTTAGAGGACACAGTTCTGCAATTTCAGCCTTTCAAAATGCTTCAAGTGATATGGACTTGGCTTTAAACATTTCCTTCTCAAGCCAAAATGGATCTCTTTACCCTAACCCCAGTGGATGAATGGCATTCGCAACAAGATAACGGGGTTCAGCTCTGTTGCAACTCAGCTAATGCAAAAACAGGAAGTAAATATCGTCCAGGAAGCAAGATATCCTTAAAGGCTTGTATAAAGTGCTGTGCCACCAAACAGCTCCACCCCGTGCGCGCTTCTTTGTGTGTTCTTTCAGCACCTTTGCAATCCTGAACAGAAATTAGCCGTATAGAAATGAAAAGGTGGATCAAAGTCATATTTGACCATTTTGGACAGTTGACTTATCTGTCTTTGGCTGCAGCTTGGAAATGAAAGTCTGAGTGGCCACCTCATGTGGTTGCTGGTGGTCTATCTGGCTCTTCCTCAATATTGCTTTTTTCACACAGAAGCTTTGAGGCTGGACTGATTTGCTTTTTGAATCGAAGCACAAAGGGAAAATTGAGGGAAGTCAGGGAAAACAGAAAACTGGAAAACGGGACTGTTGTCAGTGCTGCTCTTAATATTGATTGACAAGGACATCTGTTTGTTGTGCCGCGAGGGATTGGATTTTTGGAAAATATTTGCTCAGTTTTCACATTCAAATGCTTTATGTACGATCTCGTAACAATATTTCATGAATGTCACAAGCTTTAAACGTGTTTTATTCATGATGCTTAACTTGACTTCAGAAAAATAAAGATATCCTTGAGGTGAAACAGCAAGAAAAGCAAAAAAACCTTCGTGATCAATTTCTTACACTGGAAGAATAAGAAGAGGCTCAAGAAGGTGAATTTGTGTATTTATCTGTGTTTGTGGCACTGAATTGAAGGTGTTTCTTTCTGCAGGATTTTTGCCAGTGTCATTTAAAAACTTGACAATTTTAATACTGTTTCATGGTCAGTTTACACCAGAGTTTTTGTCCATGCCAGTGTTTGCTTTCCCACATCTTCTGCATTTGTTTGGAAGTTGTGAAAGCCATTGAACTTAGAAGAAGAAAAAACAATCAGCTTATTCAGCTTATCATTAGTACAATACAGTTACCCCTGTTGTGGCTTTGCATTAGAGTGGATGCAAAGGAAATACACCAACAAGTGAAGTGAAGTAAGTGAAGATATGTAAAAGGATTGAATGTGGTGAAGTGAGCTCGTCTTTTGGCTTTTAATTTTTTACTGGTCAGTGCACAATCAAGGCCATACTTCCCCAAAGCAGCTGTTACTTTTCCATATAGTTTGTTCTGTTTAATGCTTTGGTGTGCAATGTGTGGAACCATCAAAGCAAGAAAAGGTAAAGAATTTTAGTTGTTTCCCCACCTAATTAAATGAAATCTGGATGGACTACTATAGTGTGAAAGGACATTGAGCCAACTCTCCCATTCCACATCAACTGCCTAAATTTGTTGTTATGGATGCTCTTAGGGATGATGCTTTAAAAACCCGCTCAAATCACATTTTGATCTATGGTAATCTATCTATTGCATCCTCCATCATCAGAAAAAACAAGAAAGAACAAGTTAAAAACACAATTTTCATTGGAGCGGGTCTTTTCAGGATGTAATTGTTGTGCTTCGTTCATTTGTAGTAAGTCATACAATCATACATGATAGGATGTTATAAAAAAAACTGATCTATATAAAATGCTTACCAATTATTTGTGTTTATGATCTGCCACAGATCAGCTTTGGAAGACAATAAACAATGACTTTCTGATGACACGATAAGATAGAAGTGTTAAGTGTTGTAGGCTTTGCAGGTTTGAAACAGACTTGATACTAATCCACCAGTAATGCATGTATTTACATTATGAGCTAAAAGCATAAAAATGTGAGATGCATATGATTGTTCAAAGACAAAACAGCAAATAAACAAGTAAACAAAAATGAGAAAAGGGACTCTAACAACAAATTTGTCTGAAGCTACATTCACTCCGCCCTCTGTAGACTTTCAATGAAAAGTCTGTGTGAACGGCTCACAACCTGCACATTCACGCAAAGCTAATCGAGTTTATACGATAGTTTTCAGGCTCTGTGTAAAAACGTGCACCCGCTGAACGGGCGTCGAAAGTAAAACCAGCTGAACTTTGCCCAAGTAAGACCTCGGATTTGGTAGTGACGTGTGGGTGGCGTCCCTTTCAATTCACGGCAATGCCAAACATTCAATAAGTGATCACAGAGGAGAAATTATTAATTTTCGTTTGCGTCCGGCTGAAATTCTGTGACACCGAGTCTGCCGTATACCAGGGACAGAGCCGTGAAAGAAAAAGCCTGGAGCACGATTCACCAGATTTGAACCGCTTTGACATTTCACACCAAGCCTCTTTCAACTGAAGGTGGGAGACATGCGTCAATAAACAGTAGAAAAAGAAAAGAAGAATCCCATCCCTGCTTGACCAGTGTGAGCATCATGTGCTATACTCGCGTTCAACAATGTGTGTCACATGCCTGGTGTGACCGTAGCTTTATTACTTTCTTTATTCCTTACTTTATTACTTATATTATTACTACTTCTGTGTAAAATTTGATTTATTTGGTGATTTCATGAAAGCACACATGAACAACCGCACAACATCCATGTAAGACATCTTCAAAACATCCACAAATTCCATAACTACACAAAATCCATTTAACACAAGCTCCTTTGATCACATGATATATTGTTAGCTATGTTTTTTCATGTTTTGCCCTGCTTGTTGGTCACTTTAATGCCAATCTCACACACTTTAGATACAAACACACAGTGCAGTTTAAGATTCACCAAGACATCTTTAACCCAACTGTAGAACGAACCTAAACAGACACAAAATAATCATTAATCACGAGGAGCTACAAGTGCTAAAAAGCATTGAAATGCACACTTTTCAGCGAGGAGGTTGACTTTTGTGCTCACTCACAGCACCACTGCACACTACGAGGCAAAAATTTGGACTGCTCTTATTTTTTTAAAGAATCGCTTATTGACCGCAGCCTTGATTGGAGTAATGGGAACACCACCTTTAGCTCACTCCCCCTTCTCTCTTCCTGCAGGGACGGGACTGACTGAACAGTTGGACAATGCCATCTCATTTGAAAAGCTGACATACAGTACTGTGTTGCCATAGCTACCAAGTAAAGAAGCAAAATGGTGAGGGGAAAAGGAACAGAACGGGGAGTGCAAGAGTGCCAAGGAAAATGTATTCGTGCAGAGGGCCACGGTGCAGAGGAAACTGCATTTATTTAGTTGTCTATAAGAAAATGGGGAAACCTAAGTGTTCGCATGGATTTTTGTGTTGAAATGTATAAAAGCTTGAAATTACAGAAGCTTTTGAGTGAAACTGATAGAAGAGCTTGAATGTAGACTAAGTTGGTGTAAAAGGGTGCACAAACTCATCCAACGTTAACAGCACTTAAAGCAAGAAAAACCCATTCTGATTGATTCTCTGCATGTATATGCCACATGCCTTGACTCAAACACCAGCAAACCAAAGGAAATAAATGGAACCAACACACTTTGCACTTTTCTCTGATGCACAAGGTGGGTGAAACTGAGGATTTTTCTTTTTTTGTATGTGTGTGTGTCATGACGACTTGTCTGAATTCTACAGCTCTCTAAGTAGGTCATGCAGCCTTTTCAGACTTCCACTCCTCCCTATGCTGCATCAAATATGCATAAATCCCAGCACATTTTCCCTGTTAGCAGCTTCCCCATGCTGGCTAAGGCCTGTATTAGTTATTCTAATCCCATCTAAGGTGATTCTGCTGGGATGTAAACACAACTTGAGATAAAATGGGATCTCCAACAGTTGCATTGACGGTGGCATTTCATTTTGTTTGTCAAGTGACATTGTTCTAGTTAACTAAGTTAGCTTGGGTTTGCTTTTTGTTTTAACAAGGTATATTTTAAAATGTCTTCAAGTAAAACGTAGTTGATGAAAGGTTGGTGGCCTTCTCTATTTAATAAATTTCATACAAGTGTACTTTATATTGTATTTTTGTGTTAAGCATGGCTTTTGAAGTCCAACACAGTCATAATTTTAGACTCTTTACGCTACTGCTTACCTGCATAGCCACAGGTATTCGAGCCTAGGTCTCCCTGTGCTGGTCCCTAGCCCAGATAAAATACAGGCTTGTGTCAGGAAGGGCTAAAAATCTCTGCCAAACCAAAACGTGTGAATCAGTGAAAGCTGATTGGCTGTGGCGACCCCTGATGGGATATGCTGAAAGATGAACAAGAACAGGCCAGACATAATATTGAACTACATCATTATTTTAAGAATAGAATTGAACTTGTTGAAAAATTTTCTTCAGTATCCATGAATTCCTTTTAGAACAGTTCCCTTGAAATAAAGACACTCCAACCACCATATTTTTCGCACTATAAGGCACACTTTAAAGCCATTTTTTTTTTAAAACAACAGTGCGCCTTATTAATTGATTAATTCTGGTTGTACTTGTATCATAGCGATTGCTGGTCTGTTATTTTACGAGTTGCTAACGAGGTTGTGAGTGGGCGTAGTCACAGGAGCATTTGTTTTATCAGTATCAAACTGTTGTTTTTACACGTTGCAAACAAGGTTGGAGGCTATAGGTGTTGTGAACACCCTAATGTTGCTAACGCTTCCAACGCTAGCTAATGCAGCTAACGCTTCTATTGTGTAGCGTGTTAAAAAACAAGTTCTAAAGTTCATGTAAACACAGTTGATGAAGTCTGACTGACTGACGGATTTTTCTTTGACTTTTTTGTCTTGCTTACATTTTGGAGCGCCTTTTATATGACATAAGCTTAAAATAGACCACTCATTGACGGTCAACCTTATAATCTGGTGCGCCTTATGGTGCAGAAAACACGCTACAGAAAAGATGATTTCCTTCCAAGCAATTGCTTGCAAAGTGGCTGAAATGGCTTTGAATTTCATCCTTAAATTAATACAAAAGCAGGTAACATTTTTTTTTGTATCACAGCCTGACTACAAAGCCATCCGTGTATCATGAAAAAATGAACTCTACTGACTCTGTGTGCTAGTACATCCTATTGCTTTTAAAATGTAGGTGGGTGTTCTTTAATAATATAAAAGAGAAAGGGTACCTTTAATTTAATAGATTTTTTTATCTAAGATATATTGGATTGATATTGGAAAACATGCGTTCCTACTGCAACTGTTTTTGAGACCTGATTTGAATTTGAGATAAAATTTGACTTTAATTCTGTTTTATTTTCCAATCAAGTAGATCAAAAGCAAACATATAAAACAACGACATCATGCATTTACGTTTGGGTAATTATGGATATAAAAACTGAAAAAAGAAACATCCTTTTGGTTAAAGTTTCAATCAGAAATAGAAATATATAGGCGAAGCATGCAACTTTATCCTCTGGGGATGAAAAACACTCAGGATATCCAAATATATTTATGATGAAGACGACGAATTCTGCTAAAAAGAGCTTGCTACGATAAAGGCTACCTTAAAGAAAAAACCCTATGCTAGCACTAAACCTGATACTATAAACAAATCATTTAGTTCGCCATCTTTAGTTTCCAAACCAAAGAAATTCTGCAATGCTAAACATGGAGGAGATCAAAATTATGCATATTTCTGCATGAAAAACTAAGGCAGGACAGAAAAGTGACTTGTCTTTTACTTCCTGGCAGATATTCAGATAATGTACAATTCTCTTCACATATTCAAAATGTAACACAAGCTGGAACCATCAGTTTTATTTTTAATGCTGTACAGAAGTAGCAAACATGTTCATTGGAAATTAAAAGTTTCACAATTAAATCCAGAGTTCGCTAAATTAGAGCAAAAACAAGGGATGAGAAATGCATCAAGTCTCAGTGTCTACTTTTTTACGTGCATTGCAGGATTTAAAGAATAAGGAGTGTTGTTTAAGCCTTGCGTTGCATTAAAAAGCCTAATTATATTTTTATTTACACTGTCACACAAACAATTATTTTGTTCTTCAATTGGAACAGACTTTTATTTTTATGTCCTTAATGTCAGTTGAGCATCTGTATTGATCAGTAACCACTATGCTAAAATAGAAGATACATTGGTAATAATCTTAAATAATGAATAAATAAAGAAAACTAATCTTCTTAAATAGGGCTGCACGGTGGCGCAGTGGTTAGCGCTCCTGCCTCACAGCAAGAAGGTTCCCGGTTTAAGTCCTGGCGGGGGGACCTTTCTGTGTGGAGTTTGCATGTTCTCCCCGTGTATGCGTGGGTTTTCTCCGGGTACTCCGGCTTCCTCCCACCGTCCAAAAACATGCTTCATAGGTTAATTGGTTACTCTAAATTGTCCCTAAGTGTGACTGTGAGTGTGTATGGGTGTGTGATTGTGGCCCCTGCAACAGACTGGCGACCAGTCCAGGGGTGTACCCTGCCTTCGCCCATGAGTAGCCGGGTTAGGCCCCGGCAACCCCGTGGCCCGAAAGGGATAAAGCGGATTGGAAAATGAATGAATGAATGAATCTTCTTAAATAACTGAGCAGTTTGATAAAAATAACCAGTCAAATGTCATTTGTGAACTTGAGTTAATTGTTGAACTGACGAATTTGATCAGATCTCCAGAGAAATGTATATCTAGTGTCTATATTGTCAACAAAAGAACCTGTATTTTAATAAATTCATTCACTTTAACTGTAAACTCAGAATTATGAATTATAAGGACAGTTTCCATTGAAGGACAGACTAGTAGCACAGCTGATCTTTTTCTTTCTATTCAGATCTTTCCTCACAACAATCGAAACTTCAATGATGCCCTCTCAGATGGGGTTTGTGTTGCATATGATATAAAGTCACAAGAAGTTTCATAGTTAACATTAGAGATCCATGAATGCTGCCATACACACTACAGGATAATAAAAAAGTTGCCATATCACAGTTTCACAAGTTTTCATTGTGATACTACGTTTTCACACTGGGGACAAACCTTGCAACAATTTGCTCTGCAGAGAGACTGGCAGGATATCAACGGAAATGTGATTCAATTATAGAAAAAGAGAAGAGTTGTAATATATATCAGAAGCGAACATCCAAGTGAGAGATGCAGCATGATGCTGATATTTGCAGCAAACATGTCATCTGGAAAACAAGGGCTTCTTTTGGTACAGATTTAGAATCATCTCAACTACAAACATGGATTTATTTAGATTTCTGTGGACCTGTGAAGCTACGGACACATCGGGCATGTGACGCGTGTTCAAGAACACACTGAACGCGCTGAACAAGTTCACACTGAACAAGTTCACACTGAGCAAGCAAGGAGGGGCTTCTCCTTCTTTTGTTATTGACTTCTAGCACTCCAGGCTTTTTCTCTCAAGCTTTATTCTGAAATATAAAAGGCTTGGTCCAAATCAGAATTGCTTCCCTACCCCTCTGGCTCCTCCCTATTGCTCCAGTTGTAGAGGCATTCGAAGCTGCTCATAGAGACTTAGGGCTGGCGAACCACAGCAGGTTGGGTGTTCCACATCGCGCTTGTGGTGCGGAGGAGAAATATGTTGTTTCACCTAGGTGGGCTCTGAAGCACAGAAGTTTACATTTAAATATAACTATTGAGTGGTTGTTTTAGCAACATTATTATACAACTGATGTGTATTTTCCGAGCGCTGACAGCTACGCACTAACGTAGATGACCGGTGTCTATTAATGACGTCATCAAGTGTTCGTAATGTCTGAATTTGATAACGCTGTTTTTTTTTCATAACTCTCCGCTTGGAGGGATACATGTAGGGATAGGGAGAAGCCATAGGGGTGGGGAAGCAATTTGACTTTTAGCCTTAGAGTCATATCAATGCATTTCATTGTCTTAATAATGAGTTTGATAATTTTGTGTGATTATTTTCGTGTATTGTCCAACTTATGCTTAAAATATACAAATCAATCAATCATATCATTCCAGCTAGGCATAAACAGCAATCATTGAGCAATCCATGATCAATTTTCAAACAGTTGACACTTCTGTGAATTAAAAGAACCTTATGTCACTTCTAATCCGAGTCCCTAATTGGTCAAAGTTCGGCCTAGTTTAATTAGCAAAACACCATCAAAATATATACACATATAATACGTTTTTTTCGTAGAGCCTGGAAACGGTTGTAGAAACTTGTAGCTCCGCATGAATGTGAGTGTTTTGAAACTCCCATTTACATGCATTTACATGTATTTTTTCATTGGAAGTGGTCAGTTGATTGTGTCTTGCTGAGGCCAGTGTGAACATGGCTTGAGAGCTAGATGTGGCAGAGGTTTGTCAACCAAGGGAGAAAATGCATGGCATTTATTTTTTATTAATGCCTTCTTTGTTTTTGTAAAAAAAAAAAAAAAAACTCAAAGCCATCCATCTATAATTTAAAAAACAATGACAAAAATGTAGCAGAAACTTTGTTTTCCCCCTAAAACAATGTCACTTCCGGAGGCAAGGAAATCTACTGATTGAATATTTTTTCAACACGTGTAAACAATGTGTTGCCCCAAAATATTAGCCATACTATCTCTGTTTGCAAGGCCACCTAATATGAAAGCACATCAAAACCTATCTACATTTTATAATGGACCTAAAGAAAAATATTTTCACACAGAATGTATTTCGGCCTGCAGGGAGGGGTAAGGAGTCTTCTCTTGTTTAATTCTCTAAACTTGAATGTTGCTGAGGTTTGGCAAACAGAGGCTACCAGGCATTTACAGGAGCCTTTTCCTTTTCTTCTCTTCTCTCCTTGTTTTCCTAAGCCCAATGGCTTATTTTCTGTCCCAGTGAACAAACAGTCCCTCACATGCAACATGTCGCTGGACGACTAAGCAGCTACATTGAAATAATGACACCTGCAAGGCTTTAGTATCTTGCTCTGCTGGCTTTTTATGCTTGTTGTACTTTTTTAAAAAGAGAAATAAGAAATTAATATAAAAAAAATTATAATGTAAAAAACACATAAAAGAAATGTGTCACTGAAGCCATCAGAGTTTAGGTGTTTTCTAATCATCAATCTGCATCGAAACTGTTGATCAGGAAAATATTGGCAGGTATCTCTAATGAGTCTGGAAGGCCCTATTCCCCTTCAACACTCCAGTGTTGGCATTCTTTCGACTACCGTAACTCTTCAACTGTTACACTATTAACGTAATTCCAGCAGATTATGAAGTGGAGAAAAGCAGCTTTACATGGTGATATGCAACACTTTACAAGTTACGCAATCAATGTAAATTAACTGATTCTGTTACGAGGAAAAGCTTTGTGCCTTCATGCAACACTTTACATTAGCAATGTCTTGCCTTTCGGTGCACAGCGTTTATGTCCACATCAGAATCAGCTGATTCACGTTGATCACGTAATGCACATATGTTTCTGTCACCAACAACATCTGTGGTAAAAGATTTAAACAGGCATGTCCAAAGTCCGGCCAGTGGGCCAAATGCGGGCCCGCGTTCAGGCTACTGGCTAAATTACTTGTTAAGCTGTTCTAAGATTTTGGCAATACTGTCGCTTTAGATTTCCCTTTCAAAGTCCCTGTATTTTTATCATTGTGAATACATTCTTTATCTCTTTATTGACGAAAAATTGTCCAATTTCAGATCAACAGCAACACTGGCGCTGATCGTTGTAAACCCGAGTCACAACCCATCCGGTACTAAAAGGTCTACTTGTGATTTTCATAATTATTTGACTTCTATGATGGATGCCCTTCCTGACACAACAATTGACATTTACCTGGACTTGGGACAGGCACACAAAAGCAGTTGAATGTGCCCCCTTGTGGTTGCATTTAAACTATGCAGAGAGCAAATAACCAGCATTGTAAAACATTAATTTTCAACAGAAAATAAAAGATAAACCAAAAAAAGACAATGAGAGAACGCCAGTGCTTATATCTGCTCTACACTGCAGTGTTTTGTACTACATTGAGTTCCCCGCAAACACATTAGTTGTAAATCAAATAACAGCAGAGGCATATTGACTTTGTTCTCTGGAACTCATCACCCAGACTTTGGCATGCATCAGTACATCTAAGATGGTGGCAAATCTGCCCACTTCCTTTGTATATATATCGCTTTCCAGCTGGCACAGGGAATGACTGCACACTGCAAGTCATGGAATACACTGGAATGTTATTGAACAGAAAAATATGGCGTTCTAAATTTTGATGTGTATTTAATTATGAAAAGGGCTGCTTTTTTTTTCTTTTTCTTTAACATGCTGGAGCATCCATGAAAAATAAAGTAAAAAAATCAGGCATAAAAACTCTTTAAATCCTTTTCAACCATGCAAAAAACTGAACATGTAGTTTCAACAAGTCCGTGGTTTTACCTGACAATTTAAAACCTACAAGTTTTTATTTTTTTATTTTTGCTTAAAGCCAATGTAGTAATTAAATACCACATTAAAATACAAAAAAGGAGGATATGCGTTTGCATAAACAGGTTTCACTCCTCCCATCACAGGAAATAACTCCCTTTCAGGGGTTATGATAAATGCAATGGATGAAGCGAAGTGTGACTAGAGGTGCTTCTTTCATGTGTTTGATGTGTATCCAGGAGGATGGCATTACCCCCCCAGGGGAGCAGGCCAGGCCAGAAGGCCTTTGATGAGGCACCTTCACTGGCTGAGATCAGATAAAACCACTCCAGACTCATTCAAACCTGTCCATTGAGATGATGCTGTTACTCAGGCATAGACCAGATTCTTTAAATAAAAAAGAGATTTTCAGATTTAAAAATTACTGTTTTTTTCAGCACTACAAGGTGCAATTAAAAGCCTTAATTAAAAAAAAATAAAAAAAGACATTGCAGCTTTTATAAGGATTAATTCTGAAAGTTCTTACCAATGTCAAAAGCCAGTCTGTTTTTTTATGCTTTGAAAACAAGGTTGGATTTTTTTTTGCTAATACGCTAATGCAGCTAACATTTGGACTGTTTTCTTTTTTACATCTTAATAAGAGGTTTGGGAGTTAGCGTAATCACAATTACGTTTGTTTAAGCGATATCAGTCTGGTTTTTTAATGTGTTGTAGACAAGTTCGGGTGTTATTGTGAATAAACTAACGTGGCTAACGTGTAGCTGCGTCAAAATGTCTTTTTTTTTTTTTTACGTGCCACCAATGAGGTTGGGAGTCAGAGCGTTAGCCTAGTCAAAGTAACATGTTTTAGCGGTGTCAGCCTGTTTTTTATGTGTTGCAAACAAGATTGGATGTTACTGTAATTATGCCAATGCGGCTAATGTGTAGCAGTGTCTGACCTTTTATTAACAGGTTACTAACTAGGTTGGAAGTTAGCATAGTCAAAGTAACGTTTGTTTTAGCTGTATTGGTCTGTATTTGCAAACAAGGTTGGAAGTTATAGGTATTGTAAATACGCCGCTAATGTTTCTGACGTGTAGTGTCTTACAAACTAGTTCTAGAGCTTCTGTGAACGTAGTATGTCTGACTGACTGGCGGACTTATCTCTGACTCTTTTGTTTTGCTAAATGCACTTTATTAATCGGTATATAACATTACTTTTGAAAACAGGCCATTTATTTACTGTTCGCCTTATAATCCATTGCGCCCTACGGTGCAGACAACATGGAAAAATATATTAAATAATTTTACAAATTAGAACTGCTATTTTAATTAAATTAACTATCTTTTTAAAATAAAAGTTCAATTTTCCCATCTTCTTATTTATTTTAAAATCTCTTTATTTATTTTTTTTGGTCAGTAAATGAATTCCTCAAAAACATGCAAAAGACTAGAAGAGTGTATGAAGTGTCACAGATTGAAACGTATGAGAGAATATAAACAGAAATAGCAGAAAAAGGAGAATGAGAAAACAAGCGAGGAGGGGGGAAGAAAAGTTCCATCAGTGTTGCGATAATGTGGGTGGAAAGCAGCGCGTGGGCTGATACATTGGAGAGAAGAATACAGAGGGATCTGGCTCATGATTCTCTTTTACTTTGAGTCTCCTCGCGTCAGCTCATCCACTGTGTTGCAGGACTAGCATGACACTGCTCTCTTTTCATGTTTTTTACATTCCCCCATATGAACCACTAGTAAGATGATAATGGCAGTAGTCACAATGTTGTCAGTGTTTATGGTTTGTGAGTGGGCAAACCATTTCCCTTTGAAAGATGTCAGTCAAAGAGGAGCAAACTAGCTCTTTTTTATAGTTTTAAGTGAGAAGTCGCAGAGCAGGGTGGCGCATCTGCTGATAAACCTTTTCTCATACAAACATCCAGAATTTCATTCAATATCCGTGCATTCAAACACACTTTTGCAAACACAACCCTGTTTGTGGTTCTGCTTGTTTTGCACCGGTAGCCAAAGAGGTGGGTTTTTCGCTCACATACCCATTGGTCAACAGGCAAGATGTTCCCATGGCAACAGAGAACCTGTTGAAGTGCTTAACTGCATCACAGATATTTTGAGAGAGGTTTTCATGTGACGGTATTTGCAGATTTGAATTGTATCTCTGACAGAAATGTGTGTCTTCAGGGCGTCTGTGTCTATTTTTGTTGGCCCCAGCATGCCTTGACATGTTTGTTTTAACGTGCTTTTCTGCGTGTCAGATGGAAAACAGGGAGGAGGGGGACTGATAAGAAGAAATTTAAATCACAAGAAACTGTTAGACTTTTAACAAACCAGCTAACTAATCCCATTATATTTGCTTTTGTTTGGTTTTCTAACTTGAAGCAACAAAAAAATGGAAACATTTGTGATTCTATCACTAGTTTGTGATTATTTGAATGTTCAGGGCTAACATTTTCCTTTTAATTTTCATACCCAGTATAATAACTGAAAGCTTAATTGTGTTGATAATTTTTTGGATGGTGTGTTATTTGTTGACTTCGTGTGTCATAAAGCAATTAACATTGAAGTTATGTATAATAATTTTTAAAAAGTAAAACACTTAAAAGCTGCAGGTAAGCAGAGATTTAAAAAACTACTATGAAAATACAATTGTCTGTTTAGTTAAGTCATTCAAACTGCAAATTAAAGGGAACATTTTTGGGGGCTTGTCCGGGTTCATAAAATGAACAGTTTACTTTTTTTCAGACATATGTGATTTTGCCTTTTCTGCCAAACAAAAGTCATAATTGGGACATCCCTACTTAAAATTTAGATTTATCCTAAAGCTATTCATTTTTTAAAGGGTTCCTTGTGAAATAATCAATTAAATGATCACCTTATTAGATTATGATTTTTCTCTATGCTCTTCTGTTTTACAAAGGTTGGTTTCAGTTAAGCAAAAGCTGCCCGAGGCTCTTACTGTACAGTGATTCCTCTCCCATTCTAGGCTAGAGAGATGAAGTGCATACAGTTTTTAAGCTGCAGATCAAGATTGGTGGCACAAATAGTAGATAGGAGTGATGACATTAAATCAGCACACAGTCATTTATAGGTGCCAGTTCCTAACATGATCAGAGATCACAAATGAGAGATTTGTAATTAGTTTTGGTATTAGAATAATGAATTTTGTTTCCTGGACTTTATTCACAAAAATAAGACTAAAAAGCTTTTCTTTTTAAGGAAAAGGCAACTGGATACAAGTTTCACGCACAAAAGCACACAGCAGCACTGAGAAGAATCAATAGCAATCTCCTCTTTTACAGATGAACACAAGTACAAATGTTTTGAGTGTGTCCATCTAGAAGCACATTTACCCACAAAAAGACTCTAGCTTTTGTGGCAGACCTTAAGAAAAGAAATTAAAACAATAATGCATACGAAACACCCTCTTTTTCTGGCAATGTGGGTTTGCTGCCATCAAAAGATGCCATCACATTTTAACAAAATACAGCATTTGTCCTGCATTTTATTTGTCAAATCCAGGTTTTGCAAAACTGTTTCTGATATTTTTTAACAAATAAATAAAGGAATGGCGTATACTTCTTCAAGTATCTTGTGCTCAAGATCTCAGTTGTGAATGACCAGTAGTAGAGAAATGTATTTAACAAAATATGGGAACAAGAGTGAACATTTCATTTTGAAAGGCAAATCATAATGGAATAGATGATAGACTGAATATATGCACGCTCCACTACCAAAACACATTTATGCTTATTTAGCTTCATGAAACATAGGAAGGTTCAAGTACATTAAAGCAACATATGAACATATATTTTGATAATCATAGCATAAAGAACACTTTAACAAATCAACAAACCCTATATCAACTCAAACCACCAGATCCATTGAATTCTTCATCCTCTGTGTCACTTTAAAACTATTCCATCAAGCCTGGTGTAAGACTGAATTTTATACTGCATCGCTGTCTGTAGCAAATACTGACACACACTTCTAAAGTTTCCTCTAGTGGTAGTTGAGATTTTTTTAAAATAATCGCACATACGTTGATGAGTAGAAGTCACACACAAAATGCAACTTACGCTCTGAAAAATATGATAAATGTTTATCATTAAAGTAAATACATTTGCTTTTTTTATTGTTGGAATAGTTGTTCTTTCTTTTTGGTGTTTTGGTTTTGGAGTAAAGTCTCTAAAAGACTGTCTTTTAGTCCGTCCAACTGAAAATCCTCTGGACATACAACTATTGGGAGGGGTGTTACTATTTTCAACTGGGGATGACTCGTTTTTTAGGTGAGGATAGAGGAAAATCTCTATCAGTTAGACATCTTGACATTTTTTGAAAACTGGTGTGTGTTGTAAGTACACATTTCATGTGTGCATGCATGAATGTGTTTTAGTGCAGTTTGTTCATTTGATAGTGAGTCACAAGGCTCTGGGGGTCCCAGCTGACTTCCCTTTTACCCTGCGAATTCAGACTGATCTTTGGATGCACTCTTCGACTTCCTGCTCTTCATCTGTCTTGCAGTGACAGGAAAGAAAAAAAAAATTTGACTTGTTAGATTAGCATTTCATGAATTGGAACCAACCTGATCCTGTTGTATGCTAAGTATTAGTGTGTGATGCTCACTGGCAGAGCTAGAACATATATGGAGGGGTGGGGCAGAAGACTATGGAAGGGTGACAAATGAGAACATCAGAGTGGAAGGCCATCACAAATGAATATCAAAAACATATTTTAAACAGTTTTATTATTGTTGTTAATATTAATTACTAAATAATTAATTTATATATATATTATACAACTAAGCAGTGGTCAAGTATGCAGAATGGCCTGCCTTTATATATCCCCGGACTACCGGGCGGGCAGCTGGTGGCACTTGATATGGACGACTGCCGTCTGGAGACATTTACACAGTCAGAGCTACCGCTGGCCGTAACATGTAAAAAAAAAGAAAGTTAAAAACAGTCCAACACTGCGACATGCCTGCCTGTCACTGGACTGCCCCACGACCTCAAAATGTGCGGCCATGGACCGATGTCAGCTTTCAGAGAAAAATCTTCTGATCGCTGAAAATTTTTTAACTTAAGCTTCATGGCCGCCGCACAAATGTGCAAAAATGCGACTGCCGTCTCCCAATTACAAGTGTCGCTGAATTTGTTGAAAAACTTGCATTTAGGTCGCTGCGCAGTGGCATTTTGAGATATGCGACCGTAGCCAAACTGAGATGCTCTTACTAATGCTTAAAGAAGCTTGTAATGATTATTTCTTAATCATTGTCAATAGTGATACTAATATTGACTCAATAATGGGGGGGGGGGGGCTGTAGCTCTGCCCCTGGTAACCCTTAAACGTGTTAATGTTCCTGAGTACATGCAGGTAGAGGAACCTTTGATAAAGATGAGGTGAGCTTTTTGTTAAACATTCTGAATGCCTTTGGTTTCGCTCGAATGCCAACAATATATGCCATGATGTTTTTGCTTTGCTATTTGCTCTCAACTCCTCTGGAAGCATAATAATGAGCACGGAAACATTTTCTCATCTCTGCAAACATCCTTTCTCAGCAGAGACTCTGTGGTAACCAGCTGACTGCTCCCTTCCAACACAGCTAGCGGAGCAGAATGTTTTATCAGGCAGGGCCAGTAGGGACTTGTACTGTCTGCCCTCTGATCTGTGTTCCCATCAGTTTTGCCAAGCTACCAGACTAATAGGCATCTGGGCAGATATTAGAGAGTAGTGCTAAATTCTCACAATAGAGTCTTTTTCACAATAGAGTCAAACAGGAAAATAATTAGGACAGTAGTGTAATAATTAGATATCTGAGGAGTGAAAAGATTTATGCTGCATGTAAAGACAGTTCATGTGTGACCTTTTGCACTATCTTGACTGCATGCTCTGCCTTTGACATTTTATTTTGGAGAAGTTACTAATACTTACATCAATGTTATTGTTATTTTGTAGTTTTAAATATCTCTGCCAAACCAGTGAAGGCTGTTTCACTGTGGTGACCCCTGCAGTGACCCCATATGCCGAAAGGTGAACAACAACATGCCATCAGTGAACGTGGTGTAGTAAATAAATAAATGGCTCATATGTGGTATTTACATGCCTGTTTTTGTATTTCAGATTTTCTTCTTGGTCACCTGCGAGATGCTCCAACAGGGTTTGGTCGATTTTATGGAAACAGATCGAGCCAAATCAGAGTCACACCTTTACATTTCCCATCTTTTCAAACCCTTATCCTGAGGTAAAAGCATCCTGATTTCAGGATTTGTTTTCTCTTTAAGTTCTGCTCTCTTTTTGTGCATCAAATCCATGTTTGTTGCTTTTGCATAATCTTAATCTACTTTAAGCGCATTCTTCCAAGTTTCTTTTGGATTTCCTGCCTTCCTTTGCTTAATTTCATAATGTGTTAAAGATCCACTCCGATGAAAACAATCTCAGTGTTTTTAACATGTTTATGTGACATGTTTCTCTTGATGGAGGACATCTGTGAAGAAAATTAAGCTTAAATGTATTTATTTAAATCCTTGTGAATCAGCAGCAGACAAAAAATACAGTTTGAAAAAGATCGTATTTGTGACGTACAAAAAAAAAAAACACTGGGTGGGCCACAAGCTTCCTGCTCCACTCCATTCTGAGTCATTCACTTGCAGATGACTAAATTCATACACATCTTGATAAATGACACTGGAAGAACTTTATCTGGAAATTCAAACTAGACATAATTACAACACATTCAGTTGACATCAGAACAACAGGGAGTGGAGTGCAAATAAAAGACTTTTGAGACCATTTTTAACAAACGTCCAAACCAAGCATTTCAGTCTGTAGACTGTTGCATTCCAACATAGCAAAGCCATTATTCTTGTGTAGTCAACAGTCATGACGACAATCAAAAACACCATTGTTGGCTCCAAAGAAACCATAAATGGCTTGCAGAAGGGGTTGAGGACTATGAAAGCAGCGGCAGCACTTGGAAGGGGAAGCAAGATGAGGGGGTGCTGGCTTGGTTTGCTCTTCCTCTTTTCAGCACAAGTGTCAGCTGCACTGCCCATCTTTTTAGCCACTGGTGTGGAACTGGGCCCGGCTTGCTGGGGGTTTGAGCAGAGAGTGCGCTTTTGTGTGTAGAAAGGGATTGGGAGCTGTGAGTGCCTGAGACCAGTCACTTGTGTGCTACTACTGCTGCCCCAGCTGCCAGAAAAATATCCCTCTAGCTGGGTTCAGGTGTATGTGTGATCTCTTAAATTCATTGTTTTTATACATTTAATTTTCCAATATGTAAGATGCCTAAACAATACCTGAAGTATTTGCTTAGTTTTACCACAAAAATAAAAGTTTTTCATTAAGACAGATAAATAAAACACTGACAAATAACAGATGAATGAGCCTTTATCTTGTCAAGACCTTCTAAAGTATGATAAAAGATTAATGTAAAAGCATAAAAGAACAAATGATACAAAAACATTTTTAGTGAGTAAAAGGCAAAACATTTCACGCTATATTTTTTAAGTAGAGATAGTTAAGTGTTTATTTTTCCGTATAGGCATTCATTTAGATATAGTAAAAAAGACCAAGTAACTAAATTATACTAATTAGGCAAGAAGCAACATTGAGCTAGTTTATTCAATGGGAAGCTAAAGACACACCAAGCAAGGTGCTGATATCTGCATCAATTATCCATGCTGCAGATCTTTCCAAGATATCAGCTGGAGTATGGAGGCTATTATCTGGGTAGGTGTGAGGCTAGTTCAGCACACTCATTCTTATATTGGAGTATAATGTTTTCTGCACTGTAAGGTTTGAAAGTTTTCAAAAGTTTCAAAGGTTGTAAAGTTTTTCATAAATGACAGTGTGCCTTATAACCCAGAGCGCACTACATATTGATGTATGCTGGTTGTACTTTGATGTTGAAGTGATTTTGAGAGATACATGGTGCTCTGTCAAAATGTTTGCTTGGATGTGAACACGCCGTTTGGCTAACGTGTAGCAGTGTTGACTGTGACTGTTTTATTACCTTTTTTTTCCTTACATGTTACTAACAAGGTTGGGGGTTACAGGTAAGTGAATATGCAAACCTGGCTAACATGTAGCAACGTCAGACTTTTTTTTTTTCTGTGTTACTAATAAAGTTGGGAGTTAGCTTAGTCATCGTAATGTTTGTTTTCCCAATATCAGTTTGTTTTATACCTGTTGCAAAGATTGGGAGTAACATATTTTGTAAATACACTAACTTTTATAACGAGGCTAACGTGATGGTATCTGACTGTTTTTTGGTTTTTTTACGTGTTACTAACAAGGTTTGAAGATAGGCACAGTAACCTTTGTTGCAGACAAGGTTGGGAGTTACAGGTATATTAAATATACTAATGTGGATACCATGTAATGTTGTCGGATTGTTTTCATTTTTAAGTGTTACTAACGAGGTTGAGAGTAACAGGTTTTATGAATATGCTAATCCAGCTAACGTTGGGTAAGGAGTTATTTTAGTCACATGAACATCTGTTTTCGCAGTACCAGTCTTTTTATTTACGTGTTACAAAGGTTTGGGAGTTAAATCTAACGTTTCCACCGCAGCTAACATGTAGTGGTGTCTGACTTTTTTTTTTATGTGTTATTAGCAAGGGTCAGAGGTAGCGTAGTTAAAGCAAGGTTAAGTGGTGTCAGTGTGGTTTTTTTGTGTTGCAAACAATGTTGGGAGTTACATGAATTGTGAAAACGCTAACTCGGCTAACGCTTATAAACATGGCTAACATGTAGCATATTACAAAAAAGTCCTAGAATTAATGTTCGGTAGATGTAGTAAATAAAGTTTGACTGACTATGACTCTTCTGTCTTAATGTGCTTTATTGTTCGGTGCGCCAGATATACTACATAAGCACAAAAATAGACCATTTATTAACTGTGCGTCTTATAATTTGGTACGCCCTACAGTGCAGAAAATACGGTCATGTTAAGTGTGTGCATAGTGTTCGCTTTCTTGTGCCGAGTATGGAGCAATTTCATTTTGAAAAGTTACAGTCATCTGTGATAAAAGTTTAAACTATCTTCTGTTGTGTATTAGCCAAAGTTTAAGTTAAAGTGTAAATTATTTTATCATATTAACAACTGAAACAATTATTAATTTCAAATATTGTTACTGTCAAGTGAAGCTGTCGTGATATATTGTATAATTTGGTTTTAACATGCTTGGGGTTTGTTAAAACCTTGACAGTTTTTTGGTGCCAGTCAGATGCTTTGAGTCTCTATGTTTGATAACAACTGCTACACAATTACCGGAACGCCATATTTTAACAGTTTCTTCAGGTTTGGGTCATTTGAACTTTAAAAGAAAAGTACAAGTACAACTAATTACTAAATATTTTCAATGAAAACTTATATTTGGTGTAACAATATTACCTTTTGGCAGAGAGAAAAGTAGCGTACTACTTTTTTAGAGTAATTACAAATGATCTGTTTTGAATATTTCACAAAAAAATGTTTCCATCTGCGTGAATATTCTATCAATACGGCAAAAAGACAAATCTTCATGGGATTTTGTTCCCCTTTGTTTATTCATACTAACCAGACACAGGTGCAGTATTGTTAGGTACTTACACCAAATGTGATATAAAAAATAGCCTCCCACATTACACATAGAAGCCAATTTAGTTTTGCTCATCCTGCCACTTATTGGTGCTTTCACTTCAACATTAAAATCTGCCTTTATTGTCCAAAAGTGTGTAGAGCCAGAGAGTCTGAGATTTTGCAAATTTTGTGTAAAAATGGTTTGATTACATGATTACTAACATGTTACCAAAAGATTAAAAAAAAAAAAAATCATTTTTTTGGAGAAGCATCTGCCATGTTGTGAGGATTTGCTCTGTTCTGTTGTCAACAATCAAATCAGGTTTAGTTCAATGTATCCACAGCAAATCCCTCTGCTTGATTTAATTGTTTATTCTCAGATCATCTGTTTTACCACCTTTTTTCTGTTTATTTTGTTTTTAGGTTTTTGCTATGTTGGTGTTCTGGTTCTGTTTTTTTTTTTTTTAATTCATGTTTTGTTTTTTATTTTGCTTCAATTTACTCTAAACTTTGCCCAATCAAAGCTAAACATAACACATACCTGATGTGTTTACAAATTTAAAATCTGGCTTGATACTAGTGGGGAAGATATTTTGAGGACCTGTCCGCACCAGCCATCATCCCACCCATATTCACAGAGGACGCCTCCACAGGAAGCAGAGTATCTGGCTGTAAGTCCAAGCAACATTTCTGATCTTAAAAAAATGCATTCTGTTGTTATAAAATAAGCAGACGAAATAGAAAAGAGACTTTTTTTGGTTTGTTTTGGGGAGTGATTTCCTACTAATAAAGAGACATGTCAAATATAAGCTTGGTTTTCAAATCCTTAACTTTTTCTTCTCACCTGTATGTCAAAATAAAAATTCTTGTGGTTTAAAGATGTACTAAATATAAATTGTGTCAAATTCATTTATTCTTTTTCTATACCTGTTTTGTCCTTTTTGGGGTCACTGGGTCACCGGAGCCTAACCCAGCTACTCATGAGCAGAGGCAGGGGACACCCCTGGACTGGTCGCCAGTCTGTCACAGGGGCCACAGTCATACACTTGCATTCACACCTAGCGACAATTTAGAGTGACCAATTAACCTATGAAGCATGTATTTGGACGGTGGGAGGAAGCCGGAGTCCACGCATGCACGGGGAGAACATGCAAACTCCACTCAGAAAGGTCCCCCATTGGTGACGCTGTTTCACATTCCCCCAGCCAGGGCTTAAACTGGGAACCTTCTTGCTGTGAGGCAAGAGCGCTAACCACTGCGCCACCGTGCAGCCCTCAATGCTTTTTACAGTTGTTTTATTTTTGTTAAAGAAATTCTGTTCTCTTTTGTGGATTTGAATATCTTTTTGCTTTTCTCTTGATTCCTCCATTATTCTCCAAAAGAGAGTATCAGGCCGCTGTCTACTTTAGCTGAGACAATACGTGCTTTGAAGTACTTCAAACATCACCACTTAAAAGAAAAAACAAAGACATTTTATCACCTTTTGGCAAATACATGCAGAAGTAGGCCTAAGCATTTTAGTTAACAGAGCTAAGTTGTCTGTCTTAGTGGTAGCTTTAAAGAAATACACTCCGCATGCTTTTTGGTGTCTCTAAATGTCTTTTACTAAATACCCTCCTATATCATCTCATCTCTGCAGCTTTTTTCCTCACAATCTTTTGTTTTTTCCTCTCATTCTGAACCGTGATCCTTAATGACATCCAAGGCCAAAACAGACGATTAGACGGAGTGACTGTCACTAAAACTCTGGCATGTTTTTAAAGGCTCTGTTCAGAGAAAGTCAGAAACGGATTAAGTGCAAGAACTCTCTTTTCGTCTCCACCAACCCCTTCCTGGGACAACAGCTAGCTGTTAGCCACTTCTTCTTCCTTTATGTCCTTTATGCAGCAGTCTTGGAGTCTCAAACTTTTGCTGAATGCTGCCATGTTATGTCTACAACTACAATCAAAGTTGTGTTGACCTTTGGCCTTGGGAAGTTTCCCCTTAAAAAAATCCCCTTTAGTACCAGCCAATTTAATTATTTAAACAATTTAATAATTTAAGCAAATTTTAAGAACTCCTAGGGAATTCAATCAATTGCTTCCTAACTCCTTGACCATCACTGGGAAGCTATTTAGGAAAAAATGTTGGTTTAAAAGTTTGTAGAAGTTTTGAATGGCGTTAATATGGCGAGCTTGCAAAAGTGACATTCCCTTTTGTGCGCACAATTTTTACCGCAATATATTGATCAAATTTAACACATGATTCAGTGGCTCAAGATGAACAAAACTATATAACACATTATTACAATATATAAGGAATGTGGGCGTGGTTAACAAAAAATCTGGGTTGCTAAGGAAATCCAAAAATGTACTTTTGCCGATTCTTCTAAAAATTACATGGACCTGTTCGTCACCTCCAGGTGACTAAAAAATAAAGTGGTAGCTATGGAGTAAAAAAAATCTTCTTTTTGTTCACCATCACATTGGATTATGTTATTTGGTATACGATAAATAGTAGCACTTGTTAGAACACAACAAAGCTAACATCCAACATTAGTAAACAATTTTTTTAAACAATCTTTTGCTACTTCTTGCCACTAATAGCTTTTTTATTGGTGATTTATCCGTTTTTTACTGACAAGTGGGCTAAAATTTACCAGCACAAATATCATTTTTTTGTGGATCTGAGCACTAAACTCAACTTTTTTGACAAGTGTCTAAGTTTGCAAAGATGAAAACAGTTTGTTGCACTGTCCAAGAATATGTTTGTCAATTAAGATAAAAAAGGTAAAAACAGTAAATGGTGTATACTTATATAGTGCTTTTCTATCGTCTTAAAAAGCCTAAAATGGTTTACAGTCACAGTGTCATCACCCATAATCATACGCTGATGTGTCTAACACTGGCCCCAACCTATAACCACCAGGAGGAATTTGGGGTTCAGTTTCTTGCCAAGGACACTTTGACACATGGGTGAGCAAGTCAGGAACCAAACCTGTGATCTTCTGATCAGAGGTCACTGCAGCAAGAAGTGTTTCACAAAGTGACTCCTCAGAAAGCAGGGAAATCTTGCTGCCATGATGACAATGGCTTTTCCCACTGCTATACAGTTGTGAGCGTCTTTGTAACACCAGGGCTCCTAGCCCTAACCAATGCAACTTTGGGCGCATTGTGAAGACGCTTGACTGATTATTTCCTCCAGGTTGCAGCATGTTGCACTTGTCAAGTAATTATGATCACAGAATAAAGAGAATGGATAATGGGAGAGAGGGACCACAGTGACTGGAAGGAAGAAATTTAAAGGCAAGCCATGCATCTTGTGGCAGAGGGGCCGTCGTCAGGGTAAAACTCCATATTTGAAGGGTATTTGGAAACAGCGGTCTTCAAAGACGTTTGTAATTTTCTATTACTGTTTTGAGACAAGTTTACCTGATTATTTGTGAGGAAAAAAAAGCAGGTTTCCATGGAAATCCTTTTCGTCCTATTAGCACATGCACTGAGCAGGCTGACATGTACTTTACATTCATGAAAGCATAAACACACACAGCCAGGTTTCCTCTGAAGATTAAACAGTTCCACATTTTTGCCTTTTTTAATTTTACCACTAATCTCACAGCTTCTCTTTGCCACCATATCTTGCACCGTACTCATGATCCATATTTAGATGTATCTTAACTAAAACTTAAATGCAGAAAAAAATTCATTTACATAATGAATACATAACCCTTTTTTCACTTTGAGCTTAGATGTTCTTTTGATCTTCCTTGAGATGCCTCTTGATCTAAATAAGGCTGGACATTGTTTAAAAAAAAGGCACACGCCTCGACAAACACTGTATTTCAAAGCCACAAACATTTTTCTGCTGTCACTATATGTTACAATGGAAAATGCACGCAAAATTATGAGATAAAAGAAAGGTTTGCAAATAATCAGGAGCATGAATTACATCTCTGTATCGTGGTTATTCTGTTAACAGCTTCAAAACTAGTGTGTCAGCACCTTCACAATCTAAAAAAAACTAGAAGAAAAATATGTATTTTAATGTGCAATATTTTGCACTTCCATCCCTTTTCTGAACTCACTGAATCCCATTCGGGGTCACAGAGTTGCTGGAGCCTGTCTCAGCTACCTCTGGGCAAAGGGAGGGTACACCCTGGCCAGCTCGCCGTCATGGATCCATGTTTGGGAGGCTGCGATACCTGGGTCAAATCTGGGCAATGGTGACTGCCCTATATGGTGACCTTAGTGTTTGTGAGGAATCTGTACACAACCTGGTAAAAATGTGGGTGTTATTCGTTAAAAATGTTTTTGAATTGTAAGAAAGTTGTATTTTAACAGCAGTGTCGACAAAAACAGAATGCTAATGTACAAGTACCAAACAGATTTTCTTAGCAGTGCACATACTTCAGGGTATAAAAGTATGCTTTCTTTCTCTTTTCCCAATTACTTAGCGTAGTCAGATTAATGTTATATATATATAAATATATATATATATTTATTTATATATATATATATATATAAAATGTTTGTTGAGCAGTATGTCCTTCATTATGCGTTGCAAACAAGGTTGGGAATTACAGGTATTCTAAGTGACACAGCTAACGCTTTTAACATATAGCGTGTTACAAACATGTCAGCGTTATTGTGAATGCAGATAAGGTTTCACTGACTGATGGACTTATCTGAAAATAAACCCTTCATTGACGGTGCGCCTTATAATCTGGTATCACCTGTAGTGTGGAAGATATGTGCCTTTGTTCAAGACGAGCCATCAACTGCATTAACCTTCGTCCTCAAGATGGACCATCCTGCTTGTTCTACACTACTCACTGATGATTTCCTGGATGTGGTGTACGCAGTTTATTAAATCCTAAAATGACCAAATCCAGTTTACCAGTCTAGTGGAAGTCCAGCAGAAATGGCCGGGAAAAAGGCAGGGTGGTAGATGTCAAGTAATTATTTTCTTGCAGTACATTTGCTAAAGATTTGTGACTAAACGCATGCATACTGTGCATAAAGAGACGCATTTGGAGAACTCATCCTTTTTCACTCTTGGGCACATACACAGCGTTTGCGAGAAGTCTGATTGTTAGTGACAGATCCATCTCTCCATGTTTCATTTTTTCCCTTCTGATAAAGCCTGAGGAAACGCGCCAGCTCTGCAGCCATTCTGCTCACCCAGCCCTCACGCCCACAGTTCCTGGTAGGTGGTGTTTTCTTCGCCCGCCTGCTGCTCGCCCTCCACCGTGCCAAGCATGACATGTGACAGAAGCGGCACATGGCCTCCTAGCACCCCCCTCCACCCCACTCCTCTGCAGCCCTGTTTCTTCCAACTGTCTGAGAACGCACCTTAACAAGCTTGACATACATGTCATGTTCTTTCTTGCTCCCCACATAGCAAACCCCCAAATGACAACTTCGTAGGCCCATGCATGCACACTACCACAGGTTTAGCATGCATAGCACAGCATTCCAGTTAGTCTAATACAGTCGCACATGGATGCATGCAGAAAAAAATATCTAACGGCTAACAAAAACACAAAAAAGTTCATCTTTTTTCTAAATCGGGTCTCACACAGCAGGCAATGAGTAAACATACCACTTTTTGTTCAGACAAGTAACATCCCGCTGGCAGAGCTGAGCCAACATCCATGTCCTAAATCCTCTTTCCTTTTCAGGTTATGCCTCTCTTCTTCTTTGTACTATTTTGCTTTTTTTTTTTTTTTGCATGTCTTCTATATGACAAATTGAAATGAATTTTTTCTTGTAGTTTTCATGTATCATCAACAAAAACCTTCTCATTTAATCTGCACATCAGTCCACCAGCAGAGATTTGAGTGTTGCATTGCAATCTTGCGGTACGTCCGTAGGTAAACTGAACTCTGGCAAAGAAGACGTGCCGCGTCAACCAATCAGAGACTCAGCTTTGACGTGTAAAAAGTAATGGTAAAAAAGATCAGGAGGTGGAGTCCAAAACCAACATGGAGGAGAATCTGATCGCTCTCGTTTGGAACTTTACTGTTATTTTTCTTATACTGGACTGCAAGTCATCAAACTGAGTCACAGAGAAGGAAGGAGCGCTGAAATAATAATTTTGGAATAATTTTGTTGTTATTGTACTTATACTGTTTATATGAGATCCCAGCTGGACTAATTAATAAAACTTCAAAAATATCTCAATTTTAAAAACAGTTGCAAAAATATATATTAGAGTATTTTGACAGATTATATTGTTTAATAGTTGTATGATGTATGGTGTTTTGACATACAAGTAAATTGTGTTAAAAAAATAAAACTAAAAGCTTTTTTTGTATTTTTTTATTTTATCCTTATGGCATCATGTCTATCTTTCTCAGCTTTCCATCCATCCACTGATTGAATTTTAAAATGTTTTTTTTATCTCTCAAAGCTTCATCCGTGTAACAACAGAGACAAGAAGACCCTTTTTTTCCTTCAGACATAGCTGACATTTGTATTTGGCCCCTATTAACGACTAAAAAAAGGTCATAACCCCACCACCACCTGTGCTGCGTTTTTCACGCATTATGCCCAAAGGGAAAAAAAATGAGCTAACACACTTCTCACTTCATAGTACCATCTGTGACAGCCTGTGTGTGGCGAGAGCACAGATTTACTATAAATGATATAAGCTATGGTTTTATATTAAATTAGAAATAATTATTATTAATGTAATTATTAAATATAGTATAATTATTAATAATTAATTAATAGTTGATAATTTATAATAATTTAATTGGTGTTAATTGCTGTAGCTTTGCTATTTGTAACATTTTTATCACAGATTTAAATTGATTAAATCATCTTAAATAACGCAATATTATTTGAAATTAATTTATGAGAAATTTGACCACAAATTCATCTAGCATCTAAAGTAACTGGATTAAATCGGTAAAAATAACTAGAAAATTCCTTGACAATGCTGCTTTTTGTAACATTCTTTTTACATCTCTTTTATTATACTGGGAAGTGTCTGGAATAGACGCTGCAGACAAAGAAAGGTGGTGTCATTTCAAAAAGTGTGATTTCAGTAAATCAAAACAGTTGGCACAAAGGCTCTCTTGAAGTCAATAGAGGCTCCCCAGAGTGTGAGAGCAAGACAACAAAATGAAGAGCAGCACAGAGTCAGAGCGTTCAGATAATGTGTATGTAGAGAGGCTGCCACCAGAATTCTTTATCACTTCTCTATAGACTGCGGCCACATATTCCAAAATGCCACCATACGGCGACGTAAATAAAAGTTTTTCAGTCATTGTGGCGGTTTGCTGCGCGGTGGCATTTGTAATCGGGAGGCGGCAGTCACATTTTCACAAGCTGCGCCAACCAGACAATTTTCCTCTAAAATTTGAAATAAGTCAGCTGTCAGGGCACATTTGAAGGTTGCACGGTGAAGGTCCAGTGACGGGAGGGGATGACGGCATTTTGAAATTAGACGACAGTAGGGCGACCACAGGGCGGTGGCAGCCCAAATTGCCAGCCGGCAGCAGACCTGGCTGGATCATGTGTAAATGTCTCCGGACAGCAGCCATCCTTATCTAATGCCACCGGCCGCCTGGTAGCCCGGGGCTACAGTATATAAAGCTGACGGTCACCAGACAGCCACCGTCTACATTCATGACCATGACAAAGATTTTCCAAAAAAAATCTGTCAGCGACATGAAATCTTGAAGATTCTGCCAATGCCTCCCCATTGTACTGTGGCAGTTGTATTGAATGAAAACATCAAGCATGGTTTTTTGAAACCGGCTGCTCCAGGTCAGTTAAAGCCCCCTTACTGTAGGTCTTAAACACTGACTGTATAAAGCCAAAACTGTGTAAAATCACCGTAAGCTCTAAAACTGCTCCTTCCGGCCATAATTTCTGTCCCTGTAGACCTATTCTGGTGTGATTTGCTTGTTGATGTAGCAACCATAGAAAAGCTGTGTAGTTGAAACATGTACAGAAGCTGTGAGCAGCATTTACAGCACACCCATTTCACTTTCAGTGCACTGATCCAAGAGGATGTGCATTTGTGTGTGCTATGGGCTGTGGAATAGGGTTCATTTTTTCTAAATAGTCAGAATTGCTTGAAATAGAATGCTCAGATTAAATACAATTCCACCGATTCAGTCCAAGACAAAACAATTTAATCTGCTCTGCCTCCCATTTGTCCAACCATCCATCCATTAAGGCCTAAACACACATAGGACTGATTCACAGCACACAGCTTTGTTGGAAATGATCTCTCCTCATCACTACAGTATTGTTGTGTGTTTGAATGATGGTGATAGATTTGTACACAATTACTGCCCTACATACAAACTTTAGATTGAAGTGATATTCTTGACTCACAAAAGAGAGGGAAAAAAACAGATGTACATCAAATTTGCCATGTGGACACAAGATAGCTGCAAATCCTATTACTTTTATTGTATTTCTGCAAGTGAAGCCAAAGGGACACTGAGGAACACTAAGAACTACACTCGCAACCACACATTTTCATGGCTACCAACAAAACGAGAATGCATCTAATCACACCAGGAGGAATACAAATAGAGATCTTGTTCCAGCTGGCATTTTTGCATTTAGCACAGGTCTGGCTTTATGCAGGACAGCGGTGTGAAGGGATTCACCAGGTCCTCCTGATGGAACTCACATTCATGGTGATTCATTTCTTGGTTCATAATCACTTGAATGTATGGACGACTGTAGTATAAATCAAATACTTGTGTGCTGTACCTTTGTTTTTTTTTAGATGTGTAACCCCTTAACACCAGAAACGTCACCGGGAACACCTAAATAATGCACGCTCTTTGACTTACTGTCACGTAAATTCACTTGGACAATAAAGAGATACACAGTAAGAGACCACACCAACAAGCAATGTTTCTTGTGCACAAAGGAGAAACAAGTACTATTCAAGTGATCAACGAGATTCAGCTAATTCTGATGAAGAGAAAAATGGCTTTGCATATCAACATTAGTACAGCCTTGTGTTTCAAAGCAAAGTCTCTTTTCTTTACTCCAGAATCTGCTCGATTTAATTTAATTGCATAAATGATATGGTAGTCCAAGGAATGTCAACACGATAGCTGAAGCTCTGGTATTAAAGGGTTAAAACTCAAGAATCCATTTTTTAAAAATGAACTCAAGTCAGTATTTCTGGTGTTTATAAGTGCATGCTCTTTGACTGCGGTCTTGCAACTGTCCACCACCTAAAGTTGGAATTGGCTGAGTGCAAAATGTCAAAGCGGTTCGAATCATGTGAATCTTACTTCAAGCTTTTTCTGTCACAGCTCTATATTAAAAACTTGGTGTCATAGAATTCCGGCCAGGCACAAACCATGATCATTAATTTCTCCTCCATTATCAATTTTCAAACATTTGGTACTTGCATAAATTAAAAGGGGACATCATCCATACATCACTACCAAATCCAAGTCCCTGATTGGTCAAAGTTTCAGCACGTGTTGAATTGATGCACGTATTAGAGTCCCAAAATGATCTTTAAAATGCGCATGTGTACATTGTGTGAAGGTGAAAGTTTTAAATACGAAAGCCCAAAACTGGCCTTTACAGACTCTTCATTGATAGTGGCCAGTCAGAAGCCAGTGCGGATACCTTACTAGTGACTCTAGGACCCTCCGTGGGTCCAGACAACTCAAATAACTGCTGCACCCGTACGAGTCAACTGCCATACGGGTACATGTGACTAAATTTTTATCTATGATGGGTCATTTAAGACTTTATTTAATGTTTCAGTTTCACACACTGGTCAACAAAGCTAACAGAACCACTGAGATCCTACATAATCCTAAATTTACCCACACGCAGTGACTAAATGCAATCACCTGCCCAGGGTCGCTGTCTTTTTATAAACACGAGCAGGCGAGTGCACACGTGCCAATATACTTTCTTCCAAAGAAGCCGGCAATATTTGGTCCCTTTGTTTAGTAGCAAACAATTATATGTGATTTAATGTAATCACAAGAGCAGCAAGGGTACGCTCCCTCTCTGCTCATTGTACTATGCCCTCCCCCATCACCCGCTCTGCAAGCAGGGACATGTAGAGCGCGTTTGTCCAATCCCTAATGACAACAGCACACCAATTCCACGATAATCCTTTCATTTCTGTCAACTCACCAGGGAAGGAAGGCAGGCGGAGAGGTAAACGTAGCATGTGTGAACGTGGGTGTTTATGTACTTCTAATATAGAAGAAAGTTGTATTAGACAGTGAAACAACAAGATTTAAAAGGCTAACAGAAATGATATGGTCAATAGTGTGGCAAGAAACGTGTCAGATAGAAGTATGTTAATACAATTTTACTGCACTAAAACAAAGTATTTTTTATGCTTGCCCTTTTCTCTTAGGCTGTTTCACACATGCACAGCACTTTAGGGACGGAAAATCTCCAAACGTGCCACAGCAGGACACCTCTCCTGGGGTTGGTAACCATAAACACACATACAATTCTCTGGTTTGCTGAAAAGAAAGTTTGATACCTAGACAACAGCACAATCGTTTTGTAAGCAGCAATCTAAGTCTGCATTGACTCAAGCAGGTAAGGATTTGCAACGTTGGCTAATTTGAGGATTCTGGTCTAGGATTTTCGGGGTGTTTTTGTCATGTTCTGGTTGATTTATTAAATATTTCTGTCACCATGCCATTTTGGGTCCCACACTACCAAATCCTGACTGTATGACCTGACCCAGGAGAATTTCTGCTGCAGTGGCAGGGTTTTTTGCTACTGCAGTCCACGCCAAGCCATGTTAGATGTGTTTTCCTGCAGCCACACCCAAGTCAAGCGTTTCCACGTCCACCCTATCTGATCCTGAGGGGAATTATCGGAGCTTGAAGTTTTCTGTTCACAAGGAGGGTCACAGGGCCGATTCTCTCCATGTTTCCTGTCTCTGAGGATGGTCGCTGATCATTCCCCTTGGTTGCAGGAACCCTAACCATTTTCTGGTTTAACTTTTGTTTTGTTCCTCCAGGTCCCCTCCTCTAAATTTTTGGGCATCTGGGATGTCCCCTCTTGGGGAGGGGTACTGTAAGTATTATAGTCTCTGATTTTTGTGACATTTTAGTCATTTTCTAGTTGATTTACTAAATGTTTAAGTTTCTGTCACAAAGCCTGGTCTCCTGGACTTTGGGTCCTACACAACCAGCTCCTGGCAGCTAATTTGGGAACAGACAGAAAGAAGCACACATGGCAGCAGATACCATTTCTTCTTTATTTTTACAGCCACATTAGCCTTTTTGTTAAATGTATCCTATTCTTCAGTTTCACTCACCCACTGCTCTTCATATATCAACCCCAATAATCAATATATCAACACACACACAGCTACAAGCTTGTGTGTTACCCCATCACCATAACATTTTAAAACATTCTGCAAGAGCACTGCTCTCTTGATTATGACTTTAAGTGAAAGTAAGGAATTACCAGCTTAGTAATGAGCATGACCATAAAGGGACGATACCAGAATACATTTACATATTAAACAGCAGTCTACCAACTGCTCCATAAAAACATTTAACATGCACACAAATATTCCAGTCATATCAATCAAGTAGGCTCAGATCCTGAAATAAATACCACCGTGTATACACATATTTAATCATATAGGCTGCAAGACTTTTTCAGAATGAAATGTGGGTTATGTAAATTCATTTAGAACAGACATGTCCAAAGTCCGGCCTGTGATGGGAATCAAATTTCCACCAGCCCGCAGGCTCCTATCATAAAACCAAAGCTGTACAGCCCCAGCACTTTCTAAGAACTGTTTACAATTTCTTGATCATGATTGGCCAATTTCCAGTGGCAACACTGTCGCTGAAACCTTCTGTGACACTTTCTTGCTTATTTCTTATTTACCTTTCGCCACATCTCACCAGGGGTCGCCACAGCGAATCAGCTTTCACTGATTCACACAGGTAGTTTTGGCAGAGAGTTTTACGCCAAATGCCCTTCCTGACACAACCCTGGATTTTATCCGGGCTGGGGATCGACACAGGGAGACCCAATCTTGGGCAATCATTTGAAGGGTCTTGCCTAAAGTCTCACATTGGATGAACTTAAATCCACCCCGGGGAAGGGAACCTTTATTTCACACGCACCAATCTTACACCCAAGTTAAGACCAAGTGCTGCCAGGACAAGTGAAAAATTTGAGTATTTTTGCATCCAAACACAAAATAAAAATTTCTGTGGTTTGTACTTTTAAATATTGAAACCATTTATTTCCATTTATTTACTATTACCATTAATGATTTCAATTTAGTAGTTTGCAGTGAGCATTTAATTGAAAATGTAAGGCATTTCATGTGAACTCAGATTTAAAGTTGATTAAAAGTCTTTTCCCATTTTTCTTTATTTTATTTTTTATCGTTAAATACGAAAATCCCAGTAATTTTGGAAAATGTGCATTTCTTTTATATGTGAAGAAACAAAAAGTATCCCATTGCAATACAATTTTCTGTAAATGCTTAATTTATGTAGGGCGATTGGTAGGCCTTCACACATTTTCATTTAACCAGATTTGGCCCTCTGCAAAAACTTTGGACACCCTAGATTTAGAAAATATGTTCTCATACTAGATGCTATTGAACAAAAAACAAAAAACAGTGCTTTGTGGAATGGTTTCTTATCTCTTCCAGATATGCCTGGAAACTTCTAATTTTTTTTTTTTTTTTTTTTGCTATAACTTTCTTAAACATGCATTCCAGATTATAATCCAGAAATGTTGCTCTTTTGTTTAAACAGACTGCATAAAAACTTTGCTGGTAGCCATTGTTTATGGATGATTTTAACAAAAACTCTTGTGTGACTGCCTGATTTATAAAAATGTCGGTGTGAGATGATGAATCAGTCCATCTAGAATAATATTCACCAACTACCAAGGGAAGTGTTGCTGCCCACACATCCACAGGAGACTTTTCCTTTAGTTTTTTTCCTCAAACAACAGCAATAAACATTTTGACTTTTCAACAAATACACAGCGCCACACAAGTGATTAGCTCTCAGGTTTTCGGTTCTTTTGGCCTCACAGTGTGAATGATTGTGTCATTAGCAGACTTGTGCAGTCATTGAGGCTTGCCTAATGCATGGTAAAAGTCAAAAGAGCATTGCATTTAAGATAAAACATTAGCAACTAGGTGTTACCACGTATTGATGGGAGTCTGAAAGTGGCAGTGAAACTCTAAGGCAGCGTGAATGTTTTAAACCAAATAAAACAATTAAAATCTTAACATTTTCTCTGAAATACAGAGAATTTAAAGTCTAACTCTGATGGCAATTGTGGTTCTGGTGTTTTTAACATGTTTTTGTGGCATTTCTCTGATGATTAAAATAAACTTTTATATCTTTGTTAAAAAAATCCATTGTCCATATTGTATTTAGATGTCAGAAGATGTCAGAATAAACTGAGGTAGTGATTCACGCCTCGGGTTGCAGATTATTTTACTGTCCCATTTTTCAAATGTCAGAGTATATTTATATAAGTGTGTGTGTGAAATTGCATGTCACTTTTTACAATTAAAACATGAAAGACACCTCTTATTTTGTATAAATAAAACTTCCCTAAATGCTTGCAAAATCCTGACCTTGGGTGGCCAAGGTTCCACTGTGAACATACCGGTATGAGGTTGTGAGCATTCCTCTCATTTATTTACGTGAACTAGTTGTAAAATTAGCTAAAGGGCACATAAAAACCTTTTATTGTGAGGCTTCCTATGTGTGCAGTCACAACTGCCCTTATGGCAAGCTGTAAATTGGTAAACCTGCACAGGACAAATGAAATATCAAAGTCGTAGACATCTCAGTGTGCCTGTAGAGTAAAAATCTTTATACATGTTTTTCCTGTGGGCATGCTGAGTGTGACGGGTCGTAGCGAACTCTTATTCACCACTCAAGGGTAAGTAAGGGTAAAGTAGGCGACACGCAGGCATGTCATACAGATTTTTCTTTTTTTTAACCCCCCAGATCTTGCATAATGTGCAAGGATCCCATTAGTGCTGTTGAAGTGATAAGTGTGTCTTCTTGCGTCCATCCTGACTGTTAGAAATGAAGAAATGAGAGAAGTAAAGTGTAGTTTTTGTCGGCATCCTAAGACTGTCTTGACCTACATTCACACCCGGCATGTGTTGTGTGTTCACCTGTGGTGTTCACCGGACAAACAGGGAGGGGCGTCTATTTATAAAAGACGGTGCTATTAAATTTCGACCGGGCACAAACAGCAGCTATTAGTTTCACTTTCGTGTTCATGTTTACAGTAGTTGATACTTCCATGTTTTGAAAAGGAGGCCATTCACACCTCACTACCAAATTGACTACCAAATCGCCACTTGAACGCGAGTTGCCGCGGCTGGTGTGAATGTAACTTGAAGGTCACTTACGTATCACCTGCACACCATGTGGCATTTGCACACGAACTTTAAGAACGGCCAGAGTGTGCCACAAAGGGAATGTAAGACAGCATCACCCGTACGTTATAAGTGTGTGCAACTTACGTTGACAGCACAAATATTTTACGATACACTTACCACACGCACGACAATGGTACGTTCCATATTCATGGCATCCTTTAAAGTGGGCGTGCAAACCTCAAGAGAACTGCGAGACACACCTTCTCTCCATTTAAGATGCAGCCGGTCCTCTCTACAACCCTCCACGGATTCAGACAACCCAAAAACCTGCAGCACTTGTGCAGATCAACCCCCATACAGATGCATGTGACTAAGGTTTTAGACTCCCTCAAACCTTGCAGGCCTTTTGGCAACCTGACTCAAGCAAAGGTCAGCAATTACTACTTAAATGTAGTATTTATTGAAGTATGCTCCACATTACTCCAATTTTGTCTGATACAGAGTGAGTAAGCACCGACATTAGTCCTAACACCATGAGGAACGTACAGAAGTTTCAGGAGCCTTTAATCAGATCTACTGAACATAAATCAATGCGTGCAGTAATTGCTTTCTTTTTTCTAACAGCCATTAAATAATTTAGCCTCAGAGAAACAATGCAAATGGCATCGCATTACGAGCTAACAAGAATTAAGAGAGTGGCCATTTCCTCTTCCTGCACAGAAGATGACATAACCCTGTTTCGGGATGTTCATCTCATAGCTTCGCACAGCACTATTCGCTCTCGCCTTTCTCCCTCTGATTCCCCCCAGAGACCCGATCGCTCAATAAGAAGGGCTGCTGCTCATTGATCCTCGCTCTCTGCAGCGGGTCAGTGGATACAGTCGCACTCAGCCCTCCGGGTTCACCTACAGATGAGCCAAACTGTCTTGCTTAGTCCCAGTGGGTCAAGCTGTCCCATTGTGGGGTATTGAAGAAAAAGTATGGAACAATCTCGGACAATCTGTTAGTTTCTGTGCAACACCATTTATATATAGAAGATCACAGCAATCATCTTCAGGATTTGAAGGAACAACATGCTTTGAAATTAAACACCCTGAACAACAAATTCATCATTTTTTCATTCTTACAAATTGTTAAAATATAGACAATCGTTGCCATACATTTCTAAAAACTAGAGTCCCTGTTTACTTAAAGGCTGTACAATGGAAAGTTTTGTATTTTGGGGCTTTTTTAGAGCGGCTATGGTGTAGAGATTGAGCAGTTGACCTCTCCGCAGAAGGTCACGGGTTTGGTTCCCTCCTTGCCTGCTCATTTCTCGAGGTGTCATTGGGCAAAAAAAAAAAAAAAAAAACTGAAGCCCACATTGCTCCTGAATGTGTGTGTGTACATGGACCACATTCGCACCAGGGGAGAATTCCGTGAGTTAAAGGGGACGCCATCCTTATGTCACTCCCTAATCCGAGTCCCTGATTGGTCAAAGTTGGACCTGGTTAACCTTTCAACACAGGTTCGATGACCGCGTTTTATACGCAGAGCCCAAAAACAGTCACAGAAACTTGCATAGCTATGCGTGAGTTTTGAACGCAGTAGTTCGAAACGCGTGTTTACGTGTGTTTACATAGAAATTTCACTAGAAGTAGCTGCTTGAACGCACGTTGCAGAGAGTGGTGTGAACGTAAATCACTTTTCGAATCAAAGTAATAAAGCATAACGAATTCTATATTTACCATTTAAAGCCCTTAATTAGCAAACAAAAATACAGAATATACAATTTAGGAAAGCACACTTTAAAAAAAAAGTCTGCTTTAAAAAACAAAACAAAAAAAAGTCATTCATTGCATTGGTCGATTGCACGAAAAATCACAGCCATCACAGTTAAGTATTATAATGCTCCATTTAGATGTGACCATGATTGTTCTAGATTTCTTTGAAAATCTTTAGCATCATCATTCTGGAATAGCTATGTTAGTAGCATCTTCTTTCCCTTTAGCATCAAAGTAAAAAATATGAGAAATTGGAACAAATGATACATTTCAAAAAATATTTTACTGATTTCCTTTCTCCAATCCTAGTAATTTTGCCACTTTCTGTGTGTGGATATAGAACTAATCTCCTGATTTGGGGGATTTTTTTGTAAAAGGATCTCTGTCACCAACCTGCCTAGGAAGTGATTTTAATCAACCGGATCACATTCACCAACACCGGTTCAGATGTCTTTATGTTACTTTGTTCACCATCACCTTTCTACCAGAAAGTCATCAACCTCTTGTCAACTTTTTAGCCCGGTTTTGCCCCTGCCTGCCTGCATCTGCCCCTGTCTGGTCTCTGCCAGTGCTCATGCTCTTCTGGAATCCTAAAATTCCCTCTTTGCCGAACCTTGGGACACTCTGCTGAACCAGACTCCTTCCCCTTTGAAGGACTTCCACTCCTCGCCGAAGAGTGAGCTGCTGAACAATATCCTCGCTCCGTTCACCCTGCTCCTGCTCACTCTACTCTCCCTCTCTAAGAACCACTCGGCCCAGCAGTGTGGAGGTTCCTGACCGGCTTCTTCCTGTCTGACTCCCTGTTCTATTGCCACTACATCCTGAATAAACCTGTTTTTACATCTTTCTTTATTCCATAAAGTCTTTAAAAAGTATACTTTAGCAAACCTAACTTGTTCTGGCAAAATGTGTTGCTTTCACTGTGGGGAGGGTTTGTCATTCGGTGAATAAATGGGTTGCGGAGTGGTTTAAAGCCTGCCAACATGAACAAAAGAATGCTTTACACTAGATACATGATGTGTATCTAGTGCTCTGAAGGGGCTCCATGAGGGAGCTTATCTCTCTTTAGGATCTCTGTACATACAGTAGAGGTTTTCCTTATTGTACTCCAAGGCCTACACTATTTTATGTCTGGGCAGTTGTTGGTGAAAATTCCAACATCCAGCAAATATTTTACAAATGTGACTCCAGTGTTTTATTCTGAAAAGAAATTGCATTACAAAAACAGTTAGGAAGCAACACTAAATCTTTTTCAACTTGTGAAGAATAGTTTGAGTTAGCAGAGGTTGAAGTCAAAAACTGCAGCACTTTAATCAGTGAACAACTGACAGCTCTTTACACTTTTAGTTTTTTGGTTTCATGAAACTACCAAAGACGGCGACACAGTGGAGTGCTCAGCTCTTTGGGGTGCTGGTTCAAATCCCAGTTGTGTCATTTATTATTATTATTATCATTATTATTATTATTATTATTATTATCTTTTCATGAATGTATGAACATTTAAATCATATCTATTTAAACACCATCAATTATATATATTTTTTAGAACAGGAGACCAAAATAAACAAAACATAAAAACACAAACATTTTAAAAGAAAGAAATTATATTTGTCACTTTTTAACAATGTTGCACTCAAAGGTTTTTCTGTCAACTTCCTGCTTAACCTCAGAAGTAAACAAACATCAGTGTCACTGTAGCGTTGCATCATTTTCGAACAAATCCTGAAAATGTTTTCCAGTTTTTCAATACTCAAAGTGTTTCTGACCACAGTTCCGGTAGATTGGTGGCATGAGTAAAGTTAAAAAAAAACACGGAAAGACTTGTATGAAAAAATAACACTCACAGTCCTTTCATCTAAATTGCCAACAGTGTTTCCATCAGACATGTTTTACAAACTGACCTTCTTTTCATCTTTAGTGGAAATACCCTCAAACTTCAGATGAACATGTTATAGACGCGTTCCAGTACGGATTGACCGCAGTCAGTTATATGATCTGACATTTTTAATCACCTGATTTTTGTATTAATCTTCAATTCATTTTAATTTTTTTTTTTTTTCACAAATTGTCAACTACATTTAAAACTAAATTGCTCAGCATAAATTATTTCTGTAAAATGAACATCAGTCTCATTTTTTTGTTGACACTTGATAGCTTTATTTTAAAAAATAAGAACCTTCACTGACACTTTAGTTTGAAGATTTATTTACTTCCTGTGAGAGTAGTGCATTTGTTTACTTTATATACTTAAATCCAACACTATTCCCCAATTTTATAACGATAATTACATTGACTGAAGTGTATTTTTGCTACACTCTACTGTCTTTATGAAAGATTGCGAATCACCTATCTTGCACACTGCAAACATTCATAGTTGGAATTTTCGGGAACAGATTGCAAATATACGAGTGTTTGGAGACTCGTTACAGCCCTACTCCAGCTGACTCCCACAGTCCAAAAAAGACCAAGATTTTAAACTATCCCTTCAGCGAAGATCACAAATACAACAAAAATCCCTGGAGTGGTCGTGGGTATAGACGGCGGCAGTCAGACGGCCATCGGGGGATTTGAATGGCACGCTGTCAGGTATGTAGAATGGCATGCTATTTTTATAACCCTGGGCTACTGGGCGACAGGTGGCGCTTGATATGGATCCAGAGACATTCACACATCGTGCAATCAGAGATGCTGCTGGCCGGCGACTTGGCCGGCAGCAGCCCTGTGGCCGACCAGCTGTCCCCTGATTTCGTAATGATGTCATCCCCATTTGTGACTAGACTGCCACTGCGCAACCTCAAAATGTGCCCGGGCGGCCACTGACCGATTCCAGCTTTTAGAGAAAAGTGTCTGGTCAACGTAAAATTCTAACTATTTTTTTAATCACCTCTCAATTACATATGCCGCCACGTGGACACCTGCAAAATTTGCTGAAAAACCTGCATTTAGGTCGGCGAACTATGGCATTTTGGGATATGTGACCATAGTCTTGGCTGGGACTGTGTGTAGTTGTGTGGCAAACCATCCGGGGTGAACCCAGCCTTTGCCCAACAGTAACTGGACAGGCTCTAGCAACCCTGTAAACGGGAATAAGTGGATAAAGCAAAAAGATGGATAGATGAAACTATTATAATATGGTAATTGAGGTCTAGCGAAAATCAGAATTTATAATACTGACTCTATATGAAAACCGAGTGACTCTGACGTCACCCATAGAAAATGGCTCACTTCTGACTCTAACGAAATGAAGTCAGTTCTGTCGCCTTTTATTCACAAAGCAAAAACCGACGTGTTGGAGCCAGACAACGGCAAAAAGCAGTGATTGGTATAAGTCAGTCTAAGTCATCCATTTCAATACCAACCACTCTCGCCAATCAGGAGTGAGCTTCTTGAAAGCAGGCTACATGAAATCTGTCAATCAAACATTTAAAAAATTCTGTGTAGGAGCCAAGAGCCACCGCCTACTATTACTAAGACATCTGATTGGTCAGTTTGTAACTTGAAGACCCTGCAATAAATATTATGGTGAAATTAAAAGGACTACCAAGAACTTGTTTAAAAAGGTGTCAGAGCAAGAATGGTTATTATGTCAAATAGAATGACTGAGTAACAGCTGTTTATTTCTCTGTAGAAGTTTATGGGATTTTGGCTTCTTGGAACCAATGGGTACTTCCTGTTTGAAAGGTGAAGAGGTCACTAAATTCTTGCTTTAAGGGGATTTGAATGTAAGCAAATATACACAAAACGAGCACTGATCATGTAATGCATTTGAAAATGTACCATTACCCGTTTCTGTGAAGTCAAGTCTTTCTTTTTTTTATACACACTTGTGAACTCCTCAATACGCAAAGTATCACTTCCTTCTCACTTGCTTCCTGTCTTTTCTGAAGCTTTGATCCCCAGAGTTGTGGTTCTAGTGTTTGGTCACACTAAAGCCTAAATTCCTGAATCTAAAGTTACAGCCTAAAGAAGATCTACTGCTTTACTGTCAAGCCTGCGGGTTGATATGAGGCTTCCGGCTTTTTAGGTTCAACCTCAAGTTTTCTAATCATGAAACAAAAATGCACTGAAGTCCAACCAATGACTGAGAGGTTTCCAAAGTTCTGATCATTTTTCTACAGACTATACTTGTTCAAACCCTTGCTGGGAAGCAACCCCGTCATCATCAGCTCCAACACCCAGGTCCACACCAACGGGGGGGGGGGCACTGGACTGCCTCTGCTCAGTCTACCAATGGCTCCACTGACAGGGGATAAAGGGATAAAGGGCCTCTGCTCAGGGACTGATTACTTACATCTGCCGGGATAAAACCCAGGACTCACACATAAACACACACGCATGCACAAACCTCGCACAGGCACACACTTGGCCTGCTGCTAGCTGCAACAAACCCATTCATGCATGTTTTGTTTTCTGACATCAGCATGTGGTATGTTGAAAGCTGCGTGCGTGAGTGTGTCCTGAGGACTTTTAATCAAGTGTAAGGCAAAGATCAAGGAAGAATAACATATATACCAATGTTTTAAGGCAAGTTGCTTCAGTACCATTTACTTCACATTAGTGGTTGTTGCGTAATTTTTAGCTACACAAGCCTTTTCTCAGTATACATTTTCCACATAAACTCAGTAAATAGTATTTCAAACAATCCTATCAAATAGCAATAGTCCAAGAAACCGCGCTCATTGGTTGTATTAAAAATCCGGTGCTATCATCCAAACTGTCCTCAGAAGCGGATGACGGCTGGCCCACTGACCTCTTACTTCAAGCTCATCTTTCTCCCTCGTGCATAGGAATAGACAAATCATAACTCTCATAACAGCATATTAATCCCATGGTTTCAGAGCACGCCGCCGTGTCTGAGGGCTTTCCCCGGTCAAGCTCAGTATGCTCTTTTCACATAAAAAGCACCTGTACCGTGTTTTGTTTTTAACCTAAAAAATGTTGTCATTTTAGGGCGTAAAGGTACAGTGGCCCAGAAGTGCAAATCACACCAATGAATCACTCAACACAAAAGTATATTAGATTTCTATTAAAATAACATTTTGGAAAGTAAAAGTAACTTCTAGAAATCAAAGTAAAACAACAAAAAATGAAACAAAAGAAAAAAATGAAAAGGTAGGTACTATAGGACATCAGTGATAGGAGGATAATATTTTTTCATCATTTCAACTAAATCTTATTTGGCATATATTTGGCAGTAACACTGGATATATTCATCATAAAACTCTTAACCTACGTTGACACCAGGCTCAGAAACGTGTGTTTGAGCAAGCACTTTCAATGAAAAGTCTACATGAATGCGTGTGCATGTGCATTTCGAGCTTCCGGGTTCAAAACTCTTGCGTATCCCGCGTTGCTGCGCAAGTTTTTAAATCATTTTGCGGGATTTTCCTATAAACTCACACGCCATTGAGTTAAGCCAGTTGAACTGTGACCAATTAGGGACTCAGATTTGGCAGTAACGTATGAGTAGCGTCCATTTCAAAACACGGAGATACCAACCATTTGAAAATTGATCATGAAGGACAAATTAATAATTGCAGTTTGTGAATGGAAGGAATTATATGACCCCAAGTCTTTCATATATCAGAATAGAGCTGTGACAGTCTGGAGCAAGATTTAGACCATGGGTCAACATCCTATAGTACCTACCAATCCAGGAAATTACTTTCGTTTTCATGTCATTTTTGGCTAATGTTATTTGCGCATATTTACATGCAACCAAGCACAAAAACTGATGGAAATTCCTGTTGGCCAAGATACACATTGCTGCATTGCCTGCTCATATTTTAAGTGCACCCAAGACTAAAAGTTGCTGTTAACCTAACTCAAACGCTAAGCATTCTTCCTGGTCTGTGCGGCCAAGACACGTTCTGTGCAGTCACTTTCTTCATTTCTTTTGGAATTGTGTTTAGGTTTATGGCGTTTTATTTTGATTTCTAAAAACTAATGTTTTTTTTTTTGTTGTTGTTTTTTGCTTTCTTAATTTTTGTTGTTAATTGTTGAAATGATTTGTTGTGGTGACTTTCACTTCAGGGCCACCGTATGAAGGTGTCTCCAGACCTGAATGAACTTGAACCTTTTTTGCTGGAATGCATGGGGTTGAGGCTTTAGGATGTAGGAACTATCCAATTACTGCCATCTTCAGGCGGGTAAGAAGATCCTTTGATAGAAGCACTGATTCGTGACTAAAAAAATCCCACAGGTTCAAGTGTTTGCAGAAAACATGCACACAGGGAACTTTTTTTTTATTATTTGGGGACACTCCAACAGTGCGCCTCGGGTTATGCGGCGCATTACGCGTTAAATGTATGAATGCGCTTTGCTGGCGGTGCATCCTGCAGCAGCAGCAGCAGGATGAAGAGGAGAAAACAGACACCAACGTTGTGTTGTCATTTTGGAGCCTATGGTTTGCCATATTTGGTCCAACGGAGGACTCTGAGGATGCGCAGAAAACAAACAGAAGCGGATGTTTCCCCTTGGACGGACACAGTGAAGCGCTGCGGGGTGGCGCGCGCGCGCATCCACACAGCATCTACACGCGCGCGTAAACACATTTTGCACGCGCGCACATGCAAAAAAAAAGACATCAAATCCGTATTTACCTCAGTGTCGTAAATTTTTGTGATGAGGGAAAAAGAGTACTTCCTGGACTCCCGTATATGTTGGATGGCGAGCTGAACCGCGGGTTCGATTCCCTGACTGATGCTGCTCATGAGGGCTGACTCGTTCATAGGCATGAGTACCATGATGGGCAAGTTTTCCCCATCTCTGGTGAACCAGCTGTTGTCCTGTCCGTGTTTGGTGCGGTCGTTGCACACCTTGGCCAGAGCAGGGTGAAACAGCAGAACGGAGAGGAGCAGGCAGCCCACTGGGAGGTAAATCTCCCAGCCGTTGCAGTCTCTCCGGGATTGAGCCATGCTGCCGTGTGAGGTGACCAAATTAAATCCCACGGTGCCCTCAAAGCTCAGGCATCGCCGATTCAGACTCGATGCTCATTTGCCATTAAAACAAAAATCCAGATTTGAACCAGAACAAGCGTGGGATCCACAGCATCCCCTGCAGTGGGCAAACTGCTCTTGTGGATTTCGACACAATATTCTGTTTGAGGATCCCTTAGAATATTCCAAGATCTTGGAGGGAAGAGGTGGAGATCTTCTCCATCCAATCGATCTCCTGTCAAGATGCCAAAAGGACCCCCTAAACGAACCCCTTTAATCTGGACCACTCATCACAACATCTTCTCAATACTCCAGCAGGTAAACCAGACCCCCCTCCCCCCCAGCAGGTGATGGTAGCGATCACTCTTGTTGACAGTTCCTTTAGTATTTTTTTTTATTCCAAGTAAATTCCAAGCCAACTGGATACAGCACTGACGAGCGCAGCGCAAAAAAAAAAAAAAAAAAAATCAGGAGGAAAATGCGGAAGACAGAGTATGGTTGAGTGGAAGTTAAAAGCTTGACCCGCAGAGGTCCGATGCTGTGATGTCGAAAGGTTGTGCCTTGACAGCCTGTGGGAGCGGAATGCTCATCTCCGATGGTGCGTCAGAGAGGCGCTGGAGCCGATGTGCGCGCAAAAGGGAGTTCTGACTGAGGAAGAGGAGGAGGAGGAGAGTAAACGAGCGAGGGAGGTAGAGCATGGAGGGGGGGGGGGGGGGTGCATAGGCTTTATGCAGGGCAGACTCAACCGAGGGGGTGATTTACAGAATGGAGACGATGTTTCAAACAACCGTGAAACTGGATTGTTAGAAATGCGCAGCTGTTGCTGCTGTGTTTCAGGGGTAAAAAAAATAAATAAATAAAATAAAATTGAGCTTTATTTTTAGGCACTCATTAAACATGCTGATCCTTTGGATGAGATTGTTCCCACAGCTGGGATTTGATTCCTGCATCTGCCCAAGTACATTTGACCACCGCAAGCACTGCAAAAACAGATCATTTATAGAAATAAACCAAGAATTCTTACCCCAATGGACATTTGTTTTTTAAAAACTGTCTTCCCGAGAACTCTTATTTCATGGTGACTGGATGGCTCAATGGCAGGACTGGAGGGTTCATTTTCCAGGCGATGAACTTCAGCCAATCTTTGCACTGCTGCCTACTTATGTAACCCCAAGAGGGCCTTGGTCTGCCTGTGCCCGTCCCCAGCCCAGATAAAGGAATGCCGTCTGGCGTAAAACTCCTTGCCGAACCAAAATGTGTGGAACATTGTGTCAACCCTTGAGGGGATGTGCCGACAAGTGAACAACAACCAAGAAATTCTTATTTTAGGAAGAAGTTCAAGTCGTGTTTTCGTGGAGATTTTTTTTTGCCGTTAAGGAATTATATTATTTTTCTTGCAAGATAGAAAACGATGACTTTTCTTGAAACAAGGGTCTTTTAACTTTCTTAAGATTCAGTTTTGCAGTGAAACACTTCGGCTACGTTCACACCAACCTCTGGAAGGCTCATTCAAGCAGCCACTTCCAAAGAAAAGTCCACGTGAACGCGTGTTTTCAAAACTCTAATGCTTACGTACACACCGGTGTAGCATGTGTGGCGCGTTCAAGAATGCACTAAGTGTGGGTTTTGTACGTGCTTTCAGCATACGGTGTTCACACAGGTCTGTCGAAACCTGAAACTAGCGCACGTACTCACAGTTGGAAGAGGTTTGATGCGAAATGTCAAAGCAGTGCAAACCCCGCGACTCTTGCTCCAGGTCTTTTCTTTCACAGCTCTATTCCGATATATTTTTTTCTGATTTAGGGTGTATTCAGAGTGGAAAAGTCAGTTGCTCTGGACCGAGTCTGCTTAGTTGTGTCGGATCGAGTCCTGACCCTTGCGTTATGTCTGTATTCCGACTGCCGAACACTTTCCTGTTCTGGACCAAAGCTTGTAAACAAAAGCTTGTATCTAAAGATCTCTGCCATCATTGGCCAGGAATTACGAGGCCGGGCAAAACAACAACAGAATAATGGAGGTCATAAGTATTGCAATCCTTGTTGGAATAGTTCACATATGCAAACTTTATATTTTATATTATTTCAAACTCTGGTTCGCTTTCAGCAATTTTCAAAGGATTGGCACTTCCTTGTTTTGAAAAGGACGCCATTCATACATCACTACCAAATCAGAGTCCCTGATTAGTCAAAGTTAAACTGGTTTAACTTTTGACGTGTGCACAATCACTGCATGCTTTGTACGCAGAGCCCAAAAAGGACTTACATTCTAGCGTAACTATATGCGAACACGGGTTTTGAACGCAGAAGCCCGAAAGGCACAATGCTTGTTTACATAGACTCTTCATTGAAAGGGGTTGCTTTAACGCGAGTTTCCAAGTCTGGTCTGAACGTTGCATCAAGCTCGCGCATGGCTATGCAAGTTTCTACGACCATTTTCAGGTTCTACGTACAAAATATGTGGCTATTGAACTTGTGGTAAAAGTTAAACCAGGCCTAACTTTGACTGATTTGGTAATGAGACATGGATAGGGTCCCATTTAATTCACAGAAGTGCCAAGTGTTTATTGGAATAGAGCTGTGAAAGAAAAGCCTGGAGCATGATTCACCAGGTTTGCACTGCTTCAAAAATTCTCAGCATGCCCCTTCCAACAGTTAGTGGCGAGCATGGGCTAGTAAACAGTAGAAAAAGAAGGAGAAGCCCCTCCCTGCTTGTCCAGTGTGAACATGCGCTAAAAAACGACACATCCTTAGCTTTATTATGCATAAATTACAGTGGTATGATGTTAAAATGTATTTTTCTATGCTTAAATATTATTTTTTATTTTAAATGTTATTATTACTAATATTATGACAGCATCAGGATCAATATTCAAGTAAGTCCTGTGTGGGGGCCATGGAAGGACCTGCCTTGTGCTTCCGCCTGCCCTGTAATCCATCAGAACATGTTTCTCTGCGGGCATGAGCAGACATCTTATTACCTCTCTTTCCTCGGGGCAGGTTATACCCATACAGACTGAATATCAATTTTAATTCTCCTGCTTCATGTTCACAGTTATTGAAAAACATTACAACCTTTTGCTAGTAACACATTGACACGCTGGGAGACAATGCTTTTGTTTCAGATAATCATCATCACAGATTAAAAAAATTAAAAGATGAGGCCAACCAACCAGAGCAGTTCAATTGTGTCACAAGTTATCAGGATCATTGAGGTTTTTAATAACAGTGCAACGATAAATAGATGTATTTGCCTGACACAAATTAAAAGTTTATGCTTGGAGTTGAAAAATCATCCAATAAATAGGTTTATGAAGCACTTTATCTCCTATCATACAAAGTACTCATTGTACATTGTTTTCCTGTGGGTGTAGCTATCATGGGAACCCAGCATGTTAAAGACCCACTGGTGTTTTTGGTGTTTTTCTGATGATGGAGGACAAATACAATGAAAACTAAGCTCAAAACTGCTTTTCTCAGTGTTTATTCAAATTGTTGTGAATCCAGAGCAGATAAAAGAAATGCAGTTTGAAAATATCATATTTGTTGCATAGAAAATAAAAAGATACCTCAAGCTTTTCAGCTCCACTCCATTCTGATGCATCCACTTACAGGCAAATAGATCCATGTATGTGTTTGTTATTCTTGTCTGAACTTGGATCTGGCTGTGAGAGGCTGTAAGCCAGCAGCAGAACACAAACACATATGGATGAGGGAAATGTGGGCGGGCTAGCTCCATGCCAACGATCCGGCCCGCAACTCAGAGGCAAATTTCAAATGAACTTCTGCCTCTTTGCAGAAACTACGTCCTAGAAAACAACAGATTTGATCATGATGAATAATAATAGTCATAATGAAAAGACCATGTTGAATAGTACTACAATAGTTTAAAAGATGATTGGAGTGGGATAAGGAGTGGGCGTCGGTCTGAAGGGCAAATGGTTTTCAACCGTTACCACAAAGTTAAACACAATGTCCTTGTATGCTTTGGATCACCAGGAATATATTTGTGTAACTTGCAACACTCCCACAACATCGGACTGAGGGAAATTCCCTTCTCTGCCTCCTTTTTTTCTGAATGCTTGTCATCATAATTCCTCAGCATTGCTTTTTTTTATAATTGCAATTTGTCATCCGAGTTGTAACATATCTGAAAAGAGTTCAAATATTGCACTGCCGTGAATGAACTGACCCTTTTAGAGTCTTAAATCACAGGTCATTTATTACAAGGCCACAGTCTCCGCACGCTCTACACAAAAGAAATAGCTACAGCGCTGGAGGCATTCTGAAATATCTGGGACTCTCCGTTTTCCACGCACTGCATACAAAAGATCTTTTAAAATTTAAAATCTGCTGAACGTAAAACCAGCATTCTTGGTATTGTTAATTACTCAATCTTTAATCTTCAGATGTTGATATTTTATATGTTGTAAAAGTTGTCCGTTTTGATTAAATGTGAACACAGAAACTATTATAGTGCCGCTCCAATCATCTTTTGATCTATTGTAAAAGTGTTCCCACTGGTCTTTTAGTCATGATGAGACCGTTTTTATCCAAAATTTTAAAAAAAACCTGAGTGGTTTTCTAAGATGTAGTTTCTGCAGGGTGGGAGGAGTTCATCGGAAATTCTCCTCTGAGTTGTGGGCAGGACCGTTGGCACAGAATAAGCCCCGCCCCCTGATTTACAATGATTTAAATAAAGAAATCCTCAAAATGTTACCTCAATTTTCTTTACATAAGTCCTCCATTATCAGAAAAATGCCACAAGAACATTTAAAAACTGTTTTCATCAGAGTGGGCCTTTAAATAGCTGTATAGTGTGTACATATCTAAAATCACCTTAAATTCCTAATGCAACTCTATATTCCCAAAGCTCTCCGTACTTCTCTTTTTCTTCTAAGAGAAGTACAGAAGAAGAAGAAGTAGGTCGAGCTGACATATCATCTGTCTGTTTTGCAGAATACAGCATTCTCAAGAGCTGTAGAGAGCTCATTCTTCCACAAAAATGCTTTATTTCTACTTCTAGAGCATGAGGGGCAATACATTATACGTCCAAAGAGTGTTGTGGAAGGGTATTCCTTTTTTTTTTTTACTATTTTTGAAAAACATTAAGGTAATATGGTAGAAATTAAACCCTATCTGTGCTGTGTACATATGTTATTATTATATATTATATATATATATTATTTTTTTTGTTTATTACTAAAATGAACAAAAAGAAAAAAAATTGTCAAATTAACTTTAAATAACTTTGGGTTCCCCAAGTTTAAATAATCTCTTTTTTAGAATCATTTCATGTTCCATTTTATATATTCTGATTTAATAATTAAAACCTGTTATAGGCTTGTCTTCACTGTATAAGATGTCAAGCCAACACACTAACAGGAACAATCTGAAGGATATGTGTTGAAGGAATCCAGCTGGAATATTCAGATTGAAATATTTCTGCCAAATTGTCAACAACTCGGTTAAACATAAAGCAAAAACAAACGGACTGCGTACATTTGTTTGACCATGAAACACATTTGGTTTTGAATTAGTGGCAACACAAGAACGGGTGAAGTTGTGTGCTGTTTCTCACAAAAAAGAGGAGGGAAAAAAAAGCCAACTCTCTTGCAGCACAGTGACTCACAAATGGAGTACTGAGAACACACATGCACACCCACACAGACAAACACCCACAGATGGCTGTTTCAATCCCTGCTCAACAGAGACGATTGTGAACGCCTGAAGGCATCCCTCTCCAAAACTCTGACAACAAGCCACAAAATGCTCGGTTAATTCTAAAATGCCAAGTTTTTTTTTGAACAGGATAAGTGAAAAACAATTTTTCCATACTTCACAGCTTGCAGAGTTTTGCCTATCAAAGCAAAATCAATGCATATATGGACTAAGCTTTTATTCAGAATAAGTTAATGCAAACCCTAACAGATGATTGTTTAATTTGATGTGAGACTTGTGGAAACACATTGAAGAATTTGGGTCAGTTTATCCATTTTTAATACCAAAACACAGAGAAGCTGCTCCATAACACCAAGTCAGATTGTGTTAGGAGTTAGGATACGCTCACATCACCCTCGGCGACCCCTTTCAATGAAAAGCCTATGTAAATGCTCATATATGTGGGTTCTGCGTTCACACATAGCTACGCAACTTTTGATAACCATTTTTGGCCTCTACATACAAAATGCACTGCCGTTGAACGAGCGTTGAAATAATAAACTTTGACCAATCAGGAACTCAGATTTGGTAAGGGATGTATGGATGGTGTCTTTTGGTTTCACGGAAGTGCCAACTGTTTGGAAACTGATCTTTGAAGAGAAACGAATAGTTGCGGTTTATTGTTTGACACCAAGTTTTTCGTATATCAGATTAGAACTATAAAAGAAAACAGCCTGGAGGAAGATTCGCATGATTTGTAAAGCCTCTTCCAACTGTAGTTGACGAACATGTGCTAGAATTGGGTAGCGACAGTCCGGTGTGAACACTAAATGCGTGTTTAACGTGTTCAAGACCACGCATTCTAGAACGCATTCACACATGCTTGTTGTGAACGTAGCATTGGGGTTAGAATTAGGATGTATAAGTTATTATATAAATAAAAACTCATTTCATTTTGTGAAGTCTTCATCAAAGTGGATTGATTTGGCTTGAAATGATACCATGCATGACCGTCACCATAGCAAACTTTTTTTCTACAAAGACACTAATCAGGAAAACAATCAAAAAGGAGAACACATTTTATTTTGAAAGTCTGATGCCTCTATCACTTATTTCTGGTACGCCCGTTCTGCCAGTTCCAGATGCATCTCTTAGAGTTATGGGTTCCACAATCAGCAGTGAGATTCTTACAAATTCCATGCATAAAAACCATTTGAAAGGCAAAGTTTACCTGTGTTTTCCCACTACTGGCCATGGTGCAGAGGTAGAGCGGTCGACCTCTGATCGGAAGATCGCAGTTTCGGTTCCTGCCTTGCCCGTCAAAGTGTCCTTGGACAAGACACTGAACCCCATATTGGTCCTGGTGGTTATAGGTTGGCACCAGTGTTCGGTAGCAGAGCCACCACCAGTGTGTGAATGTGTGTGTGTATGGGTGAATGTCCCATTCACCCATACACACCTAATGCAAATCGCGCTGCAAAATTGCATCACCCACCTCTCTTTCACCACGCGGTGAATTCTGTGCTTGTCGACTGGCCAAAAATGTGTTCCTAAAGCTCGCCGCTTTGGCTGCGTGTGGGAGGAGCTACCAGCTAATGTTTTTAGCCTGATTGCTACGTGGAGCGGTGTCTGTGTTGATCTCATTTACAATCCATGGAAGACACGGATAATGTTTAGAGATCAGGGTTATTTATTTTTAAGAGCTCTACAAAAACATCGGTGATCACGTCTCCATGTTTGGGTTCATTAAGTAATTTAGAGCTGGGGTGCTCACATGACAGTAAATTAACAATTAATCTACTCCCAAAAAAAGAGAGAAAGAAAAATGTAGTCACCAAATAGCAAACACTCATGTGTTCTAACTGCTCTCATGGTGACAGTGATTTGTTTAGGGCTTGCAAGTCATCTATTCTGGAAGGTTCAATTCCTGCAAAATTTGTCTTATTATTTCATTGGGCATAGAGAACACATGATTTTTTAAAAGTCCCATAAACATATTTTTTAACACAACAACAAATATTAAACCAAGGGTTTCATAGACTACATTTATATGTGCTAACTATGCTCTATTTAAAAAAAAATTACGGCTGTAAAAAAAAGACATTCTAATAAACTTTAAAATCTAGGGATTAATCCTGATGTCTTTGATTAATATTTATAGTAATGTGTCTTAGGTAGTTTAACAAAAAAAGAAAGGAAAAAAGATTCAATTAATCTTTTGATCATGAAAAACTGCATGTATCTGACTAACAACAGTCACCATAAGAGCAGCTGATGTGCAGAAGTATTTTTTACTCAATAAAGACAGATATCCACAAAATGCTGAGTATAGCTCGCTCGGGTTATCGCGAAAAGATTTGTTCATCCATGTTTTATTTTATAGATTTTAACCCGGAATCAAAACAAGGAATTGCTATAGAAGAAAACTGGCACTTCGTACGAATGTATAAGCTAAGCTAGAAAATGAAATAAAAAACCTAATTTCAAGCCCAGGAACAGATTGGGGACTTGTATGAGGTTGAACCCCACCTTCACCCAACAGTAGCTGGGATAGGCTCCAGCAACAACGTGACCCCAAAACGGATAGACAGTGTGTTCTGAAGATGGATGGATCAAGGTTTCAACTGTTGCTTTACATGAATAAAAGAACTGATTTAGTTTCAATTAATAGATAACTATTTGCTTTAAATTATAAATCTAACTGAAAATAACATTAAAAATTACCTATATTACTAACAGGTGTTTGTGATGGATAAAATCTGTTTCCTGAATGCGTTTTACTGTTTGTTTGAGCAGACAGTGAAATGGTTAAAAAACAAACTTTACAGCACTGTTTGGGATTGAAGGATTAATTGTAATTTTTTTCCAAGGAAGCAGATTCACTGCAATTACATGTCTTTGCTCTTTGAATTGTTGAATTTGTACAAATCATTCAAATACTCCTGGAGTAAAAAATTATTCATTGATTTTTTAGCACATCTACACATGTTTCAACATGACACACGTTCTTTAAGATCCATTTAAATGTTAGGCAAATAAGTATGATGATACTTCTATATATTTAAGTATAAAACAATATTCATTTGATCATCAGTTAAGTTCAATTTTTTAGACAGTGAAAAACCAAAGTTTTTGAAATAAAAGGTAAACTTTTCCAGAAGGTCAAAAACAGATGATATCCATCTTTCTGAGATGCTTTGCTGCTTGCCTGCTTTGCACTCAGAGAGACTATCAAAATTATTTAAGAACTCGAAACAAAAAAAATAAAAAGAGAGAGAGAGTAAAGTGGTTTAAAAGAGCTGTCGCTGTAATGTGGGAGGATGCTATTTTGATTGCTGCTCAGTCCTGGTAATAGCAAATGATTTACATAATCATGTTTAGAATAAAAATTCTTCAAACGTCATCTACAGCGTATCTGCCCCCCATGAGGCACATCCGTTTAACAGCGATTTCTCAGCCCTGTGGGTTAACAGGAACAAAACTGTTCACATTAGGAATGTATTTGTAAAAAAGTAGCTTTACAAGTATTATTTTTTTGAATAAAATAGAAAAAATAAACAGTAAATGTAAAAGAAAAAAATCTTTGAACATCTGATTAATAAAACTCTGTCTTTTTTGAACGATGTATTTGTTTTGTTCATTTGTACTCTATGAAAAACTACTCATCTTTGTTGAGGCGTCTGTTAAAGGCAATTAAGAGACCACAGTAACCAATATTTACCATTAAGGTTGTAGACATTGATCTCTTTCCATTACCCTGCTAGTGTTTTATTTCGTTTTTTGATATTCTTGGGGTGTATTCAGACTGGACGCAGAGTTTGTGTCCCCTGATAATCCAGAACAAATGTTGGTTCAGCTTTTTGGAAATTTTGGAAAGCTTTGGTTAAGTTAATTAATGGCATTTCTTTCTGCTGTACGTGGGCCTTTACTCAACTGTTCTCTATCAGTTCATCAGTTCTCTAATATGGTTCCTCATACGTTTTTTCCTGACTCTTGCTTTCACAGTGCATAAATTCAACAAAAGGTAAAAAAGAAAACTTTTGTTTCATAATATGTGAAGAGACGACCTAAACGTCACTGTGTGTTCAAACAAATTCCAAATACAAGAATTTGTGAACTTAATCAATGCTTTATTCATCCCCTTCTGGAGAAGTCCAGTAACTCAGATTTTGCTGATTAATGAATGTTTTCTGATCATAATCAATAAGTCTTGTATTTTTGTTAATTGGCCTGCAATGTGTATTCATGTTTACTTAAATGATGTAAAAGTGTTTTTCCTGATGATAACCAATAAGCTATTGTTTCTCCTACTATCTGAGTGTGTAGTGTAGTGATGATTATTGGATTGACGTGACAATGTATTCTGATGATAATCAATGAGTGCTACATATCTATTACATGAGGTGTGATTCATATTAATGCCTGAAATGATGCAAGAAGTCATTGAGGATGATCAATAAGCACTCCTGTTCAAGCAACAAATCAAACTCTATTTGACTTTAAGTGATAGTTATCATATTTAATGAATCAAATGTGACGTGTGTACTGTCTGCATTGCTGCAAAATCATCTATTTATGGTTATAAATACACTGTCAAGTTGTTTTTCATCTTTGTTATGTTTTCTAATCACTGTATTACTTGATATCTGAAATGGGTTTGATTCCATTCTTTTAATTCTTGAAATGAATCAATAAATCAAATGATTCTTTGGTGACATCATTTTGGTTTTTTTGCTTCCAAATAAATTTTTTACTAGGAAGAAAATGAGTTTTGCTGAAGGACTCTGAATTGTATGTTTGGAAAGAAGTTTTTGTCTGTGTGTTGAATTGTTCCTGGAGAAACTTTCTGCTCCGCTGAGCTTCACAGGGTCCCCAGTACTGGTCCTGAAGATCTACCACCTGTTTACCTGGATCAGGTGGGTACCAGTGATTACTGTGTGGTTTACAGACGGCAAACGCCGTTTTACTCTCTAAAACGCTCACCTTCCTGTCCATTTTACTACATCCTAATATTTGGTTATTTTATAGTCTTTCTTTAATTCAGCTCAGAGTAACTGAATGATTCCTAAATAATAAGGATATCTGTTGTACTTGATCTGCAATTACCATTTCGCTTTTACCAAACAGGGTCCCTTGTGACCCCCCCACTTCAGCACGAATAATATTCATCATTTCCATTCAGATTTTTCCCATCAGTATTGGACATTCAGGATTTACTTCATGATGCAGGTTCAAGTACTGAGTATGTCATTGTGTTGGATGTGTTTTAGTGCTCGTATGTCAGCTTGAAAATTAGAGCCCAAGGGGGCAAAAGAGCCACAAGAAAAGAGCTTGTAAGAAAGCTAGCATCACGGTACTGCACATTAGCCCTTCAAACTATTAATAAAGTGTGTTGCTCTAATTAGTGGGTATGAATGAATAGATTAAAAAAGCCAGCAATGGTTTAACATGGTATTAACATTGTGAAAGGATTCTCTGATGTTGCACTGGTGTTTTATAGCTTTTCTGCAACACAATATATTAATATGAGCTGTCCCTTGTGTATTCAGTAAATAAGGGGCTATAATCATTGAAGAAATCAGAGGAGGGAGCTTTCTAATTTATCTGGGTAATCTTCATGACGGACCTTATGATACAAGATACCACAGAAAGAAAAGGACATGATGCCAGAGTCTTAGATTTTAATGATCTGAACTTCTTTAAAACTGCCAAGTTGAGAACTGTACTGTTGACATTTTAGGTTTCATTGAGGCTATGTATGAAAGACTTCCCTCACTACTCCCATGACCTCTAAAAGACTATATAGTGCGGGACTATTTAATGCCCTGGATCTTGTTTTAAAACGCCAAATATTACATCACTCCATTTACCGAAGAAAACTTAAAAATTACAAACATTTCACAAAGACGATTTATGAATCAACCATATTGGGATGATGACAACGTTGATAATCTATATAAAAAGAAATGTACTTACTTAATAAGGTGCATCGTCAATGAACGGTCTTCATTTTGTGTCCTATATAAAGCACAATGAACTATAATGCGCATTAAGCGAGACAAAAGAGTCAGAGATGAGTCCATCAAACCTTATCAACTGTGTTCACAATAACACGGTAAGGCTACACGTTAGCGTGGAAACGAAACCTGTAACTCCCAACCTTGTTTCTCAGCATGTAAAAAAAAACAGACCGATACCGCTAAGACAAAACGTTACTATGACAATGCTCCCAACCTTGTTAGTAACAAGTTAAACAATAAAATACAATGTGGCACCGCTTCATGTTAGACACGTTAGCATATTCATGAAAACACGCAAATCAAACATTTTGACAGAGTAGCGTGTATATCTCAAAATCACTTTCACATCAGTAAGTACAATCAGAACTAATCCATACGGAATATCAGGGGCTCCAGATTATAAAGCGGATTGTCCCTTTTAAAAACTATTCAAACTTTCAAGTAAGCCTTATATTCCAGAAAATACAATGACAAATAGTGCAAATGCAATGCATTGTGGTCTATATTTGCCAGTCTAGTGAGCATCAATACACACTGGTTTTTTGCAGAGACTTCTGGGAAATTTTCAGGGCACTGAATTTTGTAATAGTACACAGTAGACTTTGAACTGTTTTCACCTATTCTTTTATATGGTCATAGAAAACTTATAATAAAAAAAAGGAAAAACGCAAAAAAAATAATTTAATGAAAAAAGGTGTCAATTACATTTATTTTTAAAGATAGAGAAAAAGGACCATTTATCAAAAAATTTATGTAAAAGCTAAAAGAGAACAATAAAGAAAACGTGTACAGCTTTGTAATAGACTGACTGCTGTTTGAGCACATTATGCAGAACAGTGGGGAACATCCAAAAATATTTTTGGAGGCAAATAGCTTAACAAATGATGGCCATGAAAGATAGATGAGAAAGTCAGTGCTTCATTTATATTTGATAGCTGGGCTTAAGATGCATTACCCAACCAACACAAGCCCCACATTGTCATCTCAGAAATAATGAGCTTGAATGAGCATCAGTGATGGTGGAGATGTGCATCTTCGGGGCCACGGGGTTGCCGGAGCCTAACCCGGCTACTCATGGGCGAAGGCAGGGTACACCCCTGGACTGGTTGCCAGTCTGTCGCAGGGGCCACAATCACACACCCATACACACTCACATTCACACCTAGGGACAATTTACAGTGACCAATTAACCTATGAAGCATGTTTTTGGACGGTGGGAGGAAGCCGGAGTCCCCGGAGAAAACCCACGCATGCACGGGGAGAACATGCAAACTCCACACAGAAAGGTCCCCCAGCCAGGACTTGAACCGGGAACCTTCTTGCTGTGAGGCAGGAGCGCTAACCACTGTGCCACCGTGCAGCCCGTTCCCAATATCATTAAAAAAATTATTATAGTATGCATGTGTGTAATAGTGTCCCCTGAATGCCACGAAGACATCAGTATGTGTGAGTAAATAATGCTGGATAGCTCCCAAGCAGTGCAGTCTCACAGTGTGACAGGTGGACAGCTGTTGTCTCTTCTGCCTTATTCTTTCTGGTGCTAAAAAGAGAAGGGTCAGAGGAACGTTTCGCAGTGAAGACAACTGATTCATACATGAGAAGCAACACCCTGAACACCATCATGCAAATAAAGCCTCTTTGTGGCACAAAATATCTCAAAGAAAAAGAAACATGCAGCCGCATGTCTTGTTTATAAGTATTAAAGTCTCACTAATATCACCTTCTGATATATTTTAAGTGGTCTCCGTGGTCTTTCAATTGGGATTATCCCCCACTTCCCGTCATCCATCTGTTTACACACTCTCCCACTAGCTTACAGCCCCTCACCAACCCAACCCAACATTACTGGTGCTATCCAGCCGAAAAACTTTTGAGTCAGATGCCAGCTCAGACGAGGAAAGCAGAGACATTAATTAGGGGTAAAACGAATTGTTTTACCAATGATTCGACTCATATGATAACTTGTGGTTGCCGATCCGATTTATGGTCAAAATTGGTTCGTTTTGAACAATCTGAGTCACTATACCAGGGCACTGAACAGTGCAGGCAAAGTTTTTCAAATTCCTTCTATTTCTTGTAAGATAATCAAGTATAAATTAAATATGTGCAAAAGCAAACAAGTAAACAAGATCCATTCAAAGTTCAGCACACTGTTGTTTTTCCACATCAAAATAATACAAAGGGAACATTATTAGAACATTCAACTGTATGGTCACGTCTTTGCAAAATTTAAAGTGTTTCCACACATTGGACTGTAATGATGGTTGATCATTTTTTTCTGCATCACATGTGTGTTGTCCTTTGTGATGATCAGTTTAACGTTATACTAAAATAAGCCTACTATGTCTAAATCCAAATGGTATTTTCCGATTATCAATTTTTCTCATTTTAAAATGTTTTTTTAATGGTATCGAGTGAGTCGATTCAGTTTCAGACAGATCAATCTGGTTGAATTGTAGGGATACAAATCGATTTCATTGATTAATCGATTAATTGTTACACCCCTAACATTAATGGATCTATTTGTCTGGATGTGGATGTATCAGAATGGAGCAGAGCAGGGACTGTAAGGCCCACTGTATTTTCCATGTAACAAATATGATCTTTTAGAAACTGAATCTTTTCGTTTGCTCCTAATTCACGATGATTTAAACAAATAAATATTCAGAAATGCAGTTTGGAGCTTGATATTCTATATATCTGAAAAAAAAAACATTTTTACAGCTAAAATATTTTTTTACCCAAAACTTAGGCTTACTCTAAGTATATTTACAAATGTTTACAAATGCAATTATTGGGTTTATTTTATTATAATGTTGTTGTTTGTGTGTTTGTGTCTTGTGCATTTTTTTGTTATAGTTCCCAGAAAATATTGAAATTTGTATTGTGGTTAAAAACAAGTTAGTTTGGTTTTTTTTACATATAAATTACAAGAATTTTTACCATAATAAACCTGAAAGTGTTGCTTTGTGCCGGTACCAGGAGGTGAGGACCACTGCCAAGTGCATAAGCCAGAAAAGCTTTTTGTGACTTTTTTCAAGATGGTTAAAAAGTTGTAAGTCTGCAATCTCAGTGGTGTAGATGAGTTGCACAACTGTCTGAATGATAGTTTAAAGAAACTGATGACATTTATGATGAAAGAGCCTTTGCTCCTTTGACCTGACATGTTCCTACCAGATGAAATTAAAAATATATTCAAAAGGAGCACATTCAAGTGGTTTAGTCTGAATAATTTAAAGACCTTGTTTATTGAGATGATTTAGATGTTTATTGTTAAAATATCACATTGGATTTAGATGGCAATACTTTCCAAAATTTTCTTATATTCACCCAACAAATGATTTTTTGAATATATATATTCCAATAAACCAGATATTCTATGTTTTATACCTCTGTTATTAGTTTTATTAATTTATTGGTTTAAATTTACAATTCCAATGACATCAAAAAGGGGTAAAAATCATGACGACAAATTGATATTGAAGTTTTGACATCAATTTGATTTACACATATTTTAACATCAATTTGATGTCGAGCTTTGACATTGATTTGATGTCATTTCAGCACCAAATGCCCACTGGGTATGCATTTGTATGTCCCCTCCATAAATGACCTTTTTTGTGTGTTGGACACAAACGAACATTAAGTGCTTTAGTCAAAAGTTGTCTTTTTTTGTGTGTGTTTTTGACAAAAACACTCCAAAGATAAAAGCACTTGTCATTTTGAGATCGCAAAGACTGTTTTAGAGGTAGAGTGAACCAGTCCACTCCACATCTCTTTTATCAATGTGCATTACTGTTTCTGCACTACACTTCTGTAGCACATAACAGTCGCATCATAAATCAAATGTAGATGATGGAAATAATTATTGTCAAGCTACAACATTTTTTGTATTTTTTTGCTAAAAAAAGTTGATCGTATAAAAAACATATCCAGCAGACATTGAACATATAATAAATAAACAACCAAATAAACAGGTAGCAAAAGCTTTTCTTTCCTCCTGACGACCAATAATACAGTCATGTTCTCTGTAGAGAACAATTCTAAAACTGTCTTTCAATCACTGCCTGCTACTGAAAGAACTCCTTTTGGTATCTACAGAGGACACGTAGCTCTGTTCAATGCTACTAAATGTAAAGGAGTGGATCTCTGGGAATTGTTGTTTTTGGTGAATTTTAAAGAATTTGTTTGGACAAAAGGAGCAAATTCCAAATCAAATTTTTCATTGCACCCTTTTCCCCATGCAATGATTCTTCTGCGTCATGTTCGATTATACAAAATATCACTAGTAGTTAGGCGATTGTACCTGTGGACTAGCAAACACTAGTATTTTTTTTAAATACTGTATTTTCTGCACTAAAGGACACAGTTGTATAAAAGGCACAGGTCAATGAACGGTCTATTTTCAAACTTATATCCATAAAAAGGCGTACCAAACTATATGGCACATAAGTGAGAGTAAAGAGTCAGAGATTACATCAGAATTATTAGCTGTGTTCACAGGAACACCAGGCCTTGTTTGTAACACTCGACATGCAAGCCATGTTATCATATTAGCAATACCTGTAAACTTGTTTGCAACATGTAAAAAATCAGACTAATATTGCTAAAACAAACGTTACTGTGACTAAGCTAACTCCCAACCTTATTAGAAACACATAAAACACAGCCTGACACCATTACAGATTAGCAACATTAGCATATTTACAATACCTCTAACTACAAACCTTGTTTGCAGCACACAAAAAATACAGACTGATACCGCTAAAACAAATGTTACTATCACTATTCAACGTGGGAGACACGTAGCTCAAGAACTGTTGCGGAGTAAAAGCTTTGTTACCTGTTAAATGTCTCTCTGTCTCTCGTGTTGTTCTTGATATTGCAAATAAGCCCCACCTCCCATTCGAGTCTAGCCACCTTCTCATCAGGCAAGAAGAGCAAATTGTCTCAACAGTTAAATACTAAACCAAATTACTTATTCTAACATCTAATAGTGTATAAGAAGCACATACAACAATAGCGACAAAATTAACATAACAACATAAAAACACAGCTCTACACCGCTATACGTTAGCTACATTAGCATATTTACAAAACCCCTTAACGCTCAACCTAGTTTGCAACACATAAAAAAACAGACTGATCCCGCTAAAACAAACATTATTGTGGCTACGCTAACTCCCAATCTTGTTTGTAACATAAAAAAAAACAGACTTTAAAGTGTACCTTATAGAGTGAAAAAATATGTTTTTTATGGCAAACGGATTAACATTTGTTTCAGGATGAATTTTTCCAAAAGATGATTAAATAAAGGAGCTTATTTAGTGTTGACTGTAGTTTTTGGTGCTTATTTGATTAACGTTTTACCCACAGTCATTTTAATTCTCAGGAACAAGGCCTGTCAGTCTTTCTGTTACTTTTACATTACTGCCCAGTGAAATTTACATCCAGGTCTGTTACTGATCAGCATTTCCTCTCTCTGCCTTTCTGTGGCGCTCCTCCGCCTCACTACCACACCATCCAGGTTTTTGGGGCTCTCTGCCAAAGCCTCTTTCAGCCATCTGTTAACCTGCTTCACCACTAGTATCTGTACAGCAGGATGCACCCATGTGAGCCTCCACCCTTCCTCCGGCTCATTGCACTGCTGTGATTCTTAATCAGAGACTCGTGGCTAAGCTTAGTTTCAGCATTTGTTTAATAATAAATATATTAACAATATTTTTGCCTGTAGTGGTGTAATTAATTCAAATATATAGTGATTATATCCAATATTGTTTCATCATTAGCATCTCTAAGGTCGCCATACAGATTATAGATTTTTCAAAATATAGATTTACAGCACATTGGTATTTTATTTTCAGAATTCTTTAAGTGAGCTTTTAGTTTAGAAAAAAAAACACTTTGAAAATATATAAAAAACAAGTAAATAAAAAATCAATTTGACCTTATAACTGACTTTAGTTACTTTTGCTTGATATTAATGCTAGTAAATACCTTGAGAGTTTTAACCTTGGAGAACCCGAGAGGTCAAATTTGGCCACTATTTACGTATTCATTTATGTTGTTCATTTCGTTTATTCATTTGTTTAATGTGTTTATTTATTTAATAACCTCAGTCTGCATCAGCGCTGCACCACTTGACAAAAGTCGGCTTTTTTGTGAAAAAGTGATCTAAACTGGAAAATTAACAAGAAGAAAGTACTAAAAATGTATCCAATACTTATTTATGTATTTTGTAAGTGGCCATGGTTTAAGCGGGACAATGCCCTACGACGTGTGCATTAACAGAAATTATTGCAATTTGTAGAAGCAACTGGTTCAGGTTTCAACAGTGTGTGTTCATTTTTGATAATGCACACTTCGGCTGGTTTTATGCTTTTTACTTTTACATCCTATTTATTTATTTATTTTGAGTTTTTTGTGTGTTGATTTGTTTGTTTTATTTTTTCATTTATTTATCTCTACTTTTTATTTTAAATTGTTTTTACTGCAGGTAATTGCAGCTACCCAAAATGAACAAAGAAGCCAAAATTGTGAAATTAACCTTGAAAACCATAAGAAATTTGTTTTCTAGTGTAAAAAATGATTACAGTCTTGCTAATGTTAATAAGAAAGAAATATGGTACTTTGTTTGCAGATGGTAACATTTGTGGCCTTGTTGGTGGAAGTTGCTATGTTACATTTGAGGTAAAAATAACTAATTGAGGTGCAACTTCATGGATTAAAAACGGCTATACTATAATATATTTATACCACTGTTTTTTGTGTGTGTAGCTCATAAATTACTTTATTCATGCATAATGCACACTGGCTATTTAAGCATCCTGAAATTATTATTAAAAAATACTCCTAAGTTTGAACTTCCATAGTCGTTGCACAAAAACTCTCCATTTTGCCCCCAGCTCGAGTTGCACACCTCAAAAAAATGAGGAGTAGAGGGGGTGGATCATACTACAAAGATGCTCCCAGCAAGACTTTCTGAGGTTAGCAACCATGAGCAATTAGCTTCTAATCTAACAGTGAGACTCATCTGCTTCCTCATTCTCTGCTGAGAGATTTGTGGAGCCCTGCAGTGCTGAGTCTTATCGATCTGCACACTGGAAAGGCCAGTTTGTTGAATCACTGTTGGAACATCTCTGCAGCTCGGCATTCCCTGGAACTTTGCCCTCGTATTGTCAAAGAGAGTGGTACCACCCTTTAGATGATTAGCAGATTATTTGGGCAGTTATGTCGTAGTCACATGCATCCAGATGGGGTTTGGCCTGTTGGATGCCCATAGGGTGACCACAAAAACAGATAAATTGTGACTATGGTATTTATGTAGAAAATGAAAGTTATAATGCACCTGCAAACTAGTTCTGTCAGGGGCGGAGCTACAGGGGGGCACAGGGAGGCAGCTGTCTCCCCAGCAAACATCCTTGCCCCTCAGTTTTTTAGTCAGTATTAGTATCATTATTAACAAAGATTAAAAACTCATCAATACAAGCTTCTATAGGCATTAATAAAATAACAAAAGGAATATTTTTAAATGAAAGCTTGAGCCCCTCAAATTATTGGCTACGACCCTGTATTGTGTATACCACCATGATACACTCCAGACAAAAAGCCTAGGTTAAGATTTGCGGGCCTTGCATTGCTTTGGGTTTTGGCATCGAGCTTCATCCCACTGTAGATGACAGACAAGTGCTGGTAAGCAGTAAAAAAAAAAAAAAAAAACAGAAGAGGAAGAACCCCCCTCCCTGCTTGTCCGGTGTGAATACCACCAACTGGATGCGCGTTTGCGACACCACATAGCGCGTTCTTAAACGCACCACACACGACCTTGACTATTTTAAAGCTCTGCGCACAAAACGTGTGGCAACTGGATGTGCGTTAATAGATAATGAATACGCCTTTTAATACCCAGTGTTAATGTAGCATCTGACGTTCTTCTGTTCCAGAAGTAAGAATTTAAAACAGGAATCCATTTTTTAATTTATTTCTTTGTAAACACTCCAGATCCCAACGTGAAAATCTAGGGAAATGCCATCATCTATTATTCAGAAGAACTGTTCTGAACAGAGCTGCATAGAGTATGTCCCACTATTCTTCCATCCACTGTAGTTAGGGATGCACTAAATCAGCTGCTCAAAAGTGGCCTGCTGCTTAGTACCCATGCATCTTCCGGAAGATGAAATTAGTTCAAAACCTTAAAATCTTTTTGATTCAAAGTATTAAAGATACTGACATTACTTTTGACTGACTAGAGAAAATAAGGCATAAAATTGCCTTTCTGAGTATTTCTTTATTAAAATTGTTGTGAATCAGGAACAGATGAACAAATTTTGTTTGAAAAAGATCGTATTAGTTACGTAGAAAATAGAATGGGCAGGCCACAATCTCCACTGGGAATGTTTCTAAAATAGATTGAAAGAGGGTCAGGGTGGGACTTTAAAACAATTACTTCTGCCTGTAACAGTTTCTCAAATCGAGCTTTATAATCCAGCAATCATTGAGTCCTACAGGAGTTGATCTGGCACACCTACCTTCAGCATGCTAAGACCAAACCAGTGTCTCTCTTCACTTTTGAAATCCAGGTTTGTCACTTCACAGGAAGGATTTCCGGGTCTGAATCCCTACCGTGGACCTGCTGTGAGGAACTCAGCATGAAAGGTTGACTGGTGACATTCAGCAATGTGAGTGAGATTGAGCATTCATGGCTTTCTGTTTCCTCTCTGGCCTGCGACAGACTCCAAATTTAATGTTGCAGGTTTTTAAAAAAGTTGTTTTTCTTTAAGTCGCACTCCGATCATCTTTAGATCTATTGTAAAAGCGTTCCCAGTGGTCTTCTAATGATGATTGTGCCGTTTATAACCAAAATATAAAAAACCTGTGTCGTTTTTCTCAAGACATAGTTTCGGCAGAGCGGCAGAACACTCACGCACCCACAGTTGCTGAGAGATCTCTGTTTACGCACTCTCCTGCTATCTTACAGCCCTTCACACCCTTCACACAAGTGGAAGCATTGGAATGGAGCAGAGCAGCAAGCTTGAAGCCCCGCCCAGAGTATTTTTTATGTCACAAAAACGATTTTTGTCAAACTGCATTTTTTTGTCTGATCCTGATTCACGATTTTAATTAACAGATACCCAGAAACACAATTTTATGCCCTTTTTTATTCATTTATGTCCTCCGTCATCAGTAAAATGCCAAAAGAACATGTTACAAACAGCAAAAACACTATTTTCATCAGAGTTGGTCTTTAAATAAAATACTTGCAATCGTTAGTATTGTAAATTCTCACACCTCACAACAAACTTTAGCTTTTCAAAAATCATTTTTTTGCATTTAGCTCAGGACACATGGATAATAAATCTTTGGAGTCCCGTTTAAATAAACTATTTTGGTTTTACACAAATCTGGACCATCTGTTTCTTCTTACCATTCAGCACTATCTTCCCTAGCTCTGTGAGAATTAAATCTGTCACAGTTTTATCTTTGCAACAGCAGAACAACAAAACCAAGACCATTATCAGAGAATTCAAAAACAAAAATTTACCAGCACGCTGTTTTTATGTTTCCCAGTTTCTCTATTTTTGCTCCTAAATGGTCCATGTGAACACAAGACCTACGTTAAAAAATAACCTATTGTGTCTCAAAACAACAGCATCTGAACAACAAGGGAAACCAACAAGATCCTAGAAATGACAACTCAACCCCATCTTATGTTGTCTGCAGAGTGTCGTCCTTCACCCTCCATGGGTGCCGTTAAGCAATCAACCAGGGGCGGAGCTACCGGGGAACAAAGGGGGAAGCTGCCCCCCATGTTTTGAGTCAATATTAATAAAATTATTAACAAAGGTTAAGAAATGATCAAAACAAGCTTATTTAAGCATTGCAAATGCGTTAAAAATGAAATATGTATTTTTGATCTTTCAAATTTTAATGGAATTCCACTCTGTTGTTATTTGCCACCCTTCCAAAGTCTTCTGCCCCCCCTCCATATAAAGTGTTCCAGCTCCGCCACAGCAATCAACTTTTCTGGATTAAATTAATTTGAGAAGGGTAGAGCGAAAATAATCTGTAAAGGAATAGTGTCTCGTCTGGGAAAACATTTAAGATGTGCTTTGAGGCACTTTGTCACTGTCAGACAGCTCCAGGCGTGCCAGGGAAAAAAAAAACAAAAAACACCATCTGATTGTGAGCTGATGTGATTCTGGTATGTTATTTTACAAAACACAGCTCTGAACAACAGGAAAAGAGAACAGGAAATCACAGGGATAAAAGTCAGACTCATCTTTGTAACAAATTACACATTTTTCTTCATTTTTGAAAAGAGTGGGGGACTCCAGTTTTCAGAGCAGAGAGTGTGACATGTGCCGTGGTTGTTCTCTCACCATGAAAATGCTTATACTAATTAACTCCATCTGCGGTGTCACAGTAAGTATCACACGGGATCTGCATTTTGCTATGGTGTTTACATGGACAGCTGCAATGAGCTTGAATGTAGAACTTGAGAAAAACAAAAGGTTTCCCTACATGTACATGCTGATCAGGTTGAGATGCATTAAAAAATACTGTATTTTTAGTGCATTTAGAGAGATGTTTTTCTTTGGGTTCCAATAAACCCTTGTAATGATGTCATGATTCCTTGCAACAAAATTAATGCATATTAACAATTAATGTTTTTTGAGTTGATGTCAAGAGCTAAAGCCCACTTTGAGGAAAATTGTGTCTTTGTTGTTTTTAACATGTTTTTGAGGCATTTTTATGATGTTGAAGGACTTTTATAAAGGAAATGAAGCTTAAAATTGCATTTCTGAGTATTTCTTTACTTTACTTTACTTTACTTTATTTTACTTTAATTTAAATTGTTGTGAATTAGGAGGAGACGAAAAAAAAAGCCATTGGAAAATGGTTGTATTTGTGACAGAAAATACGCAAGATGGGCCACAAGCCCCTTCTTCTGATGCATCCACTTGTTGACGACTAGATTTACTTTCCTGCATCTGGCACTAAACTGTAGGGCTGGATAGCTCCAATATTGCTCACCATATTTGTTTGCACAGCTATTGTGTGTGGGGCTGTAAGCTAGCGGCAGAACATGCATTCAGATGGATGGCAGGTAGTGGAAGCACTGGTCTGTGGTTCAAGACTGTAAGGCTCCACAACATGCACATCTGTCTTTTAAAAAAGTTGGTTTGTTTTCATGAGCGGACACGCTCAGACAAGCCGACGTCATCCACAAGTTCTGAGAGGCGGAGCCTCAGAGATCGAGTCGGTTTTCTTCTGGGTGTGAAAAGAGTCCACAAAAATGACTCATATTTCATAAATTATTTCTTCTTTGGTGTGCCAAAGGTAATATATGATCACATTCATGGATATTGCTTACTATAAAAAGCTTAAGCAAAACATGGTACAGGCCCTTTAAAATTTATTTGAGTTTCTGTCATTTGGGTTTTTTAGCCCGTTATCGTTTCACCTGACTGCTTCACTTAGGTCAATTGTTCCCTTTAATCAGAGGCACAAGCCGGCCAAGACTTCTTTAAACTGATAAAAATGCAAATAAAAAAGGTTAATAGAAGACATTGTATGGAAGTTCTGAACTTGTTGCCATGGAAACAAGGTAATGAACATATTGAATGTTATTATTGATAAAAGGAGTTTGAATTTTTTTTTTCAATTTCTTCTAATAATCATGAAACTACAATACCTGTGGTCTTTTCCATGTCTCTTCTATGGATTTAAGCTCTCTTGCCAGTTGGATTTAGTATTGTTGTGATAACATGTTCTTCAAGTTTTGCCTTCTCGGGGAAAAGCTGGAAGCATGAAAATAAACACAAGGCAAAGTGAATATGAAGTGTTTCCCAGGGATAATTACTGAACTGAAGAATATTGATTTGCCGACTGAGGAAAGAATGATTGCTCTAAATAATCCAGGCTAATCAGATACGAGATGGAGGCAGGGCATTGGGGCTGCTTTTCTATCTGTGTATCAAGGCCTCACATGTTTGCTGTACAGACTGGATTTCCCCTCTGAAAGTGAAAGTGTGTCATCTAGTATACACAGCCAGCAGCCTGAGCAGTTCGGGGTGCTGGGGATTACATAAACCAAACTGACATGCAGTGTGGAAATGCTTCCCAACCAGTGTGTGTGTGTGTGTTCATAGTTACTATATTTTTGCTCCTTGACAACCAAAGGCTGAGCATCTCTTAAGGCTTGCACCATGGGGAGCCTTGTTTTGCATTACCATTAAAGACACATATGTGATGTGCAAAACTGTAGAGCAGCGTCAGGAGTCTGGTTTCAAACCCACGCTCAAATTGTCTAAAAGCAACAACCATCACTGTATCTGTGGGTGCATTTGGTGAATTTTGAAACATTTTGGATGACATGTTTTTCATATTTCTGTAAGGAAGTGTTTGAATAATGAGGATCAGACGCGGGTTACAGACTCATGCCGTGGTTTGAATTTTCCTGTAAAAAGCTAAAAGAAATCTTGACATTTTTTGTTAAAATGTGAAGAATTTGGGGTGTCTTTGTCCTGTGATGCTATGTTCACACCAGACATGTGATGTACGTTGAAGAACATGCTAAATGTGCGATCTCATATGTGGTTTAGGCACATGGTGTTCCCACTGGAATGTCGCAGCTCAATACTAGCGCATGTAGCTACAGTTGGAAGAGGCTTGGTGCAAAATGTCGAGAAAAATCTTCCAGCCTTTTTCTTTCTTTCACAGCTCTATTCTGATATGTGTCATATAATACCTTGATTGGTCAAAGTTTGACCTGGTTTAGCTTTCAACGCCATGCGTTTTGTACGTGGAGCCCGACAACTGACGTCAAAACAAGTTTCGAATGCAGAAGCTGGAACCGTGCATTTACATGTGTTTTCAAAGCCAGTGGGAACGTAAGCATGACACACCGGCATGTAGCATGACCAACAGTAACAGTGGAGGGACACAAAGGCGTTTGCTATTTTTTACTCAGTGTGGTTGACACTTATCTGTTTCTATAACAAAACAACATGTTTTGCATTGGGTATTTTCTGAAGTAGCAATGACAAAAAATAGTACTGTTTTTCCTCTTTCTGTTTCAAAGACAGGCCTCCCATGAAACTGAGCATCACTAGCCTCTGAGACACTGCAAGGCCAACTGTCAGTGCCAGAGGAAAATAGACTTGACTGTGTCACAGTATTTCACAGTTTCACACAGCAGCTGGAGACCAATCCAATCCGATATGGTTGACAAACCCAACCTCCCTTCCTACCTTCCCATGTTCCTCCTTTCTTTCTGTTATTATCTTCTGTGGGTCAGGTAAATGTGGGGACTCTTTTTGGATCTGTGTAGAAGTGTTCACCTCAAACAACATTTATTTTATGCATTTAATTTATTTATTTATTTATTTGGGTAGGGTCCCATGCAGATATGTATTATAACCATTTGTATCATATTTGATACATGCATTTCTGAGACCCCTATCTCATTAGCATGATCCAAACTTTCCTTATAAACCCACTGTATATAACTCAGACCCTTCAGGATTTCACAGCAGTTATTTAGGATGCTTGGAGCCTAAAATGCCTAATTTTTGTGAAAAGTTACAACAAAGTTGCAACAATAGTAGCAATGCTTATTTTTATTTTTTCAAAGCACCTCAGAAAGTTAAATTATGAAATAAATTCACATTCTCATATAATTTTTATTGTGACGTGTGCTTTAGGAAAATACCACACCATCACCATTAACAACATTGTTGTGATTTTATTTAACATCAGTAGAACTGGGAACCCCAAAATGAACTTCTGGTCTTCCCTGCTCACAATAATCAAAATATTTGAGTATTGATTTGAACATACTTTAGAGAAAAATGATATTGTGCAGGGAAAAATTATAAACGAACAGCATAGGAAGCAGATGAAGCCTCAGATCTCCATGTCCTCCACAGAATCTTCCTCTCTGTTCATTTCAAAAGCACCACTGATGAGTCTGGTTGTGGTAGAGGAAGACCAAGACTTTGAGGAGCTGATCTGGTTTCTTCTGTCAGTAATGATCTGCCCTGTTCTGGAGAAAGTTCTCTCCGGTGTCTGTGCAGGTTTGTTGTGGAGGCAGTTCTAGATGGAATGATTTTCCTGCAGACTCTACACTCTTCCTGTATATTATCAGTGAAATGGTTCCAGATTCCAGTCTCACTCAGTTTTTTTACATTTTTGTGTTGATGTAGTTTCTTGTTGTTGCACCTGACCCTCTCACTGTCTTTCCCTCATACTCCGTTCGTTTAGTTGCTGCAGTATTGCTGAACTCAACATGATTATTTTCTAATTTTCAAAAGGAGTTTATTAAGAGATTTTCTCATTACAAATCCCAAACCATGTTTGCGTATTGTTAAAACAAGACATGGTCAATATCAGAAAGCAACTTTGTAAGAGTGTGAAAATGCAAGAGTAGAAAAGTAAAAATTCCATTCCAGATTCCATTTTATTTCCAATAAAAAAGTAATTTTGTCCATTCAGCATTAAAAATGATTACTCTGATCCATACTTACATTTCTGAACATATGCTCACAATGGCAATGTCAGCATATCAACTCCTTCCTTTTAGTCATACACACAGATACCCAAAATAAACAGAATTGTAGTACATTCTTCACATTTGGCAAATAAATGAATTTAATGCAATTCCTTGCAATCTGAATTCAAATTGTACTCATTTATGTGATTTGAAGTACACGATGAATCACTAGAAACCTTGATTTCAGATTGGTCCTCCAAAAACATCAACTTCCTCTTAAGAAGGCAACAGTCTGGGAATGTTAATAGTGAAGTTAAGGTTGCTAACATTTCTTCATTTATCCAATCCATCATCTGTCTCTGCTGCCAGTGCAATGTCAGTACATTGTGTTGAATGTATTTTGATGCACCTCTGACTTGTAGAGGAAAACGAGGCGCTGAAAAATTGGAAGGAGACCAAAAAACCAAAAAATTAATCAAGAAGCCATCTGGCCTTTCTGAACGTCACAACACACAGAAGATGCCAACAACTGCCTTTGTTGACTCCCTCTATACAGCCTGAAGTAAGCAAGATTCCAGTTCAGAGGGATATAGAGCTGTCGGACAGATACAGATGAAAAGTCAAAGTCTAATCGGTATTACTAATACTAATTATTATACAATTACTTTCTCATTTCACACAGCTTCTTTGCTGCATTTGAACAATTAAAGGGAAGACAATCTGTGTCCAGGCTTAAAACTTTGTAAATCACAGTTCAGAAACAAACTAATTAAGCTAATTAAAGAAACATGGCCATGAATAAATGGCCATCACATTTTAAACTGAAACAGGTGATGGCAAAAACGACAAATACATTAAATGGCATTCTATGTTAAATGGGAGTTTTGTTAAATGCAAAAAAAATTTAAATGTTTGAATGACTTCAGCTGTAATCAGTAGTAATAAAGTTAAGAAGGCATTGGTTACAAAACCAAGACTTTTTTGTTTTATAAGCCAATGACTATTGAGTGTCAAGGTTCCTACTACAAGATTCTGTATTTTGTAGATTTGTCCCACTTTTTTCCTTTACAAGATCTCACAGAAAGGAGTGCTGGCCCCCTCTACAGGGGGGACATGTAAACATCAGACAACACCTATTGGCATACAAACTATCATTTCTATTTGATGACAGACTAGTAAAGTCTTTTTTCCTCTGTGATGGCTGCACATGTTTGTTTCACAAAAACAACAAATCTAAAATGTTCTTTTTCTAAAAACAAACAAAATAAAAAACATGAGCAGAGGAATTAATAAATAAGAAAGGAAGAAAATAGCAATTCCTCAAATGATGAAGGATCTCCTTGAGCAGAGTAATAAATTCCATGTATTGCAAACATACAAAAGTGCATTGAGACGCATGACTTGCCTGAAGTTTTTTTTCTCTATTTTCCATGCTTAAAAAAAGGTGCTGAGGTTTAAGTTGAACAAGACTATAAAGAAAATGGCCTCCTCTCTGAGGGTTTGTTTAGGGGGAACTAAAACCCCCACCCCCCCATAAATTATGTGTTTACATTTATCGGTTGACTTCATAAAAATGCTTTGCAATGAAAAAGTCTTCAAGTGTGTCCAGTTACATTCTTTCCTCAAAGAACCACTGTTGATAAACACTGTTGGAGCACGGCTGCAGGGCGGGGCCTGGCGTCCCGTTGTCCATCCGGTCCATGGCTTCAACACACTTTTGGCTCAAGACATGGTATAAACTTCCATCCTGTGGACAAAAAAATAAAAATATAGTCAAATTCACTTTACTCTTCTTGTATTTGTCTCTATTGGCTTTCTGCTTTCCCTCTCACTATTGAAGTTTTTCTCACTGCATTGCCTTTTGTTAATAGTACTGTATTTGCATTTTTACTTTAAGATCTACGTCAATGAAAATTGTGTTTTTAATATGTTCTCGTAGCAGTTTTCTCATGATGGAGGACATTTATGACGAAAGTGAAGCTTAATATGGCATTTCTGAGTATTTCTTCATTCAAGTTGTGGTGAATCGAGCAGACGCAAAAATTGCTGTTTGATAAAGGTTGTGGTTGTGACGCAGAAGCTACAACGGTAAGCCACAAGCTCTCTGCTTCACTCCATTCTGATGGATCCACTTGCAGACAAATGTCTCTCTTGTGCTCCGGTCATAAATTGGTGACATATGAAGATCTCAAACTTCTTATTCATGCTTTTGTATCCACGCGGCTAGACTTCTATAATAGTCTGTTTTCTTCTTTGAATAAGAAGGAGCTGTCTCGTTTGCAGTTCATTCAAAACTCTGCTGCGAAGATCTGGACCAGCACCAAGAGGTGCGCTCACACCTCGCTCACATCTCCCATATCCTCAAAGATCTTCATTGGCTCCCAGTTATTTATCGCCATCAATACAACATGGTCCCTCACGCTCGTTTTTGGACCAGAGGAGACAGATCTTTCCAGGCTGTCGCTCCGAAACTCTGGAATGAGCTCCCACTCTCCCTGCGTTCCCTGGACTCTATTTACTCTGTCAAAAGCCGTCTTAAAACCTTTTATTTTGTTAAATATTTTAACTGAACCTGTTTTTTATTTGGGCTTGTAATGATTGTTTTATGTGGTACTTGTTCTTATGTTTTATGTCTCTTAGCTTGTGAGGTTTTATCTTTGATGTTTTTAACCTGTGAAGCTTCTGTCTTTTATGTTTTTACCTTCTGTTTTATCCTTTTAACTTGTGAAGCACCTTGTGACTTTTGTCTGAGAAAGGTGCTATATAAATAAAACTTACTTATTTACTAAATACAACTGCCCCCATGCGATGGGGAGCCATTGGCAGAATCTCAGAGATTTCACGCCGTCGCCTGAATTTAAAAAAAAAAAATCACTGCCGCGGTCATAAATGTAGATGGCGGCAGTCAGGGGGCTGTCAGGCGTAGAGAATGGTCCACTTTTTACACACCCCTGGGCTACCGGGCGGCCATTGGGACTAGATATAGACGGCTGTTGTCTGAAGACATTTACACATATTCCAGTCAGAGCTGCTGCTGGTCGGCGATCCGGCTGTCATGGCTTTGTGGTCGCCCGGCTGTCACCCGATTTTGTAATGGTGTCCTACCTACCTGTCACTGGACTGCCACTGTGCGACCTCGAAGTGTGCCCGGGCAGCCACTGACCGATGCCAGCTTTTAGAGAAAAATCATCCAGGTCGCTGCCAAGTACACGCACAGCGTGTAAAAATGCGACTGCTGCCATTTTTGTTGCAGCACTAATGTTAGGTGAATTTCTAAGGACCTACTGCCGCTGCAGAAACTGTCCTAAAAAAACCAAAACCTTTTTGTTTTTTTAGCAAAATCATTTTTAAAAGACGGATAGGCTCTAACGCCCACCATTCCCCGCTAATGTCTTACTTTTCGGAAAACAAATTTCTGATCCATGGGTACAGGCTGCCCCCGTTTCTTGCAAAGCTGCACAGTCAGGTAGGTGTTGACGCTGTCCCCCACAATGCACCCAGCAGGCTCCCTTGTGTTATAACAGATCTCTCCATCCACTGAGTATTCAAAAAACTGTGGAAAGAAGCAATATTACTGGATTAGTGTTTGATTCTAGCCTGCACATGCATTGAAATATTATTTCAAAGTATTCTTTATAGTAAACTGCCTTACATAAACAGATGCAAACAGATAACGGTGTTATTTTTGCTTTTATACGTTTACATCATAATGTCAGCCTAGTCACTGTTGGGGAATATTGATATCCATGTGAACAAACAAATGAATGCTTATGACTCAGAAAAGAAGAACTGTATGAGTGGGTATGCCCGTGTGTGTGTGTGTGTGTGTGTGTGTGTGTGTGTGTGTGTGTGTGTGTGTGTGTGTGTGTGTACATAGCAAAGAACAGCTCTTTTTTTAGGTTCTGTATTGAGAATGAATATGGAAAGTGTCTCTATAGCGGGATCCAGTCCAACGACAGACAAAATAACTACAGCAGAGCCTGTTTTTAAAAGTAATGGCATAAGCATCCAAAAGATACACATGTACAGTGGTCACTCGTTTACGTACGTTACATACTAAAAATAACGCGAAAATCCGCAAAATCTTTGATGTTTACAATCATTGAAAATTCTTCAAAGCTGTAAAACTCCTCACTATACACTTGATACACTTTTCTCAGACAGACGTGAACATTTTCACACTTTTATCGCTTGCTTATACAGGTCAAAGTTCAAATCTTCATAGAAAAACAAGTCCAGTATTATAGAATGAAAACAATGATCAAAGATTTGTGCCGGTTTGGCAAACTGAAAGTAATTGCTGAACACTGCAGATGCAGCACAGAGGAGGTTGACTGACAGTGGTTTACATCCAATCAGGACACGGAAACCAATACACCATAAGGAATAAAAGTCATGCAAATTTGCCCTAAACAATTTGCAAGACCACCAAAGGTGAACCGTGATATGGTCAGGGACAACTGTCTTTTGAACCTTAAGGTGGCCAGCTGCAGTTGACCCTTTAAAAACGGAGATGTAGCTGGCGATAGCTAAATAATACACGCTTCCTAACCAACCGTAGCCCTGTGATCAACCAGCTATTCTGATGTAGACAAAAGCGGCTTTTTATTTTAGCTTTCGCACTAAAAGCTGCTTTCCTCTGTGACAGCATCGGCTGATTTACATTGATGGCGTAAACGCTTCCCTACTGTAAAGTTTTGCATATCAGCACAAGGCTGCTTTTCTCCGCTTTAGAATCCGCTGAAATGGTTGCGAAGACAGCTGAAGAGTTAAAGCTCTGGTGCTAAAGAGTGAAGAGAAAACTGATGAGGCACGTTCCTGCTTACAAAAATGTGTCAGTCATGGTGTCACAAATGTATTCATAACCTACAATCTAACCCAAAATTGCAACTATTATACAGCTAAATCGGAACCAATATAACCCATCTGAAATCCAATTTGGCAAGGCCTTTGGAGATTTAACGAACTTGGGGGGTGGGGGAGCATTGATGTGTGTTGTGATAATCACGGCTGTGCTTCAGAGCAGAAGATAAGAGAGAAAACAACATCCCTGTGGTCCACGCCAATGCTGGGATGTTAAAGAAAGAAAGGAACAAACTAGCGAACGCAAATCCAACTGACATCCCTGAGTATTTTACTAGTGAGACGATGATAATTCCTCGTCTCACTAGTAGAGAAGAAAAGACATGAATCAAGAGTGGCCATTCACCTGACACCTTCATTAGTTTTACAGATCTAAACCCTTACCTGGTTCTGACCCATGCCGTGACATGGGTACAAGATGACCCTTTGACCCACAACTGTGTTTTCATCTGCAGGGTTGTAATCAAAGCAGTAGTTGACTTTTCCCCGATTTTTTAGCTGCCAAAATGTAAATAGAAATAAAAAAAATAATAATTAAACTTGTAAGTCCATTCTCAGAACTGATCCAGTTGACTAAAAAGTAACAAATTGATTTTTTGTGACTTTTTGATTTGAGGTGTTTCTCACCATTCCGAACATGCCTGGTCGATCATGTGGGACATGAATGTCAGGGTAAACATTATCCAAATACCACTGGAAGTTCTTACACCCCAGCTTTTCTCTCAGCTTCAGTCTTTCCGAGACGTCTCCAAAGGCCTCCTTGGAGAAGGAACCAGAAATGACATTCATTCAGTAAAAGCATTTGAAAGCTTTACAGTCCCTCCGGCACCTACTTATGATCAATGCCAGTCCCTGTTCTTCTTCATAATTGGACACAAAGCAACTTTTATATTATGTAAAACAAATCTACAGTACAAGATGTAAACTGTGAACACATCCAATAGATTTTTTTAAATAACTATATGACATGTTTAAAATATTTAAATACATTTTTTTAAATGGCACAACTGATCCTAAGAGTGCTTTTGTTATAAGTAACATTTAATGTAAAAAAAACTTTTAAAAAAGAAGTCTGATAATTATTGAAAAAAATGAAAAAAATGGGAGAGTAAATAAGAAATTACTGAAAAACATGGAAAAACAAAAGAACTATTTTCATCCCGAGTCAAAACAAAAGAACTATTTTCATCCCGAGTCAAAACAAAAGTGAAAAGGCAGCCGTGCTCATCAGGAAGCAGTTGAGTTACATTTTGGCACGGCATCTTCTCCTTAAGAAGAGGAATGCCACCTGATCTGTGCTCAGGTAGCTTCTCCTCTTAACTACACCATCACACACTGGCCACTGCATCCACACAAAAGCAGAGCACCCAAGGGATAGAGGGATAGATCACTCTGTCAAGGACAGGTGGGTGACACCTGCTGGCTCAGAGTGACGCAGAAAGGTTGTAACCACACACCAGTGTTCTAGCACCTCTGTCACCTTGAGAGTCACTTAATCAGAGGAGCCTTTACACAACGGGAGAGCGCTGTGCATGCATATGTAGAGAAAACAGCTGAAATGTTTGCACATGTGCTGGACTGAGAGTGTTTTCAAGACAGTAACCAGTCTGAAACATGCATGCTGCCGCCACAATACTTTGCAAAGAAAATGTAAAAAAAAAGCGTGTTCAAACAAACTTTCAGGCTGTGTTTTTATACCATTCAAGTACTCCCACGCCATCTGTGTGCACTCACCAGCCGAGCGTGTGGGTTGCGATGATAGTAGAGCTCCTTGAAGTCATCCATCCAAACCTCTGCTGCCCTCACGCTGTTTGCCAACGCCTTGCTCCGGGAGTAAGGGGCCTTTTTCGGAAACACATGACCCACGTGGGAGCACGGGTGGATTTCCAGGCTGCCCCCGCATTGCCAAATCTGAGATATTTCAATCACAACAGCCTTACAAAAGCGATTCAGTCAGCCAACATGAAGCAGTCTTGTGCGTCAGCATGCAAACAAAACAGCAGTGTTTATGCAAGACAGCCATACTTCTAAGTACTTCAAAGAAACTGCTGTAATTTTTAAAGTCACATGCAGTGGTACGGAGGATGAACAAGTTTTTGGGTTGTCCAGGCCCGTGCAAGGTTGTGGACAAGAGCACAGGTGTGTCTTGCAGTTCCCTTGAGGGTCATCCCCTTAAAAGACGTCATGAAAATGGAACGTACCATTGTCGTGCGTGTGGTAAATGTATCGTGAAGTATTTGTAGGGATATAGGTTAGTCCGACACACTTTGGATGCACAGTAATGCTGTCGTACGATGCCTTTACAACACAATCTAGTCACTAATCTACTTTCTAACTAATTAAATTCTAATTAGTCTAATTTCCTAATTAATACCTATTATTTCAACCGCACTAACGAGCTTCTTGAGCAATTTAATAAAAAAAGAAAAATCTGTACGACTGATGATGATCACAAGGATTCAAGCTAATGCTTAAGATATGTTTACGGTGGTGTGGAGCACAGAGACACTCATATCTTTGTTTTGATAAGTTACACCAGAAACAGGTCTTAAAAGTCTTCTATGTCGTGAATTATAGCTTACTGCAAAAATGAGTAAGCTTGGTATAGATTTTTAAATATAAGCACAGAGAAAACCTCTCACCCTGAAAGAGAATTCAAGGTTTTCTCCTCCCCAAACCTCCATTCCTGTGTCATAGGAACCCAGATAATAGAAATAGCTTTTGCCCACAGAAAACAGACCGCCTGCCATTGTAGGAGACCTGAGGAGACAAAAACAAACAAGCCCAAAACCATCGTGTAAGTCTGTTTGCAGTGACAGCACTGATGTAACCAAAGTCTTTGTCACTAAATACTGGTTTCATATTCTCTGTAACAATCTCTGCAGTCACACCTGATAACATCAGTAGGTGAGCGACGGTGTTTTTGCTCATAGTCCGGGACGGAGTGCCAGGTAAAAACCAGCCGCCAGTCAAACCCCCCAATTTGAGGTTCACCAGGATTACCTAAATACTGGAAGGTGTCCCAGTCTATCACGTCAATGACAGGACACACCACAGCTGTTGGCTCCTCTTTTATCCTTGTGAAGAAAGGGGAGCAAAGATGTTGATTGGAGGGGGAAAAAAAACGTAAAAAGCAAAAGGATTTGTTCATCTCAAATGTCTGTGCAAACTTTTTGTGTTGCTCTTAGCAGGAGGCAACAGCATTGAACAACAGATTCTTAGTCATCACACTATAACCAGCAGGTATTGTAGAGATTCAGGCTTTCAAAGTGCACTTGCAAAAAAAATAAATAAAAATACTCAAAAGTCTTTTGATGTTGTCTCACCTGTGGAGTAGGGGTTCTAACCAACCCTCATGGCACTCACAGTGACAGTCCAGGAAGGTCAACACGTCACCTGTTGTTATAGAGGCGCCAAGCAATCGGGCCCTCACTAGCCCCTCCCTTTTTGTGGCCCGAATCAGACGCACCTTCCTCAACCCTGAGAGATATTTCTCCAATGGCTCCTTCAGGTGAGCTTCAAGGAATGAAACAGATGCTCAAATAAACCATAATTGTTACAAAGCACACAACTGCAAAACAAAATAAGGCCATTTTTAATCTGCAACTGATCCTGATATGACACAAGAACATACTTTTGTAATAGTGTTAAATTATCTTTTGAGTTATTGGTTTTGGCACACCCTGCATCTTTGGAGTTCTAAGCCTCAGGATCATTTTCCACATTTTTTAAATCAGCATGTTACACAACTTTACCACAATCACTGTAAACACATTGAGACAGTAACATGGGTTTTGGATTTGAGTGTGTGCAGTCATATTTGGCCATGGATTCAGACAGTAAATAACAGAGGTGCCCTCTCTTATAGTGTCTGAGCTCTTGTGGTCTGAGCATGCCGAGTGCTGTGAAGTAACATGCATCCGTACAGGTCAACCCCTGCGAGCCTTTGCGTTGCCTGGGCCCACGAAGGGTCCTAGACTGGAGTGACCGCATTTTAAGAGTAACGCAGGTGTGTCTTGCGGTTTCTTTGACCTCAAGGGATGTCATAACAAGGGAACGTACAATTGTCATGCGTGTGGTAAGTGTTTGGTGAAGTATTTGTAAGGAAAATGTAGATTTCACATGCTTATGACGTACAGGTGATGCTGTCCTACGATGCCCTTATGCCACACTCTAGTTATTAGGTGCGCGTACTGCGGGTCCATGACCCGAAAACTGTGGTTTGAAACAAATTGTGGGGAAAGTGAATTGTTGCATCCCTAATTATTACGTACCAAATGACAGATGCTTTTCTTTGTCCATAACAAACTTTTTTTTTTTTTTCAAATAACACTGTCAACACACGATCCATTTGACAAACAACCAACCAAGTCGCTCATTTTTTCTGTCCTTTGGAACTAAAACCAGCCACCTTTCCAGCTCGCTGGTCTCCTGCCTACTATCATCTTGTGCCAACATGTAGATTTTTCACCCTCTCTTCACCTCTGTCACTGTAGTCATCCACCAGCACCACCTCTTTGAGGAGGATGTCGGGGGAAGTCTCCAGAACACTGTGGACTGTCCGCAGCAGAGTGGACCAGGCCTCGTTGTAGAAAGCAATCACCACTGAGGTTGTTGGCAGAGATCTGTAGTCGTACTCCAGTTTTTTACAACTGAGTGTCAGAAAAGAGAGTTAATAGATCTGGTAACACAAAACTGACATCTTGGCAAGGGAAAACAGCCACATAACAGACCGGATCAATATTTGTGAACACGGTAACGTAGGTGTGTTAGTCTATTTACATTAGTTACTCCACCCCAAGAGCAAATAACAAGGTTACACCAACTCTACAGGTTAAAGACTCACTCCGATCATCTTTTGAGTGTTCCCGGGGGTTTTATTTTAGCCTGGCTGTGCCATTTTTAGCCAAAAAAAAGAAGAAATACAGAAGAAGAAATACAGAAAGGCAGTTTTTAGCTTTAATTTCTTTATATATGTCCTCCATAATCCTAAAAATACTACACAAAAATGTTAAAACACAATTTTCATCGAAGTAGATATTTAACACGGCAATAATTCAAATGAAAACGTTTTTTTTATTTTTAACTTTTGACATCAAAGTTTACTTACAGCGGGTTCCATTTCTCTGGAAGCCTCCGGTGCAGTGACACTTTATTACTGACATATATGTTAATCTGATGCTTTTTCAGACTTTCTTCCTCCTTTCTTTTCTCCTCCTCATTCAGATTTAGTTTCACAGCTCTTCCAAGTTCTCCCGGGGCATTTAAATCCAGCGGGGGCTTCTCGTACACGGGCTTCTTAAGTTCTTCATTGTCTACTACTTCCTCCCTGGGGGATTCTCGTCGGTGTGTTACTTCTTTGGAGCTGTGCCTGAAAAATATTAAATACCCAACAAAAGAGGCGCCAAAGAAAATAAAAAATAACTTGGGTCTATTTCTTCTTCCGCACGCTGCCATTGTGACGTTTCCGTGACTGTCTGAGCAAAGTTTGGTCGAAGTTTTATTCTCTGGAGGAAGAAAAAACAAAGAAAGAAAAACGGAACTCTTTAGAAACTATACTGTTCGAACCACTGCATTTTCGGTTTAACGTGCCTTGCAGGTTTCTTCATCTTTACTCCTCCTACTGAAACCAAATTTCATTTAGTAAATCTATCAGCCGTCAAAGTCCCGGCATGCAGCAGTGTAGTAACTATCTTGGTACTTCTTTACACCGGAACCTCCGAGCTTTCGTTTAAAAGGGCGTAAAAAAACACTCCTCCCTCTCAGACTCTTTCCTCTTTCCGTGTTCAACAAGTAGACAGGTTTAACTGAAGTTTAAAAACGATACCTTTGGAAACGTTGCCAAACCTTTCCCCAGTAAAATAAAAAAACGTCCCATTTTGAAATTCCTGTCATATTTTCTATAATAATAATTACTTTTATTGTGAAATATTAAGAAAGTTTAACATATATGTTTAAAACTTGTGTTTTTAACAGCATACTTTGTAGAACTACTACCCTAATCCACATACATCATTAAAAGTTATCTTCCATTAACTTGGGGG